>JARYHS010008075.1:16947034-17196024 GCA_031002005.1 Vandiemenella viatica | reverse complement strand
TAGCAGCATTGACAGTGCCTTCACAACGAATAATTTCATTACCATGACTGGAGAAAGTTCCGTGAGAAGCTAGGGTAACGCATGCTAGTTTCAAATAAAACTATTCATCGTGTTCGCCATGCAGCTAAAGGAAAAAACATTGTTCGTCATTGTCTGTAAAAATACGAGAACACGGAACAACGTCGTCTCTGCACAACTAGTAAGGTGTCATACTGACCGGTTCGTTTACTGATCGATGGATTGGCTTTAGGACGAATGCCAGCAACAATACCGTTGAATGAATTCGCCAAGCTACTGTTGTGGCGAAGGGTAGCAAAAAATCTCCAGGCAGTCTTCAACTGTGAGTATTACGGAAAATTACTGCGTCGTGTGATTCTGCCAATGAACTGTTCGATGATTGACGAACCCAGCAGAATAAGTATCCCCTCGGGGTGGAGAACCAACAGCTTAGCAAGAGTAATTGGTCCCCGAAGTATATCACTTCAAACAAAGATGGTTTTAATGTAAAATTGTCCCTCTACCAGCAAACATTGTGGCGGTATTTCACATAGCGTCGGATGATCATTACTAAGTACGGATTAGTTAGTATGTCCCCTGACAAACGTTTAGTACCTACCTAACCACTGCAGACAAATTTCGCCTGTCAGTGAAAAGTGCTGGCAGTGGCGTCACAGCGTTTTGCTGACAGATTCGATTGTGATTTGCAGTTCAAACCAGTTAGCCTTGTTTTCACAATTAGCCGCTGAACTCAATTCAAGAAATTTAATTCTTGCTGTCGCTGCCGACTCTCCAGCTACATATCTGGCTGTTGTCTTCTTTTCTTGTAAGCAACAGTAGGACCTATAATTAACTGTTTTTAATTTTTCTCCTAGTTATCTACCGCTCGTTATAATTTGGATTTCCCTTAGTCATACCTTTACCTTTGACGTAAAATAACTAACTTGTGAAGCAGTCCCCTTTCTCACCTCAGCTGTTTCGAACACACCTATCGTCAAGCTCCTACACCTCAGCAACAATAACGAATGATTATACTTATCGATATCGACTGGAGAAGAGTCACGTCTAATTGTTTTGTTATTGAATGCACCTGCCAGAAAATGCACTGTAAGGAATATACTGACAGAAGAGTTGTATCATGATGGAAACTTCTAAATTCGTTTTTCTCACAAAATACCTGTCCTAATGAGGATTCGAATGCGCTAAGTTTGTAGTTTGAGGACATTGAAAGCGCTCCAAAGGCTTAACTCACCAGTTACACCTCCTAATCGCTTTGAGCAAAATGGATTCATTAGGGGGAGCTAGTTGTAAGAAATCAGCGTTTGTTGAACAGCAATCCGTATTTCATATTCGGATTTAAATCCTCAACTTGGGAAGTGAATTCTATTCCAGTAAGATGTTAATATTCGGAATTTTCGATTTTATGCGTCTGACGAAGCTGCTTGATGTAGTCTTTCGGTTTATTCTGGGAGGGTTAGTCAGACGCGACGAACGGGTTTTTTTAGTATGTCATCAGCCACATGTAAGCTTCCTTGACACACGGACGTAGAATTTAAAATTGCGTTCAAGAGCTTCACTGACGTCGCTTGGATTAGAGGATCCTTTATTTACTATGTTTTTCATTACCTAATACCCACTGCTGTTTACATGAAGAGACCGACATTCAGACTGTTGGAAAAAGCATTTAATTTCTGTCGCATTTATCCACGCTGTTTTTTTTTTACTACTGTGATGCCATAAGGCAGACATATGACATAAAGTATTAAAAATTGTAATTTGGGACTTTATGAGGTAGTATTAAATAGTACAAGGATAGGATTAAGACATTTAACTATGGTAGTGAGAGCGAGACAGAGAGATTTTATTTAAGATCTTTTAGGAGTTGGCTGCAGGCTTCCATCATGACGGCAAATCCGCAGTAGGGGTCAGCCACTCAGTTCCCGCCCTCAGTTTAGAGCAGAGGTGAATGGCACGGTAGCCAACCCACGGACGCAAAAAGGTGGCTTCTGGGAGGGGTAGTATCTGTGGTACCCTGTGCTTTCACCCATATGGCAGAAGGATTACACACGCCAGCTGAGGATTCAGAAAATGAAGGTTGACAGTATTCCTCCCAGAAGGACATCATCCCGTCCGAGTATAGTTTGTCGAGTATTATATAAGACCCCAACGAGACCACAGGATCCTCAATTCTACTCAGTCAGTGTGTTGCCCAGTTGCTCAGTTTTACTTTGTGACGAGTTCGCAATTTCGCTCCGGTTGGTGGCGTGCCGTGGTGTAAGTCCATTTTATGTTTATTCTCCCTATCTGTGTGTGTGTCTGCCATACCTCACTCTCGCTCACAGTTTCTAAAGTGAAGTTAAATAAGTGCATAAATAAGGAAGTTATAATGGTCTTTCAAGATGATGAGTAGCGGATCCAATATATGTGTCTGAACAGAGAACCGATAGTATATCAAAGTGTTCATGTTATCAGAACATAAATTATTCATATTAGTGTGGTGCATCAATTCCAGTTTTATTTCTTTGTAACTGTTTGCCACATTTTCACCTAGTGATTAGCTAATAGTTTTAGATGAAATAATACTGTAAATCTTTGGCAAAGTAGTCCGATGATATATCATTAATCAATTAGGTGAGAATAATTAAGAGGCGGTAGTGGGAACGTTACACTACGGCTTAATCAAAAAATCTAAGAATCCTCAGGCATCCAGATTGTCAACAGATAAAATCACAGCCCCCATCAATCCAGTGAATATGCACTATATAGCTGCGTAAGTGACATTAACTTATCGCAATAAAAATAAAATATCTCGTGAGTAATGCAAGTGCGGCAATTCCCAGTTCAGAGAGGTTTTTTTCCTATAAGACCACCTGTCCAACACACAGTCTGGACGAGACATTTGTGATTGTTACCAAGTAAAAGTACACATACCAAGACCCTTCCAGATTCGAAGCCATCGACGCAATTTGTTGAAAATAGCGAAGCCTGGGCTTCTGGTATATTCGGATCTTGTAAACAAACTGTCAGCATGTCGTTGGAAACGTCAGACAACGTTCAAGACGGACTCATTAAGTTAGCTATGTATCCTGCCGTTTTAAGCTATAATGTGCTTCTGTGGCCGCAGGATTATTTCATCTCTGAGGAAGTGATACGCAACTTCATTCGTTTTCGTATCAAGTCCGTATAATAATAATTCCGTGTGGTCGTAATTACCTGGTAACAGGGTTTATATTGGCTCCGCATTTCCCCCATGTCGTAACTACCTTCACCTAACTCGGTAGTCCTACCGGGTACGTGGAATCCAAACAACGGGAGCGTTCTGGCGTACTTCACATTACACAGCAAGCTGTGACAGAGACGAAGGTCAGTTTAAGGGACTTTGAAAATCCGTGCCGAGACAGGGATTAGGACCGGGGATCTTTTAATGCTCAGTCAGATACCTTAACCACTGAGCTCCGTTATCACTTATGTCACTCGTTCTTAAGATTGCATCAGTTCTCATAAATCTATCTCCACAACGTGCTAGTCGAGAAGTTAAACTGGTTATCCCGAAGCTAAGCTTGATATGATAGCGCGAATGAGAGATCAGATGTTCGGTTCCTTCCACTGAGAAAACGAGTACCCTAATAGTGGCACAAATAGGCGCTGCTTAAACGTTGTTGATAGTTTCCAGAGTGTTGCGCAAAAGAAGTGTTCCTTTACGCTCGTGCATACATCATCGTACGGTCTAAGTTATTCTCCCTTATTATCGTCTCAGCGTGACAAGGTGAACACGTGTTTAAATCTCCGTCCGGAAATCTAGATCACGATTTTCAATTGTTTGTCGAAATAACACCAGGTGAATAACGGGATGGTTTTCCTTCAAAATTTCATGCCAGAATTCCTTTTTGTTCCTAGTCTCAAGTCCGTGTTTCCTAAGGCCCTCAGGAAAAAATGGCCTAGACTTCCCTAGCCTTCGATGATTCATGAGGCCCTAAGTCAAAAAAACAGATAATAAATTTCCAGAAAAATTCAATGAAAATAAATTTCCAGAATCTTCGAAAAATATTGTACAACATATTTCACTCATATATTTTTCTCTTCTCAGGAATAAAAATCCACTACTGACTGCAGCACTCATGTGGAATAATTACGAGGAACGTTTTATTATGCAGTTACAGCTCTACAATTATATCATGCATATTATAATACGGACCACTCAGAAAATAATTATTCTCCATGATTGCTGAATGTTGCTGATAAAGAATAAAGAAATATGGGGCATGATTTTATTGACAGAGCAATAAAGTTTAAACGAAAGAGTCGGTGCACGACGTCTGAAATTGGTATTTTCAATAAACGAGTTTTGTCGATAGCCACATCTACATTTCAGATGTCGTCAAAAATTGATGGTAGGTGATAATATACAATTACCTTATGGCTTTCTCGATATCATAGCATTAGCTATAACTTTCTGTCCTAGATACATCTTGCTCTCTCCGTTCATAGTGTTGTGTTATAAAACAGCTAAGGAAATAATAAGGAATGTGCGTTTAGTTTGATCATTTGGCATTAACTGATCAATACTTCACATTTGCTGCTTCGATTTGTAATCTGAAGGGTCATAACTCATAATGAACAACCATCGTCAAATATCTCGAAAATAAGTCATTGACCAAATACTTTAAAAATTTAGAATTTAGTTAAAGTTATTGTAAACAAAACCATTACAAGCAGCTTTTACTAAACACAAGATATGAACGTCACACCGAAACCTTACTTTGACGGATCTGTAGTGATCTAGGTCGGTCACTTGCCTAAAACCCTATTAATTCTCTAGTCAGTATCCAGGGTGGCCGAGCATGAAATAGTTAAGCAATAGTAGAGTGCTACGACCAGGAGAAGTAGTACGCCAATCAGCAAGTCCTCAGTCGCCAGTTGCGAAGTGCCAGTAATTACTGCAAGCTGTTAAAATGACCTCACACAGCAGGTTAGCGAGGAGTAATGGCCTCTCCAAACGGTGGTAATAGGAAGGGGAGAATCTATTTAAACCCTAGTGGCAGGGGTCTGGCTGTCTCTCTACGAAAGTCATTCAACATACCACATCGACGTGGGCGCCGGCACGGCGGTGGCAGACAGAAGACGATGCCACACGTCTAATACACGGGTGGGCTCTGCTGTGATAGCTGGGTGTGGGCAGTCAGAGAGTCAATCATTTGGTCATAATCATGTGGGCATAGTCTTGCAGAGAGATTATCAATATTCCATTTAGTTTGGGTAGCGAGGCGCCCATCAGTAGATGCTCGACTAATCCTTGCCCCTATCGCTAATGATCCAGTTAAACACACGACCATTCTGTTATAAAGCCAAATAAACCTTCTGTATGCTTTTTTTTAACTGCTTAATGTCTCTTAACAGCGAGGTCTTTAGAGACGGGAAAGGATTGGGGGGGGGGGGCACGGAATGGGAAGGAATTCGGCCATGGCCTTTTGACGGAAGCATCCCGGCATTTGCCTGGAGTGATTTGGGAGACCATGGAAAACCCAAATCTGGATGCCCGGACGGGGATTCGAACCGCCGTCCTCCCGCTTGCGAGTGTAGAACACTAACCGTTACACCACCATGCTCGGTGTGTATGCTATCAGTCAATTCTCACGTAAATAATGTAAATGTGTAAATATGTACCTGGCGTTTACAGTAATTTAACCTCCATTCCTATATTAATATCTATGTGTACTGGGCCATAAAACCTGTGAGGTGTTGCAGTAGGGACCTATTCATACAGAACCATGGTCGACTTTTATAATCGACCAGTATCCACGGCTCCAGTGGAAGTTTACCCTGTCCGCTCTTGTCGATCAGCGGACAGGGTCACTACAGATCATTTATGTAAGTTCTTGCTGTTGTACCGCTGCGATACAGCTCAGGCGTCGCATTCGGAAGGAAGTGGTTTCGAATTGCCGTCCGGCAAATTCTGATTTTCATGGTTTCCCAAAATCACTCCAGGTGAATGCCAGGATGTTTCCTTAAAGAAAAAAGTCATGGCGGAATTTCCTTTCTTTGTCCTTTGTCCTTTCCTGCCTCTAATGACCACGATGTCGACAATGCGCATTTTTTTTTTTTTTTTTTTTTTTTTTTTTTGCGCTTCTGGCATTACGTTTCGTCGACATTAAGGTCATTAGAGCCAGGTAGCCATAAAAAAAAAGAAATAATAATACTAATAATAATATACTAGTTATTTTCGTTAGGTAACTGCCAAGTTTCAGAATAGAATCATTTTAGCAGCACTTCCGAAGAAAAAATCAACTTGGCCTCCCGATTAGGAATGCTGATATTTGCCCAGCTCCTAGCAAGTATGTTATCTGTAATATAGGCTTCTGAACACGCAAACGTGTAAATATCGGAAACGTTGGTAGTGTTAAACCAGACAGAGAGTTGTACATCTTGCTCTTTGCGGTTGCTTGGAGTCTGTGCTATTAACAAATCTTGCAGTTGTAGGGAAGATATGGATTTCAGATTTTAGTTATTTCACATTGTCTTAGCACAAAGTATGATAGATTTTAACTGTATTTCACGCGTAGTAGTCAGAATTAGATGAGACCTTTTATTTCATTTTAAGTTGGGTGATCTTAACCCGATTATATTCGTTTTTCAGCATTCAGTCGTTCTTCAATCATTGTTACACGATTCAGCTGAAACAGTAGAAATTTGATTAAACACCTTTCGCATTAAACAATCGGAAATATCGAAGTAAAATTGACAATTCTGCTCAAAGTGACTTTTCCTTCTGTACACTGAGCGTGGTGGGTGTGCGGGAACGCTCTGGCCTCGCATTCGGGAGGACGTAGGTTCGAAACCCCTTTCGGGCATCCAGATTTGGATTTTCCATGGTTTCTGCAAATCACTACAGACACATCCCGGTATGCTTCCTTCAAAAGGCCATGGGAAAATTCCTTCCAGTTACTAGTCTCCACTTCTTTCCCGTCTCTAATGACCACTACGTAGAGTAGGAGTAAAACTAAAAGGAAAAAAAAAATCTTCGGCACGATAATTGATAGATATTTCAGTGCACATTTAAGTTCAGCAGTTTTGATTTCAGTAGATTTTGGTGCTGTCCTTTTTGTCTATGAATATTAGTGTTACTCATCTGAAATAACCTTGAGGTTGACTTCTAAAACACTGACGTAATTTCTGTTTACTTTCTTACTTAAATGAATTAGGTAATGATTTTTGCACGAGCATTGTCTTTTTCACAGCATTCTGACTACTTTATATACTGTGTACTATCTGCAGCAATAATTCTGATTTTTTTTTTCATCCTATTAAAGAAAACTGCCCAGCAGGTAACCCTAATTAGACTTAATAAGCGTGACAAGTACATTGAAGTCATACAACTAGAATATTTTCTTTCCTTATGCAACCTTTCGATAGGTAGAACAGTAACAGAAAATCTTGTCATTGCTAATAAAAGGTTAGGCTTAGTCATCACGGAGCCATGTATGTAACGCCTTGACTTCACGCTCTCAGCCATCGTTCCTGGGTTAACAAAGACCAGAAATGATACTATTTAGTAGATTTTATGAGCGTTATATAATAACAATTCTATTTAGCTAATCATCCACGATGAAACTGATTGTGAAAATACTGAATGAAAAGTGTGTATTGTATTTTAATTGACATATTAATTAGTAATTGATTTCTATAAAATGTAGATGGTTTCGTCAAGTACTTTGTCCATAGATGTGTAAAATAAAAGTTTTTATTTTCGAATAGCAATTTTAGGAACGTTTTAACTAGATTAAAGATTGTCCTGGGTCAGAATGACAACAGATATTTGACGTTACAGCAGAGAGTAATTTAAGTTGTGTCATATTACCGAAAACATTACTTCATGTGAACGAAAGAAGTTCCACATTTATTGCGCTCTATGCAACTATACCAGTATTAAAACTAAAATTACAGGTCGTAACGTAAGTTATGAAAATTTACTTTTAATTTGTTTTTCTTTCACTGACGTCATATTGCTCAGACCATTATTTCAGTTTGTTGTTCGTTGAAATACAGTCTGGAATTTTTTTGCTGCAGCGTAAAGCACGAGTAATTGCATTGAGCATTATCTTAAGTAACTGCCAGCAAATGTGTTGTCAGAAACTCCATTCAATCTGTCATGTTTGATGGGCTTAGTGGTTAATAGTTTGTGTATTTTATTGTTTACTATGGCAAGTATTATACTAAAAGCCATGCTTTTGAAAATACTATAAAAGTGCCTTGTATAGAAAAGAAAATATTTTCTGGTACTGTATCCCAGTGTTTGGGGATTAAAGTCAGGTAGATGCGAGTCAGTAATAAAAACTGTTTTATACCTGTCGTTAAAACCAAGAGTGATAAAAGTTCTCTGCAAGCGAGTAAACCAGTAACACACTCACCAGCCTCAAATACCATTGTGTCACCAGCAATTCTACTGTTATATTATGTACACAGGTAGTAAGGAAGACGGTAAGCCGATATGTTTTCCCGCGCCAAGTAGTAGACAGAGAAGACTAAAAAATAGGATCAGAAGATTTAGAATACAGGATAAAAATTGCTGAGTGTGATTACTATTCAAGTTCTGTTTACCGAGTTAAGTGTTGTGAGTTTATAAGATATTTGTTAATGATTGAGTTCTTGTCTTCCTTATTATTAGTAAATGAACCTTTATTCACATCAACATTCTTCATAATACACAACCTTTATTTTCGTTTTTAAGAAAACCCATCCATCTTTACTCTCTGACCTCTCCACAGATTATATCCCCTCATTCTTCTTTGGTAACAATAGATATTACATTAATACATTTTGTGTAACAACCAAAACCACAAATAACTGGGTATTCTTTCCTGTTTAAATTCATATTAAATTAAATAAAAATATACCTTCATCTGTTTTCCCTTATACATGCACCCACATTTCGTTTTGAACAAATTCTGAACTCAGAAGTTTTATAAAAACGAAATGTTCTACAAATAAAGAAAATATTTTCACTTGCTGTATTGTGTTATCTGATTTTTGTTTGTACAACTTTAATTCAATTACTCTCCTCAACCCTAATTTTTGTGTTTTTTGTTTTGTTTTATAGTACAGCTAAATATAAGGATTTCCGTGAACCTTGCCCCCGACTTCAAAATAACTACAGCATATATCAAAGAATTTCTTTAATTGACCTGAAACTACTTCGAAAATTTCAAGAATACCAGGATTCCTAAATTAAAGTCAGAAGACATTATATGCTTGTAGCATTAATTTCTTTCTTTCTCTTCTTCCAGTTTCTCATCTCTTCTTCATATACGTCATTGATTTGAATTGAATTATGTATTGTTTTTCGTCCTTCTTCATTACACTTTCATTAATATCTTCACTTTGCATATTTTCTTCCTTTTCCGACAAACCTCCTTTAGCATCAAACGGAAGCCATTCCACTTCTTTGGTTTTTTTCATAGTCCAAACTCAGTTTTCTAATTTATCTCCGAACTTCTCTACTCGAACTGTCTTCATTATTTCCAACTTCCTTACTATTCCAAACTTCGCCCGAAGATTCATTATAATATCCATCTACAATTGTTTCTGTGTGATCAACTCTTCTTTCTTCTAACGCTGCCCCCACATGTTCAGCAATCTCTTTATTATCCTTTTCGTCAATTCTTCCCATTAAAAATATCTTATTCCTTCATTTCCTTCATTCGTATCTCTTAACTCTTCAAATTCGTCGTCTATCTCGCATTCTTCATTTTCTTTTTGGCCTCTAACACAGGTTAATCCTTCCTCGCTGTTCTCCGGATATGTTTCAATATTCGATTCATCAGCTGATACTTTCATTTCCCCTTCTCTAATAGCTACGCGTTCGTACGTCGTTCTCATCCTTATCTCCATAATTTCTTTTACAGTACCTATTTCTTTAATTAAATCTTCTTTTAATTTTTTCTGCACCATAATTAGCTGCATCATTAAAATTAGCATCTGATCCATTTTGTCCTCTTTCCATTCCTCCTCTTTTCTTTCAGGAGCCTGCACTGGTGTGGAAGATCCCCCTTCTTCTTCACTATCCGCTAACAACATTAAATCTTTGCCAATATTATCTAAGTTAATTTCCGTCTCACTTTCCTGATTGACATAACCATTCAATTCAACTTCAGGTATATTCAAACTAGGTTGATCGGTTGCAATGCCCCCCTGAATGCTGGTCATTATCAATTAACACGTATTTGAATTGAAATACTGTGAAACAAAATAATAAATAATGTATCAAAACGGCGAACAGAATTTTTCTATCTACCTTGTCACAAGCAGTATTTTTGATATGTTTTCTAGCAACGAAGTAATATCGCAGGGAAAACAAAATTGTCTTTCAAATTAATATTTCTCATCAATATAAAGAAAAATTTCTGCTCTGTAATACACAGACGGAAAAAAAAATCCCAACACCAAGAAAAAAATTATTGTAGAGTAATGAAATTTGGACAATGCATTTGTCAAGTTAACATGTTTAATTGATTAAATTTTCAAGATCACAGGTTAATTTAAGCTCAAGAAAATGCATTTCAAATGTGAAATACTGTTAAATTAATAGCCGGTGTAACCTCCAGAATTTTGAATGCAAGCCTGCAAACGTGAATGCATTGTGTCATACAGGTTTCGAATGTCACTTTGTGGTATGGAGTTCCATGCTTGTTGTACTTGTGCTGTCAATACTGGGACGGTCAGTGCTGGCTGTGGATGATGCTGGAGTTGTCGTCCAATGATATCCCATACGTGTTCAATTGGAGACAGATCTGGTGATCTCGCAGGCCAAGGTAACATGTCGACACTCTGTAGAGCACGTTGCGAGACAACAGCGGTATGAGGGCGAGCGTTATCCTGTTGAAAAACTCCCCCTTGAATGCTGTTCATGAATGGCAGCACTACAGGTTGAATTACCAGACTGACGTACAAATTTGCAGTCAGTGTGTTTGGTATAACCACAAGAGTGCTCCTGCTGTCATAGGAAATTGCTCCCCAGACCATGACTCCAGGTGTAGGTCCAGTGTGTCTAGGCCGCAGACAGTTTGGTTGCAGGCGTTCCCCTGGCCTCCTTCTGACCAACACTCGGCCATCACTGGCACCAAGGCAGAACCTGCTTTCATCAGAAAACACAACAGATCTCCACTCCGTCCTCCAATGAGCTCTGGCTTGACACCACTGGAGTCGCAAACGGCGATGGCTTGTAGTCAGTGGAATGCACGCTACAGGGCGCCTGGCTCGGAGCTGTCCTTGAAGTAACCGATTTCTAACAGTTCGTTGTGTCACTGTGGTACCAACTGCAGCTCGAATTTCTGCCGCAGACGCAGTACGATGCGCCACAGCTGTACGCCGAATACGGCGGTCTTCCCTCTCAGTAGTGCCACGTGGCCTCCCGGAACCCGGTCTTCTTGAGGCAGTACCATCCCTTGACCACTGCACCCAACAATCATGCACAGTGGATACATTCCGGCCAAGTCTTTCTGCAATATCGCGAAAAGAAAATCCACCTTCTCGTAGCCCTATTACACGACCTCGTTCAAACTCGGTGAGCTGTTGATAATGGCTTCTTCGTCTTCTTAAAGGCATTCTTGGCTAACATCAACTCACTATGTCAAATCTCAGCGGTAAATAACGTTCACAAACTTTACAGCGCGTATTTAAAGCAAACCTGATTTGCAAGCTCTGAGTAGCGCTACTAGCGCCACACTTATGCGCGAAGCGCGAAATTTGAATCGATGTCATCTTTCAGATGTATAAACACGCCTACCAAATTTCGTTTATCTAACACAAGTCTTTCTTGGTGTTGGGATTTTTTTTTCCGTCTGTGTATGTTAGTGGCTTTAAAATATTTGTCGCAAAACCTTACGAAAAATGTATATGTTAACAATTTACTTTGCTACTCCTATGTCAAAGAATATGTTATCCAAGTAACCCTCCGATATAACAAACGAAAGCGCGAAAGGATACATTCGCCATGCCGTGAACAACAACATCGAATTCATAAACATGTATTTAACATAATACTCTTAACTATTCACTGTAATTATATTCACAAATAATAATGAAAAATCAAACAAAAGCTAATATTTCTACACTTTATATTACACAAACCGAATTTATTTGAAAGAAATAGTACTACTACTAAGGCTAAAATTCTGACAGTCCACTATATCCAGAAATAGCCCAATATACTTGCTTTACTTTTGAAAATAAGACATTAACTATTGGAAAAAAACTCTTTTAACGATTTAATTCCCTTTTATCTTTTTTTAAAATTAATAACAGAAAAAATTACCCAGTTTTACAATAGATTCTAACAATAATTCAGACTTGCGTTTAACACAATCGACTCTTATTTTCAAACGGTAAGCTATTTCTTACTCGATTACTTATATCATATTGGTCGACTAATTTTTATTGTCTATTTACTATAACTGTCCAAATTTTTCTCTCATCCGTTTTAATTTCAACAGCACCATTAATTTTTTTTTCACAAAATATAATGAAATACTTTTTTTTGTGCAGATACTTGCCAAATCGATGATCGTCTCGTCTTATATCCAAAGATTGCAGATTCAAATTTTTCTTTTAATAATCCAGTATGCTATTGTCGTCATGTCTTCTGGATGCTAAAATATAAGGTATTTGTTAATGATTGAGTTCTTGTCTTCGTTATTATTAGTAAATGAACCTTTATTCACATCAACATTCTTCATAATACACAACCTTTACACTTCATACAGTAATATCCATCACATCTCCTCTCTCTCTCTCTCTCCATTTTTTCGTTTTTAACAAAACCCATCCATCTTTACTCTCTGACCTCTCCACAGATTATATCCCCTCATTCTTCTTCGGTAACAATAGATATTACATTAATACATTTTGTGTAACAACTAAAACCACAAATAACTTGGTATTTTTTCTGTTTTAATTAATATTAAATTAAATAAAAATATACCTTCAAATGTTTTCACTTATAAGTTCGATATACCGTCAAATATCTTGACATCTAGGCTTCACATTTTACAACAGTTTCGCGGAAAGTCAGCTAGTCTACCTAAATTAGTAATATAAATCTGTAAGCGGGTTGCATCTACCTGTCTATTTGTTCAGACATCATAAAAACATTACGAAACCAGTTTAGATGCATGGTTCACAGTTTCTAGCTAGAAATTTGCGGCATATCTTACGTTTTTGTTTTTTTGTTTTTTGTTTTACGCCTCGCTGATGTCGTAGCGGCAAAAGTACTGCGGACAAGAAACGGGAAATAAAACGGGCACGGCCTTTTAAAGGATGCATGTCGGCATTCGCCTGGAGTGATTTTTGGAAACCCGGAAAACCCAAATCTTGATGGTTGGACGGGTATTCGAAGCCGCATCCTCCCAAATGTGAGGCCGAAACGTTACCGCTCACCCACCACGCACGTTAATTACGTGAGAATAAATAGGGGAGGGGAATTACGGTGAAATCTCACCAAGGGGTGGGGGGGGGGGCGAGAGAGTAAACAGAAGTGTCACGTGAACATGTTATTTCAGATTGCCACCCTTTAAAGAACAGTAGAGCTATATAAAAAGATCTCATTACAAAATTACAAATCTCACTAGAGGGGGGGGGGGGGGGGGAGTCCCACCAGATCTCTGCAAAGCGCACCAACGGGGTGACGGGGAAGGGGGTAGGAGTCCAGATTTTCGAAAAAACTGCTCACACATAAACACTCTTTTATGAGAAACCATCCAAAGATCTCGCTACAACACAGAGAAACACTCCATCCTTTTTTTAAATTACTTTTCGCCCCATTGAAATATGGTCCTTAGAGGCGAGAAATAGCAGGAAGCAAGGAATAAGAAGGAATTCGACCATGGCGTTTTGCAGGAACCAAGCCGGCATTTGTCTGCAGTGATTTCGGGAAACCATGGAAAACCGAAACCTGGATGGCCGGATGGGGTTTCGAACTAGAGTCCTCCAGAATACGAGGCCAGAGCGGTACCAGTCACCAACCATGCACGGTGGGCTCGTCGATATCGTTTTTGGAAACCATTGCATCAAAGATCAGCACTCCAATAAGCGTAACGAACTCGTGGAATTTAAGCTTAAAGTTACAAAGATACTGCATTACAATTATTTATGCTTTACTACCAGGGAAAAAAACACAAACCATTAACGTGCACATCAAGGTCTTCAAGGGCGAAACATCGGTAAAAATAATAGTATTCGATGAGCACATAGCGCTTTGCTTGAAAGGTGTATCATATACGGTGCTGAATATGCTGGTTACCTGTAGTTTTGCTATTAGTTGGACACCAGCGCCCGCAATTAACAGTAAGTGTGTGGGTTGAGGGCGCAGAGCCGCGGGACGTTATTAGTGGTGGTAATTGCCGAGCAGACCCGGCACACGCGGATAATGGCTACTCGCTACTCGAGACGGAACGCGTAATGAATATTGACACAGCAGCATCAAGGGAAATAAAGAATTAAGATTGCCACTCAACGTTGTCACGCAGTCGAAATCACTGGCCCGCGCAAATGTAACACTGTAATGTAACCTCATCGCGTAGTAACGGCTGGACGTGCTTGGATCATTACAGCCGTGTTAGAGAAAATCCGGCCCTTCCACCCCCGTTAATATTTTGTGCAGCTTCCCGTAGTCATTTACTATTCAAAAACTACACTAACACACATCATAACTGCACAAAGCATACATCATTTTACAGTATTCATCAGCTTCTTGTTTGTTCGTCGGTATGATCACGAAATTATTATTAAAATCTTCCGTATTGCATCCTGTTTCAAATTTTTCTTTATGAAATTCAATTGCAATTTCATTTTTCCTCTTCTAGATACATCAGCAATTTTTTTAAAGAATCTCATAACTCCTACAACTTTTAAATCTTTCAAACCGTGTCATATTGCGCACTTGCTACGAACAATTGTATTAGACAAAGAAAGCAAAGTTGAGATTCAAATGTATGTTGTCAAATATCAAAAATCAGTAGTTAAATTTTAAAAATAACATAGATGTACTGAAATGGAGGTTTATTGTACACCTGTACTTCAAAGGATTTGAAATGCGCATCTGTGGACGTTGTTTTCGGTGTTCACCAGATTGTTCACCAGATTTCGGGACTTTCGGTACTAAAATCAGTTCGGAAGTAGGCTACTTTCTTTGCACATGCTAGAGTTTTTTGTTTTTGTTTTTTTTGATACAATAGCGCGAGATTCAAATGAATGTTCTTTCCGTCGTTTGTCTTTTCTTCACAGGATATAATAGTTTTCGCAATCATTTTTTTAATAATCATTTTCACAAAAACATGTTTCATTTTTTTTACGTGCCACATATTATTTAGAAACATTTCCCTTTATATTTTTTCTCGTCTATATTCAAATCATTCGTCGTAAGCGTTCCGCTGATCCATCAAATTTAGTTAGTTATTAGGTTTTCGATTCGTTTCATTCATTACGCCCAAATTTTTCTCCCTCTTTTCTAATGTCCAGCAGTCTGAAGTATTATTTTTCAATTTAATTTCATGCACACTTTCCCTTAAATCTCTGATACAGTTTCTGTAAACTGCTCCTTGTTGTAAGATTAATTCAATTTATCACACTCTTCTGTCTGTATTGCTTTCTTATCCACTCGATATTCACTCTGTGCGAGATACATAGCGCATTGTGGGCCTTGGCCTTTACGCGCTCCCAGTTATGGTTTACATCCGAGAAGTTGATTTCTGACGCTCTGTTTAGGCATTACATAATGCAAATGAACACTACCTGTATCATCTGAAATGTTCCATGAGTATATTCGTCTTACAAAAATCTTAAATGTTTTTACTGCTGTGTTTAGTTTGTATTTTCTAACAGCCAATGTCGTTCCTCATTTCTTTCTTAAATACCGAAAATCTACAGTATACAATATATCCACTTTTTTTCTCCTACAATAGGATTAATATAGTTTCCTTATATATCACAAATATTAATAACTCTTTGATTTCCAAAGGATTTTATCTCCGTGTTCTTGTGCTGTTGATGTAAGCTTAGTGTGAATCATTATCAATATAATTCCAGCACAAAAATTTTCGTGTTGACTCATCCGATTACCTATTTTTTTATTCTGTGTAAGTCCCAATGCTTATACCAAAGGATAGCTTGTTTGTTAATTTTAATATATTCTCTATAACTGTAAAACTCCTACGTCTCGTTCCATTAATTAATTAATTCAAGTGCAATAGAGCGAACGCCCTAGTGACAATTTCCTTATGAGAGACACTTTTTTCCCTTTCTCTTGTACCACCGTACTTTCGCACTTAACGAATTTTAATTTTAAATTGTTTCATTGTTTTCGTAATTATTCATCACTTCCCTTGGTAATTCATACCAACCTCTGACTCCTCACCAATCGCAACATCACCTGCATCAGATCGGTACATGGCTGTCTTTGAGTTCTCTGACATAACGTTGTCGTCCACCACCCTATGTTCTGATTGGTAAAAGACTGAATTTATCTTTGAATATCTTTAGCAGAAGAAGTAATTATTACGTTCTCAAAGACGTTGACCTGTAGTCGAGTCACCCTTTGAATCTTTAACGAAATGGTTTGCCGTTGGCTTCTGAATCTCCGGAACTCTCATTACTTCCGATTCATCCGGGTTACACGCCGACAAGACAAGAATTCAAGCGGCACCACTTTGCTGCTATCACGAGCCCCTTAGAAGTTAACGGCTCACACTATGTACTAGTAATAATTCATTCCACAGAGCAGGGCCAGAGAAGGTGATGTTTCCTTGATAATCACAACCTGAAGATTGGTTGGATCTTCCCCAAGGAGGCATGTGACGCCACGATATCAGAGGAAGGACGGCCAGATCCTTTCCTCCGTGAACTACAATATAACTTGGAAATCTAACCACGCAGCGTCCTTGCGTTTTCATACGAACAAGACAAAGCCCGTCAAAATACTTAGCTGCACTGTGATTCGATCCCAGCACCTTGAATTTTTGAACGCGTGGAGATATAGATTGCTCAGGTATACAGATTACTAAAAGACCGCAGCATGGCGGTGATCATGTTACCTCCAGTCTAGTGTGTTAGAAACGGAAATGGAAAACGCAGAACTGCCTTCGCAATTCCACCCCAGGCTGCATTTGGAAGGGATTAGAACATATATACTAAGAACTATTCATTGAATTTATATACAACTTTATCAATCTTTGTTTCAGGATGCAGCCTCTTTAAGCCAGATGAGCTATATTTTACAATTTAATGCTACATAATTTTGTTCTAATCCTCTCCAGGTTGACTGATCTTGAGCAACTCTCTTCCAGTTCACATCTGTTACTCGTCGTAAGTCCTCTAAGCAACTATGTTGAATTTATATATATCAAAACACGCGTAAAAGAAATTTACTCAATAAGCTTCACAATTGTCTACGCATTTTTGCAGCGCAGTGACGAAGCGTGGTGGGTGAGCGGTAACGCTCTGCGCACGTATTGAGGAGGACGCGGGTTCGAATCCTCGTCCAGCCACCAGATTTCGATTTCCCACGGTTTCCCGAATTCACTCCAGGCGAATACCGTGATGGTTCCTTCAAAAGGCGTTGGTCGAATTACTTTCCGCTCGCTATTGCCAGCACTTTTCCGTCCCTAATGTCCTCGACGTCGACGAGGCGTAAAGCCATAATAAAAATAATAATAAAAACAAATTTCAACACACCTATTCTTTTCTCTTTTTTCCTATAAGATACTATTGTACAGTCGGAAACTCCTCGACTTTCGATTATGCTTGGCTCTAGACACGGCAGTACAATATGCATAGTAGGTGAATGATATTAAAGACAATCAGTTTCCATTACTTCACAGAAGAGGTAAAAAAAAAAAAAAAAACTTTCCATCTCAGGAGTCCTGCAGACGCAAAGAGAGAACAGAATATTCTTCCGTAAAACTATTGAATTATTGAAATAAGGAAGTAGCTTAATTTTTGAGGACTTTTACATTTCTTCTTACAACGTCGATGGCCGCCGCTACGCTTGTTATTCGGATACTAATTTCATTAACTGCGCCAACATAAGTTGTGACGTAGCGATTAGCGACCTTGGCAGATGCAATAAAATGACAAGTGCAGAATGAATCGAAGGGTTGGGTAGAACTGGCGCACTCTTTCTAGAGAGGGAGTGCAGTTAACGATAATGCCGATGTTTATGCAAATAAACTCATAGATTAAGCGATTCCGGGAAGGGCTTTAACAATAGTACAGAAGTGGTAACAGTATCTTTACAATGTTTCAGTAAACTCACTGATTTATTTTTCTGATCACAAGATATTTAGGAGGAAACCTCACAAAAACATCGTTAGAAACTGATTGCTTTCAAAAAAACTGTTTGAACTGTGGAAAGTGCTCTGTTCTCCAGAAACACAGAATAGTAACGATTAGGAAAAAAGCTCTACCTATAATACATCTCCTCAGCGAGGACCCATTCAGAATAATGACATTAGTTATAATATAACAATATTTTATGGTCATCTTATGAGAATGACTGAGAATAGGTTAAAAAAAAAAAAGAATTTTCAATTACATCACTAAATTAAAGGCGACAACACATTGGGGTCGAGAAAACGACAAAAGATTTGGAAAATTTTGGAATCGATCGAGATGACATAAAGAATCCAACAGTGTTTCAAACTAAAACTAATAAATTCAAGATGTTCCAGGAACAATATATAAATACAAAGACCACCTGATCTGAAGGAGGAATCTCAGTAAAAAAAAAAAAAAATTCTGGGAGTAGAAGAAAAGGCGAGACACCAACCAGTTGCAACGCGTGGTCCATTGAAATCCAAAATCGAAAAAAAAAGAATATAACAATACAAACAGCGATGAAAACAGTGAAATTAAACTTGTAAAGACTGTTAATTAGCAGTTTCAGGTTTTGGAGATCAAACAATACAAATGCGAAAACTGTTATATCTTCCAATATTTTGACACATCAGTTATACTAAATAAATAAAGTACTGCGAAACGCTTGAACTGGTCAAAGATAACAGACCGTTCACTAGTTGTGGACTGACTGTGATCTCTCATAGTGGTGGTAGCAGCACGAGGCGATAGAGTGCTACCTGCTGAATCTCAGGGCAGTGGTTTGCTTCTGTTAGGCGCTGCATCGCTCCTCAGCCGTCACTGTGACGATGAGCAGACGCCCACCATCAACACTCGCCAGCAGCAAGTCGGACGCTGAGGCAGTACACCCACTTAACAAGGCGTCCGCGATACACTGACACACCACTTCCATGCAGCATTAGTGGCACGGAATAACCATCTCAAATAATTACATGCTGAAAACCTAAAAGAATAAGGAAAAAACAGCTGTAAAATTAGCAATGATCGACTTGTTTGTAATGAATACAACGTTTCAGTCAGATGAAGAACCCATGTTGTACTTAATTCGTTATGTTTTTTTTTTTTTATGTTTTATTAACATGGAAGTAATCTGGCTTCACATATCCTGCTTGATATGCTATATAGTTCACGAAAGGTGTGAATTTCAAGCGCTGAAAAAATGTTAACTGATTGTCTACTGTAATGGGTGTTATAATGGAAACTTATCCCACCTCCCGTAATCAAAAATAATAATTCCAACGTTCATAGTAATTCTTTAATTGAAATTAATATATGACCCTATACTTAAAAACGCACACAACAGAAAGGTCTGATAGATTGGTGAGGCACAGTAAGTGAAATTCTACTCTACGCAATGAAATTCTTCACAAAAAAGGGGATGTTGTAATAGGGGGCATTTCCGGTCCAAGGCATTTTTTTTTTTTTTTTTTTTTTTTTTTTTAAATGGCATTTGGCTACGAGGCCATACAGCCAGCACTAAGTAATTTTGTAGTTTGCAAGTATGTAATGTATCACTCAATGTATTATGGATTCTTCCTGGTATAGACTACACAAGACAAACACAACACTTAATTAAAACCACCCATGCCCGAGGCCGGACTCGAACCGGCGACCCCTGCAACGCGAAGCAAGCACGCTACCCCTACGCTGCCGGGGTCGGCAAGGCAAAGTTAGGGGGCACTGAGGACCAACCGCCTTTCACTACCTGCCAGTATTATATCCGGCTTTTAGGGATGCATCGAAGTTGTTTTAAATTGCATTCTCGTGATCATATGTAGTCAAAAGAGGATTTAGCATAAGCAGCAAGTTATTAGCTAGGAAAAGAAACAGATTCTCAATAGCGGAACACGACGATTTAAGTTTCCTGATGACAAACATAAGAGAACTAGTCTCCTTATACCTAGCTCCTTCCTCTAATTAATATATTTTCATAATATATATTAGTTAATCAAACTGTGAACAATACACCAATATTATTAATATATTTTGATGAAGTAACGTTAGAAATCTGTTATTTTTTATATGATATTGTACACTTTACCTAAGTGAGGTGTCGTAAAATCATTGTTTTTAAATAAAGGAAGCTACAAGCCAACAATTTGCAGCAGCAAGGGCTGCGTTATTTACTAGCAGAAGGGGGGATGGTGCGTTTCTTTCCTAAGAAGGGTGGTGGTAATTATTTTTTTCGATAATGGGACCTGTATCATGTCTAGCCTCCACTGCCTGTATGATTACTGTGGTGACGGATGCTCCTGATCGTTTAAAGACACAGTAAAAAAGATTGCACACTCACGGTATCCAATAGCTGGATATATCATTTTATTTTTATGGTTTATAAAAGCCTTACTGTGTCTTTCCTAAACCTGCATGATAGAAATATTTGTAATTCTACGCTAAACCTACGGTGAAGCTCTTGCTTTTCGGGGTGAGGCTGTTTCCTATTTTGGTCTGGCTGGCCCCCGCGACCGCCCCCTTTCGGTCGCCTTTCCGGTTGCAGCGGCCCTTGCTCCTGATGAACAGACCATACTGATTTCGGTTTTCAGTGGTTTTTCCAAAATCATTCCACGGGAATGTGGAGATGGTTCCTTTAAAATGGCATGGCAGAATTTCTTCGTGTTCGTGTTCCCAGTGCCCCTCCTTTCAGGGCCGAGAGGCACCGTGATGCCGTGAGCTGTAGTGTGACGCTGGGGAAAGCGGGCGGTCCCGCAGTGACGTGGTAATCACGCCTGGAGGAGACACGAATAGTCCGCTGCCCACGCCAGCACGGCGCCTATGTTTACACCCCAGGCGGCCGGAAACCACGCTGACCACGTGTCTAGCTGGGCACGTGTCCAGCGTCGCACCTGTGGAACGAGGCAGACGATCTAGCCGGAAGTCTGACCTTGAACAAGACCTGGCTGATGAAAGGGATACTACGACAACGGTTAACATTAATGATTTGTTCCGCGGAGGCCATTATCTGAATGACCTCCTGGTAATCCAGGAAGTCAGATCCTGTTGTCCTGGGTGGGGCCAGTTCCAGAGCAATCTACATTCAGAGCGCAATGGACAACGAGTTTGAACAATGTCTATTGGAATAACCAATTGCGATTATAACAGTTAGTGGTAGCAGTAACACTGCTACCCACTGTATTGATACCAGTAGTAATCTTCTTCTTCTTCACCACTTTTGGGGTTGGCTGCCTTTGACGAGTTTTCATTGTCATGGTGAAATTTTAAGCTTTTACTTCACGGCCGCCTGCCCTTGCTGACGCCAAGCATTTCATACTTCTCGCCAGCTCGTGCTGAGTACTAATGCGGGAACTCAAGTGTGCCATCTGTCTGTGAAACGTGTTCTGTGTGTGATAAGTGTATTATTGTTTGTGAAATGTATAAATTTTGAGCCTGAGGTTTGGGACTGTCGTGGTATTCGCCATGATAGCTGTAGAAAATCGCCTAAAATCACAGTTAGGAAGGCCGGTACGTGGTGGCGTATGTTCGTGCCAGGTGCCGTTGTATCCCTCTGATCCAGTCTGTGGCGCCTCAGCACACTGGGCCACACTGGCGGTGGTATTAATAATGGCAGCAATAGTGGTAGGAAAATAACTCTCATATGGATATCCTAACCTTCATCATTCAGCATCAACGTTTTATGAAGTAGACACATTAAATAAATAAAACATATGTATGTAGGCTTATTCAGTAATGTATATAAGAGCCCTGACTAGGTTATATGTTCTATGCTATGTTGTACATAGTACAATAAATAATAAAAACTCAGCTGGTACTGGCAGCAACAAATAACGAATAAATATGTCGTAAGGTGTGACGTAAAAATGTATTTCATTTAGAAGATTAAATTATTCTACTATCTCTACGTTTTTCTGTGTGCAGCGCAACCAATTTGACCATTAATAAAAAGTATTTCCCCTTATATCAATTATATTTGTGCCATACCCGAGACTTGTCGATAGAACTGCTGTACTTTCTAAATTTACTTTGAATCCATCTTGCACTACACACCAAAGAAAGTTTTTCTTTGTATTTGGACTAGAGATGTTTTCTTTGCGACTTTCTTTGTTATGTATAGCTTGTTCCTAGGAGTACGTGTTTGTCCTTTCTAGTTATTTTTCTTGCAGCCGGTGGTGGATTTTTGCTAACCTGCACTACATTTTACGTTGAAAGCAGCACTTTAGAGTGCAACGCATAACTGAAATAACCTACCACAAATGCACCCAGAGTTCAGTGCAACCTGAAATTCGTCCCAACTATATTCAATTCTAAAACAGACGTGGATTTTGAATTTCTTTCACAAGCAAATTCGAAGCCAAAATATCATGTTGGTGATGACAAATGATCTCGATGTTATGAGACGAGAAGTACCTGCATGTACTGTTTACAGGGCACCCGGCACTTGAGGACAACGCACGTCGCGTCGGTGTGATGAAACAAACTGAGACTCGCGGCGAACAAAACAGTCGGAGATCAAAGACGTGTGCGGCCCTACACTGACCTCGCCATCAGCACGCGACGGAAGCATCCGCCCCACAGCACAGACAAAAACGCTGCTTTTCTGTCATACACGAGCAACGCGTATGCTGGTTATTGAAGTGAAACTTCTTTGGGCGCTGTATCACAAATTCATTAGCGTTACATGTTGCGCATTAAGTGATCGTGCACTGTCAGGTTTTACGCATGCGCACTTAAACTGTTAAAGAATAAATTGCTCTAATATCCACTGGAAATCACGTGACGGAGGAGTTGCCATTATTACACTATGAGACATGCACTAGTATTTTTATTTGATTTTTTAATTGTTAATTGATTTTTGTTATTAGTTGCTTTGTGTTTATTTGTATTCGTTCGATGTAGATGGTCTCACCATATTCTCTGATCTCTGTTGTAATAAGAAACAAATACGGAATCTCGTTTATATCGCGGCACAGTGAGTTTATTAATCAGCGTGCTATAAAAGTTTTCATTTTCAGGCAGAAATGTTGGCATTCCTCTTTATGGCAAAGGGAATGAGCTTTTAAAAAGTATTTAAGTTATGAGTCCATGCAGTCATTTTTGACGGGCTTAGTTATTAACGAAATTTGATTGTAAAAATAGTTATCACATAATTTTGTCTCAGATATTCCACATTATAAAAGCTCTAAACATCAAATACAGACTAAAGCTGGATACAATACTTTATAATCTAATGATGTGTGCTTTAAGTTTTGATAACTTTCATTTGACAGGAGAATAACTTGATCAAAGTTCCTACTTACTGTACAAATGCAAAATTGTATCGTTCGCCCGCTCGAGTGGGAAAGAAACATAAAATTTATCAAAAAAATACACAGAAAAAAATAAAAAATAAAATACACAGAACTTTCATTTTTGCTCGAGTATCCAGCAAGTGTCGGCGGAGAGCTCCAGCCAACTGTGTTGTTTCATAGAAAATTACTGAAATTTTATTATATCTGTTTCCTATCAAGCCAACGAAAAGAAGGCAAAAAGGGCCGAGCGCCACGATTGGCGAATAGCTGACCTGCGGTGCCGGCCTCTAGTTTTCCTGGGGCAGGCAGGCATCACTTAGACTTCGAGGTGGTTTACTGTTGGACGGCGACAGACAGGGGTGACTTGAGACTCCAGCTAAAGACCTCTGCAGTGTCTTTCACGACGCGACGCTAGGTATCCCTGCTGGGGCCTTGTATCGTTCACAAACTATTACGGCAAAAACGCTAACGTAAACCAGACACGTGTTTGAACAGTTATGTCCTTAAAGGCTCCCTGAGGTTTATCGAATTGCCTTAACAAATTTAGAAACAGAGTCATTTGAATGTAATTATTTAAAAAATTCATATTTTGTTAATTACAAGGTAATCAAATTTTGTTGATAAATTTTGAACCCATTATTATTAATTATTATGTGCGTATGAACCCAGTTGGATCACGCAGTGCTTTTATGGCTCGCCTTTCTGATCATCCAAATAGCTCTCATTTTCTCTCCATGAGCTGTCTTTCTTTCCTCAGTCCATGTGGTTCCTGGTCTTCTTTCTCTGGCTGCACGACCCATCTGTTGCCCTTTTCACAGAAAAAGTTTCTGTCTAAAAGTTCCGATGGGTCTATTTGCGCCCTTCTCTAGGTCCTTTCTGACATGCTGGATCCACGGTATACTCTTCCGCTTTCCGTCGTATGTCATGATCTTGTGTGAAAGTGTTTTTTTTGGAGTCTTTGAACGTGTCCATAGAATTATAATCTTCATTTTCTAATATCTTCTCCAAAGATAGACAGTTTCTCTGTTGCTTTTCGGGATTCCGTCTTCTGTTTTCTTAGTGCCAAGAATTTTCCTCGTGATCTTTCGTTCTACCTTCAGGGTGTTTTCTAGGTCACCTTTTCTGATGAGTATCAAAGTTTCACTTGCGTACAGAGCTTCATGTTTAATCTCTGTGTTGTATTGTTGGATCTTTGTAAGTATTGACATGCATTTTTTGTTATAGATTTCGCGTGTCCTTCATTATGCTTTCTTGAGATTCTGTAACTTTGAATCCATTTTTAAAAATAATAGGTGATCCGGACATACATGTAATTAAAAAGGATAATAAGTGACGAATATGAGTAAAGAAAAATTATTTTCTTCACACCAACGATCCATTATGACAGTTTGGGCAGCTTCATATCTGGCGCGCAGATGAGGGAATTTTAGCTTGATGTCACTTGTTCCTTAATTTCCGTAATCCTCTGGGTTAGCAAGGCAGGCACTTTCAATCCATGTAATAAATATTAAAGAACAATTAGGTGCTATACATGAAAAGAACAAAATTTCTAAATAAAAAAATTAGAAAAATATTATTGTAGATTTAAAAAAATATCAAAAAGCTGTGCTGGTTGCAGCTTAACTGGAAAAATTTCACTTTTGTGAACAAACGCCATAAGCATGCAGAATTTATTTCTTAAAAAAGGAAGAAAAATAGAAAGGAAAAAAGCTGTAACGTAGTACGATGTAATATTTTATCTACCTAATAGATTCTGAGGTTTTAAAAACTTAAAATAATGAACTAAGTCACCAGAGACGTTGTAGGCTGCTCCACTTACCGAAATCCTGTCGAACCGTTAACTGACAGTCATTGCATTTTTCTGTTGTCAACTGTCTGCTTAGACGGGACGTCGCCTACTATTGAGTCGTTCATACAACCAGTCAGTATTGAGAATGTGACTAAGAAGTCGTTAAACGCTCTAGATATCCATCTCACGTCTCGACAAATTCATTTAGGTAACAAGATAACACAGCTATTAATTAGTCAGCTGAATTAAACTCTTTAATTTAATTAAGACTATGTCTGTACTGCATATATTTTCTGCTTACTCCTTTAAAAAAAAAAAAAAAAACTGAGAACTTCGAACGGTACCAATGTAAACAGAATACACTGTCACTAAAGAGCGATTTTCGTCGACGTCGAGGTCATTAGAGGCGGGATGGGACTGGAGACGAGGAACGGGAAGGAATTCGGCCATGGCCTTTTTGAAGGAAGCATCCCGGCATTTACCTGGAGTGATTTGGGGAAACCATGGAAAACCCCAGTCTGGATGCCCGGGCGAGGATTCGAACCGGCGTCCTCCCAAATGCGAGGCCAGAACGTTAACCGCTCACCCACCACGCTCGGTATCGACGTTGAGGTCATAAGAGGCGGGTAAGGACTAAAGCTAATAACAAGAAGGAATTCAACCCTGCCCTTTTGAGGGAGCCATCCACGTATTCGCCGGGATTGAATTGGAGAAACCATGGAAAACTGAAATCTTGATGGCTGGAGGGGGATTCCAATTCGCGTCTTCGCGATTGCGAGGACAGAGATTAACCACTCATCTTCCAACAAACAATCCCATTTTCTTCCAATGTTTAAACCATGGTGTAGGGGCTTCTTCTGGGATGCAACCTCCTCCAGAATCTATTCGAGACCTGCGCTGTTTCTAGGTGTTTCCACATATTTACCTAGCTAATTTTATTCAACAAACTTCCCATAATCTCTTAAGGACGTGAAGCTTAAATCATGACTCCTGCTTTAATTACGGATTGGTGATCCTATTGTAAAGGTGAGCGAGCTAAGACTGCCACCTATATGCTTATCCTCTGTTTGATAAGTGTTTATTTGTGAAATGTGTGTTTTATGAGGAAGAAATTGGGTACCGCCCAATCATTAGCCTAGATGATTACGTAGAACACCAAACTCAACATACATATTCAATAATAATTGTTGGACAGATGAGGGAGATTGACTGAGCTCTTGGTTTGGTCTGGTAAGACTTCCGTCGACTTATCGTTCGAAAATATAACTAGCATTATTGTTGAGTCTCTTCTGATTGTGGACAAACAACGGAATGGATCTGGCCCGGTATTCACCTGGAGTTATTTCTGGAAAACTGAAAAACCGAAATCTGGATCGCCTGAGCAGTGATAGGATCCTTAGGTTCCAGCTCATCTGCTGATTTCTTTTCCTCTACGTCCTGGCAAAATACACTGCAGACACCTCAGGACAAACGAAAGAACTGGCTTCCAGCTCTCTGCATCTATACAGAGCTTGTTTGCGGGATATATCTGCATGAATTATGCTAACGGTAAAATAAAAAGACAAATAGTAGCAAGAATCTTAAAAAATGGTATTACACGCCAGATATTTCATGTTATAATAAGCACATGGCAATTCTCCAGTCACGCCTACGATACTTCACCGATTTATCGTCAAAGGTCATAAAACGCCTACTTCCTGAGTAACAGGTGCGACTCTCACATAAATACGAGGACTGCGCCGTGAACTGGGTCCCTCACAGATGGAATAACATTTCAAGTCATTTCACGCTTTCTGCTTCCTTCAGTGAGATCTTTGCATACTACTCTCCGTATAAATTGCGAAGGATCGAAACTGGTATAACCAACTTCTATGCAAAATCATTACGTCGTTGCTACTTAGTAAACTCAGGCGATATAATATCTTATTCAAATCTCTGGTGAATTCACAGCTGTTCTAGAAAAATAAACGCCGTCTAACGGCCATGTCTCGCCACTGTGTTGAAAACATCTTAATCCACGATATTGACTGGAGCGGAGAATCTACCCACGCACCAAACCGACAACCATAGGCTCTGGAAACGTCGCACATCTGCTACACTACTTTCGGTAATAAACGGACATGCACAGCTACAAACCGTATCTAAATATTAAGAAAAAATCAATCATAAAAAATATTTCATGTTCACAATCACGTAATAATATAAATTAATACATCTGAAAAATTTATATAAAACTTTAATGCAGATTCGTCGTTGATGATGCCTCGATGAGAGATGAAACACGTACAACACAACAATAAGCAAAATAAAAAACAGTTGCAGTGGCATTGTATTTTCAACTAGTAACTAACTATGCTAATGCGGAAAAAATTGCCTGCAAGTACCTTGCATTGATTTGGACGGGATTTCACAGTTTGAGACCTTAGCATCTACTGTACGGGTGGTCGGAGTTATAAATGATAATATACTCGTAACATGAACAGATAGGTGACACTACATTAAAGATACACACTCTTTTCTTAAGGTTTTTGTGCCACTCGGAGCTAATGACGTGGCAAAGCTGGGTAGAATAGTAATGGCATCAGTAACATAACACTTGTCAATGGGATTTAAATTATTAAAAAATAAATTCATCGTGTCTCCTGCTGTAATACAGAATGTTTTCTCATTCTGGAGCAGGCTGCATTTCAACATAATCAGTTCCTTTGTTAATATTGCTGTACGAAAATCTGAACGTCTACCACAAGCGAACTGTTTTACACGTCTGGGACACCCCGGCGAGGCAATAGGCAAATGCTAGCGACATATAAGAAAAACTAATGTTAACAACAGGTTGGGTATTTGTAAGAACCATGTATCCTTCCAACAGCAAGTGAACATTTATTCCACTTTAAAGAACCGATTGATGTTTTACTTTGTGTAGCAATCTGGTTACAACATTGTAAATGATGCTAAAATTGAATGAAACTTAACTACGTTGCCTGGAATAGCTTGTTAATCTATTTATAGACATGTAAACACATTTTCCGTCGTTTTATTGAATCCAGAATATTGCAAATGTTAAAGCATTTGGCATAGATTACCATCAGGAGTAAAAGTTGCCCAATCACGATCCAGGCTCTCCCTATTCAGTGTGGCCTGTAGCGGTGCGATCGTGGGCTGCTATCACTGTTAAAAGTACTGTACAGAATCCCGAAATCCACCAAGCCGCTTTCTTCTCATTATGACCTTCGCGTCAATCTCTTCTCGCAGTGCACTGCCTATTGCAGGTGGTAGTGGAGACACGAACAGTGAGCTCTCCGATGTTCGAAGCACGCTGGATGATTGATCCACTTCGTGTCAGAGACCGTGTGAGCCACGGCCCCATGTTGGCTCCAAAGGTGGTTAATTTTACATCGACAATTGGCGCTTCGTTCGCGTCATTATGATCAAAGGCATCCAAGCTGGGCTACTCAGAAGTATCTGCACACGCGGACTCCAATACATCCGAACTGCCGAGAGTTACATTATAATATCTTTCTAAAAGTTTCTGTCACTTAACATTTGGAAATTACTCGTACTTCTTACCTGTCTACCATTCAGATTGTCTACTATCTCTGCATTTTGCGAACATTATCCTCTTATACGATACCAGATCCTATAATCTTTTTCTTCTAAATCTTGGGTGGTGCTATCCTTGCCCCACCTACTCATAAAGTACACTCGTCTCAGTGCATCCACATTCCACCGTTTCCGTGTGTATACAGCTTCAGTTACTTACCTGAAGTCCATGTTTCCTCACTCCATATGGAACAATTTCTCCTTTTTCTTGAAGGATTTTTCTTTCCTACTGACTGCTTCTCTGTAGAGATTTTTTTTTAAATTAATTGAGCTTTTCTTGCATACACATTTCTCTGTCTGTTTACTTCCCTCGAACCGTTTTCTATTTTCTTATCTCCTTATCATCAAGAATTTAATTTTTTATCCAATCTTTTCTTAAATTAATCATTTTGCCAATTATTTTTATCTCCTTCGATTTTCAAAGAGTTCTTGATTTTTTTCAATAACAACTATTCTCTTTATTTTAAAATAGGCCTATTTTTTATAGGTCCGGTTTTACGTTACTTTATTCCCCCAATGTTTATTTAAACCTTCAAATTCTTCTAGATTCATCCCTTTATTTTTATCTTTAGGACCGGCTGTACAGCGAGTGATCCAATCAGATGGCAACGTCTAATTTATTTTCATTCTGCACGCCGTTTCTGTATTTCTACTGCTTTAGATATAAGATACAAGTATTTGATGTCTTTCTCCACTGTTTTACCGTCAAAATGTACATTTCCTCTTATCTTTAACAAAAAAAAGTGCTAAAAAAGCCAAATAAATCTTCTAATCTCATAACTTTCGTTACTTTTTTGTAGAAAAAATATTCCTTCATACCATGTTTCAGATCTTTTTGCGATATCCTTCTTCTTTTTTGTTTCCTTCTCTTTTCTGAATGATCAGTAACTGAGGTATTCATTCACCTCCAAAAATTCGAACGAGGTGGAAGTTTTAACTCCGAAGTGTTTTTAACGGAGAGGCCGTTACTGTGAGCTACTTGATAAAGGGGATATGTTAATTTACAGTTCACTTATAAACAGGCAGTAAAACAGGCAGTAGGACGTTCAACCTACTGATCTGCCCAGTATGTGTCAGACAATGTTTGCTGGCACCTAACGTAGAAGAGTCACTGTAGTCAACATTTCCACCACGGACCTAATAGGTCGGCGGTAGTATGGCCGAGACATGATTCACCATCATTTTCAGGGTTCCGTAAACAAAATGGTTGATAACGTTAGCTTTATAATTACGTTTTACTTTTGCCGCTGTTTTATGGATATGCTCCTTATACGTCAATGACCGGTCAAGAACCACACCTAGATGTTTTGGATGAGGACTGTATTTAAGTAATTGGTCTCCGAATTTTGTTTGAGGTCTATAGTGGGCTTTTCTATTGTTTAGGTGGAATGAGCTGACCTCTGTCTTATTTATATTCAGTTTCAGGCTCCAAGCGTTGAAGTACTCATTCAGTTTCTGAAGACCAATTGCAATAATTTCTTCAGATGTTTTGAAGTCGCTAGTTTGTGCTGTCATGTCATCAGCGTATATAAACTTCCTATAAGTGGTAGATGGCAAGTTTGCAGTGTAGATGTTGAAAAGTAGTGGAGCAAGGACAGATCCTTGTGGTAGCCCGTTGTTTAATATGTAAGATTTGCTTCTATTCGCATTTAGATGAACCTCAATCATTCGATTGCATAGCATGTCATTCAACAGAGAGGCAATCGCAACTCTCAGAACATCAACTCTTGCTCTGGTATATTCAACTGCCGAATACTGCAGTCCAGTATGGCTAAACAGCAGTCATACAAAAAAGATCGACGTTCAACTAAATGACACAATGAGAACAATATCTGGAACTGTTAAATCTGCACCTACAGACTGGCTGGCTGTTTTCTCTAACATCGCCCCACCAAGTCTCCGAAGACAAGCGGCATTAAAAAAGGAATGGCACAAATGCTTAAGTTATCCACAACTTCCAATTCATCAGGACTGCACACACAAAGCTCCAAATAAACTAAAATCTAGATATTCAACATGGAAGTTTGGTCAAGAGTTGGTCCAAAATAATTTCAACATAGGCGAAGCATGGTGCGCTGAGTGGACAAATTCCAACCCCGACAAACAGGCTCTAATCCAAGACCCTACACGACAGCCTCCTGGATTCAACCTTCTTAGGAAAACCTGGACGGCACTGAACCGAGTGAGAACAGGCCACGGTAGATGCAACTACTGGTTGTACAAGTGAGGAATTACAGAGAATCCTTCTTGTGACTGCGGTAACTATGAGCAAACCATTCACCACATCGCCATGGAATGCCCTCTCAGGAGATTCAGTGTTACAATGAATCAGATTCACGAAGCAACCACAGAAGCAATTGAATGGCTGCAATCGTTAGACATCAGTCTGTAGTAATAGTTATATTCATTGTAAGTTAATGTAGTTACTGTTTTTGTATTTCTTCTACCATACGAAATAAATAAATACGTCATGTCCTCCCATCCGTGTGTCATAACACGAAATTCCCATCGAATTCGCACTGATCGTTATAAAAGATCACAGGAAGATGTATTGTATCGACCGCAAAACAGTTCCACAAGTAAGAAGTACAAAAAAATTACTGTACTTTAAATCCCGAAAAAAAGAGAAAAACCAACACAGGTGTGTGAGCAGTAATGCTTGGGTCTAGCATTCAGAAGGATATCGGTTCAAATACCCATCCGTCCATCCTGACTTCGTTTCTCCATGCTTTACCGAAATTAATCCAGTTTAACGCTGGATGGTTCCTTCAAAAGACTACAGCCAAATTCCTTCCGTTTCCTGGCACCCAATCCTTCACACATCTACAAGACAAAAACGCCTAAAAAAACAATCAAAAGAATAAGAAACCAGAAGTATACTTTGTGTCTCTCCCATCGAATGTGGTGTCGTTGGATAGGTATTAAAAATGCAATAACTTTGTGCCGGAATATGTTTATTTAGCTGTTTATTTTTATAGTCTATATATATCAGCTCCTAAAGCGTTAAAAATGAGCCCCTTCCCCTTATAAAAATCTCCAGTCGTATGACTAAAAAAATCAGAAATAATTCATGATCTTGATAGTTAATAACTGTTTTATGTGAGATAAGTTGACAAGTTGTTTTACTGAACCTAGCTATATACTCGCTAATAATAAATGCACTATTAATTTGGTCCAACCCGTTAATAAGTTCTCCATAAAGCAATCGTTTCCTTTGGAAAACCTAATGTTAGGGGTCAATAAATTTGAGAATTGTGATTTAGAGATTCACCTAAAATATTATTTACACTTGTTTGGTGTAAACTAGTAATCACAAACTTAGTGGCAATTTACGTTATAAAATTGAATGTTAGAGGACAGTGAAATTGGAATTCGTGATTCAGAGAAAGACTTTAATAACTAAATCAAAATCATCCGTGACCGTACCGGTCAAAGCAGCAGCTAAGTAATGTATGCCGACATAAACGGATTACACGGTTTTCGTAAGCATGAACCTCTGCAGTAATTACGAAATGCGCGTTCACCAATCTCAATAAGCAAGCCTCTTCCTACAAGTTAATCAAGTACGAATCGCTGTACGCAGTTTCAGAAAGGGAGGACGTCTGCAATTAGCGTTAACAACGGTTGTAGTTTGCGCCGCTTTAGGGAATAATTGCGTGTGGAGCTATGTAATCAGCGACGAGGTATTCGGACCATTACGACCAATAAGGCAGCCAGAGCCGAGTGGGCAGTGAGTGCCGGCGAGACGACTCGGACGACGCCAAACCTGTCCTCGTCAACGAACACCCAGCTACAGCTACAGCTGTTCATACTGTCCAACATAACTGCCCCTCAAACGCAAAAAATCTTTCGTTTTCGTTGTGGAGTGAAAACCGAATCTGTAAGCTGCTAGTGACAGTTCGCTCAAAACGTTGGCGAATAAATTTTTGAGCGTTACTATTTAGTGTGTATTTCCGTAAATGTCGTTACTACTCATAGAAATTTACCATGTTACTCGGTGTTTTCGTGAGTAGTGTGCCTGATAATGAATGATATCTTAGCGCATACTTAATTTCGAAGTTTTATATATCGTTACTCGACAAGAACGTTTTTTTACTTATGACTTTATGCCTCGTCGAGGTAATTAGAGGCGGGATGGAAGTGGAGACAAGAAACGGGAAGGAATTCTTCCTTGGCATTTTGAGGGAAGCATATCCCAGCATTCACCTGGAGTGACTTGGGGAAACCATGGAAAACCCAAACCTGGATGCCCGGACGGGTATCGAACCTGTGTCCTCCCGAATGTGAGGCCATAGCGTTAACCACTCTCCCACCACGCTTGGTCTTCTCACCAAGAAAGTAGGTTCCATATCATCTGATCCCCAGTGGAGTTAAAATTTAAGAGTTTATTACAAAATTATTCCGTTGTTGGCATCCCTATAAATATTTTACTTGCAGTCTATATGTCCAAATTTTAAATGAGGCGTTTCATCGAACTGAACTCTGTCACCATTGATAAGAAGCTCTGAGGGATAGTCTTCTTTGGGCATGGTAGGGAAATATTTGTTACGCGTGTTGCACGTTAAGTGTGCATGCGGCGCAACGTCCTGCGCATGCGCATTTAATGTTCTGCACATGCGCACTTAACGATTCTTTGAGGCAAACAGCTACTCAGGTTAAACAGTGGATTATAATAAACGTGATCAAATATATTTCCTATTTCAGTTATCATAAAATAGTTTCCATTTGTTCCAAATAAATATTTTCTTTTTCTTTTGTTTCTCATTGACTGTATTATCAGTTAATTTTGTCCAAGTTGTTCTTCCATATAAAAGACTTACGCACAAATTGCAGACTTAGGTTCGATGCAATACTCCATAGTCTACAGAAGTGTGCTTTAATTTTTTGATAATTTTCGTTGATTTACAAGAATAACGTGGTTAAAAATGCTATTTACTGTACAAATATAATAAAGATAGTATCGTTCGCCCACTGGAATGCAAAAGAAACATTAAAATAAAATAAAAAAATATACAGGAAAAAATTGTGTAAGGCCTGCAGCAGTTTTTCTTCTTGCGCGTGTAGACACTGATATATGCTATTTCATTTATCATTATTTGCTTCGGGCTTTACACCTGGTCATGGTCATCTGAGGCGATAGAGGATTTGGGAGGGGGGGGGGGGAGAATCAAGGGTTGGAAAGGATTCGGTCATGGCCTTTGAAGGAACCATCCCAGCATTCACCTCCAGTCATTTCGGGAAATCATGGAAAACCGACATCTGGATGGTCGGAATGGGATTCGAACCTGCGTTGTCCTGAATACGAAGACAGACTGTTACCACTCAGCCAATTTTTCCGCGTCTGACCTGCACTCGGGAGCTGAATTACTGTTTAGTAAACAAGGAACGGTGGTGGTGGAGGTACAAGTCTGTAACTGTTGTTGAGTTCTTACTATTTTCACTGCACCTTAAGCAATAAGTGAAACAATAGGAGTGAATTTCTACCTCTGAAATGACTCGTACAATACTCTTTTCTTGTTTAATATTAACCTCTAGTTTTATATCGTAAACTATTTTTAATGTTGTCGAGATTCCTTTTCAAGTTTCCTTAAATTATTTGTGGATTTTAAGTTCGGCACCCGTTCTCTAACAGGTCCCTCAATAATTTTTCGTATAATACCACTAACAGCGTACGATGTTCAGATTCGTGCTATACCGACGCCTTTTACAGATCTACTTTACAACTGCTCCTCTTCAACATGTCAATCTCCAAATACCTCTACCTGCCTCAGCATTTAAAAATACAATACTCGTATTTCTACTCACATCATGTACTGCACGCTGTGTTCCTCAGATGTCGAGGTACAGAACATTGGAGTTTTCCGCACCTTTTTTGTCTGTCCGTCACTGGCTCCTGCTAACACGTTGGAATGACGTCATCTGATAGGGTGCGTCTGGCTGCATACATCGGATCGCAGCAGTTATTAAGTTTCAATGACAAGTGCCTGATAAAATTATTCCACACCAACCGGACCTGGTTGCTTTCTTTGACTACTGCTACTATCGACATAGTCAAAGATACAGCCGACTGGAAACAAAGCTAAAACAAAGATGGACAGAAGATCGCAAGAAAGTAGATGAAGGGCTCCTAGGCTATTCTTATTTCAAAGTAACAGAAGTATCAGACAGCTAAGTATTTGTGTGTTGAAAATTCTTCCAAGCAATTCGCCTCCCATATTTCCTTTATTTGATTTATCTGATGTTTTACTGATATTTTTAACAAGATGATATTAAATCATTCTTGAGTTCTTGTTGATTTTGTGTAGCAGGTAGTAAAACATTACCCCGGTACTGTATCCAACCTTCTCAAAGAAACTCAGGCGGAACTTATACGAGGGTGAGTCAAATGAAAACCTTATATATTTTTTTAATTATTATTTATTGTGCAGAAGTGGTACAAAGCTGTATCACTTTTCAACATAATCTCCCCCACGCTCAATATAAGTCCTCCAGCGCTTACAAAGTGCATAAATTCCTTTAGAAAAAATTCTTTTGGTAGTCTGCGCAACCACTCATGCAACGCGACTAACCATGACTAATCTTTAAACATGCTGCAATGTTTTCCATCACTATGGCTTCAACTGCTGCAATGTTCTGTGAAGTCACAACTCGTTGTGCCTGACCTGGACAAGGAGCATCTTCCACTGAAGTCACACCATTTGCGAACTTCCTACTCTATTCGTAGACTTGCTGCTGTGACAAACATGCATCACCGTACTGAACCTTCATTCTTCGATGAATTTCAATAGGTTTCACACATTCACCACTCAAAAACCGAATAACAGAACGCTGTTCTTCCCTGGTGCAAGTCTCAAGTGGGGCAGCCATCTTTATAATGATACTGCGACGGTATTTGTGCATCTGCACTATGCTGCCACCTACAGGCCATTTTACACGCTGCTTGTAGCACGCTTACCAACTTACAGGATAACGGCGCGAAATTTCGATTTTTTTATTACAAATTTAAGGTTTTCATTTGACTCACCCTCGAACATATCCCATACAGCTGCTTCAGTAACCACCTGTACAACTATTCAGTGAAAATGCAGTTTGACCTCCCTTGGTCCGTGATGCGATATTTGCCCGAAGCAAATAAGACGTAATTTTTTCACCCAAGGAATTCTGGTAGAGTGGTTACATAGCACTAGAGGTGCCAACCTAAATCCACAGTTCTTTTTAGCAGATTTAGGAGATTACCGAGCAAGGAATTTGCGAGGTGGTCTAGCAAGTACCTATCGTCTTATATCAACGCACGTGGTTCTCTATGAGTGCTATGACAGAAGGGCTCTGCTAAAATTGTTTGCAATTATCTGTTCTCACGTTGCTTAAGCTGACTCCAAACGGAAAGGTATTTCAAGAGACGTTTTTAGCATTGAAGGACCGCATATTTCAAGCAGAATCAATGTGATTCGAAGAACACAGGAAGTAAAGAACATAACAGAGATAACTTTTCCTTCGTTGTGTAAGTTGAGGCAGATTAGGTAAGCAACGAGTGACGTGCGTAGTAAGGATAGGAATATCGCCTCACGGTCTTTCTTGTGATACGAAAAAAAAAAAAAAACAATAAGATTAATGGTATGATGTTTTTACATAATTTCACGTTTTAATAAACTGAGTAAACTGAGTATCTTGCATAAAATTTGCATCAATCCTCAGTTTTTAATTTTATTTTCATGCTGAAAAGAATTTCTTTCATCTTAGATATATGAAAAACTAAACAAACGAAGTAGACGTAGAAATAAACTGGGAAGCACCAAAATATTTTTCGCGGTAACCGAAATTACCGGATAAGAATTAAAACGTAAACATTAAGAGCTGCCCATTTAACCGAGTGTGGTGGGTAAAAGGTTAGCGCTCTGGCCTCGCGTTCAGGAGGACCGCGGTTCGAATACCCGTCCGGGCATCCAGATCTGGGTTTTCCATGGTTTCCTCAAACCACTCCAGGCGAATGCCGGGATGCTTCCTTCAAAAGGCCATGGCGACTTCATTCCCGTTCATTGTCCCCAGTCCCATCCCGCCTCTAATGGCCTCGACGTCGACGAGGCGTAAAGCCATAATTAAAAAAAAAACCTGCCCATGTGCCAGTGCGACATGGAAGGATAAATTCAATTTCATAATTTAAAAAGAGCTATGAGGGTGAGTTTGAAAATAAATCAGCCAATGGAAGAAGCAAATGCATAACTAAAAGTCTGGTTAGAAGAACTGAATCGCATCCATTGCTTATTCATTCCCAACTAATTTCAGAATAATGATATGAGATTTTCGACTAAACGACAACATTGGCTCACTTTTATGTAGTTTACTAACTGTTGCCCGCTACCTGTTACGAGCATGTAACTACACTGTTAGGATTATGCTGGTAGGTGTACGACATCGCAAGAGATGGTTTAAGAATATCTCTGGAGTTGAGTCAGCAAGAATACATTGGTAACGGATGTGCTAAGATGGCCGCGTGTATTAAACATATGTACCGCAATCCGTTAACATCGCGATATAACCATCAGGACTCTGAGTGAAGCAGTGTGTGGAGAGTGAGCTTTCCATGTGTGGAACAGCGGACATAGTTCGCGTGGTATTGTGAGAGAATTTAACTCTTGATCGATGATCTTGTGGAGTTTGCTAGAGCGAACAACGGAACTGCATTGCATAAACTGTTTTAATGAACTTCAGTGATGCTACTACTCACCTATTTTCCACCTTTTATGTACGATACCTGCTATCTTTGGTGATGAAACTACAATGACTGGTAGATAGCTTATGGTGAATGTATGTAAAGCAGAATAAAACTTTTTGTGTACTGTGATTGACTACATGAGTGTGTACTTCCATCTATCTCACATATATGTCCTTTGACTTTAAGTGACGCCATAATTCATTTAACGTAGCTAACCAGACTGACGACCTGAAGACAACTCCAATATATTACGCGAAGGGGGAATTAAGATAGCTGTACGTGGAAGAAAAAAATGTCATGTTACATAACCTGACTGTATTACTGTGAAAACACCATATTTATTAAGCCCCGTACCGACCAATAAGAAGATTACTTCGCGACAAGACAGTGTTCTGCTGCTCTGACAAGTGTTATGTGTATGTAACAGACAATTAACCATTAGTTACGAGCTTATATGGTCACGTTCAGAATAATCGAATATTTTTAATTAATTAACTAATTACAGCCAAAAAGCTTACAAGTGGGCTTACAATTTTATTGTTAGAATTGTATATAAAAAGATAACAAAGCACTAACTTTTATGTAAACACAAAATAATAATCTGGTGTAGCGGAAATCAACATCTGTTCTATATAATAAGTTGTGTCTGTTCATCAATTTATGAACAGATCATACACAAACTGACTGCGAGAGAAACAGAGCCAGGGCGACCAATAAACATTACAGAGACTTAAACGCTATCCGTTTGTCTCTCATAGCTCGGTTAGTTTTCAAGATTTCATTACAAAATATCTTGTTTATCTCGAAAAAAAAATCCTGGTCCTTCCTAGTAGCTCATTGTATTTCCTTGTAAAATTTTATCAAGATTGGTTAAGCCATTTAGCGGTGAGACGGTGCTACTTTCGCATTTAAAGTATTAGTACAGACTTGTGTAGATGAGCCAAATCCAATTATATATATATAAAAATCTCGTGTCACGATGTTTGTCCGGGATGAACTCTGAAACTACATAACCGATTTAGATGAAATTTGGCTTATTGTGTGTAATTTAGTCCAACTTAAAAGATAGGATAGTTTTTATCTGGATTATAGACCTCAATATTTATTATTTGCAAAATAAATGTTCATTAAATGTTTGTCATAGGACAATGGTTTGTAATTATTTGTAAGCCACCAAGGCTAAGTGGTCTGCTGGCTCTGTGGTTAGGGCGTCTGACTGGAGATGAAAAGGTCCCCGGTTCGAGTCCCTGTCTCGGCGGGGATTTTTATAGACACTTAACCCGGCATTAACCTCCGGCGCAGCATGCTGTGTGAGGAGAAATACGCCACGACGGTACTGTGGTTCGGATTCGATGTTAAAATGTAGGTCCCCTGTACCAGACAGGATGGGCGGGCTAGGTAAAGGCGGCTACAACAGGGGCAGAATGCCCAGCCAGTAGAAACCATGTCACCAGGTCATTACGACCACACGAAATTATTATTATAGTTACATAAGTTTCTAACAGATGGCGATGTGTTAAATTATCGATACAGCACTTGGTTAGCTAGGTTGGGTAATCTTTTTTAATGGCTTTCGGCATCTTAGGCCACACAGCCAGCCTGCTGAATTTTTCCAGATAATTAGACACACCACAGGACGGACATGACATTCACAGACACAACAGCTAAACACCCATGCCCGCGGCCGGACTCGAACCGGCGACCTTCTAGGTTGGGTAATCATCCAGTAGATCACGTTCTGTTTCAATTTATATAAAAACAGATGGCGGTGTGTTAATTTATCGAACCATCCAGTAGATGGCGTTGTATTTCGATTTATTTATGCTACAGTCTATTCCACGCCATATGTGTGAGTTTCTTCAATTTTAATTGTGCTGTGTATTGTGTTATAATTATACTGTATTAAAAATTTTTATGATCGTTTGTCCTTAATTTCAACTCTCCGTAACTCTTTACCAATTACATTTGAATTTCCAAATCTTTTTGTCTTTATTAGTGAATATTAATTTGACTGCTTTAGGAAGTTTAGAATAACATTAATCCAACGTTCTATAATTACTAAGTCACAGCAACGCGTGACCGGGTCAGCTAGTCCAATTATAGTTAGGAAAACAGAAAAGATGAGTAATATTGGCTATAACACATCAAATAAATGAAAGTATGCGTCATAAATACAGGATTAGTGGCTTGTAGGGGGCAAACAAGTTGACGGTGACTATTAAGCGCGCTCACAGCCCTCCCTTCCAGGACGCAGCGCAATAAAAACTGACAGGTGTCGAGATGTAGTGCGGCACGACCCCTCACGCTTCATTAACGCTACACTGCACTGCACTGCCTCTGTCGTGACCAGACCCTCAGCACAACACACAGTCACACGTTTTGCACGTAAAGAGAATAAGCAGTGAACAGCGGCAGCACGGACAGTAAAATTTTATTAACAGTGGTAACCACTACAGGAGTATTGCACGGAGACCTTCATTGGTATTTCCAGCGAGGAATGTCCAAGTACAAGAAGAGTCGTTGTTTTCTATCAGGCTGATCTAAAGTAAAGTATTAAGTACAAGCAAAATATAGTAGCTCTAAATACCAGCAGGAAACGAAACTTCTTTTGTTCTGTATGATAAGTGTATTTTTGCTTGAGAAATGTGAAGTTTATGAGGCAGAGATATCGCACAGTACCAGCGTTCACCTCGGTGATTGCGGAAAGCCTCCGAAACATGACAATCGGCACAGTCGGTACGTCGGTGCCAGGAGAGGAACCTGGTACCCTCGTCCAGTGTACGGCCCTAACGCATTGAGCCACAGTGGCGGAGAAATTTTCTTTTCTTTTATAAAGAAACAACGAATATTAAAGTGTAATAATTTCGAAAAACGCATCAGCACATATTCTGCCATAGGAATTAACAGGATTTGGCCTCAATGACATCGAATGTTATTGTGTCAAAATGTCTACGTAGCGAGCTTCTTAGTTTTGGTAGGAAATCTTTTGGATCGAAGCTGCATTCTCGCAATGCTTGATAACTTCTCCGTACAGCCGAGAAGACCTCGAAAATAACACAAATATGTTGACTTCAGAGAAGCTTCTTCAAAAGCTAAGAACTGGACAAATGCAGAGAATGGTGAAAGGATAAAATAGTTTGATATAACAGTATTGATACTAAACTAGGAAAAACCATGGATCACGACATTAAAATTTGAATATAACACAGACTGCAAAACAATGGGTTTGATGCAAAAGTTTCGAGGCCGCCAACCAAGTATAGAACATTACAACATGTATTTGTTTTTGCTATCAGTAACGACTTCATACTTGCATAATGAAGTTTTTCAAATGCTTAAGTAGTCTAGTCATCGATACCACATAAGTTCAGTGCAATAAAACGGCAAGTCCTATTAAATGCTACTATTTAAAAATTTGACAGCAATTATCTTTCTGAAAAAAAAATCATTAAAAAAATCATTGTACTGCACGGAACTAAAATGATGCAAAAAGAGCATACAGGCAGTTGCGACTGTTATAGTGTCGACTATAACTTTTGGTAAAATCGGGAATATTTAATTTGGCATACTGTAAAATTTAACAATTGTTGTTTTTTTCGTTGTTTTTTTTGTTGTTTTTTGTTTTTTAGTATGGCTTTTGGTCTTTGCAACCATTTTGCCAGCTCAACTTTGTTAATGTACCAACTGCTGTATCAGGCTTTCACTGAGATATTGTGGACACTATAGTGAGGACAGCACAAGACGAACACAACACTTAGTTAAAACCACCCATGCCCGAGGCCGGACTCGAACCGGCGACCCTTGCAATGCGGAGCCAGCGTGCTAGCCCCTACACTGCCAGGGCCGGCTTAACAATTGTTAGTAATGGTAATACTGTTCTGAACCGTCGATATTACGTCCAGGAAACACGTCGGAACGGCCAACTTGCCCAAGCCATGAAGTTTCCACTACAATGTAGTGCATACGAATTAAGTAAGTAAATAGCATGAGATCACACTGTTTTCCCATTAGACTTCCGGTAAAGTCGATGAGTGTTCTGGCGAATGGTTTATTTCACTCCATTGAGTTAGAGCTGTTCGCGATGGATGACACCGATAATTTAGATGATGTTTATATATTTTTACATGACTCTTTTTTAAAAATGATGTTCCGATTGAAAAAAGGAATATATAAATCAATTACTCTATTTTAATCAATTATATGGTATTATGCTCACAGAGAAATTAAAATCAGCATGTTTAATTATATGCTAGAGGTATCAGATTATCGTCTAACTTCAAATAGATTTTTCTGTTCAATATTGATAAGTTTTTCAGTTGTATCTGATTTTATATTTTTCACTTTTCTGTTGAACTGCCACAAAGTATGGATTTCAATAGTTTTTTCTGTCTTGAATGAAGTTTAATTCATCGGGTTTATCTTCAGATTCGCCACCGTCAAACTGCTTTTTAATTTTTTGATAAAAACTGACCTTTTAGAAACATCATACCTTAATAACATGGCCATCAATACTTTTTAACTATTACTTCATGTTTATCAGACTGTTATTTCGACTGCTTGATTAATTTTTTACAAAATGTGTCAATTAAGCTACGCCACTTATTTTTCACCACTTCAGCTAAACATATAAAATGTGATAAATTAAAAAAAAAAAAAAAACACCAAAAATAAATAAAATTAAAAGCCTGTGATTGAACAAAAACTATTTACACACAAATTGGTACACATTTAGTATTTATAATGTTATGCAGTTTTGTTTCAAATTTCTTTCCACTGACCTTCTGAGTTTTTCGTAATCCATTTCACTCAATTCTAACGAATCCACATTTACGAGATGTAATTGTTTCGCCTGAGTGACCGCCTTCGACCAAGCGGTTCAAATTTGTTTGTTTCTTGTATGCAGAAAGAAAGTTATATCCAAATCTAGCAATATCCTGACGTTATACATTAAAAAATAGATGAAATGATAACAAAAAGCGGAGTATTACATGGTCTGGCGACATCTGCCTTCTAAGAACTCGATTAACAAGCCAGTGTGTTATTTGTTAGACACAGCGAACTTCATTCTGAAATTTGAACAGTGCTTACTTTTTGTTGTGTTACTGAACAACACGATTTAGTATCGCAATTTCAAGTGAGAAAAAATATATGAAATAACGCATTTTGCAATTATGTGGCGAGCGAACGTGAGATCGTGGCAAGTATCATCAAGGGTACGCATGGCCTGATGGATCAGTGGCGAAAACATCTGACTGGAGATCGAAAAGTCTCCGGTTCAAATCCCAGTTTTGGCGCGGACTTTCATAGACTCTTAACCCGAACTTCGCCTATGGCACAGCGTGGGAAGTACGCCAGAACGCTTACGTGATTTGGATTCCAAGCTAAGGTGTAGGTGATCTGCACCCGGTAAGATTGCCGGGTTAAGTTAATGTGGCTATAACAGGGGCGCAATGCGCAGCCAACAGAAACCCTGTCACCAGGTTATTACGACCACACGGTATTATATTTATATATATATTATACTTAAATAATTATATTAGTGTGAATCCTTGTATTAAATACACTGTTCAAATTGAAAGTGACCTTCACAAACTAAAAGAAATTTGGTTTCTTAATGATGTTTTGAACATTTTAATGTTTAATACACTACACAACAGTATGAGAATCTTCGAGCTCATACATATGATTGGTGGAACGTATTGGCAGTTGTGAATATAGGGAATCAGATTTAACTATAAGACATACTACCTAGCGTGGTGGTAAATAGTAACGCTTCGGCCTCCCATTTGGTAGGACGCGGGTACGAATCCCCATGCGGCCATCCAGATTTGGGACTTTCATGATTTCGCCAAATCACTTCAGCAAATGATGGATTGGTTCCTCCAAAAGGCCATGGCCAAATTACTTCCCGTTCCTTGACCCCCAGTCCTTTGTTATCGCTAATCACCTCGACAACAACAAGGCGTAAAGTCAGAAGCAAAAAAGAAAAAAAAAAGGAAGGAGAAGAACATACTGATGCAGATCTCACCACGAGTTCAATTCGCTCGTGGAGTTCCGAGGAGCGCACACCAGCGGGTCAATGAGCTGTTACAATCACAACACGCAAATTATTCCGATCTTACTGTGTACAACCGATCTACAGCCATTTTTGCATTGCGCTAGTTGCCGATACTTTTAAAATGTTTCGCTATAAGTATTCACGAAAACAGACCTTATCGCACACTGAATACTCGCTACCCAACTCTGTATCGAAGAGCATTCTTTTAATACCAGCTCGCCAAGTTTTCCTTTTCACCAGTGTTCTTCACAGAGGCGCGCGCTGTGTATGTTGGCGTCTCTAAGCTCTCTGACTGTTCAACAGTGTTGTTCGTTGACAATAAGTTTTCTTTCGCTCCGCAGACGACATTGTAACCCTTTATGTCGCAACAGTTCTTTATTCGATATTGTTTTCATTTTCCGTGACTTGAGATGTCTCTATCAAGTCTCTGGCGAGACAGTAGTGGGTTTGTTTATCATGCTTGCTCTCTTCTCTTGCTACCTTTGCCTCCTTTTCTTTCTTTTGTGCTTTCTATGGCGTCTCGTTTCGACCCTCCCGGTGCGAGAATGAACATCTGTCCTTCAACTGTAACGGTCCAGTAACGACATTTGTATTTCATACCTGCCGCAGCAAATATTTTCAGGTTTTCTAATATAAATTTTTACGAACAACATAATGAAGCTCGAAAGCGTCTCCTTTTTCACAGCAAACGGTATTTAAAAAATTTATTATATGCATAATTGTTGAAACTAATAGCCGGGAACTATCAGTATACAAATTTCGATAAATAAAAAAACTTTTTTTTTTACTCCTTTGCGTCTCCCAACAGCGAGGTCTTTAGAGACGGGAAAGGATGGGGGGCAAGGATGGGGGGCAAGGATGGGGGCAAGGAATGGGAAGGAATTCGGCCATGGCCTTTTGAAGGAAGCATCCCGGCATTTGCCTGGAGTGATTTGGGAAACCATGGAAAACTCAAATCTGGATGCCCGGACGGGGATGATTATGACGCATAGAGCATGCTCGCTGCATGACGGGTCCCTATAAATGTCCGTAACGTAGATGGTATTGAATGCAACGGACTATTTCAATGCCGATTTTCTTGACAGCGGGGAAGAAGCGCATGTTACTGCTTTGCCACATTACATCTCTGGCCATGAACTTTTGTTACACACCGCATTTATCGAATCTAAACTTTATAATCGGCGGCCTCCCCTTGAAAGCAAATATGCTGTCGGATTGACATACCGGTACGCCGCTGAGAACTTCACTATCGTATATTCAAACATTTGAAGCGACGAGTGACGACGAGTCTTGCTGTATGTTTTTAGTGTTGGCAGCCGCATTTATATTCGGAATTATACCACTTGTCTTTGTTTTCTTTTCTATTAGTAAAAAACAGGATACGGTATCCTCCAAATCGTAGACATATTCACCAGCTATGGCACAAACGCCGAAATGAACAGGCGCGCGTAATTAAGAGATCGGAGCGCGTTCCCCACGGTAAAGACTGGCTCGTCTATAGTGGGGGCACTTAGCCGAGGGCTTGACTCACCTGGCAATATCGCTATATTCAATTAATCGCCCATAGCTTGCTACAAACAGCCCTGGATACATTACCAATTTTTCTATTATGGCAGTTTTCCGCGCATGTAGAATTGCGGATTAAACGTTGTCACCTCAAAAACTTATACATATTAAATGCTGAGTGATACGCTGATTTGAAATTTCTTCCTGATATGTTAATGCATTTCATACCCAGGCGGCTGCCAGTGAGACCTGCGACTAGGTTCATTTCTTGGCCCTGACGTACCTGATTACGTCATTTAGGAAGCTTTCACAATCAGCTATAAAATCCTTGGTAAATCCACAATTTCGTTCTCAATAACTACACAATTTGTAAAAAAGAGCAGTACCAATCACACATAAGATGAATACTAACATTGTTCTCAAACGGATGGTGACAGTTCTGTTTCATTCGGCGGCCAGCGAAAGGCTCTCGTGACAAAATAGGTTTTTTTAAACTATTTCTTTAATGGCAGTTTGTCTATCAAGCCAAGCAGCCAGCTCAACAACTTTTAATTCATATTGACACCAGTGTATCCATAATTCATTCAAACGCTTAATTGTTGTCAAAGTGGAGGACAATGCAAGACGAATACAACCTTAACTAAAATCATCCATATTCGAACCAAATACCGAGCGTGGCGGTGTAACGGTTAGCGTTCTCGCCTCGCATTCGGGAGGACGGCGGTTCGAATCCCCGTCCGGGCATCCAGATTTGGGTTTTCCATGGTTTCCCAAATCACTTCAGGCAAATGCCGGAATGCTTCCTTCAAAAGGCCATGGCCGAATTCCTTCCCATTCCTTGCCCCCATCCCTGCCCCCCATCCTTTCCCGTCTCTAACGACCTCGCTGTGGAGAGACGTAAAGCAGTTAAAAAAAAAAAAAAAAAAAAAAAAAAAAAAAAAAACCGAACCGAATACACTACTTGACAAAAAAGTGAAGCACCCAGAAACTAAACTAAATTTCATGGGTTGATAGGGTAAGTGATAAAAAAATCGAGTGAACTTTATAAATATCTAGGCAGTACGAGACCACTTACTGTATAAGTACGAAGGTGCACTCCTGGCCTGGATGCATGCACTAATTCGGAAGGGAAAGCCGTTACAACCTCTCCAGAGGCAAGCTGGCCCACAAATGTAGTACCCCTTGATATGTTAGATACTGGCGCTAGGACGGAGTTGACTTCCAAGCTGCTCCCATACCTGTTGTATCGGGGATACATCACGTGATCTAGCTGACCACGGGAGTTCCTCAACATCATGAGGGACAGTTCATAGAGACACGTGAGGGAGTGGACGAGCATTCTCCTGTTGAGAAATGGCTCAACGATACTGTCGCATCAAAGATGCCATCAGAGTTCTCAGTATCACTCCAGCCTTCACCTTAAGTCACATCCGATGGCTATCCACACTATTACGGCAGGGTTAACTCCACTGTGCCTCTCCAAAACATTGGAATAATGGACCTCTCTCCAGGTCACAACCATACTCGCTGACGATGGTCATCCGAGATAGTACAGAAACGCTATTCATCGCTGAACACAACGCGACGCCATTCATCTGCAAACCACGCTTCCCGGTCACGGCGCCACTCCGTTTGCGTTGTGGTGTTAGCGGCAGTCAATGCATGCGACGGTAATCCCCTAGTGCGGCTGCTGGTCTCCAACAAAGAATGTTGCTGGGAGTTCATTACTTGTTCTCAAATGGCAGATGAAGGAGTTACGACGTGCTTCGTTCACAATGGAAGATTCTCCTTTGTGGTGGTCAGACGGGATCGACAGGAACCTTGACAACGTGTATGCGTGCCCTGAAGTTCCCACACAGTCCAATATCGGACAAGTGTCATATCCGAATATCACACAAATCTGGATACTGTACGATTCGAAAAGTCTAGTGAAACACGAACAAAACTGATGCACTCTTTTCCTTTTCGCCGTTCTACATGTCACAGAGAATTGAACCTCTAAACTCTTACATACTCGCCGATCGTGTGTAGGTGTACGAAGTTACATTGATATCCGACTATGTCTTCAGGGTGCATCAATTTTTTTGTCGGTAAGTGTAGTTTCCATGCTTCATGCGTGTCACCACGTCCTGGTATTGAATGCCGACGCTTTGGATGATCTTTTTCAACCTTCTTCTAGGGCGGGAATTCACGGAGGTTTCACAACCACTTCTAAACACAGGTAACTTTGCCTGGAACCTTTCCAAGCTACTTACATTTAGCAACTCCTGACATTAAGTGCCTGGTTACTTGCAACTATAATTCACGACATCAGGACTAGCATTATGAATAATGTCACCGATAATGTTAGAAAACTGGATAATCATTATTACACAACAACTTCTTCTGTTTTGTATTTTCATATAAAGCTCCTGGTTAAGGATTAGGTGGGTCAGCGGTTAACGCTTTGGTGAACACATGGAATCGATCCCCGGTGCTCCCTTCCACATTTGGGTTTTCATTACTTTCCCGCAATAACTTCATATGGGATAGCTTCTCTCCTTTCCTTACCACCTTGCTTCTCTAGTAATCTTGACGATGGCGAGCTGTAAAGCTGTGGAAACAGAAATTACAAATTGGAAACTATTATAAGTGTATAATATTTATACGTGTCATTTGTGGCGACAGTGCAAGTACAGGGACTGTACTTTGTGCAGTCTTGCGGCAGCTCTGGCTCACCTTTGGACCGAGTGAGCTAACACACGGAGGCGTGCTTGCCCTCTGCAGACAGATGCAGATCTCACAATCGAAGAGCATTGTTCTCCTCTGCGATGACGTGCGCGCCATTTCCATTATGCCAAGTGCATCTGGCAGGCGTGAAGGCTTTCAATACCGCACTCTCACCATTACACACATGCCCTGCCCTAAGCTTTTCCAGACATACCTAAACAAACAAACTACGTGATTTGAAAATTTTTAAGAGACTTCATTCACATAGACCGCAACATAATACTGCAGTGGAGACAGGCTAAATTTTTTATTTAAGTATTTAAATATTTACTGCAAGCATTTTCAGTGCGATTCCTGAGAAAACTGTATGACGAAGCTAGTCTCTTTGGACACACCCATATCTCATATATATCCGTTCATTCAAGAAAACACTTATTTCCCTCTGGATGAATTTTAAGGGGGAAAAAATGGTTTCCACTTACGAAATGTGATTGCTTCTGGATACTCAGTGTTTGAACACAGAAGGTCCTTTCTTGCAAAAATCGATGTTAACATATTTAAAAACCTAGAACTCATCTTCAACTCAAAATCTACTAAACGTAGACTTAAGGCTCTTCTTGCATGAACTGATACTAATACTGTTATGAAGTTAAAAAAAAAATGTTTCTCCCACGAAACCAAAAACCAGTATCGGTCAAGATCATACGCGTCTAAACCACAGCAATAAAATCATTTGCACCACGCTATAAAACTTCAAAATAAATTTCAGATTTTAAGTACAAAATAACCACAAAGTAATTAATATAAATTAGGAAAAACACAATGAAACTGTAATAAATATGTCTTAGAAACATTGGTTCATATTCCATAACACCAATTTAGTTAATCGCCGCCAAACTAAACATCTACTGTGTTAATTTTGGATAGCGGCTATCCGGAACGTAGTTTATAAAATATTTCTGCTGATTTGGACGGCAAGCTGTAGCCCCAGTTGTCAGCACAGTGCTAAGAGCTGGGTACATCACAATTCTAGTTGTTGTGCTCCATCAACATATCTATCTATATATGAGAAAATGAGAAATTTCGGATGTGTGTTTGGATGTACTTCTGGAATCAATCACGCCTTAATAACTCAACATATTTAAATGAAATTTGGCATGAAGTCAGTTAATTGTGTGCGAAGTGACATAGGATAGATGTTATCCCGCAAAAACGCATAGTTCTTTTAGAAATTGCCATTAATATCAATTCGCAAACACAAAGAGTTTCCTACTTCGTTGACAGCCATGCAACGTTTACTCTTTGCTTTTTACGTAAATCGCAAACACTACTTTTCAGAAATAAAAGCAAAAACCTTTTTTCATATGCAAGTTTGTGTTTAGTTTAAAAGCCATAAAACCGATGCACTTGACAAACAATAGTTTGGAAGCAGGAAATATAAATATGTACTTAACCCTAAATTTAAAAAAAAGGTAGGTACTGTTGTTAAGTTCGCAAAGAGATGTTTTCATTTGCGTAAATAAAATAGTATGACATCTCAAATATTGCACCATAATTTCGATCGTAATATACTAAATGTGAAAAATCAGAGCTTGGAAAAAAAAACATCGTAAAATGCTATGAGTATACCACCACGAAAGTCGATTTACTAAAAGTGCAAAATGCCGGTGCTCGAAATGTCGTATTTATAAAAATGTTACGGATTCCATTCTATCTCGGTTTAATTTATTTCCTGTGTGTCTTCTTTTTTGCTACTATACAGTCTCTGTAATATTACAAATTATTTTTGCCAAAATTTAAAACTTAACCCTTTTTGTTCAAAACTTTTGTATAAATCAGTACAAATAGTAAACTATGATTCACGAAACAGCGCTTTTTACTTACTGTTCAATTTCTACAAATATCTAATAAATCCTTCACTTAAAACGAATGTATTTAATGGCCTAACGTAAAAACTTATTGTTTCATGAAGCAATTTTGGAAGACGTTTACAACGCGATACACTTCATTTACACAAAGCCTATGAAAGCTGCTTATTTATTACTAATAATAACTAAATGACTTCTGCCTTATGCTGTAACAAAAACATTCTGATCCAGGCAGCATTTCAAGTTAACCACTATCTCTGCTAATATTGCCGCTATAAAATCAAACGATACGAACACACCTCAACACATTAAATGCATTGGAACTGCATTTCGAGCAGTTACAGAATTTTCTATATGGAGAATCCTAAATAGTGTAGCATAAATTACCATCACATTTAATTTCATTATACACCTTCCTAAATCACGAGCAGTAGCAATCACTTTATTGCGATGTAAACTGGACCAGGAATATTAATGAAAGTTGTCTTAGAGTTGTAGAGAATTATGGACTTTCCGTTGTACCCTGTAAGGTACAAGCATTTTAGTATATATTTTTTAATTACGTTACTGAAATAATGAATGTAGTTTCAGATGTATTCAGTATTTATTTTCCTGCGATCTGAAATAATAATTCACGTTACTAATGTATTAATGCGCGAGTGACAGAAGCTTTGATTTTCTGGCGGTATTATTAGCGGAGTTTGTGACACTTGGTGCCTTTACGATCACACCGGGAAAAACGCGAGCTCGGTGCAAAGAGCAAGCGGAATGGCAATCGATCTCAAGAGCTTCTGAAACACCGAAGCAAACAAAAAGACGGCAACAACAATACGCCGCATATTTGGCATTGCAACGAGTTGCTGAAACACCTGAACAAACGCGAACTCATTACTAATGTTTTCCCGAGCATTCAACTAAATATTATCAATGACGAAAACTGGTTATGTGAGAGGACAATACTTGCATGATTCTGGAGCTAAAAAAAATATTAGATGAAATAGTCGGGCAAGTGACAACACACACTTCCATCGATACAGTAATGTTAACTGATGATGCTGCTACCTACCTCGTCGATTTTTTAAACTCCTTCCAGTTATCTGGACTACCGTCCCACAAACTCGAGCTTAAGGCTGGCACTCGAGTTCTCCTGATGCGTAATCTCAACCCCCTCCCTCCCCCCGAGGTATTGCAATTGCACCAGATTACGCATCACAGAACTAGGAAGAAACATTATGAAGGCGACAATTCTTACCGGTGCATCTAAAGGGGAAAGCCGTTATAATTCCGTGTATCCCAATTATTCCCAGTAATATTCCCTTACAATTTAAAACTTTATAGTTCCCATTAAAAATTGCATTTTCAATGAGAATTAATAAATCGCAAGGTCAAACGTTGAAATTGGTGGGAATACACTTGGATACTCACTGCTTTTCCTTTGGTCAACTATATGTTGCCTGCTCGCGGGTATCGAGTGCAAAAAATTTACATGTTTTTTTCAGACAGTAACATGTCCTACAATATTGTATATACCGATGTATCAAAATGAAAATACCCCTAACATACATAATATTTTTATTGTTTTAAAAGTTCGATGAAGTTGTTTGGAACATTTAAATTTTTGTTATTTTATTACAATATTTATTACTACTATTACCAATAAAAATAGCTCTAAAATAAATTTTATGGTCGTATTGATCTGGTGGCTAGGCTTCTTTACGTCTGCGCAATCAGCCCTTTTCGTAGCCGCTTAGCCTAACGCAGTACTCCTACCGGGCTTAGAGGACCTACAGTTCAACGTGGAATCAGAACCACGTTAGCATTCTGGCGTATTTCACATCACACAACAACCTGTGCCAGAGGTGAAGGTCGAGCTAAGGACCTTTGAAAATCCTCGCCATAACTCGTATACAAGTTGCGGACTTTTCCATCTCCAGTAGGACGCCCTAACCACTGAGTGACCAGACCTCTCAAGAAAATCTTATATTACAACACTCAGGGCCGGTTTAAGGTTACCGCAGTCGTGGGGCCCCTAGCTTGAGGGGCCCCCACGATCCCCTTCAAAATTTGTCCTTACTTAACGAACAATTTTCCTGCTAAAATAAATAATCTACAAATTTAGAATGTGAATAAGCTGTGTACACAATAGACGTTTCCGAGGCGTGGAGTTCCGCGAGAAGCCTTTCATCAGATTCAGTTTTGAGAAAGTCGTATCTGATGTAATTAAAATAGGCCTATATATTTAAAGACGTGTATTGCTCTGAACCTGTTTCAGTAATTTATGTAATTTCGTTCGAATAAACTCATTCATCTTTTGACATTTCATATAATATGTTATTGAATTAAAATGTGTATGTCTGCTCACGTGTCTTCAGCTCCAAAAACCTATATGTACAAGCAAAGAAAGGCAAGGAAAGAAGTGTCGTATACAAAAAGAGTATTATAAATATAATAGCTATAGAATTGAATACAAAAACAATTTCATTTGACACAATGTGCAACAGGGCTTAGGCAGAAATGAAAGTGATAGTAGTTGGGAGATCCATATGAGATTCATTGATAAAACACCAAAGACTCGGCGAACCTTTCCCGTTCAGCTAATGTTCAATAAACTGCTGCCCAGTTTGTATATATATATTTGTGTGTGTCTATGTATGTTTATATAAAGTCACGTAAACTATCAAAAGCGTAAGCAAACGTACATCTAGAAAAGAAGTAGGGGGCCCCGAAATCAGACTTCGTAGGGGGTCCCGAAATTCCTTAAGCCGACATTCAACACTCTTCCACGCAAACGAAGTCGCGGGTAACTGCTAGTATAATAATATAATATTTAATTAGATTGCGATGGGGCGCACGCTCTAGTGGCAATTTCCCTACACACCCATCTTCCCCTTTTCCTGCAACCACCTTCATTTGCCCTCTGCAAATTTCAGCTTTAAATTCTTTCAACGTTTTTGGTAAATTATTCATCATTTCTCTTGGCAACGTATTCCAATCCCTGACCCCTTTCCTAAATAAAATTGTAGTTTAAAAAACTAAAATCACGCTTTCGTAGTAATGTGAACTAAAAGGTTAAAAATAATATTTAAATATAATCATTTTGTTTAACAGTGATAGGACGTCCCACAATTCAGGATAAAGTATTTTTTTGAATAAGCTTAAAGAATAAAGTCACTGATTACAAAATTAACTTTAATGTAAAAAAGCATGGGGTGCTATTTCAGTTGTCTTATATTTTTTGTCGTTGGCTGTTTGTAAAGACAGAGTCATTGTCAAAAGTTATGTAGAGCGCACCCCACTCTTTTTTAACATTAAAGTTAATTTTGTAATCAGTGACTTTATACTCTAAGCTTATTCAAAAAAAAAATTTATCCTGAATTGTGGGACGTCCTATCACTGTTAAACAAAATGTTTATATTTAAATATTATTTTTAACCTTTTAGTTCACATTACTATGAAAGCGTGATTTTAGTTTTTTAAACTACAATTTTATTTTTAACTTTTGAGTTCAGATAGTTTAAAAAGTATGTTTCTTACTGTTGGCTACACTGACAACGTGGTGAGAGTGAAATTATTGAATTTTTATCGGTTCTTAATAAGTGTGCAAAATTTAAAACAATTCGGACTTCAGGAAGCGGGTAAACACTGAAATGAAAGATTCCATTACATGGCAACCATTTTTCTATTGTTACCGTCAGAGTAACGAGAATAGCAGGACGTTGCTAAGCGACTACTGTATTGTCAACGGTTCTTAAAACGTGTACAAAATTTTTATGTTTTTACTGTCAACGTAATCAGAATATCAAGACATAGCTATGAAATTATTGTACTGTAATCAGTTATCAATACATGAGCAAAATTTCAAACAACTCGGACATCTGGAATTGGGTTAAAATTATATTGCAAAATTCCACGACATTCAACCATTTTTCTATTGTTACTGTCAAAGTAATGAGCATAGCAGGATATAGCTATTAAATTATTGTATTGTCATCGGTTCTTAATATGTGTGCCAAATTTCAAACAGCTCAGACATCGGGAAGTGGGTCAAAATGGAGTTGTAAAATTCCGTTACATTCATACATACATACATACAAGTCAAGCTAATATAAAGCGTGTAAAAAGAGAATCTTCCTACATCCTTGTGCCTGAAATCGAGTGCCAGTTTGTGGTCATGGTCATCTTTTCGCTTCCATGGACAACTTTTAATTCTTACACCAATATCTTTCCATGCCTCATCACCAATATACAACATATACACTCCTATGACCCTCTTCACCCTCCTCCTCTCTTCCAGTGAACCCCAATCCGTCTTTTTTTATCATATCTGTAATCGATTGCATTCTGCGGTAATTTACAGAAACAAATCTAGCAGCCCTTTTTTGCACCCTCTCCAACTCCTGTATTTCATACGCAAAATGTGGCTCCCATACTACACTACCATATTCAAGCAATGGTCTGACCAAAGTTTTGTAACCCAATTCCTTCACTTCTCTCGTACATCCGCTCATCACTCTCTCCAACAAGTGCTGAACTTTGAAACCTTTTCCTACTACCTGACCAATGTGTCCTGACCAGTTAAGCTTGTTATCAAATGTAATGCCAAGATATTTACATTTCAAGCAATTCTTTTCCCACCTTATAATCTTAATCAACCTATAGTTTTTTATTCGTGTATCTAATAAGCCGAATCTTCTTGGCATTTATCTTCATCCCATGTTTATCAATCTAACTAGATATCCTGACCAGATCACCCTGCAGCTGTTTATAATCCTGTACCGTTTTGATCCTTTTATATAGCATTATATCATCTGCAAACAATATAAATTCCGATAGTAAACAATCAACACAATTATTCATTAGAATAATGAGTAGCAATGGTCCCAATACACTACCCTGTGGCACTCCCATTTTTACTTCTACTTCTTTTGATACTGCATTTCCTACCCTAACTTCTGCCCAGCAAATCACTTTCTCATTAACTCCAATAGTTCTTACCTTATTTACTACCATTTTATGGCTCACTCTGTCAAAAGCCTTTGAAAGATCTGGTGCTACACTATGAATTTGGCCTCCCTTGTCTATTTCATCTTAAATATCTTGCATATATCCCACCATCTGATATTCTCATGAATATCCTTGCCTAAAGCCATGTTGACTACTTGAAAATTACTTAAGCTTCTCACATATATTTCTGATGTGGTTACATATCAATATCTCCATTAATTTACCTACCACTGATGTCAAACTGATCGACATATGTCAAATAAATATTATGATTTACTATCGAAGTATCAGATAGCATCTCCATTTGACGTAATTATGTCCGATGAACTTAAAACACATATCCAGTATTGTTATTTCGACATTTTAAACTTATTTTCGTAATACTTCCTTCCCAACTAAACTTCTAAGATGCGCGGCACATTGTGCAATCTCCATCGTTATCATCCAAGTGTTCCGCAACTTTTTGTTCCTGATTTTATAAAGCGTCTCTATATCTCATCTTGCTTGCCTCTGATAATCAGTGCCAGTTTGCGCATCTCACATTCCATTTCTGGGAAAGTAATGACATACACCTGGAAAACCCTTCACTGCGGTTCAGTGTGCTGATCGTGCAGGTACAGCGGGAGCAGGTTCCAGTCGTGATCCTGTCGGCGCGGCGGTCCCCCAGTATCAACGATACATTCCACAAACAAAAATACATTTATCATTCAGAACACAAAAAGTTACACGATTCTGAGACAAATGGCGAAATATACTTTCCTTTTCTGGGTTAAGTTCACCCGGTCTAACAAACATGGTTTGAATTCGGGCAGGGCGTAGGTCCTTCCCTCCTCTCATGATTCGTACTGACTGCCTGTCCACATAAAGTGGACGGTTCGAAAAAAACAAATAGGCATAAAAAATAAAAGAAATATATAAAAGCGGAAGACCCGACTGGATCCAACCTAAAACCTCCAGCATTTCAACTCGACACTATCGAGTTACGTATCTTCCAAACATCGCGAACTGCGGTATTTAGTAACCAAGAGATACTTCGCAATACTTCCCTTCATGTTTTCCTCATTCAAATACAGAAAGTTGTCATTTTTCTTCCAAAGATAGCAACTTTAACCCACCCAACCGTACAACGATATCTTCAAGAAACAACATACACCATCTTCCTGAAACCCTAAGACCAGTCTCTGTTCTTGCATCTCAATAAACAATAGGAATCGCCTTCGCTTCACTGTTGTCGTTCTGTTTGGTTGTTGATACAAGGACTTCAGGATTTAAGATGTTTGTTGAATAACAAAGATTTACTAGGATCTTCAATTCGTGATGGATGTACTTCACAAAAAAAACCTTACGTAACAAACATGCGCGAAGTTACCTTTTCATTAAAGACACTTTGATTATTTTATACAAGCTATTGCAATAATTTTTTTTGGCAATTCATATCAGTAACAACAATAGGCTGCGAAGTAGGGATTGCAACCTGATCTCCACAGCAGTATTATACAATTTTAATATCGCGCCTTTAAAACAACACTCATAAATAACAGAACTTAAATGTAACGTCTTAAAGAAAATTTGTGGATCCACTGATGCCGTTTCACTGGATCTCTACAACGAACGTATATTGCTTTGTTTCTGTCGATGGAGTGTACAGCGCCTACTCATAGGCAATCAGCATGACACCTACGTAAAGCAGAACACGGGACCACAGGCATAAGCTTCGTCTCTCCAGGGTACCAGCAAGAGGGAAGAGAGCCGCACCCTGGATTGTCTCTTTGGATAGGAAGATTGTTGGTGTCCAGCTCATATGACTCACAGCTTCTCAAGTTAAAATATGCAATGCGTTTCTCAGACGCGGTTTATTCAGTTAAACGCTTCATTGCTATTTGGCTGTCTGAGATAGCATTATTTGAGCTTTGTAATAGTTAGCTTTTCAACAAAAATTCCAGATGAGAAAATTAGTCTTGCTTATTATTAATGTTGTTTAAACAACCATAAACACGAAGTAAGAATTATTTTAGTTCATTATTCTTATTTTCTCTAATTATGGTAATATAATTCAGCTACTGTCACAAATCTTGTGAACTTCCGCATAATTATTTGAAGTAAAATGCTCAGACTCATTCTGAAAAGTGATCCACCAGCAAATATAAAGATACAGAGTATTTCTAGGCAGCATGAAAATGTTCCACACGAATACACATAATCTACTTCTCAGGAAGCTGCGTGTGTATAGGATTCAGAGCTTTTCCTTTCACATACGGATGAAATATTATAGATGGTAGAAGGAACCCCTTACATTCCCTCTCATCTTTAAACTTTCCGTTACGACCTAATTTCAAAACACATGAAACATAAAGGTACTGTACATACAATAAAACAAAACGCATGTCTGAACTTATTGACACAATGAATTGAAGAAAACGATTTTTTAAAAAAAAAACTCTAACTTATTCAAAATGAGAAAGGTGTTCTGCTTCAATTTTCTGTTGTCGGTGTCCTGGTATGAAATACGCTGGTATAAAATACATTTTGCTTAGACGCCCCAAAATGTCATATAATTTTCAGTGTTACTTGAAGTTTACTCAAGTTTAGATGACACCTTCACTCCTCAAGGAAGAGAAGCCGCACGTTTTTATCGATAATTATTATAAGTTACACAGTACCAGCTTTGGTACTGAGGTTATTGCAAAAAGTAGAGTCAAGTTTATCGTATGGCATGTCGCATAACACTAAACCGGTTGGCTACTGTTACTACAGACCAAAAAAAAAAAAAACAACAACATGGGGATAGGTAGAAGTTGGAGCTACTGCTGCAAGTATGAACCAAAACTTATTCCAATTTTCATTTCATTTATGAAACAGAAAGTACTGCTTGGTACAGCTAAACATTTTATTTAGGTACACATAGAAACTACTGTTCAATACATAGCTGCTACAACACGTGTATCGTGGAAGCCTACAGAAGTAAAATCACTTTTAAATTTAATACTTTATTTCTTCTTCGATGAACGCCTTACCGGTGTCCCGGCGTAGGTGATTACCGCGGGGCAGGGCCGGTTTATGGCTACCGCAAGAACTGCAGTCGTGGGGGCCCCTAGCTTGAGGAGCCCCCACGATCCCCTTCAAAATTTGTCCTTACTTAACGAACAATTTTCCTGCTAAAATAAATAATCTACAAATTTAGAATGTGAATAAGCTGCGTTCACAATAGACGTTTCCGAGGCGTGGAGTTCCACGAGAAGTCTTTCATCAGATTAAGTTTTGAGAAAGTCGTATCTGATGTAATTACAATAGGCCTATATATTTAAAGATGTGTATTGCTCTGAAACTGTTTCAGCAATTTGTGTAATTTCGTTCGAATAAACTCATTCACTTTCTGACGTTTCATATAAAAAGTTATTGAATTAAAATGTGCATGCCTGCTCACGTGTCTAAAACCCCAAAGACCCCTATGTACTAGCAAAGAAAGGCAAGAAAAGAAATGTCGTATACAAAAAGTGTATTATAAATATAATAGCTATAAAATTGAATACAAAAACAATTTCATTTGACACAATGGGCAGCAGGGCTTAGCCAGACATGAAAGTGACAGTAATGGGGGGATCCATACCAGATGCATTGATAAAATACCAAAGGCTCGTCGAAGTTGGTCCCGTTCAGCAGGCCTACTCTTTAATCGTTGTTTGAACTCTACACACAGATTACATATATATAAGGGTATGAATGTATGAGTATATAAAGTCTCGAAAATTATCAAAAGTGTAGGCAAAAGTACATCTAGAAAAGAAGTAGGGGGCCCGGAAATCAAACTTCGCAGGGGGCCCCGAAATTCCTTAAGGCGGCCCTGCCACGGGGGTTGTTTACCCCCACTTGGAACGTGTGGGAAGTTGAACTGGGGTGGTACCCGTTGCCTTCCCCATTGTGGCGGTGTTGGTCGTGTGTCGAGTATAAGTGTGATAGTGTGTTTATTCAGACTGTTGTTTGTGCTTTGGATGAGAGATCAAAAATGGGAGAGGGTGAAACTCGGTGCCGGCCCATCAGGCCTACGCTTCCAAAGGATAACAGGTGGCCGCCAGGCTTAACGTCCCAACCACAGGGACGAATTACCACCCGTAATGTCGTACACCCGCGCTCCATACTCACTAAGGAGGGTTTTGAGATTTAACCTAGGACTTGCGCCCACAATCTGGTGATCAGGAATTGCGTGCCTCCACCACTCCTACTCTGCAGATCAAGTCCTGATGATGAACATTTCTTCCACCAGCATGGCTCGAACCAGCTTACCCCATGTCGCGTACTGCACCATCACGCTGCCGCAACCAGCGGGGCGAGAAAATTTTTACCCAGGTATACAAAAAATACTAACAGGTACTTCACCGGTAGATATTTTATTTATGTACTCACATAACAGAAACTTCTACTCCTTACTTAACTGTTACAACCCGTGACTCAGAGCAGGATTACAGAAGTAAAAAACTCCAGGCTGGTCAATTGTGGCATCATTTTGTTCCTTTGGGCATTACAAGTGAAGCAGTTCCGCTGTCGTAACTCCTCCGCAACAATTTCTTTCGATAGGCTATCTTCGTCAATCGATAGAGCTAACACCTTCCCGCATTTCTTAAGATGTTTGCTTCAATTCTATCTGCGTCCGATGGTTCAGCTTCCACTTTGTACTTTGACATTTTAACTTTAAACTTATCACGATTTTTCGAAATTTACTTTTATTGATGTTTTAAATTGTCCGTTGTAGTGTATTTGATACCTCACGTCACTCACAGTTATGTTACCCGACCAACCGCTTCCCTCCACAGAGTTGTGGGGGGAGCAGGTGAGATGCCTGTCAACACTATAGTAGACCCATTCAAACCTTCCCTGTTTAACTCTGTTCACCCTGTTGCCCTCTGTTCAGTAGTCTTTTGAGTACTCCCCGTTACAAACTGAACAGTCTTCGTATCTCTAGTAACTCTGGGATGCCATTCAGTATCCAACTTGGTAGATGTATTCACGTCAAAACAATGATCGCTCAAGCAGAGAACAACGTGCTCCGAGTTGCACTCGAGGTTGGCTGGAACCAGACCGTGCCGCTCCGTACGTGTCAGAACTTCACATCGTCGACAGCGAGTCAGCTCATGATGCCGCATTTGCGGGCATCGCGACACAGTTACAGTTCTGGCACTCGTATGAGCTCAGCCCGGCTACTGAGTCAACTTTGTCATCTTATTTAGCTTATTAGGTCCAAGTCTGTCGTTACATATTATTTTATGATGAGAAATCAAGAGACGATGTCTCACCGATCAATCGTATTTGGTCATTCTGCCTTTCGGAATCTTATCTCATCTCGTCCCATTCTGAATTCCCATTCAGAGTTCCTGAGACCATTTCGCGATGAAATCAAGTAGACCATTTGATTTGCCACGCATTCTGCCTGTGTTCATTGGAATTCCGAAGAACTTATATGAACAAAGCAAGGCCCGAAAAATTCCTGGCCACACGGGTATTCAAACATAGAACCCTAAGCTTTCAAGGCGAGCTCTTTGTTCAATGTGCTACACACCTCTCAGTACCTTAGTGACGACTCCGACTACCGATGACGTGCATCTGACGTGAGAACAGAGATTTTTGGCATTTTCTTCCGATACCCTCGTTTATAGCCTGGTTGTTACAAAAAGTGGGCATACATTAAACCAAAAGATCGCTATTCAAAAGCTATTCCTTCTGTTACTGGAGAACCGAACATGGAGGGTGAACGGTTACGTTCTGGCCCCGCATTCCAGTGGGCGCGGGTTCGAATCCCCATCCAGATTTGGGTTTTCCATGGTTTCCCCAAATCACTCCAGGTGAATGCCAGGATGCTTCATCCAAAAGTCCATGGCCAAATTCCTTCCCATTCATGTCTCGCCTCTAATGACCTCGACGTCGATGAGGCGTAAAGCCCTACCCCCCCCCCCCAAAAAAAGTTACTGGAGTGTATCCTATTTCTGCTCTGGTGATGTCAACATTTTTCATTATCATGCTTTTTCTAGCTGTTTTATTTGTAAAGGGTTACGAATAAACAATATGAATCACTTTTTGGTAAAAGAACGGAGACTTTACCGGCATATGGTTGCAATGAAATCTGCTCTGGTCTACTGCCGGACTGTGTTGTAAAAACAAAAAATTTTGACGGCGGAGTTAGCTGCCGAAATATCAAATGATTCTTCAAATGTTTGTAGTTTATCTGAGTAAAAACAGTATTCCAACCAACATAACTAGTTTTTAAATCATGTATTAAAGCAGCTCAATAATCATCAGTTGTAATAAAGTTAGGTTTGACTTTGAATTCTTGTTAACAGACTTTTCTATACACTAGTTTTGTCTCTCATGGTTCACTTCAACTTGTTAATGAACAAAGATTAAGTATTTTTTATGATAATGAAAGGAGAATATTGTTTCGAAACAACCATACATTTCATTTTAAACGATTATTGGGAATAAAGGGTAAATCTTACACTCTAAACGGTTCTCAATCTTTTTAACCTTTCTGTCTCATCTAAATAAATAGAAGTCTTGTGAATAATCTGCTGTACCGAAACAGATTAAAAAATTAGCTCATGGCACAACTTAAAGTCAGTGATATTGAAAACATTATAGCGTTAATTGATTTTGGGGTTAAAAGGGGGCCAGGGCGGGCTTTTGAATTTTTTGGGTCAGAAACCTAGTCCATTATAAAATACATGCATGTGCAAATTTTCATGGTGATTGGTCAAATGGTGTCGACTGTAGCTTTGTGTAAAGGAAATTGACAAAAATTAAAGGATAGAAAGGGGGAGAGGGGTTGGGTTTTTTTAAACCAAATGTTGACAGTATTTTTCGATTTATTTTAAAGTATACGTGTGCAAAGTACTATCGAAATTGGATAAAAAATGTGGGTTTGTATAAAATGTAAGGGATGTGCAGGGAGCCGGGGGGTATTTTTTAAAATATTTTTTCGTCATAAACATTCTCTATGAAAAAATACATATCTGTGCCATTTTTATTGCTGATTCGTGAAACTGTCGACGTCTATTAATCTCGGAGATATATATATACTGTAATGAGATGGTGTAAGGAGGGGGGGGGGATTTTAGAAATTTTAATTATATAAAGAATTTAATTTTTGGGTTGGCAAGAATCTGAACACTGCCAGATCGCAAGGAAACTGACGTTGATATATTTTTTTTTTTTATTATTTGGCTTTTACTCCGCTAGGCAAATTTAAATTTACTATTAACATAAAATCACTGGAATATCAAACAAGCATTGGCCGATTTATCCAACCAAACAATTGAATGAATTTACGTTAATCGGTAATTATTTAATGAAGTTAGATTATTAAAAGATGACAAATATGCACAATATAAAGCGATAGTAAATGTCAGCAATTAAGATATATGTACATGTATATGAATATGAATCTCGGGCGCCGTTAAATTAAAGAAAATATGGAACTTGTAATTTGCAAGGCCTCCACAACACATAATGCTCGACAAAAATGCCAGCTAGCTCAGAATTGGATCTGCTTGGTGAGCATAAGTCTGTCTCAAATCGCTTACGGGTCATTCGCAGTCTCAAAGAACACAATGATTCAGGACCTGGCGAGTGTATATTACCATCTCGTAGACAGCAGCACTTGTGTTTGTCACACAGCCTGTCTCAGTGCGATGTCGATGCGGCGACCAGACGAGGATCACCAGCCTGTGACCATAGGATGGTTACTGTCCGACGCACCTAGGGTCGAACTGTCTCGGACTGCTGCCAAGCCAAAAGTGTCTCTCCCTCTTCCGAAAGATGGCCTCCTCCTCTAGGCGAAGAAAACATGTCGGGGCAGAAAGAATAAGCCCTGTTTTAACATATAAAAACCCTGAGGATACTTTTCATTCGCAGGTTAGGCTTTCTAGAAATCACGTGATGTCGTAGCACACTCAGGTTCGCGGCAATTTTGCGAGCGTTCTCCCGTGCGACAGTTAGGAAGGGGGTTGTGACCTTCACAGCCTCGCGTCCCAAGAACGGGGCGATGCACTCAACCTTGAGAGAGTCTTCTTAACGGAACAGGGTAGCCTTTGTGCCTTGTGCTGTCCGGCGCCGTCCTGGCGGGAAAGGGACCAGCGGTATGCTTCCAGTGTTCGCCAAATGGCATTCAAACCCTTGCATATTAATTTAAACACATACAATTTGGGCTGCCCGAGATCAGTTTAATTAATCTAATCTAGGCCCTGAATAAAATTAATATTAAAATAATTTGAAATATAAATTTTAGTGTGGCGTAATAACGTCCTGCTACAATACCAGCACTTATTTTTGGATATAAAATGAAGAAACGCAACAATCACCGATTATGTCACCATTGGTTTCCATGGATCTGCTATCGTTTCCATGGATTTATCGGTTTTCATTCTCGCGGGGGTAAATAAGGAGGTCGGCCGCAGGTCTTGGAGGCACAGCTTCAAGGACGGATATAGGTGATGGACAAACATTCCGCAAGAGCAGCGGACATAATTTTGTGTGTTTTTTTTTCCTTATAAAAGAGCGAATCCGCCAGTGTAACAAAAAATTTCTGTTACACTGAAGAAAAGTACCACTGCTTCACTCCACATCATCACTAATTCGTGCTCTATGCTGAAAGAGGTATGTCACAACATATACATCACAGAATGTTGATTAGTACAAACGCTACTCTCAAAATAATATTATGTAGATAGTGGCACTGAAATCTTAAATAACATAGCTTTAAAAGCTTGATATGATCATTTATTTAAATCTTTTATCTCTTTTAAAGAGAGGCAACTGCACGGAACCATCCGGTGTTCCTGAGTTAACACATCTAATTTTCTCTGAATCTTTTTCTTCTATTTGTCAACATATTTAGTATGCATAGTTTCCAGGTGTCGTTTTAATTAGTCTGATCTCATACTGAGGGGATTGTACGATAACCGTGGTGACGCAATTTGATAATGGATTCTTATGTAACTCGACGAGGCAAATTGAAAGTAAAGAATAAAATTATTTGATATCTCACTTAGTTCTCAAGATTTCGTATTTCAAAATTGACGTGGTAATGTTGAAATGGAGCCTGGACCAGAAGAAAAATTTCTCCTTAGCCAAATTTGATGATGAATTCGCATGTAACTTGACGAAACAAATTGAAAATAGAGTTTATATATATATATATATATATCACTTAGTTCTCGAGATATTGTATCTCAATAATTAGGAGGTTAGGGTGAGATCCGACCTGGACAACCTACACGGTGGAAATGCCCTATAGGTGTTTTATTTTCTTCCTAGTGGTTGTTGTTACGTTGAAATACTGCCTGGACCAGAAGAAACGTCATAAAAATCACAAGGAACTATACCTATTGACATGATATATCTCGCAAACCCAGCGAGATATCAAAAAGTTTTATTCTTTATTTTCGATTTGTTTGCCGAGTTCTATCAGAATTCATCATCAGAGTTTTGCGCCACGGTAATGATAGAACTGATTGTCCATAGTGAATTTGCGTTCAGTGAGCTACAGAGACCGTGGATCACGGGGAGGTGTGCACTATAGCAGCACACGACAGCGAAGTTGCGGGAAACGGATAGTATTGATTACGTAGATATGCAGTTTGAGGTCGTTAGTCAAGTGGAAAAAGTTTGTGGAGATTTCATAAATTCTAAGGATTCAAGAACGAAGTTTTCGGCATTTGGTATTTTTAATTTCGACTTGCGTAACAATTGAATTAAATAATTATTGTCACAGTAACAAAACCATTGGTGGGTTGGATGGTAAAGGGTTTCCATCACTTTTATTTACACTTTGGGTAAATAATACACACATGAGGGTATTTTGCATCAGATTCCTGTAATGTCTTTATGCAATCAAATAATTAAATTCCATAATGTATCTATATTTTTTGATGGTGGCGTTATTTCGTCCCGTCAAATTAATAGAAATTTTACAAACTAATTTTATATCTCAAAAAATGATATGTTATGTATACCATATATTTAACCTTTTTTCTACCAATTTAAATTACTCCTTAGTTCACACATCAGCAGTGCTATTAGGTTCTGCTAACAGCGAATAAACTGCAAGTAACCTCATCTGACTCCTGACTCTCACATACAACAGTTTGGAATGTAAAACCTTTTGCTGTTGAGATGTGCTAATGACTATACAGACTTTTTTCTTTTTTTGTGCTTGTGAAACTGCTTTATCGGTGCGTTGGCCTTCTACTTAACATTTCCCCCATTCTCACTAGCTCGTAATCGGCTTTACCAGCAGCAAACTAGACATGAATTTCCCTTCCTGGAGCCGCTTCGGCCAGTCAAAGGGGAGTAGTGTTTTAACATCAGGAAATTATTTAAAATCGAAGTAGGCTTAAATTCACTTCTGCGAGCTCTGTTACGTTAATAAGAAACTGATACCGAAAACTGTTTAATAATTTGATGAAATCACTATGGCTTATTTACTGTTTTAAGCATTGATGATAGTAAAATATCGTTTGATTTAAATATATTCCTTTTTTTAATTTTTACGGTTCTTCGACGTCGAGGTCATTAGAGACACAAACGGATTGGGGACAAGGAACTGGTAGTAATTCGGTCATAGCCTCCTGAAGGAACTGTCACAGCATTCGCCTGGAGTAATTATGTAAAAACATGGAAAATTGAAATTTTGATGACGGGATGGAGGTTTGAAACTGCGTGTGGTTTTACCGAAATCGCTCACCCACCACGCTCGGTAAACATATTCCAACCCCATAACGCAGAGCCGAATAATCAGTGTGTGGAATAATTCCGTTTGAATGCCACTGCATTATAATTTTTCAAGAAGGATAGAAATTATAAATGAATGAAGTTTTACTTGGCGTTGTATATTTATGAATTCCCTACTGATTAATATTATTATTTAAACATAATATCTCGGCTACATAAGGCCCCGTCGCCATCTTCAAATGTACCCCTAAGATTTGAAGTTTGCCTAGAGCGCGTAATCGGTTCACAAACGTTCTGTGCAGTGTGCTTCGCGGGCGTCTAGTAAAGTCTGAGATGCTGCTAGGCAACGTAGCGATGTCTGCCGTCACCATGTCAGTTTTTCAACAACGCTCTAGATAAACCTAGTATTAGGTAGTCTGTTGGTTTCCCGAGAAACATAATAATAATAATTGGTGAAACTGCGATGGAGCGCACGCTCCAATGGCAACCTCCCACACGCCCGTCTTTCTCCATTCCTCTTTAAACTACTTTTGCCCTGTACTAGTTTTTACTTTAAATTCTTTCAGTGTTTATGGTAAATTATTCTTCATTTCTCTTGGTAGTTTATTCCAATCCCTCACACCCTTTCCTGCGAAAACAAAATCCCACACGCTTATACCTGAAATCAAGTGTCAGCTTGTGGTCATGGTTATCTTTACCCTTCCACACTCCTCCCTTAATTTTCCCACCAATATCTTTCATTTTTTATCACCAATATATGTTTTTGACACTCCCATTACTCTTTACCCTCCTTCTATTCTCCAATGAATCCCACCCATTAGTTACCGAGTGTGTTTTGCGGTAATTTCCAAAGACAAATCTAGCTCCCTTCTCTTCATCCCCTCCAACTCTTGTATTTGATACCTAAGACGTGAGTCCCATACTACTACTCTGACCAAAATTTTGTACCCCAATTCCCTTACTTCTCAAATGCATTACCTCATGACTCTTTAAAAAAGGTGAAGGATTTTGAACCCTTTCCATACTACCTGTCCAATGTATCCTGCCCAGTTAAGTCTGCTATCAAATGTTTTGCCGAGGTATTTACATTTCGAGTATTCAATAAGCAGCTCCTTTCTTACTTTATAATCATAATCAATTTTTAGCTTTTTCTCTGTGTACCTAATAACCTGGCTCTTCTTTGTATTTTTCTTCATCCCATGTTGACTCACCCAGCTAGTTGTCATATCTAGATCACCCTGCAGCTGTCTACAGTCTCATATCGTTTTGATCCTTTAAAATAACATTATCATCAGCAAAAAATTTAAGCATTAACACAATCATTCATTAGAATAATGAATAACAATGGTCTCAATACACTACCCTGTGGTACTTCTACTTCTTTTGATACTGTATTTTCTACCCTAACTTTTTGCTTTATACCATTTAGGAATTCTTCTACCCAGCAAATCACCTTTTTACCAACTCCAATAGTTTTTACTCTATTTACTACCGTTTTATGGCTCACTCTGTCAAAAGCCTTTCAAAGATCCGGTGCTGCACTATCAACTTGATTTCTCCTGTCCATTTCATCAGAAATATTTTGCATATAGCATACTGAGATTCACATGAATATCCTTGTCTACAGCTATGTTTCCGACTTGAAAACCATTTACGTTCCTCACAGAAACGTCTGACATGGTTGAATCTCTCCATTAATTTACCCACCACTGATGTCAAACTGATTGACCCTTCCTTTATGGACCGGTACTACTGTCGCACTTCTCCAGTCATCTGGAGAGCAACTAGTAACCAGACTCAATTTAAATAATGTATCAAGATAATGATGTACAGTGTCACATCTTGCTATCTTTAAGAGATCCGTAGTAATATTATCCACACCGGCCCCTTTACGATTTTTTAGATTCCTTAGTTCCTTCATGGTATCTTCATATTTAATTTCAAATTTTCTTATCTTCTCACTTCCAACTGTGTGGATAGGCTCGTTTCCTGATATAACTCCTACCATTCCTGAATTATTGTCCCTAATGGTCTCACTGAACCAGATACTTAATAATTCTGTCTTTCTTAAATCCAGAGTTACTTGTACATCCTTATCTATAATTGTTTCAACACCCTCTCTTCCCCTCAGTTCCCTGATATTGCTATAGCAATTTCTGGATGCATCAGTGAGTGGTTCCCCTGAACCAGTAATATTCTTCATAAACTCATCCTTAGCCAGTTTCTTTCACATTATTAATTCCTTGTTTAGTTGTTTCAAGAATTCCCTGTTGCCTTGCAGGTATGTTCTCGTCTCACGAACCTCTTTAACCTCCTCACCTCCCTATCACAGTATGTAGTTTCTGTGCATCTATTTATTCTATGATTTGGAATAAACATTTCTTCATCCTTTTTTTATTATTTCCTTGAACTTTTCGCACTTCGTCTCCACTGTACTTGTGCCATCTTCCATTTAATGAAATTAATCCTGAAGTTATTTCTAGTGCCAAAATTTGTGTCTTTCTATAATTTTATCTATTTACCGTTTTAATTCTGGTTTACTGAATCCCCATATATCTATCACAACTGCATTGTGATCACTTATTCCTTCGGTTACTTGACACCCGATAAGGTTATCATCAGGCTTTATTAGGAATATATCCAACATGTTTGGTCCCACTGTTCTCTGCTTAAACACTTGTGTAAAGCCTCCTTCTCTTACTAAGTTATTTGTAAATCTCTGTTCCCTTGTGTTATTAATATTATTTCCAACCCAGCTTACGCCTGGTAAGTTTAAATCCCCACCAATAATAAACATTCTATGCTCACTTCTGATCTCTGAATATGAATTTAGTTTCTCCCCAAGAGCTTTATCTTTATCATTGATTCTTCCACTACTGTATGCAGCCAACATCCCGACTTTTTCTTTTTTATTTCCCCAGAAGTCTACCCCAAGTAACTCATGGTCATTATCTCTGAACACCAGTGAACTGAAGTAGTCTTTGCTAACCAGTATGAATACCCCTGCCCCCCCCCCCCCTCGCTCCCTCCAGTTGCCCCTTATCTCTGCGGTACATTCTGTAACCATCGGGGAGAAACTCCTTCTTTTAACCAGGACTCTACCCCCATAACTACTTGAGGTTCCTGTGCCTCTACTAGGTTTTCAAACTCCATTACTTTGTTCATTGTAGTTCTGCAGTTTACCAGTAACACTCGTATCAAAGGCTTTGTGATATTTTCAGCACTAACAGATCTGCTTCCCTCTGATATTGTTTCAAATGCTTCATCTAATTTTTTTTAGCATTAGTTATTTTTCTAACTATGGATCTACACTCACTATCCCTTTATCTATTTGTATCCCTTCACCAGCCGCCCCTAATCTAAAAAAGGCACAGTCCTGACCCCGTCATCAGTGGAAGTGGGGTCCCTTACAGCCTTACAACTCAGAAAGTACTCACTTGCCGAGTTGTTACCTAAGGCATTCATAAAAAGGATAAAAATTGTCAGTTGGGATTAAATGATGCATCTGTCGAATGAAAATTGTGTCATTCATCTATAAGGTATCATAATATTTTACATTCCATCTGGGCATACGAAAATTATATCTGAAAGTTTGTGAAAAACATGGATGATATTTTCATCACAACCTATCCTGAAGGATGGCTTCTAATGACATTTTTGTTGCTTGCAATAAATTTTGGTAGTTTCAAAGAAAACACCATACGTAGTAATAGTATTGCAATCACTAACAGGTAAAAATCATGAATCATGTATTTTTCTTTCCTTTATATTGACTGTTTAGTTAAACAACATGTTAAAAAATTGAAGAATAGTAATTTTGAAGAATAGTTGCACAGTGGTGTTATATGTGTGACAGTCCATTAATGGCCAGCGCTTTAAAGTCCCATTCTAAGATGCTTTGTATGGGTATTTGCAAATCGCTGTCGTAAGCCGAGATCCTAACCTGCTATTCTGCGAGGTGGGTTTCAGTGAAGTCATGTAATTTCCACATTGAGCTCAAAGCTAACCCGCACCCACGGATAAGATGCAGCGATATGCATCCGAAAATTGCATTTACTAGGTACCTTTCTCATTACCTTCTATCCTGGAAACACGATCTCCACATGTATGGTTGCTGGTATTTATTAATATTTTGCCTTGCTATGGCTGTACAATTATATTCGTTTAATCATTTAGTGATATATATCGACCATCATAAGCCCTGCAATACAAGCCGGCTACAGAATACAGAACCACCAATACTTACAACAAACCAAGAAAGCTGGAAGAAAAATACATTTCAAACGTATTGAATACTGTCGTTAGTTTCACAAATATAGTAGCAATGAAGACTCATTAACTCAATAATTTTCCTTCTTTCCCAATGATTTTTACATTAGCATCCCATTACAGCGTTACTACATTCCTCTGCTTTTTTTTTTTCTTATCCTTGAGATTATATACAAAACAACCAGAGCTGATTATTATATTGCTATACTTACTTATAATAAAATAACTTAATATTTACTACTACAGTGTCCATATAAGCGGAAGTGTTTTCCGCCGTGTTTCGCCTCATGGTCGTTCTGAACTTAGTAGTCCGCGCCTCTTCCTTCGCGCCTGTTTCAGCCAGCACTCCTCTCAAAGGAACGCCACGCCTGCGCTCCCAGTCTCTAATGGACACTCATAGCGCCAGCAGTGCTGTCCTCACAAAAACCGATAGCGACGATATGCATCGAAAATGATGTGTATCAACCGTGGATTCTGTTGAAAATTTACGTAGAACATAACCAAAACTTTTTGTGTTGATGATAAACGCTAAAACCTCAGCTCGGCTTTCTGCTCTAAGCAACATAACGTAAAGTGCTACCAAGTCAAACAGAACAGATACATTATGTAGTAGACCTCATTTCGGAATAGACTTCACCTGACATTCTCTACACTATTGCACTATCATAGATTTTTCCTCCGTCTCAAATATGTTAACAGTAAAACTCTTATAAGCTGACTGTCCGAAACGTTATGTACTCGCAAGTTGTTATATTAAGTGAATATTATATGACTTCTTTTTTTCTGTCATCAGTCTCTCGACTGGTTTTATATAATTCTCTACCTCTTCCTATCTTGCGCTAACATCTTCATCTCAACATACCCCTTACAATCCAAGTCCTGAATTATCTGCTTCATATATTTTAATCTCTGTCTTCCTTTACAATTCTTTCCTTCAGCTGTTCCAACCACTAACAAATTAAAAAATCCCGCATGTCTCAAAATATGACCCACCATCCTGTCTCATCTTCCTGTTACACTCTTCGACAAACTGTTTTCCTCACCAATCATTTCCAAAACACTCTCAATTCGTACTGTATCTGACCACTTAATTTTCAGCATCTGTCTATAGCACCATGTTTAAAATGCTTCAATTTTTCTTCTTTCTGATATTCCCAAAGTCCATGCCTCGCTACGATAAAAGTCAGTGCTCCACACAGAGTTTTAAAAGTTCTTTCTAAGTCCTAAGTTTTTATTTGAAACTAAAAGAGTTTTCTTAAAAGTTCTTTTTGCTAGTGCTATTCTGCTTTTAACATTATTCCTACTTCGGCCATCAGTTGTAATTTTACTTCCTAGGTAATAGAATTAATTTACTTCTTCTATCGCATCCGATCCTACTTTTGTTATAATATGATATCGAAATAAAATTGTCTTAGTCTAAGTATCTATGCTGTCTATGGATATTGTATATTCTCTGTGGTGAATAAAACAGAAGATGTGCTGTTGCATTCTTGCTTAACCGTTAAACGGACGTGTTTTAATAGGTTATGGGCCCAGACTGTGACCCAGAGTTATTTTCTTCGTTATTCCAGTAAGCAGAATACGGAAAAGTCGTTATCTTATAAATAATTAGTTACGCGCTTGAAGATGGCTTCGAATTTTGTAGTTAACGTGCCTAAGCTTAAAGGCAGAGACAACTACGATGTATGGGCTTTTGCAGCGGAGAATATGTTGGTGCTAGAAGGCATGTCCGACTTAATAAAGGAAGAAGGAAGTACTAGCACTGCAGCCGCAGATGATGCAAAGGCGAAAGCGAAGCTGATCCTTACAATTGATCCAGCGTTGTATGTGCACGTAAAGCAATCTAAAACAACGAAGGAGCTATGGGCGCAGCTTAAAACTATGTTTGACAATTCCGGGTTTACACGAAGAATAACCTTACTTCGTCATCTTATATCAATCAGACTTGATAATTGTGATTCAATGACGTCGTATGTGACAGATATTATTGAGACATCGCAAAGATTAAGTGGAACTGGATTTGATATAAACGACGAATGGATTGGCTCGTTGTTACTGGCAGGTTTACCAGAACGATTTTCACCAATGATCATGGCGATTGAACATTCCGGGATTCCTATTACGGCGGATGTTATCAGGACAAAATTGATCGATATGGAGATGTCAGATTCGAATGAATCAGAGACAAAAACCGCTTTCGCTTCCAAAGGTTGGCAGAACCATAGAAGCAAGACTGCTAACAGACAAAACAAAAGCCGAAACTACGTCGCGGAAAAGTCAAATGTCAAAATGACAGGAGTTAAATCCATCACTTGTTACAGGTGTAAACAAGGTGGGCATTACAGGAATCAGTGTCCTTTGCTGGTGAAATCAGATGAACCTAAACAATCCAATGTGTTTAGTGTTGTTTTTCTATCCGGCAAGTTTGGTAAACAAGATTGGTATATTGACTCCGGCGCAAGTTCTCATATGACGCCGAATGAACATTGGATAAAAAATGCATTTTATTCGTCAAGTGAACCAGAAGTTATTATCGCTGACAAAACCAAAGTACCTGTGATGTGTACCGGCGATGTAGAAATAACTTCAGATTGTGGTTATGATATTACTGTGAAAAATGCATTGTGTGCGCCAAGTCTGACGACTAACCTCTTATCAGTGAGTGAACTCATAAAGAACGGTAATAAAGTTCATTTCGATTCACAGAATTGTTTCATACATAATATGAACGGTCAATTGGTGGCTACAGGAGAACTTATTTGTGGTGTTTACAAGTTGAAAGTGAAAAGTGAGCACAGTTTATTGGCTGCTCCTGTGTTAACTGATGGTTATACGTGGCACCAAAGACTCGGTCATATAAATAGTGCAGATATGAATAAAATGAAGTCTGGTGTGGTTGATGGACTTAGTTATCCTGATAATTTTCAAACGGGAAAAAACAGTTGTATCGTGTGCTGTGAGGGAAAACAGTCAAGACTTCCGTTCAAAAATATTGGAGAAAGAAGTACAGAGACATTGCAGATTATACATGCTGATGTGTGTGGCCCAATGGAACACAAATCCTTAGGTGGTGCACGATATTTTTTATTGCTGGTGGATGACTTCAGTCGCATGTCATTTATTTACTTCTTGAAAGCTAAAAGTGAAGTATTTAGCAGATTTAAAGAATTTAAAGCCTTGGTAGAAAACCAAAAGAATAAGAAAATTAAAATATTTCGCACTGATAATGGCTTTGAATTTTGTAATAATGAGTTTACAGATTTTCTGAAGAAAGAAGGTATTATTCATCAGAAAAGTAACCCTTACACCCCAGAACAAAATGGTCTGTGTGAAAGACTGAATCGCTCAATAGTTGAGAAAGCAAGATGTATGTTGTTTGATGCAAAGCTAGATAAAAGGTTTTGGGGAGAAGCAGCAAACACAGCTGTGTACTTAAAAAACAGATCAATTGCATCAGGAACTCAAGACAAGACACCATATGAATTGTGGTATGGCAAGAAACCTGATGTAAGCCATATTCGTATATTTGGCAGTGATGTAATGGTCCATGTTCCCAAAGATAAAAGTTTGAAGTGGGACAAAAAGTCACATAAACACATTCTTGTTGGATATTCAGAAAATATGAAAGGTTATAGAATTTATGACTACAAGAAGAAGAATATATTAATAAGCAAGGATGTGGTTATTACGGAGAGTAGAAAAGATAATAAATATGAAGAAATAAGTGTTTCAGTGGGGGAGTCTGGTCAAGGACAATTGACAGTAACAGACAAATCAGAATTACTGAAATCAGTTTCAGTGGGGGAGTCTGCTCAAGAAGAACAGTTGACAGGAACAGGCAAACCAGAATTACTGAAATCATCTCAATCAGACTATGCTGAAGTAGAAGGTCAAGATAACTTGGAAGAAAGTACTGCAGCTGAGAGTGTGGAAATTAAGACATTGCCTAAAAGAATAAGGAAACCGCCTCAGAGATATGGTACAACTTTATTAAGTGTATCCTGTAAAGAAGAAGGCAGCTGTGTTCCAGATGATATCATCAGAGAATTCCAGCAAGTGATGCAGAAGATGAAGGCAGTTATGGTCAGACAGGAGAATCGCATCCAAGCCCTGGAGGCAAGGCTGATGGCTTCAACAGCAAGTGCAGTACAAGTGGGTGTTTGAATAAGAAAGGTTGAAAGTGTGATACCGTGCTAGGTCAGTGTGTCGATGTTTTTGCCAAATAGCAGGTGTAGATTATCTTGAAACCTTTTAATTGGTGGTTAGACACTTTACATTGTGACCTTTATTTGCAATTGGTGCACAATTATGGTTAGGTATCTAGCATTTAAAAGATATTTACATGCATTTACCTGAGGGTTACAAAGTACGTAATTGTGATAGCATGTTTCTGAAATTGAAAAGGTAGAATTACAAGAATTTGTAGATGTTGACTGGGCAACTAACACTACAGACAGACGGTCTTAGAAATCTGTTATTTGAAATCACGGGCAATTTGTGTATGATTACTATGCCAGCTGATTTGCTCACTAAAGCTCTTTGTGCCTGCAAACATTACACACTTATGAACAAAATAGGATTATTAAGTTATATATTGTAATGTTTTGCGAGGCTGTCACTTATTTCGATATAGTGGGGGTGTTATAATATGATATCGAAATAAAATTGTCTTAGTCTAAGTATCTATGCTGTCTATGGATATTGTATATTCTCTGTGGTGAATAAAACAGAAGATGTGCTGTTGCATTCTTGCTTAACCGTTAAACGGACGTGTTTTAATAACTTTTATATTGAATCTACTGTTACATTTCATCACTTTTGTCTTGCTTCAATTTATATTTAGTACAAAATCTTCCCTCAGTATTTTGTTCATGCCTTTCAGTAAAGTATCAATATTATCAATCTATTTTGCTAACAGGATAATGTTATCAGCAAAACGTACTACACTTATTTTTTTCTCCTTGAACACATTCAAATTTTTCTTTCACTTCCTTTATTGCTCCCTTTACATACAAGTTGAATATTATAGGCCACACCCTGTTTACCTCATGCAAGTCTCTCATTATTCTCAACTTTCATTACAGCCATTTGAATCTTATTTTGATTTTAAAGTATTTTTCTATCTCGGTATTTTTTACCTGACTTCTTTAAAATTTTGAACATCTTGTGCCACCCAACTATACGAAAAGGTTTTTTTTCTAAATCAACGAAAACTATCTTTGCTTTTGTTGATTCGCTCTTCAATTATTAATCTCGAGTACAGAATCACTTGTCTCGTATCGCGGTTTTCCTAAACCCAAACTAATCTTCCCCTACTATCTCTTCTACTACCATATCCATCCTTCTGTATATTATGCTGGTTAGTAATTCCGAAGCATGTGACGTTTGACTCACATTTGTCGGCTTGTGCTTTCTTCGGGGATGTGAAGATGATACTATTATTAAAATCAGTTGAAATCTGTCCTGTTTCATAAATTTTTGATAACAGTTTGAATATTCTTTGGATTCCTTCTCCTCCTACGGCTTTCGGAAGTTCTGCAGGAATATCATAAATGCCAACTGTTTTTTTTTTTGTTGATAACTATGTTTTATTTAAAACGTCCAGCAATTACATTTTTGCTATACAGTTTTGTGATCTTAAAGTTATTGATTACATCGCTGATTACATCGCCTGGCCTGAGGTCAGTTCAATTGGATTCCTCTGTAACTGAATTATTATTATATAACATGTAAAAATGTCAGGTATGAGTTAAGATATTGATAATAATAATAATAATGGTAATATAATTTAAAGTGTTTTACTATTAGTATGAGAGGAAAATGGGTATAAGAACTTTATACAGCGTTCAAGGAGAGTCAGATGGCATCTTGCCCGTCGTCGCTTAAGATTTCTTGTGGTAGACGATACGATTTTAGACGTGGTTGTGTCGTTGATCTGCGGCCTAGATTGTAGTACTGTGCTCCAGGAGTTGCTTCTAGGCTATCTGCACTACTATTAACGCCCAACTATTCCTCAGATATCTTCCAGGTTAGAATGGACAATATACGAATTCTGATGAGCCATCTCTTAACTTAGCAACAAACAATTTTTTATCCGTCCCGTTGCTATGATACCTTCCAGTACTGTTGGCTCAGGTGGTTGTGGCACCTTGAATGATGTTCGGCACATGATTCGGAGTTTAGTAGGTTCAATGCCAGGCGGTGAAAGAAATTTCCATCACCAGGACTTTAAGGGAACGGCAGAACAGATGGTGGTGCACAGTTTCTGATTACCAGACTGTACACTAAAGTCCAGAGTTAAATCCAAAACCTCAAGGCGTATGGAGTGAGCGCATGCAACATTGTTGATGGTTATTCGTCCTTCGGATGCTGTTGTTAAACTTGGCGGTCCTCTCGGATCTTTCGGAAGAGAAAGTCGTTCGTTTCCACTTGGTTTAAAGGCTCTGTATCTACTGATCGTAGCGTAAAACTGACCTGTGAGGTCACACAAAAGAGGACGCTGCTAAGCCTACGTGCACGCCGTCAGTCTACAATGCACGAGTGAAAATCGCAATAAATATGGTAATTAGAAAATTTAAAAATGTTTTGTTCGGTTATAAATTTTTAATATTTTAAAAATAAGAATGATTGATATAAGGCTTAGAAAGACACGAGTACTTTAAATGATGTAACAAGTTCTTATTACCTATATTAAATTGTTTAAATTTTTTTTTATTTCATTTTTTTTTTTTTTTTTTTTTTTTTTTTTTTTACAATGATTACTTTGAGCAAGATGGAAAAGGGCCCCCATAATCTTTTACTACTTGAAACAGGTATGGTTTTCGCTCTTCATCTTGGGTTATGAAATTGTTTTATCCTTCCATAAGTTTCACCCATTCCTCTGCTATATCATTGACTACTATAAGGCCATGTTGATAATCGCGAAGAGAATTTTAGACTGTAGCAACATGAGCAATAAAATAAAGTGAGATTTTAAATCACTTAAAAATTGGATGCTCTTATTTACATAAAATTATGTAATTCCTTGTGTATAAATTCAGTTATTTCCTCAAGGTTAAAGTTTAAACACTTGGAGTCAAAATTACTGGATTCTTTTTCTTGAAAAGCTTTGGACATTTATACTTTTTCTTCAGCAGGAAGTGTATAATCAAGAAATACCAAATCAGAATGTCTCCATTAAGATAACACAAATGATCACAAAAAAAATACCGTTGCTTGAGAAAAGTCTTTTAAATTCATTGTAAAAGATGGAATCCTGGATGGTACTTTTTTGGCTAAAGGAACATTGTTCCAAAATTTCGTATGCTAGGTGTTAGCTATATATTTAAGAAATGTGATTTATTGTGTATTTTGTATGATTTTGTTTACTTATGAACAGTACATTATATAGTATTTAATGTTTTTCATTCAATTAGTGAAAAATATTAATTTTTACTTCCCACTGGGCAGCAGTTGGAAATATGTAAATAACTCAAGTTTTTCTGTTGTCTGTTTAAGGTCAATTAGAAAAAGCAGAGAGTGAGCCCTTAAAAATAATGAGGAGGAAAAATAAGAGTACCCTACCTGTCATCATCAGATATTGGAGTGATTGAGACCATTCCTTGTGGACGTTTCAATTTTCACATGCAGCAGTGTATGTACAGTACGTACACCTCCAACAGTGGGGAAAGCAAGGGAAAATCACCCCAATTGCGTTTCCCGAGAAATCTGCCACTGAGAAGCGATTCCCTACAACGCAGCCACCGGATAAAGGCGATGGTCATAATTACTTAAATCTGTTATTTAAGTCTTTCAGGATAAAAGTATTGATTGCCACTGTAAAGTTTCTACTGATTTATTCAAGAAAACTTATAGAATAAAAAGTCGTAAATTTTGGATACTACACGTGAAAACTCTGGAACGCCAAGACTGTAAAAAATATCACACGTTCGGTTCCTACTTTCATTGGTTATGTTTTCTGCAAGTTTGTGACAGACAAACAATGTGATTACATAGTAACGAAAATTCACACATTACTTTAAAGGGACTAAATAGCGTAAATGCCGCTTAAATATAGAAATGCCATATTCTGACTTCCCGGCAAGTGCGGTCCTGAGCAATGTTAGTTCCTATTCAGTTCAGGTCTTATCACAAACTCAATCTGGAAGAGTATTTTTCTGTTATGATTGTTGTATTTATCAGTAGTCCCAAACACAGGAAATCTACCGAAATTGATTAATTTATACATAAACGCCTTAATTAGAATCCGATATCCTTGTTCTCTGTTTTTTTTTTTTTTTTTTTTTTGCCTCGATTTCAAAACATTTCTACTATTGCAGCCGTTAATATTTTATACATTGTTCCGTTTATTTGATTAAGAATTTATTTCTGTCTTCCCTACCTCATCTTCACAATGATTTTATATATTTTTCCTCCTCCTCTTCCCTATCTTTTCTGCAGAAAAGGAACAGTTTAGAACTGTAATATGGTATCAGAAAAACTGAAGAAACTAAATTGTATAACAGCAGATAGATATACCAATGAACCGCTGCGTACGGATGTTGATTATTTTAGTTTATATTGTTCTTTAAAAGTCAATACTGTAGTGGCCAGCGAGCAAATTATTTTGATAGTGGCGGTTCCGAGCGCCGGGTCAGTTTGAATGACACGTGGAGCCCATACGCGGTATCAATTACGCCGGTTGACAGTTGAGTAATCGAAACCTCACGGGGGAAAAAAATATACAGTGGCTGGGAAATTGGAGAACGCTTCAAAGCAGCGGTATTTATTTCAAATGCAATTGGATTTTCGTTGCTATTAATGTGATTTGTTCGTACGATGACCAGTTCGCTTCGCGAACCCAAAAATAATTATTCAGAAAAAAAAACCATAAATACCAAGCTGCAAACAATGCTGGTTTATTAGAATTAACAGAGTATAAAATCTTTGGGTATTTTCATTCTTCACAGACTGAGCAAGTAACTTAATAGTAATACTAAGTTATTATAACTTGACCAATACCAAATGTCAAACATTTAGCCTTTGTTAGGGTAACTGAATTTGTGTTTTATTCTACTTACAGTATAATGTGAGGAAGTAAATGGGAAACTATCATTTCCAAGTCAAATATTGTCGTTCTAACTTTGGACGCTAATAATGTAAAACTAATTTCGACTGCAATTTCCACAGTTCCAACATGTATTTTAAACCACCCAGCTGTTTTCTTTCTGTTCACAAAGCAATATATTCGTTGCTATTTTTTTCGTCTAATGTTTAAAGGAGTAAGAAGATTCGCCTAATGCTTTGATATGTGTAAACAAATTGTGTAAGTTTGAATGTAGTATTAAACGAATTTACATCAAGTTTTAAACACATTATTCAATTTGAGTCACCATGTAAATTTGCAATTGAAGTTCACGGTATTCGAGTAGCCTGATAACTGTCGACGCTTTCTGGCGGCGTTTTCCTGCTGGCAGCTGTATACTCGCATAAACAGACTAGTGGACGGCCAACGTAAGTCGATATTAAGCAGTGGCTCGGTAATGGAAGCAGTGCCAACTTCCGGAACGAAGTCACACGACAGGAATTTAACGCAGCTAGAAAGAAGTTTCTTTTACTTCGTTGTGCCTCAGAAACATTTTTCAGATGTGTGAAATTCAAAGTATCGCATTCAGGGGAGTCAATGAGAAATAAAATCATGACGAAGGTTCTAATATTTATTTCTCTGTGCGGTCTGCGCTGCATGGACCGTAAGGAGTGTGTTTTTCTTTCTTTGTCTCTTATTTTTAGGGTTCCGAACGTTCTTAATACAAGCCCTTATGGATTATTTTTTTTATTTTATTTTTTCTAAGAAAATGGCATTTGGCCCTGTTAGTCATACAGACGACTCAATATATTTTCCAATTTCGTAAGGATGACACAAGACGAACACAAAATTTAATTAAAACTACCCATACCATAGGCAGGACTCGAACCGGCGAACGCTGCAACGCGAAGCGGGCAAGCTACCCCCACGGTGCCAGGGTCGGCTGAGTCTCTTGTTAGTCCTTCTATTTTCCTGGCTGCCTGTCTGTATGTCCTCATAACGTCTGAAACATTTAACGTAGAAATTCGAAATCGCTCCACACTTTAATTCTTCCTAACCTTGACATGATTAGAATGTGGAAATAATAATGATGGGATTTGCAGCGGATCTAAAGGAAAAGATTTCTTTAGATAATATCTGTGGGCATCGAATGAAATATGGCAACCTCTCGACACTCAATGTAGGTGGATTTCTTTTTTCATTCCACAATTTGTACAAGCTTTGGCGAAAAATCATAAAAATTATAATTACTTCTTTACTTCCGAAAATTTGGTATGAAAAGTCTTCTAAAATTTACAGAAAAATTATATTGGTCTTTCTGGAGTTCTTAGTTTTAGCAGAATAGCTGAGTAATTTTAGAAAATATGATACTTGAGTAGACAATTTTTCCAACAAAAAATTACATGTATCGTTCCACAGAGAATTTCTTAAGTCAGGTAAAACCTACTTTTCTGAAAATTTGAAAATAATTTTCAAATACCCACAGTTATTTTCTCAACTCTTTTGTATTTTATTCATACATATAATTAAAAGAAAAATTCGCGAAAACAAATAATGAACTCTACTTACTTAACGGGTGCCGGAGGTGGCCGAAAAAGAGAAAATCTAATATTTTGTTTTGGTGCCAAAACTTAGTTTGAACCTTCCTCTCCAAGACAATCTTTTTATTTATCTATATACTCGTCCTAGAAGTGGAATTATTAATTTATTACACGCACCTGAGTGAGCACTGAATGCATTTGCTATCTTGGCGAACATACTTCACATTTTCTCTTCCTGATGGTCACTCAACATGGCCTGTGTGAAAATATAATGCCGAAGTGGAATATGATTATAAGCATGGTTTGCCAGCAGCTGTTATTGCTTCAATAAAACCATTTTTTCAAGATTTGGCTCTGCAAGAACTGTAACAGAAATGTATTCATAGAAAAACAAGAGTGTTAAACATTTAATTTGCTCAATGGTGCCTAAAAGAGTGTTTGTGGACATAAAACACTCCACTTTGGTATTTATGATGAAGTAGCAACCTACAACTAAGGGGACAGTGTGAAGTATTAAAGGCATTAGGATTTTCAGCAGGAGTGAACACTGTACGAGCACTAAGAAGTAATGACAAGGAGAGGATAAGAGGAGCGCAAAGAAAATAAAGGAATATGAAATATTATTCTTCAACAGTTCATTAAGGAAGATGCAAAAAGAAGCTTTTAACGCATTAGGAGGAAGATCCTAACAATCCATCCAATATCGAGACAACGTATTGACAAACTTTGGAAGCTGTTTCCTGTAAATAAGATTTTTTTGAAATGTAAGGAAAAATTTATCAAAAAGTACTGAAGATAGAGAAACAAAATTTTTGAAACGAAACACGAGAACAAACGTACAAGAGCAAAATGTACCAGTTTTATCTTTAATACTGAATTTGAAACATCAAATATAATTAATTTAATATAGCGTGAATGCAGCTGCTGATTGTATTTGACTGGCCCAGGATCGTATACTGTATTTGTTGGACACCGAGTTTGTGGAGGAAATCACTTGAGCGAGGCTGCTGGTGTTCCCACTGTCCCTCACTGCGGCGTCGCGAGCTGGTGACAGTCTACAGATACAGCTGCGACCGTCTCAGGACGCCAATAGCGGACTGGTTGCCGCCCATAGAGCTCACCGGTCGTCGTGAGCGGAGCGGACGATGGAACCAGACTGAATCCACCGTGTCTAGTTCATCGCACGGTACCTAGGTCACTCGATGATGCAAGAGGGTTTCATAGTTTGCTAAAGCGCATCTGCTAATTCCCTTTAGGCCGATATTTTGCGCCGAGTACGACGTGTTGACGGTCAGCGTGTTACGCCGCCTACTCCTTCCCCCTATATTTAACGGGACTGTTCTCCTAAAGAGCGCAGCACGATACACGTTGACGTGATAACCTAGGCGCGTTTGACCGAGTTCCTGGAGAGGAGTCAATTAAGGTACGCGCTCACTAGGGCGGGTCGCATCGCGTCGCGGCGCATCGCAGAAATGCGTCTGCAATCGCTTGCACTGATTCTAATGAGGTAACGCACACCACAGGCGGGTCGAGTCGGGGCGGGGCGAACCGCGTCGCGTCGCACTGCCGGATAGCTTCCCTAGGCGTATTTTTCCGCCTGTGCTCCTCCATGCGCTCAGTCGCAAGCAGGTTTGCGATAGGAGTTCCAACAGTACTGACTGACTTTTGTAACTTGTGTGTTCCTAATTCTCTGAATTAACTGCATTACTTCAACCAAATAGGCAGCAAATTTACACCCAGGATGGAGGATATTTTTTTTAAAAAAAATATAAGTAATTACAATCTGAAAATTTAATTACTTTATAAACTTTAATAAAGATTAAAAAATTATAAAATTTCTAGCTAATGCTCACTTGTTCTTTGCTTCTATGTTTTAACTTAAACTATTCAAACGTAATGGATAAGGAGCACTGCATCTTATTAATAATGACTTTCAAAGAGTTTTATGATTTACAAGACGCAAAATATAATAATAATAATAATAATAAATTGCCAGGAAATAAGAAACAAGTTAAAACAACCAGGTATTATGTTTCGTATTTTATTTTTTGTTTATTTTACGTGTGTATTATAATTTTCTATCACTTTCTTTGAATGCCGCTTGTAAATCTTCGTGTTACCAATTAACCTAATTGTTTAAAAATATTTTGTGAAATTATTCCAATTCTTAAAGATTTCTGATGTAACCTAGAAACATTTGTAAGTCAAGTATTGAAATTTCATTGTTGTAATTTTCGTTCCTACCTTCTGCAACCTAATTCAAATATCGTTAATCAAAAGGTTATGAATGCAGCACGTGGCTAGTATTATTTTATTTATCTTATTAGGTAACACCGACATTCTTCTTTCACACATTTGAAACCTTCTATCTATAACACCAAAGCAGTTATCGATCACCCTCCATAGTTTATTGAGCCTGTAATTGAAAGTTTGTTTGTCTTCATTTCATTTTATCTGATATTCTGGAATAGGCCTCATCTCGAAAGGGGAAAACTTCATCCACTACTATTACATACTGCATTTTCTCTCAGTTGTCAACGTGCAAATTTAGTTTTCCTGCAGCCATTGCCTAGCCTAAATTGTTGTGGCTAAATGTTTTACCATCTTTTTTTTTCCCAATCCTCCGAAGACCAAAATACCAAAACCGTATTCAGAAACTGCGAGGGCTATTAAAAACATGAAAAACGTTCATTTTTCTGCATTAAAAATAAAGAGAACCGCAATTCGGTAGAACTGTTATAACATGTTTGCCATCTAATGTGCCTAAGAAATTCGGAAAATTCCCTTTTAAATTAAATCCATTGCCTTTTCTGCTTAATTTTCTTCTTCTTCAATGAATATATAAAAATAAGAGCCCTTTGTCTGATGTGTCCATTTGCAGTGCAGAAGCGGCTGAATAATCGTCGAGAACCGAAGGCGGTGACAATAAAAGAAATGCGACTCGCTGTATCCAGATGTGCAGTGCAGCATTTTCTCTCAATGCGATGCGAGCCGATGCGATGCGATGCGTCCGCTGTAGTGTGCGCGAACCAGGTACACGCACACTACAGCGGGCTGCATCGCATCGCAGAAATGCGTCAGCAATCGCTTACACTGATTCTAACGGAACAACGCACATCATAGGCGGCTCGAGTCGGGACGGGGCGGGCCGCGTCGTACCGCACTGCCGGATCGCTTCCCTAGGCGTATTTTTTGCGTCTAATGCGCCCCGATGCGACCCGCCGCTACCTAGTTTGCGATAGGAGTTGCAAGAACACGGACTTAAGGTTCACGCACACTACAGCGGGCTGCATCGCATCGGCTCGCATCGCATTGAACGAAAATGCTGCAACGCATATCTGGACACAGCGAGTCGTATTTCTTTTATTGTCACCGCCTTCGGTTCTCGACGATTATTCAGCCGCTTCTGCACTGCAAATGGACACATCAGACAAAGGGCTCTTATTTTTATATATTCATTGAAGAAGAAGAAAACTAAGCAGAAAAGGCAATGGATTTAATTTAAAAGGGAATTTTCCGAATTTCTTAGGCACATTAGATGGCAAACATGTTATAACAGTTCTACCGAATTGCGGTTCTCTTTATTTTTAATGCAGAAAAATGAACGTTTTTCATGGTTTTAATAGCCCTCGCAGTTTCTGAATACGGTTTTGGTATTTTGGTCTTCGGAGGATTGGGAAAAAAAAAAGATGGTAAAACATTTAGCCACAACAATTTAGGCTAGGCAATGGCTGCAGGAAAACTAAATTTGCACGTTGACAACTGAGATAAAATGCAGTATGTAATAGTAGTGGATGAAGTTTTCCCCTTTCGAGATGAGGCCTATTCCAGAATATCAGATAAAATGAAATGAAGACAAACAAACTTTCAATTACAGGCTCAATAAACTATGGAGGGTGATCGATAACTGCTTTGGTGTTATAGATAGAAGGTTTCAAATGTGTGAAAGAAGAATGTCGGTGTTACCTAATAAGATAAATAAAATAATACTAGCCACGTGCTGCATTCATAACCTTTTGATTAACGATATTTGAATTAGGTTGCAGAAGGTAGGAACGAAAATTACAACAATGAAATTTCAATACTTGACTTACACATGTATCTAGGTTACATCAGAAATCTTTAAGAATTGGAATAATTTCACAAAATATTTTTAAACAATTAGGTTAATTGGTAACCCGAAGATTTACAAGCGGCATTCAAAGAAAGTGATAGAAAATTATAATACACACGTAAAATAAACAAAAAATAAAATACGAAACATAATACCTGGTTGTTTTAACTTGTTTCTTATTTCCTGGCAATTTATTATTATTATATTTTGCGTCTTGTAAATCATAAAACTCTTTGAAAGTCATTATTAATAAGATGCAGTGCTCCTTATCCATTACGTTTGAATAGTTTAAGTTTAAACATAGAAGCAAAGAACAAGTGAGCATTAGCTAGAAATTTTATAATTTTTTAATCTTTATCAAAGTTTATAAAGTAATTAAATTTTCAGATTGTAATTACTTTTTTTTTTTAAATTATCCACCATTCTGGGTGCAAATTTGCTGCCAATTTTGTTGAAGTAATGCAGATAAATCACAGAAATAGGAACACACAAGTTACAAAAGTCAGTCAGTGCTGTTGGAGCTACTGTCCCAAACCTGGTCGCGACTGAGCGCATCGAGGAGCACAAGCGGAAAAATACGCCTAGGGAAGCGATCCGGCAATGCGACGCGACGCGGCCCGTTTACATTACCGCTTCAACATTTTTACTATCTAACAAAAAAAAATCATAATTAATTCACATGTAGAACTGTGATTATAGTAATATTTCTTCAATCCGAATCGTCACGTTTGTTGTCGAAGTATTCGGTGAATCGACTTCTTTGGGGCGTCTATTAATTACGTGAGGTGAAATAGGAGGGGGGAGGGGGTCCGGCGAAATCTCACCAAATCTTACCAAGAAGGGGGGGGGGGAGTCGACGGAAATCTCACGTGAGGTTTTGAAATTCTTGAAGGACCATAGAGCTTACAAAAAGTCTACAAACGACGCAGATTTCGACTTTAGGGGGGTAAAAGCTCTATAACCGCTCTCGGAAGGAGGAGAGCCAAAAAAAGAAACAAAAAAAGTCTAAAAAAAACTAAGAGGTTGATTAGCATGGGGAGGGGGCGTCAAAATCTCACGTCATCTTGGGTGGTGGGGGTGCGATCAGATCTCACCAGAAAAGGGGGGGGGGTCCGGAAAAACACCTCACGTAATTAATGGACGCCCCATTACTTTAAATCCTTCAGATTTGGTAAAACCACCTGTGTGCCTGCTAGAGGAATCAGGTTGTCGGTTGGGAAATCCTCCAAGTTTGGGTTATATCTGCTCTGAAGGGATTCAGGGATTCTCAGATAAATACTCATTCCTAAGCAAGTTGTGTAGGTAACAGCACACAGTAATGAGCAAGTCAACAGTTTCGGGTTTTAAATTAATAGAAATGAGAAAAATCCTGAAAATCATTCACATGATCGTCCACAATATGTTTTAGAACAAACATGCCGATCATTTTCTTTCTTTTTCGATCCATTTTAACACACTGAGACCCTGTCCATATGTGAACCGAATTGATCAGCACGTTGCCCTAAGAAAACACTTTTACGCCGCGCAATACATTTCGCGCTTCTGCCGACGTGATTTTGGAAATCTAGTTCCTACTGCGCAAAATACGCGTCGCTTGGAAAAGCGGCCTATAGGATTTATGCACTGCGTGGTGATCCAGTTGACAGTGCAACACCTAATGCTTCGTCACTGAGCAAAGCTAAGGAAGATTAAAGTTAGATTATATGCTGAAGAAACAAGGAAAACATCTGGAAGTGAGGGAGTACATCAACATAAAATCTTCACATGAAGAAATGAGACAAACAGAATGTTCACCACGGACTGCAATTTTCGGTAATGAATTACAAATATTAAAACTTAAATAATGCCTTATTTTCTAACAGGAACAGATAGGTTTTCATGTCACATTCTGAAACGTGTATAATTTTTAGTTGAGTGAAGTATTGTAGTTGAGTCTTTTATTTCTAAAACATTATGCACACCACTCAAATTCGTTTTGATACACCAGCTTACTGTTCGCCGCAATTTAGTCTCCACGTCTCTTCCAGCCATCGTGCTTTATACCGGCAGATCTATTCAGAGAAATCCTTGGTAATCAACTTTTACGCCTCTCCCTTGAAGCACACATACAACTTCATTCGTTCTTTATATATAACCGTACTGCTTATTGTTCTGCCTTCGTCTTGTTCTTCCTGTCACTTTTGCTTCCCTTATTTTTACGGTTTCGTATTTTCACATTGCTGCTGAGTAAATGAAGTTCGTTATTTTAAGGTTTTAAGGTTCTTTTCCTGTACAGATTAAACATATCCAAAGATTACATGAATTACGTATAACACGAATATACCAAAATTTACAGCTCCCTATCTTCAGTATTTAAGAGTTTTCTTCTATTCTATCACCTTGTTCTCGCTTCTCCATGACTTTTTTTAGAATTTGTGGTGACTGGTTGGAGTGTTCTACAACTACTGCATGTGACGCTTCATAAGTTCTGGTGAAAAATGTGGATTGGGAATTACACACATATGCATGAAATGTATCGAATGCTGCATAAGTTAGTTATGAGCTATGAGGTGTATTCGACACACTGACTGTCTTGTTGAGCAGTGTTGTATCTCTTTCATACGCTGATTTTTGTATCTTAGAACCAGATCTTATTCCGTAACACAAAGGGAAAGTGGAAGAAGGTAGATTTTTTTTTTTAACTGCTTTACGTCTCTTTTTTAACATCGAGGTCTTTTAGAGACGGGAAAGGATGGGGGGCAAGGGTGGGGGCAAGGAATGGGAAGGAATTCGGCCATGGCCTTTTGAAGGAAGCATCCCGGCATTTGCCTGGAGTGATTTGGGGAAACCATGGAAAACCCAAATCTGGATGCCCGGACGGGGATTCGAACCGCCGTCCTCCCGAATGCGAGGCGAGAACGCTAACCGTTACATCGCCCCGCTCGGTAAGAAGGTAGAGCTGGGGACACAATATTCAGGAAAGTTTTTAGCACGAAATTTCGCCCTACGGAATAGCAGATTTGTCAATCCATATTTGTTTGCCACATTGCTTGTTCCTCTTGCAAGAATAGGAATGATGCTGCACCTCGTTTTTTCTCATAAAATTGCGCTAACCGTTAAACGTCGAAATTATGTTGCAGTCTATACATGTATTTGTATCTAGTTTAAATGTCTACACTAGTATTATCGTATGATGACACAGTATTACTGGGAAGAATCGTCGTAATTCTTCACGCCACTATCTCGTATCTGTTAAACCTTAAAACGCTGCGTTCAGGTGCCGAGTATATGTTAATGAAAATTAAATAAAACGAATGGGAAGCTTTATTGAAATAAGTGCAAGAAAATAGCAAGCTATACGTTTTATGACACTCTACTTCGAACAATGGGGAAGGCTAGAGGGACATGACCCGTGTTCGCTTTCAAGTAAACAGACTCCGAGTCACTTCCAGAACTTAGAATCCTCTATGTCGTGTAACCTACTGCGTATAAAGTTTGAAATGAAGTGTCAACAGTCCTTATAGGGAAACACCTTACATCTGGCGGCAACATATTTCATTTTTGAGTAGAAGGCATATGTAAGATAACCGTTTGAAGGATTTAAACTAAATATCCGTATCTGATAAATTTCTTTGAAGAGCGGCTTTATCTCTGGTCAACGTATAACAGTGATTATCGATGGAAGTAAATTCAAAGACTGAGTTGCGGGGAAGTGCATGAAAATATTAATTGGACAGCGGTATGATTAAGATATGAATATTATTAAAGCAGCAAAAAGAACTGTTAATTTGAATGTATAAAAAGGAATTATGTGTTTCAGTCATTATATCGGTAAAAGGTTCAAAGGAATACAAATAAAAAATAGCGACATTTTCAGTTTTCAACAATTTTACACGTAACTCATTTGTCGCGTGGTGAGTGATCGGCATAGCGAAACCTTTAATTTCACACAGAGTTGGGAGAGGGAGAAGTGGTGATTCGTCTTTGCGCCCACCTGTCTCGGTTCGAGGGTAGTCTGCAGGCATATTGCAAACAAAGTAACTGAGTCTTAGCTACTGGGATACTGCGTGCACTGCATAGGATCACTGATTACACTAAGACATATACATAAATCTTTCACACTTCTCTAGTTTACGGAGAGGTGACTTGTCTCATAGAAATTATAACACCACATATGGCAAACTATTGGTTTATTACACTTGATGGGAATACACGTTACATCATTGGTTGAGGTAATAAAAGGCATGATTGGTTCTAGCGGCGCGCTGTCCTGATTGGCTAATATTTACTGATACTCCATTGGTTCATTGACTTACAGTGTAAGGCACAATGAACCCTATTGAAATGAGTGACTTTTGGCGAATGCGCTAAGTTCCTAACTTGTAGGTTTGACGTACTATTATGAAGCCAAACAAGCGAGCAGTGGATCAAGAAGCTTGAAGTACCTGTTAGACGGTGGTGGTGATGATCAGTGCGTCCATAGGTGTTCTTGATGAGACTGAGTGCATGATGGAAACTGGACTGGTTGTTGTAGCCGAGTCCGTGATGTAAGATGGAGTGACTAGTGCGAGGTACAACTAGTCTTCTTCAGGAAAATTCGTTAATAATGTGGTGGGGTTAAAATGTTCCTCTAATTGGCTCGCTGAAAGCTAAGTGGGGGACGGTCAGGGTAGAGTTATAATGTGAAGAGTGAGGACTGTATAGTGTTGATAGTTTCCAAGCTGACATAAGCTTCCCAAAGCTATTCTACATGTCGTGGGTTCCTTCTTGTAAGCAACTCCCACACGGTCGAGAAACTGTTGCGCTACGCTGGTCGTTGTAATTTCTGTGCTGGGTAACTGCCAACTGGCGATAAGAATTGGCGTAGAGCATTCGTAAGCAGTGCCTAGTTACAGCCGTGGGGAACAAGGTTCACTACGTGCCTAAGTCAAGGTCTCGGTACTTGGTTACAAAAGATAACAGCTACTGTTCTGAGGGGTGTTGCTCGCTTATACGGCTGGAGTGAAACTCGGAAGCTAAAATGAGTTGGAATAAAGGCTTCAAATCTGTAACTTTACCCCTTAGAATAAGCGAACCCGCGACACATTCACGTGAGTACGTTTGGGGTATCGTAAGTGTAAAGTTACAGCCAACCGAGCGTGGTGGGGGATCATTAACCGTCGGGCGTGGCGTTTGGGAGGACGTGGGTTCGAATCGCCGTCTGGACGTTCAGATTTCCGTTTTCCAAGGTTTCGCCAAATCGCTCGACATAAATAGAGAGATAGTTCCTTCAAAACTCATGACCGAATTCCTTCCCGTTCCTTTCCCCCAGTCCTATCCTGCCTATAACGACCTCGACGAGGCGCCGAGCCGAAAGGAGCTGGGAGTTGCTGTCGCCTCGCGTCACTTTCTTTACTGCCAGCCGGGGGCGACCGGCTCTTAAAAACGGCAAGTGTGCTCCTTGTGTATGATAACCCGGCATCTCGTACGAGTTATGAGAGTTTCATGAGGCCGTAACTTATGGAATACGTTAGCGCTTGCTACATTATTGATTCACCGCTGGCGGCGCTGAGACGTGTGCCAGCGGTCGCCCTGTGCCCTCCGACACGACAGCTCGCAGACCAACCACAGCCCACAGACTAACGGCATCCAACACTGTTTTGACGTCTTCAAGGTCAGGACCAAATACACAGCGTTTTAGAAATTTGTAACTTCACTGAAACTGCAGTAAGAATAAAAATTAAGATTGAAACAAGAACATAGAGAAAATTGCAGACACCATAAGAAAAACAAGCCCCAACTTTTGGTGGACATTTATAAACAGTTAACAACTTTACATTGACCAACAAAATATTCTATGGCATTCTTAAATTAAAAGCACCGTAGGATGACTAAAATAAAGAACAGAGGAACTGGAAACACCCAGGACATTGTTAACAACAAACAAGACTTCAGAAAACTGATAAATCCTACACTGTTTCCGGCCCTCCTACAACTAAAACCCAGCAGAGTGGTATCAAATTAAGAGGCAGGCCATTAGCACACACATGAAGAAGCTCATAGATGAGAAGAACAAACGGACTCTATAGTAGTACTGTATTAGCTTACGAGCTCTCTCAGAGGCCAATATTAAATAAATAAAACTTGTTGCTCAATAAGTTTCATGACGCTGCTGTCCACTGTAGTTAGCTTTGGTACATTGGCTGCAAAAAGAAGGACTTTATTGCAATACTTGTCCGATATCATCCAGCTGCTCCGTTAGCTTCGAAGTTGAAATAAAAAGAGATCAAAAGAGCAATTTCTGTTCATCATAACACGCAGACAAGGTGTCATATCGAGAAGACCTACGCGTCAGTCAACGGAAAATGTAAAAATTCTCACTGTCATTTTTAGCAATTCGTGTACGGGTTAGTGAAATAAATTTACTACATTTTCAAATATTTCGCCACGTGCGGAAAAATCAAAAGAGAAATTCATGGTAATTGGCTTACAGAAATCATTACAACTTATAGTAAATATTAATTTCAGTTGACGTAATAATTTTAAAAAGAAAAATTCGCGATTTAAAGAAACACCAAACAATGATTGGCTGGATAGAAACAACCAATCGTCACTGTTACATCACAGATTGCACCCAACACTCCTGAGCCATTTTGATTCAGTAGTTACATAGGAAATGTCTCGTCACTGTCAACAGAAAAAAACAAAATTGCTTTAAAAAGTTCTTTTCAACTGAGTGTACTTACCAATATACTTTTCAATAACCTTCAGCCGTTTTATTTGTAGCGTAAACTATGATCAAATTATGTTAATAAGGTATTATAATCTCAGTACCGAGGACTATCTACTTTATTTTTATTTTACCCACTGAAAACCATGTTAAGCACACATTTATATTTCTCATACTTTGTTTTGACTGGGATACAGTGAATAATGCGCTTGAAATGGTATAGGAACTAAAATGTACAAAACTGAAATAATTCATTGTTTTCCACCACGCTGATTCTCAACATGAACAAATAAGAATTACTACGAAAAGATGGTAAAAGTACATAAAAAATGTATGGTTATGTAAAACGTTATCGTCCCTACCATTACACTTCAAGTTGACAGTGTCGCTTTCAAGCCGGCCTACGAAACATGTACTTGACGCGCCTCCCGGTGCAAGGCCAGAGATCGTTTTATGTAGTTTATTAGACTGATATGCAACCACATCAGACGTGTCTGGAGGAACGTAATAGTTTTCAAGTCCAAAAGATGGTTTTAGGCAAGGATATTCAGTTAGTAGAAGTAGACTATATGCAAGATATTTCGGATCAAATGGACAAGGAAGGTCAAATTAATAGAGTAGCACAAGACATTTCCAAGGCATTTGTTAGAGTGAGCAGTAAAATGGTACTAAATAAGGTAAAAACTACAGGAGTGGATGAAAAAGTTATTTTCTGTAGAGAAGAATTTTTAATAGATTCGAAACAAAAAGTTGGGTTAGGAAAACCACTAACAGAAGTGGAAATGAAAATAGGAGTGCCACAGGGTAGTCTATTGGGAGTGTTGCTGTTTGTGATTCTAATGAATGATTGTGTTTGTGGATTACTATGAGAAGTTAGGTTGTTTATAGATGACATAATGCTATATTACAGGATCAAAAGGTAGAAGACTGTGTAATGCAACGAAGAGTCAGCTTATTAGGTGCACAAATTAAAAACTAAGGATTAATTAAAGGTATAATGTGGGGGAAAGAATTGCTTGTTGAAGACTCGAAATTAAAATACCTTGGCATAATATTTGATAGCAAAAACAGAGTAGGGCACATTGGTCAGGTAGTAGGAAAAGATTTCAAAATCTTTCACTTGCTGGAGAGAGTGTGAAGGGATGTACTAGAGATGTAAAGGAATTGGATTACAAAACTTTGGAAAGACCATTGCCTGAATATGGTGGTGCGCTATGAGATCCACATTTTGGGTATACAAATATGTAGTTTTAGGGGGTACAAAAAAGGGCTGCTAGATTTGTCTCTGTAAATTATCGCAGAACGCAGTCAGTAAGTGATATGATAAAGGAGTTGGAATGGGTTCTTTGGAAGACAAGAGGAGGGTGAAGTGAATCATAGGACTGTACAAGATGTATATTGGTGATTAGATATTCGTGGAAGAATTAGGAGATGTGCATGAAAGGGAAAAGACGACCATGACCGCAAACTGACCCTCGATTTCAAGGTGTGGGAAGATTTTCTTTCGTAGGTAAGGGGGAACAAATTACCAAGAGAAATAATGAATAATTTACCAAAAACGCTGAAGGAATTTAAAGCTGATATTAGCAGAGGGAAAAAGTAGGTGCGAATAGGAAAGGGGGAAAAATAGATGTGTAAGGAAATTTCTCAACCGCAATTAATTTAAATTAAATTAAATTTACCAAGAAAGCTTCAGTTCTTCAATTTTATATTTTTTTATCTGCGTTGAAATATACAAACTGTTTTATACTTATGTATTGTACCAAACCCAAATTTTGCGAGTCGTCAGTTGAAGATCAAGATGTTTTTGCAGTGATGGACTTGCATGTCAGTCAACGCTAACTGCGTCTTTGTGATGCTGACTCTAAAGTGCGAATCAAAATCATTGCAAATATATTACACTTGATAGCAGTAGTGATTAATTCCTGACCACAATAGAAATTTTCTTAACACCGCTGCGACCAGACAGAGCCGAATGGACAAATTCAACTCGAGAAACGAACAGAATTCTGCCTTTAGTCCCATCCCAATCGCAGCATTATGTATTAAATATCACTTTCCTTTAACGGAATGAATGGCGCTTCTCTTAACCATATGTCAAGGCATTAATTCGAAAGGATCACGAGAAGTAGTAACTCTCAAAATGACGTCGCTTTAGATTGATTGAAAGCGATAGCACACTACCTGTTATTATGCTACAAGAGTAACTTCCTACCTGAAGATCCTGGTGCACATAAACTCGTAGCTTACTTATTCTCTAAGACAGCTGCGAGCGATCCTCGCCTTCTGTTGTTCCCTACGAAGCCGAATGACAACATTCTGCAGAATGGTCATTTGTAACCGTTGCCATCAGTTCTATTGAGGATGTCTGTCAGTCGTGAAGCGCTGTTTGAAAATAGTTGTCCCGTACACAGTGAGTAGATTAGAGAGATGGGAGTAACACCGTAACCGAGGAAACTTCGACAGTGGAGGTTGTTACGCTCTTGAGTAATTATGTAATGTTGCCAACGATGATTTCCTTTAATCACTCGTAGTCCAGTTCACAGTTCACTGTCGTTGGTCGAAAATACTACTGCCTTTGGATGCGCAAAATAGTTACATGAAATAAAAACGTTTCCGTGAGCTTCATATTATATTACACTCGGATAAGGCAATAGACACGTCCAAAGATACTAAAGCGCTAATATTTCAGCGATTAAACGACTTTAAACCTTCCGAAAACAACTGCCTTATAACTAACCCTGCTCGACATTTCCGCGCATTTAAATAAGTATTGCAGAAACATCCAGAAGGTAATAAAGAGTGCCGACAGACGTTTCCCGAAATCTAGCAATACTTTAACAATCAAATTCATACAAAAACCATGACAAATTGTACAAAATCACTCACAATAGTTAGATTTCACGTTAAAATTAAAGTTAATAGCGTTTACGTGCATTTACACACATAATTGTCAACACAAACCAGTCCAAACCGTTGAGAATTGTTCTCCAAAGATCGCGGCTCACATTAACGCTTATAATTACAAACTTTTAATTAATTTTTCATACATAAACTGTCCTTGATAGTATTACATATTTACACAGTTTCTGTCCATTAAACAATGTTCATTTACATGTCCAATATGCACAAACTCATAATAAACCACACGAAAAATATACAGTTCCACAATTAATCAACTCCCATCTTGCTATAAATAATTCTTAAAATAAAACTTCATAAAAAGGCTGTTATAAAGTCTTCCCCTCAAAGTGAAAATCGTATTTACTTTTCATAAACTTCTTCTGTTGTCGAGGATTTCTCAATAAAAGCATGCAGCCATCCTTATAAGTCTATTTATCTGGTTTTCGTTTCATGGCTTTGGACTCTGGAAATGATCACAACTTATTTGATTTATTGCGTAGTAGAAGCGATTTCGACTTGATTAATGTCAAGCGATGGAGTGTAGCATTAATCTATCAACTACACCGTTTGAACGATTTTTAAAAAAAGGAGCGATAATGGAAATTTATAATCAAGTATTAAATGTAGTTAGACAAAATAAGAGATGGAATTGTGTTGGATATGTTAATGAAAAAAGATAAATACTAAACGTGGTCAACGGGAGGAAAAGAAATTGTTTGGGACACTGGATAAGAAGAAATGGTGTGGTAAAGGATGTATAGGGTAGGTAAGGTCCTGGAGAAAAAGTCGAAGGAAGAAAAATTCGAGCTGATAAATGATATCAAGGGAAATGCAATAATTTGGCGAAACCAAATGTCTGCCGGAGAAAAGGAAAGACTACTTCTTATTCTTGTGATGCCATGCATGATTTCAGGGTTACAACGGAGCACGTACCCCGCGGTGGGATCTCTCTTTGGAATATGAACTGTGGAGGTTTGCCGTTGCGTTCCCCAGTGTGTGTTCGTATGCGTTATTCTATATGTGGACGACTGTGATAGTGAGCGTGCTGAGTGCTGTTTGTGTTGTATGAACTGAGAAATGAAGATGTGTCGGCTCAGTTAAGACTTTTATTCCCAAAGATACCGAGATAGGTAGCGGGTGCAAGCGGGCGGATCATCATCAACTATGCCGTATGCGCATACTCCACACGCACTGCCGAGAGGTTTGCGATTTAATCCAGGCCTCTGGTGCACTATCTGGTGATTAGACTTGTGCAGCACCACCTCACCCCTGCCGGCCACCTCTTGAAGATGAAAATGTGTTCCACCACCAGGACGCGAACCACCTAACGCCGTGTCAGTCCTGGATACCAACGGAGCAAACGGGGTGGGCAAGGAAAGACTGGAGTGTCATAAACTTGCAGTAGTGGGCCATAAAAACATTGAGGATGAGTGAATTAATGGGTCTCCTACATTCCTTGCTGGATCTTCCTTTTATTCAAAACCATACAGTGTACCAATTCCACGTACAAATATCTATTATCATATGATATACAGAGAAGTCGCAAAAAGCCTTCAGATGGTTGAAGAGAGTGAATGGGAAGAGGAAATAAATTAAAGCAGTGCCAAAATATCGTTGGAGTTTAATTTTTTTTTTTTTTTTACCCCTAAAAGGCATGAATTTAGCAGCTTCGCAATATAAGCATGAGAAATACTGTGCACTGTTTAGGAGGCTGTGTATGCGGCGGGCGTCTGCACGTGTCGACCCAGTTCGCGCGCAGCCTCATCCCGCTAATGAGTTCTCTTCAGCGCACATGTGTGCATTACACCCGCAAACTACTCCGCTGTCACTCACGACCCACGAATCCACCTGTCTGTTCACCAGCAGTTATTACTGTTTGTCCGTTTCGATATTTCTGGAATACGCTTTTCTCCGATCTACACTTTCTATCTTCCAACGACTATTAATATACCCACCTCCCATATATGGGATTAAGGATTTATTTAATGAAAAGAGGAAATACGAATATCGTGAAAACCAAATTTTATTCTAGGTGCAATTTTTTATTTATTTCGTAGGGCACAAGGGTCCAAAGATAATAATTATACGGAATACTGGTGGGCTCTGCCGTTTGAAGTTGATAACATTGGTGCGATAATAAATAAGCACGAAAAAAGTGGAATATTTGTTCATCCAGTCTGTTGAAGAGTTCTCAAAAAGTTTTTATTATAATTGGTGTACTAATATTGTATAACTTCACATTGCTTCAGGCTTTCCTTGTTTCAGAGGACTGAATGGAAAACGGTATTTCAACGGTAATGACCTCGCCGACGACGCGCCCGTAAACACCACCGGCCACCGGAAATTCAATGTAACTGCTGGTTATTCGTTACAACATGATTAAACATGGAAGTTGTTTCTCTAGCATTAACGGGAATTAAATCCACAGAGCGTCAGCTTAATCTCCCCTCCAAAATAGGTTAACACTGAACCAGTTCCTCCGACATGATCTGGAGGCACCAGTTTAGATGTGTTATCTGGAATCCACGAAACCAGTTGCTATGACATGCGGCCTGATTCCGAAGGCTGCTGTCTTGTTACTCCGTGATTGTGAACGGAATTTCACTAGAGTCTGAAATTTTACTATTCAGAAAGATTTCATACAAAACATTTCGAGACCTGGGTAACAGTATACAGACGAGAGCTTCAATCTATGCTACGATAAGCTTCTTAATAACTGGGTAATCTACTAAACATTCCATTGGAAAATAATGATTTGAATTGAATGTTGTCTCGTACCACATAGATTTTAATATAATGTAACTATTTTTTTTTGCCCTATAAATTTATTTTTCATAGATTTTTCAGCAATTTTATTTTAGCTACAGTAATTAATTAATACCAGTGGCAGAGATATTTTTTTCAGATCGTTTCACGACCTTCATCGCTTTATACCTTGTTATTCAGATGGCTAATACAACAGATACGGGACAAAACTGTTTTTTTTTTATGTCAATGGCATTTGGCAACGGAGGCCATACAGCCAGCTCTATGTAATAATTATAGCATCCAGTATATGTATTGTATTGTATTTTTCCAATGTATGGACGCCACAGGACGGACAGGACATTCACACAGACACAACACTTAAACATCCATGCCCGCGGCCGGATTCGAACCGGCGGCCTTCGGCACGCGGAGCTAGCACTCTAGCCCCTACGCTACCGAGGCCCCGGCTAAACTGTATTTGCCTAACATGGAGGGAGGATAAAGGGAGTAGTTGCTGTAAGTTAGGCTGCACAGGCTGGTGGTGCGGGTAGTATCGATTGCGGCGCGGATCACGAGGTCAGCGGGACGGCGCGCGGCAGGCAACAAGTGGGGCAGGCAGCAGGCCGCGGCGGGGCAACAGCCTGGTAACGTTCACGGGCGATTGTCTGACTGAGTTGCACGTGATTAATATCATCTCATTTCAGAAAAGTATCATGAAAATAATACTGATTCAATTAGTGTTTGTGAATTTCTCCGCGGTCCAAACTCTTTCTGCCACCAACTGTGAAGTTACGGTCTGTTCAAAGCAGGATTTTAATATCAAATAGTTAAGATTGTGTAATAATTACGTATATCTAGGATCATCATTGTACCTGTTCTCTGTTCCAGGATAGATTCCATTAACTGTTTCAACAGCAGTGATAACACCAGCCTGTAAATGTTTATAAATATAAAAATTTGGTTGATTAAGTGTGTTATTAATTAGTGAATAATACATATTAATGGCATTTTTGAGAGCATCTTTGGCAGCAAAGAATAAATCGCGTATGACATACCAGGGAAGAAGGATAAGATGGTGTACATATTTATTATGGAGGCTTCAATAATATTCCTTAATGGTATGGAAGCAGTACAAAGGAATCTGGAAAAGTTGGATCTTAAGAAAAAAGGTTATTTGTATAAAAAGTTACGTGTATGTAAACGTGGTGTTGACTAATTTATTATATAGGAAAAGCTGCTGAATAAAAGTGTGTCAAAGTTGTACTTTGAAAGTGATTTACCCGTCAAGGAAGTAACGAGGAATGAAGCAAGGTAGAGTATGTATTTTCTTTCAGATAAACAAAGCAAATTGATAGAAAGATAGACAATATTACAATTTCAACCTCACAGTTAGACTTAAAATCCATTTATCTAAAAATGTTTGCAATCCTATCTGTAAGTTATCGAAACGGTATCTGTAGCATTACTTTGAACTGCCTGAAACGCAATCGACGGTAGCAAATGATAGTAGTTACGTAAAATAGTATCCGTAGTGTAATAGCTTCCGAGGAGAAGATCACACGTTGCACTAGTTCTTAGTTAAATAGATGTAAACGTATCTCCAGAGAGCAACTGCAATCGGCGACAACTAAGCTCGACATGTCGCTAAATAACTTACCTGTATTCATGGCGGAGAACACCACGACGGTGACGTTCGCTTAGGGAAGATTATGAGAAGAGAACAAGATAGAACAAGATGCGGTGAGCTAGTTGGTATATGACAACAGGTTACTCACCTTACAGACACGCGCGTTGAGGCGCCACCACAATGCACTGGAGAGGAACAAAGGCAACAACTTCGAGTCTTGGGCGCAGCGGACAAGCCGCACTCACTGCGGTTTTGAGGCGATTTTCCACAGAGTGGTGAATGTGTAGGGAAGTCCCCAACTACGCCTTATAAAGTACACGTTCCAAAAACAAATACAGATCACAAGTTACACGTTTCACAGACACGTGTCAACATAAATATTCTATCATTACAGTATAATAAACGCTCCAGATGTAACAAATCTGGTGCTCAATTATAGTAGGGCTCCGCCGTCCCCTTTTTCCTCTTGATTCTCACCAGCTTCCTGTGCGGCAGTTGGCTGATGCCTAAACAGGTCACTACGGCTGTAAAGAAAAAGCAATAACAGTTGCTCAGCTGTAATATGAACTGGTCCGTTGTTAATGCGGTCAACCAGGAAAAGTATTGAATAACAATATAAGATGCGTCATACCCGCCAGCGTGGCTCAACTCGCCGCACACAGAGAGGCAGGATTGAGTTCTCGCCGCATGGTTGCGGTTCCGCAATCACCAGGGCGAATACCGGGAATGTCCGTCTCATAAACTACTCATTACACAAACAAAAAATACGATCAGCGGACAGAGAACATAGTTACAGTTTTCTCATATAGATGGCAACACAATTTTCCTCCCCGGGAGGTAAGAGGCTCAACGACAGGGAGGTTAAATTACGTCGCATCCTGAAAAAAGCCGACCCTGCAACAGTATCAACTACACATATCAAATCACTTCGAAGACCACATTTGAGTAACGGACATACATCAAGCTGTTATAAGTAAATAGATAATTATTAATGTAATTTCATTATAGGTATGTTTTTATGAATAATTATATTATCAGCGTTATTTGTAGTTCATTGCCAGCAAGGAGAAGTGGACAAGAGATGATGATATAGCAAAGAGAGGACATATAAGAAATGAAGAGAACGAAAAAAAAAAAAAAAATTGAGAGAAAAAGGCATGAACAAGATTGGCCAGAAAAGCAGAATTGAAGATGTGAATAAATGATAAATGTATGGATGATGGTTTAGGAGAATTGTAGTTGTATCAAAAAATAATTAAGTGATGTGAAATAGTGTAAAAGGTGTTGTTGAATAAATGGAATAAATGTTGCATTTGATGAAGATAAAAGCGGACATTATTTGTATAAAGAAATTTTGCTAACGATGTTCCGTCAGACGTTGGGATTGGTAAAAACTGACAGCGCTAAACGTTGAATACGGGAAGATACCATAATACAAGCCACGGACAAGAAACCTGGAGGTAACATGACTCAGTTACAAAAGTAGTAAGGCACGATCGTTTGCAGTAAAAGTATGTGTAGTGTTTGGATAGTTGAAAAGTAGCTAACGGTCAAATCGGCTCTCTTTTTTTTTTTTAACTACTTAACGTCACTTAACAGCGAGGTCTTTAGAGACGGGAAAGGATGGGGGGCAAGGAATTGGTAGGAATTCGGCCATGGCCTTTTGAAGGAAGCATCCCGGCATTTGCCTGGAGTGATTTGGGAAACCATGGAAAACCCAAATCTCGATGCCCGGACGGGGATTCGAACCTCCGTCCTCCCGAATGCGAGGCCAGAATGCTAACCGTTACACCACCACGCTCCGTAGGCTCTCTAAATACAAACAGCAGACCTGTTTAAATTTTTTTTTTAAAAGTTTACCGTTAGAATTTGTTTAACCTTCTACATTAGTCTGACATCATAGATAAAACATAAATACGTTACTCTTATCATTATAGCTTTGTATGGTGTCTCATTATTATGTACCGAGCTCTTTGAAGTTCGTTAAAAATATACGCGTCTTTTTATTTGCTGTCTGAAGCCGTCGGCACTCGAAATATTCCCAGTTTTATATTTTCAATATAACTTTACAGTCATTTAGAAAACCATGGTAAAATATCGCGTGGGGTTAGTTCGGGAGAGCGTTGAGGCCACGATAGGAATTGCTTATCACCATTCCCAGCACAAACGATCCATCGTTTTCTCAATCTCCTGTTTAAGAATTTTTGTGTGAGGTAACATGAAAGATTCAGTGTTTAATCCATCTCTCCTAACAAACCTATCAGAACTGCGAGCTGGCATCAACGGTGCTTTAGAACAGATTGGTGGAGAGATGCTGCACCGAGTGTGGAAAGAACTTGACTATCGACTTGGTATCTGCAGAGTTAGTAAGGCGACACATATAGACCACTTGTAAAATGTCGAAAAAAAAACTTTTTGAGTTTTTCTATATGACTGTCAAGTTTTGTGACAGCATGTCAAATAATATGGCTACAGTAAATTTTACAAATCGCTTCAATCAATTATTATAACCTGTACTTCTGTTATCTATAGCACAAACTAAAAGTAGTCTCTGCTTTACGTATTTCAGTAGCAGTTCGAAAATTTGGAACAAGAGTCATGGGCATATAAGTATCTAAACACCTGGTTTCTTAGTGGATGGGTGTGCTCTAGTAGGCTGCAGTGCAGCAGTTGGTAGCCGTGAGAGCAGGTGGTGCGCAGGTTATCCGGCGCTGTGTAGTTTACAGGTTGCGGTGCGCTATATTAGGATTAAGATTGGTGCAAACACTGGCCGGCTGTTTGCCCGCACACCATTATCCTCCGGTATTACCAACTGCCCGGCCGGCGCCACATTATCGTTCGATAGGCCAGGTAGTGCCGATGAAAAAGCGCTATCGGATGGGAGATAGCCGCTAGGAAAAAGGGAAATTGGCTCTTCGTTCCGGATCTATTCAGTAAACATTAACCGAATGTTCTTAGCAAGTTTGAGTTTTTATTACGTCACTTACTGCTTAGGTCAGGATTAGAGTTGTAATTCCCTCTTTGTTCTCTTGTACGCAACATCGTATGAATTAGCATTTGTTATCAGCCAATTTTTTGAGCTAACGCACGGGCACATTTGTTTGTATTTACTCCGATACACAGCATCCCTGTTGTAGGTGTGTCACACTGGTAGAAACTGCTTTTCTGCGAAACATTACCGTTGTCGAATAGACAGCTCTATTTAAAAAAAAAAAGAAAAAATCACAATACATATTGAAGTACCAATGAGGACATTAACGGATTGCCTCGTTCTGAGACACATTTTATCTTTCATAAATAATAGTAATATTATTTAGCATTGCTTAAATATTTTAATTTGTAACTAGCAAACAAATTATCAGTATTCATTACAAAAATAAACCGTTAGCCTATGGACTATTGCCGAAATATAGGAAAATTTCTTTTGCGTGGTAATGATGACAGAAGCTAATTGTTATTATGATGCAGTGGTAGTGAAGTACCGAGCGTGACGGTTAAGTGGTAACTCTCTGTCCTCGCATTCGGGCTGACGCGGGTCCGAATCCCCGCCCGGCCATCCAGATTTGGGTTTTCCATGAGTTCCCCAAATGCCCGTATGATTCCTACAAAAGGTCATGGCCGAATTTCTTTCCGTTCCTTGTCCCAGTACTTTCACGCCTCATCACTTCAACGTCGACGAGGAGTAAAACCATGAGCAGAAAAAATTTTTAGTTTGGTTATAGAAGATCCCGAGTTAGTTACTTTCTGCTTCTCCATTCACCATGCTAAATAGAGTAATTTATTTCTACAGAATTGTTATTTACCCATTGAACGGAACTTTGACGACTATCGTATTACATAGTTTTTAGTAATTTAGGTGTGAAATTGAAATATGTAGCCACATACAACACGAGTAATATGTAATTATTGTAATGAAGGGTTTGAAACTGGACTTATTTCTCTGTTGTAAGATTATTTCTAAAGGTTTTTGGCTGAAATACGTTTCTTTTCATAAAAAGAAATGCATCGTAATGTGCTTCTCCTTGTTTCATGTGCTGTGCTCAGTCTTCACTATGATGGCGACACAATGGGCAGTAAATTGGTACCTCCAGCATCCTGGCAAAGTCTTTTCACATTCCTTAAGCCACTCCTCTCTTTGACGTTCTCCAGTCTCGATATTGCCTTTCTGCCTTCTTCTGAGTGTACTTCCCCTCTGCCTTTGAGAAATAACTTTGTTTCAACAAGCAACGAATGACACAATTGACAGAGCTCAGAAGCTCTGTTTTACATTGTGATCTCTGCAATATTTGTTCATTCAATGCTTGTCCTGTGAATGAGACTAGACATGTTCAAATAAAGGCAAAGCTCTAGAACTTCTAGATGTTTATATGTTACGTACATCAACGATTATACTAAATTTGTTATAAATCTGGCGAACAGAATAGACAGCGTTCCACTGCACGTCACCCCATCAAATAACTATTTGGTGATAACGAGCTAAGTAAGAACGAGCCGACTGTTGCAACTTATATTCCACCGGGGTTGAACGCTTTATTTTTTTTTTTTTTTGTACTTCTCTGACATTTACAGAAGTACTCCCAGAAAGAGTTATTCAGTGTATTATTCTGAATAAAGCTATGATTCCACTCCATTGTATTTTGGACATCTGTAGCAATGTTATCTGATTCTCCTTTTTATAAATTGTTGGTGACAATAAATAATCTTTGTAAGGTCTCTGTTCGTTGGCTTGGATAGGTCATGTGACCAAAGAGTTTGTTGTAATTATTGCAGAGAGAAGTCAGAGATAAAGGTTGTACACGCAATACATTGCTAGATAAATAAAAAATTGTGTTTAGATGAACTCTGGGACATTTTGTTATACGTGCTATTGTGAACTGTGAAATTAATTAAGAGCCATAACATAATCTATACAAATTATTAGTAATTCGATGAATTATGCGAAGAGTTCAGATACAGGGTGACAATTATTGTACTATATAAAATGAAACCATCATAACTTCTGAACGGTTTGCGTGATGAAGTTCAAACTTCGTGGTTGACCACAGGGCATGATGGGAATTAGTACTGAAATATGTAGCCACATATAACACGAGTAATATACCGAGCGGGGCGGTGTAACGGTTAGCGTTCTCGCCTCGCATTCGGGAGGACGGCGGTTCGAATCCCCGTCCGGCCATCCAGATTTGGGTTTTCCATGGTTTCCCCAAATCACTCCAGGCAATTGCTTCCTTCAAAAAGGCCATGGCCGAATTCCTTCCCATTCCTTGTCCCCATCCTTGCCCCCCATCCTTTCCCGTCTCTAAAGACCTCGATGTTAAAAAGAGACGTAAAGCAGTTAAAAAAAAAAAAAAAAAAAAAACGAGTAATATGTAATCGTTGAAATGAAGGGTTTCAAACAGGACTAACTTCTTTGCTGTAAGATTATTTCTAAAGGGTTTTTTGCTGAAATACGTAGTATGCGAATGTGCACGCTACTTGTTTTTGTCGGCCATTTGCAAGTGAAAATGTCACGGTACAGCGTGCCTGAGCGTATATCGCTTGTGAAGTGCTACTATGTGAACAGTAACAGCCCGATTGCTGCTCAAAGGAAGTTTGCGACCGAGGACAACCGGTCCGGCCTAGACTTCTCTACAAGTAAATCCTCAGCAGTGATATTTACGAGAAAGAGAATCCCCCCCCCCCATCTACAACTTCATTTTGTGTCCCCTTAACGTGCTTGTTAAATCTCACGTGAAATTCCTTGGACTGGTATATGATTCTCGTCTCACCTGGTCAGCTCACATACATCAACTTGTCCCAAAATTGGAACAAGGTCTTAATATTTTACGTACGCTGACTCGAGTTTGGTGGGGAGCTCATCCATCTACATTGTTGATACTCTATCGCACCCATCTCAGATCAAAACTGGATTATGGAAACACATTCTATTTCAGTGGCAGTAAACGACTACTAAATAAACTGGACCGCATTCAGGATCAGAGCATTCGTATTTGCCTGGGAGGTATGACATCCACACCTACGAATGCGCTTCTTTTGGAAGCAGCAGAAATGCCCTTTAATGACACGTGCTTATTCCAAAAATTCACCAGTTCTCCGGCATCTTATCAACCTACAACAGCTAGTGAAAAAGAGAGGACGGTGTCTATTTGTCCAAAGGAAATGACTAATATACGACATACCTTACCAACAATGTGTGACCCTTTTGGCAGTAAGCTGCCTACCGTTGTATCTACGACCTGGTCAACCAGTTCTACAACTTTGCCAGGAGTATTTATCTGTTAGATGGCCATCTTCAGTTCAGATATAGACCGATGGGTCAAAGGTACCTTTGACCGGTAGGGTAGGCTGTGCATTCGACTGCCCCGAAACACAACACGCTCAGAGGTTCCGCCTTCCAGGTCACCTACCAATCTACTCGGCGGAAGCTATTGCCATCAATCAGGCTCGTATATACGCTAGAAGATTTTTACGGCGAAGTGTACTAATACTCACTGATTCACTTAGTGTTCTTCGCTCCTTAGTCAAACCCCTTATACTCCAGCGAAATAATACATACAACATCAGTATAGTTCAACAGACTGAAGAACTTAATCATCGCGGTTGCACCGTTAATTATATCTGGATATCTGCGCACTCTGGAATTAGGCATAACCAGGACGTAGATATGTTAGCCAAGGAGGCATGTAGCTCGGGCTGAAGCTTAATAACACCCAGCAATACAATTGATTATCATGCAACAATGGTCAGCAATGTATACCACCAATGGACGAGGAGCTGGAATGAATCTAAACAAAACAGAGGCCGACAGTACGCTCTAGTTCAGACGTACCCTCCACGAAAACCTTGGTTTTCAAGATGGAATACTCAACGACGGTACATTACTTCTATTATTCGTATGAGATTCCACCACTGCGCCTTCCGTAGTCATCTTTATCGCATCAAGGAAGTAAAAACACCTTACTGCACATGCAACGGACAGGCTATACAGGATCTTAATCACTTATTTTTCAACTGTTCCAATTTTCAGCAACAGCAATAAACATTCATCAAGTCTCTTGTGCGAGCACAGCAGCCACTTCCAACTAGTATTCCAGTACTACTTGTTACAAATAACAACAGAATCTATAGTATCATCAAGGATTATATTAAGGACAGTGACCTACATATTTAATGTATCTATATATCTGCATATTTTTACATACTATTAATTTACCTTGTAACTTTACCAGGCTGACTGTATGGTATATTCAAGACCTAAGGTCAAATAAATACATTTTTTAAAAAACTGTACTAACAATCAAGAATTTAATTAGAGAGAACTGGTAGTGTTTGTGATGACAGTGTAGGAAATGTCGGTCAAAAAAAAGTGTGAGAACGCCTGAAAACATGTAGAAGACACGTGCTGTGTTTCAAACCAGTCCAAGGAAATCGATCAGACGAGCTGCACAACAGGTGGAAATCAACCGGGAGACCCTGCGACAAATTGTAGTTGGAGACCTGCATCATTTCCCTTACAAAATACAAACCCATCAGCCAATAAGCCCCACGGCCATGGAACAGCGATTGTGTTTTGCCAACACTATAGTCGAGAGAACTGACCAACAGACATTTGATGTGAGTACGGTTTGGTTTAGCGACGAAGCCCACTTTCACTTGGATGGGTTCGTCAATAAGCAAAATTGGCGCATTTGGTGGACTGAGAATCCGCATTACGTGATCAAGAAGACTCTCCACCCTCAAAGGGTGACAGTGGGGAGTGCAATGTCCAGTCACGGAATAATCGGTCCGATATTTGTTGACGTCACGGAGATTACTGAACAATACGTGATTGTTTTGAAATATGGTTTTATACCCATTATCCAAAGTGACCTTGATTTCGGCAAGATGTGGTTCATGCTCGACCCCATCGGACCAAGAAAGTGTTTGATGTCCTGGAGAAGCACTTTGGGGACTGCATGCTGGCTCTGGGGTACCCAGAGGCCACTGGAATGGGACTCGCTTGGCCGCCATATTCTTCGAATCTGAACACATGTTACTCATTTTTGTGGGGCTGCATTAAAGACAATGTGAGCTGAAAACTGCCATTCAGGAGGTTATCGACAGCATCGATGTTCCGTAGTGGGTAATGCAGAATTTTGCTATTCGGCTGCGTCACATCATAGCCAAAGATGGCAGCCATATCGAACATGTGACAACCTAAATCCGAATATCTCTAATGACGTTTACATATTGAATAAAGTTTGTGCACTTGGTTGTTTTTAAATAATTTACGTTTTTTTCGTATGGTCAACCTGTTTATCAAACCTTCTTTTTTTTTAGTCCGACATTGTGGCAATGGGTATCCTCCCCTCCACAGCCGACTTATACACATAGGTTACAGCCGGAAGATACCACAGGCAAGAAATAAAATTGTTGCAACATGCACCGCTACAAAAAGGTAATGTACGAGTGGAACTACTACGTATCACCAAAAACAAGTGAACACCTGAGGTTCAATTAAACATTGGTCCTCTCGTCCAATTATTTTCAGAATTTAAGTTTTAACTCTTAATGTAATGGCGATGGACTCCACGCCTCGCTGGAAATCTCCTTACACACCAGCTTTTGCAGTTTATAAATTTCTCATTTAAATTGTTTCACTGTTCGAAGTAAATTTTCCAGCATTTTGAAGTCTCTGATTACCTCACATGCAACAGAAAATTTATTCGTTCCGTTGTGTCTGCAGTGAAGTGCTGATTACTGGTGATCGCCACCACTCCTAATTCTTCAGTCAGTGGTAGGCAGATGGGGAAATTGTACTGAAATAATTTATGTTTGAAAAATAATCATCAAGTTGGAAAATATATGCACAGGGAATTAAATTAAAACTAAGGAAGGCAAACCGTGGATTAGGAATGAATTCTCATGTGGATTTTTACTACACTTATATTTTGCACAGATGTCCGCAAGTGAGCACTGGAATAAATCGTTATTTAACCGAGTAACAGTAGACCGAAGCTTTTAAGTCGCCTTCTATTATGCCCACATTTTCTAATTGGCTTTACAATAAATTTGAAACCTGTCAGACGCGTATTTATAATGTAGCAGTATCCAGAACGTCACATGCATTACGGCCGGTTGGATCAATTATAGTGACAGATGTTAATCTATGACACTGCCGCAGTGATGAATAGCGTTGCCCGATGCACTACGATTCTTGGATATCTGGCTACTGCGACCTTGTTACTAGATGCTCCTCAGTTCGGTGGAACACACTTTTTATTTGCTCCTTAGCAAGAAGTTGTGTGGTTGTTTCACACACCACACCCCTCCTCATTATTATTTGCACTAGATAAGATTACGTCCCTTGTATGAAGAAGACAGGAGGAGATGAAATATTGCTGTCTTTAAATGTAAAATCGTGTCTTCGATCAGCATACTTAGTGAAGAATGCATCGATGGCTTTCACCACAGAAATCAGCTTCAGCACGTAAATAATGGTTGCACCCACGTTTTAAATACTCATCTCATCAATGATAATAGCTTGTTGTAGCGGTTGGATGCTTATAGATATCTCACTATTTTAGTGTATACTGTATGGAACGTCACCGTTTGCATTTAATCTTTCCCTACTGGTGCCGAAGTTGTTGCTCAAATTCCATCCCTTTTGAGTATGCTTCTATGTATGCATTACTAGAAGTACGAACAGTATAATTGCTAGGTGGTACACTTAATTCAAGACGTTAGACACTATCTATCCGTTTCACACATATTATCCAAAAACAAAAATAAGAAACCCGCAAACACCGTCAACACCTGACGCTCGGTAAAGAAATGCTTGCTTGAAAGAAAAAATTCCAGTGCATAGAAGGAAAAAAATAATGGAATAATTAATAATATTTTAAATAATAGCTTCTTTCGCGATAATAAACGCTGTCGCAACAGCTTACCAAGAACGCTCATCAGTACATCAAAGTTTATCTAGCCTTTAATCCTGAAAACAAAAAGTTGTTAAAAGACATAGCGGGTCTACTGGAGATCGCGATTCCGCTCCAACAACATTCAGTAATATCGTTGGAATACTGCTGTAGTCAGTCGCAAGACGTATTGTTTTCAAGCAGTAATTACGATAAAATACAGCCTGGACCATTATTTTGAAGCAGAAATTAGGTTGTAATACAGCCTGGACCAGCATGTAACCGTTAGATGTACTTCGGAAAGAATTTCTAGTGGAGTCTTGCGTTTGACCACGGCAGTATTTTGATGTAAACTCCTGGTGGAATCGCGATCTCCAATAATCCCGACGTAGCACTATTAATAAGACAACAAGTAACAGAAGACAATACATTAAACGTCCATAATTATATGCTTAAGTGAAATTCAAGCAGAAAATATTCCGACTAGTACGCTTGTACTACGTGTTATGGCAAAATATTTAATGAAGCCATTTTTTATTTCGCTGTCAAATAGGTCATATTTTTCAACGAGTACAGCAATAAATGTTCCCTCAATCGGTGAAATAATTATTGCTTAGCGGCGTCTGTACAACACATCAACCACGCTCACAAGAATTGAGATAAGTGGCTTACCGGAAATGAAATAGCCATAGGATGTAAAAATAATGTAGGAAATTATAGTTTTCTTATTCTGTTCTTCAAATATAAAAACCTTGATATGACAATTCTCAACCGAGAGAAAGGTTTTTATTCGAAAACTGATTAATACTAATTTCAGTATTAAGCTTTTCTCAAAAATGTATTTTGTTCAATGAATTTTTTTGAAGATAGGAAGGTGCTAAAAATGAATTTATATTATAATGTTTACATCACCAGTTGCCAAGTTTATTTTAAAGTTCTTCCAAGGAGGTAAACTTTTTTCTGAATCTGTAGCTCCACTTTGCTATATGCAGATTTATGATTTTGAAACATAACTATTACGTCATAGCCACTCCTCTACATAACATAGAATGTGCTACTTCACCCGAACTACCTGAGCTACGAGCCTTTAAATTTTCTTTCCTGCTGTGGTTCACTCCAGAAAACACAATTATAACAATCGAAGTATACATATGCTATAGAATCTCGAAGTATATAGTCTAGTTCCAAAATCCAATCATATTACTCGACAAGTAAAGTATCAAAGAATCAATTATACTGAGTGTTGACCGTGACTCGGAGGTATCGCATCACCATTCTGGAATATTACCAACAGTATTACATCTGCCTCACTGAATCTACGGACTTGTTTCATTGTATTCTTTAGTATCTATCTATTTCATTTAAACAAAAACAAAATATAGTGGTAACTAGTAAAAGTGAAGTTGTATTGGGTTGATACTGATTTCATTTTTTGAAAAAAAGTTAACGCATCGTGAATATGTAATCTTCAAACAGGCAGATTGAAATATAGTTGAAAACAGTGTATCTCTAGAAATCCAAGGTTACTGATGGGCGAGTTAAGCGGAGATGTCAACTCAAGAAAACCAAAGCGGGAACTAATTGCACCCCTATCATATGCAGCTAAGAAGCCAGTGTCTATGTTTTTACAAAAAAAAAAATTCCGCGTGGCCGCTCTAGTGTCACTGGAGCCGGGAAAGGTGTATGTCTCACGCATACCTATGATGAGTGCTCGTCTCCACTGACCGAGAGCAAGTGAGCACGCGTTTGGTTTACGGCTCGTGGAACTTGATATCTCATGGAGTGCGAGAGCCACGAGATATGATTACATGATGAAGTTTAAATATGTCTCCGACACACAGCCCTGACGAGGATTCGACTTTTTGGAAGAACTATCCCGGAAATGTTTTCAGGAAAGCAAAAGATGACTGAAGTCTGGTAAGGGGTGTGAGTTTTGTTACAACGACTGTCAGGAGAGGTAGTTTTGTCTATAGTTCAGTTAATCGATTCTCAGTAGGCATCACGCCACTGTTTTCGTGTACACAACAAAGTTACCTCAACTTACGAATTTGTTGCACACAGTGTTAAAACAACTTTAGCGTAGGTTTTGCAGAATCAGTGAAGGGAGAATCTCAGTGGCGTTTTAGGGTTAATCGTTTTTACTAAAGTCTCTCTGCTTATCACCACATATGATTTTTCGTAGTCGGGATAAACTGTATCCAAAGATTCAACACCGTTTTCTGGTTACTCAACGAGTGAAATAAATCGTGACATGTTTCCAGGAACTACTACTCCTTCGGCATTTTATTTCCACTAAACTCGAATAATAAACTTATGGAAGGATTTCATTCTTAAGTGAGAATTTCGTTGTATGTGAGTGATCTTGTTGCAGTGGCTGGGTGTCGAGTGAGCGACGTGGCACATGCCGTGCTGCTCGCCTGCCGCCAGACACATCCATCACGAGTCCCCGGAGTGCTTGTTAGCACGGGCCAGGCCCCGCTGACCACAACTGATCGCTGCCCGAAACACGAGACTAACTCCCTGCTGTCACCTTAACATATACCTCGCCAGCCATCAGCTGACAGTACCCACAAACTAAATAAATACAGTCACCGGATACTAAGTGAAACTGAGCGAACTGAGAGTTAACTTATTTCGATAAACAACACGTCTTTTACGTATCACTGTACTCAAATGCATCTCTTTATCAAGCAAAGGTTTTAGCCAATGTCATTCCAACTTCAAATTTACTTTTACGTTCAAGTCGAAAGCCTCTTCCAAACATTTGACAAAAGAGAGGCAGTTTCGGTTCTGTCCCGATTCCGCTACATCATTCATTAACGACGTCATAATACTGTGGTAGTCAGACGTAAGACGTTTTATTTTCAACCAGTAATTCGGTTGTAATACACCCTGGACCATTATTTTGAAGTAGAAATTAGTTTGAAATACAGTCTTGACCAGCATGAAACCGGTAAATGTACTTGCAAAAGTATGTCTAGCAGTCTCTTGCATTTGACTATGGCAATATTATGATGCCAATTCGTCGTGGAATCGCGATCTTCAATAATCCCGCGATTTTGAGCTTAGCAGAAACTGTTAATAATCATTGCATTCTTTTATCAGAGCACTTATGGGAAGCAAATACTCACAATTGGGAGGCCACCAATTGTAAAATTCGGATTCTGTCTATACTGTGTTTGATAAAAGCTCATGGCTAGAGGTAGGTGTATTGTGGCAAAGCAGTAACATGCGCTTCTTCGACGTTGTCGAGAAAATCGGCATTGAAATATTCCGTTGTGTTCAAATACTTTCTACATTAGGTAGATTTCAAAGGGTGCGTGGTACAGCGAGCGAACTCTCTGCCGTATAACCCCGACGTTGCCTTATCGAATCTCGCTGCGGGCAATTTTATTTATTTATTCAAGTATGTATACATTCAATTCCCTGCAATCAGTTTCAACAATTACGCATATAATAAGTTTTTAAATGCCTTCTATTGTGGAAAAACCGACACCGTCTCGTTTCATCCCTCCCGTCCACCGGTGACGGACCATAAAGGTCGAGTAACCATTTCGTATTTCAAATCTGCCAGAACGAATTTTTTTTTTTTTAATATAACTTTATTTGCAAACAACATAATGAAGTTCGAAAGCATCTGTTTTTTCACAACAAACGGCATTTAAAAAACTTATTATATGCATAATTGTTGAAACTGGCTGCATAATTAAATAAATAGACAAATGAAAAAGTTGCATGCAGCGAGATTCAATCCAGCGACGACGGGCTTACGAGGCAGAGAGCTCACTCGCTGCGCCACGCTCCACTGCAAATCTACGTAGCGTAGAAAGTATTTGATCGCAACGGAATATTTCAATGTCGATTTCCTCGACACGGCGAAGAAGCGCGTGTTACGGATTTGCCACATTACACCTCTGGCCACCAGCTTTTACTGCACACAATACAAATTGAATCTGAATTTTACAACTAGCAGTCTCCCCTTGTCAGTCGAAAATTGTGTAAAATTTATAGTTAATAAGAGTCTACGTGCATCTACAGTATGGAATTACTATTCGGAGATTTAAGAAAGATTATTTTCTTGCTTTCCTGTGTCAAGTAGCACAGGTTTATTAATACCGCTCAGTGAGGCTGTGCTGGCCGTTGTCTTCCTGTCAATATTGACTGGACGCTCGCGGCGGCACGTGTTGCTCCACACTCCCGGCTCCTACCCAACAGCACGACCTGCCGTCCCTAATACACCCAACATGACTGACACCACACAAAATATTACACACACACAATGTTTCACCACAGCAAGGGCCATAAATAACACTGACCTGGACTCATATCTACGGCACAAAACACTGAACACACACACACACACACACTCACCACAGCTATCCACACGAAACAGTGTCACTTATGATCCCTTAGATAAACGGGATAGCTGCGATATTGAACCCCGCCAGTTGATTTCCCAACGAGTTGCGTCGAAGCAATAACGCTATGTATGGCAGTAGCCTATGCCTTGTAATGTCCCTTAGTGACGGGAAATTTATGCGTGTGAATTCCACGTTTCTTTGGCAACGGCGAGAGCCAGGTGACTCATACCTGCGCTGAAAGACCGAACGATTTATGGCAGGCCGTAAAGTTAAAAGCTTTACACATTCAATGAAATTCAAAGGACAGTATAGGGACTGTGCCGAAATGAGGATTTCCTGGTACAGTAGAAAGTTGAAACTAGAGAAACGATGCTTCGGAGAAAAAGTCAGGTTGCGGAACACCTCTGTTGGGAACCAGCGAATCAAACTGTGTTACGAACTTTTAGAAACCATAAGTTTTTTTATGTTGCAAGAGGAGCGCCAATGGAGATCGTGGACGACCCGCCAAACGCTGCGACTCGCTGAAATTTCCCGCGTCTGCTAAAACTCGGGAGCCTGCAAGTTTTCAACGGAGCGAACAAGCGGGAGAGAAGACATTCTGTTTCTGGCCAGCAAACAATCCGCACCGGCGCACCACGGGAGATTGCCGGAGAGGTGACTACCAGCGGGGAGCTAGCTCGCCAGGTGACCTTGCACCCAGCTGATCAACAGGGTCCGTCTGATTTCTCCGCAACTCATCTGCTACGGTAAAGAACGCCCCGATGTATAGACACTCTTGCGGCCTTCAACCCTAGGCAACGCTCTGAGATGAGAATCATGCTCTAAATTGTTCAAAAAAAACTTTTAATATTCAGTTCTGTTCAATAAACCAATCAATTTTATATTCAAAGAAAATAATAGGTGTTTTAAACCCTGCTTTCAATAACTTCCTTTCCAATGTAGCAGTATATCATTTGATTAGATAAAGATATGTGTTTTTTATTGGTAATTTTAAATGTACAATTGCTTCGATAAAAAGTATTTCAGAATTGGAATGTCGCTTCTCTCGGATAGAGAACACTTCCATTCTAATTGCAAATTAGCTTATTACTTAATTAATAATGCTCGTTAAATTTATAAATTTTAAAAACGTCATAAAACAAGACGTTACAGCCTATACAATTGGGTATTTGACTACTTCTTGAAAATGGTTTTAAATTGTTTATTGGACACGTTATTCACAGAGTAATTTTTACTTTCGCCAAAAAGTGCTTATTTTGCGAAAAATTCATAGTTAAAATTTAAAATATTTAAAAGCCCGCCAAAAGCTGCCTGTTGCGGGCAACGACACCCGTGACGTCACACGTCTGTAAAAGCTGCGGCTGCGAATGCAGCGTTTCCTATTATCCAAGTTTACAACTATTTTTATTGTTTGTTGCTGGTTATTTCTTGTTATTAATGAATGTTCATTTTGAATACAAAATCGAAAACAATATGTAAAAGCCTATAACGGAAAAATATTGAAAGTAGACGCCTTATTTGTTTGGCTAGATATAGAAACAACCCCTGAGATTTATTCTCTGGTGCTTAATTCACAGAACAGATTAACTACTCAAGTTCACACAGATATTAGAATTATCAGCACAGTCGATGAATTAATAAATCTAAACCGTAGGACATTTATCTAGAAGCAAATAAAATGTAATCTAAAACATTAATTGTACTTAACGACACCGAGCGTAGTGGAGGAGCACTGACGTTCTGGCTTCGCAAACGGGAGGACGTGGGTTCGAATCCCCGACCGGCCATCTCCGTTTCCCCAAATCACTCCAGGCGAATGTCCAGATGGTTCGTTCAAAAGGTCATGGTCAGATTCCTTCCCGTCCCTTGGCCTGAGTCAATTCCTACCACTAACTGCCTCGATATCAACGAGACGTAAAAACAAATGCAAAACAAAAAACTTAACGAGCACATAAACCTAGCAAACTAGCCTTGTCAACCTAATAAACACAGAGTAGCCAGACAAAAAATACAATACAATAAACACTGAATCTACTAAGCCCATTCATCTACGCACAACACATAAAACAAAACAGATTATGAAAAGCGTTACTCACTATACACTTTCAAACTGACGCTGTAAACGCAACAACCAAAGCAACGAATAAGATCACAACAATGTATTAATTTAAAGAGTCTTCGTATTGAAATAATTAATATTTAACTAAATTATTAAGAAACATGTGAAATATTAACATTAATTGCCTGCGCTCTTCTTACTTCCACATATTTGGAATTCCATAATGCAATATCGAGGAAGAAGGAAAGGAATTACATCAAAAATAATTTAAATACCGACTTTCAGGTTTAAAGAAATATTAATGAAAGTTAATGCCAGCCAAAATTTTCGACAGATGAACTCTTGTCTATAGATCATTTTCGCAATCGCCTATATACTATAAAATTAGCAGCACCTAACACATCTATTGGCTTAGATTAGTAATTACGCTATAGACTGGAAACTATGTGAACGATCATATTACAATGATCCTTACTATTGCTAACGAGAGCGTTTCTTTTTTATTATTATTATTTACTTTCTATGTGACTTACGCCTCGACAACAGACGAAGTCATTACGTCATTAGAAGCGGGAAGGGACTGGCGCCAAGGAATGGGAAGAAATTCAGGCATGACTTTTTGAAGGATCCATCCTGACATTCGTCTGAAGTGATTTGGGGAATCATGGAAAATCGAAGCTGGATAGCCGGACGCGAATTCGAACCCGCGTCCTCCCTAATGCGAATGCAGAGCGTTAACACAACAGGAATTATGTGATCTACCATAGCGGAAATTTATACATGAAGACTGATCATTTAGTAGCAAAGTAGGCTTTATTTTGAGCAGAGTAAAAAAAAAACCTAGCTCTGGACGCTCGTAGGTTGGTGTTATGTCAAAACCGTCTATGGCCGCTGGATCCTGCTAAAGGTACGTTTCCATTAAGGTCTGCAACATGTTGCGGGACAAGTGCCGGGGACTGAAATGTGCCAAGCGACTGCGGGATACAACATGTGCCGCTACTTGTGCCACAGTCGATGGAAACCGAATGCGACAATAATATAATTATTCATTTATTACATGTAGTATACGAGATACCGAAAACAAATTAATACCAACTTTGAGCACGAGAAGTCCTGCACACGCGCTAGCACTTTTTACAGTTCACCGAGAGTGTGATTAAGGTTGCATGCGCAGTACACTCACTGTCCAAACTCTGTGAGCAACACTACCAGATTAGCCACATAGCAGGAGTTAGCAAATGCTATGGCCCCTTCTTCACATTTGCTATGGGCCCCGCGGTGTTTTAATCCGGACCTGGTGAGCAGCAGGTGTTTTCTTGTCTATGGTAATCGTACTTTATTCAAAGCTAATGTATTGTTTGTTTCGTGATGGAGTGGTTGAAGAATAATGTAATAAAACTTATAGAACTCTATGAACAGGAGATAGTGCTGTAGAATATAATTGATGCGACCCACAAGAAGTTAAACAACAGAAATTTCGCTATGCAACGAATTGCTGATATTCTGGAATGCAGTATTTAAGCAAGACGTAGGTCTGTTATCAGCGAGTTATAAGCTACCCCCGAATGTCTTTTTGCTAGAAAACTTCTAATCCATCATCTCCGTCGTTTTCGATTATTTTTTTTTTTTTATTTCCAGTGTCCTGCCATTACAACAAAAGCTGCAGTAGCTGAATTGAACATATCGTTCAAATATTTGAACCAACAAATCACTCCACTCAAGAAACTGGACAACACTGTATTTGATTCCCTTTACATACTCCAACTATTGTCTTGCACTCAAGATCTCTCTACAAATGTTGCTGATGTCCCAGGTAATTGGAAACAGTTGAAAAATTACGTGAAACATGTGCCGGGCACAAGTTGCGCGACATGTGGCAGGAACTTGTCAGAATGGAAACCTACCTTTAACTAAGGCAATCGTACGACGTCAATGTCCGTACAGGTGAGTCCTAGATAGCATACTGAACACTACTTGAAGCAAGAAGCCTGTCGTGCAAATTTACAATGGTTTTCCACAGTAGAAAGCCAAATGTTGCGACGGTTACAATTTCCGTTTACGAATGCACGGATTGAAAAATGAGCAGCAACTGGAGAGTACAGCGAAACGTGAATCACCGCGTATATTGTAGCACGTTTCGTCCGGCCCCGAGACAGTGGATCTGGTCCGGTGAGACTTGCGAGGGTCCCGACAGCTGCCGGGGCCCATTCTGGTAACGGCTCCATTAGCCGCGGACCTGCTCCGTTAATAGCGCCCGTCCACCCCCCGTTACCGTTTAGATAAGTGTTTCTCAAGGTACTCTACACTCGACGTTTATCCAGCGGTACTTTGGATCAGTACCTCCCACTGGAAACTTGATTGTAAAGACAATTCCAGTCGTCCAGAGATACTGTAAACAGAAATCTCTGCACTTCACACTCCAATTAGGGAATTTATAAAACACAAACACAGAAATACGATCATTAATCTGCCATTCTCCATGTATAGCACTTACGTAATTTTTACTGTTGGTTCCTTATTTACTTCCTGTGTCATCAACGGTAGTGACATTTCATGCTGTATTTTTTTATATTAACTATCATTAGAATCTATACACTGCAAACCAAGCCAGGCCATCGAGATGACGCGGTTTCAAATGCTCCTCCGGCCATCCAGTTTTTCAATGTTTCCAGAAATCGTTCCAAGCGAATGACGAGATGGGTCCTACGATAAAATAAATAAATAAAAAAACATTAGAATATGTCTCTAGGCCGGATATCGACCTCTGCCGTGAAATGTCTGAATGTTGCAATATTCCGTTAGCCTACTCAGTTCGTAGAGAGGGTAGCTATTATTTTAGTACAATATGGCCAGAAAATTTTCTGACCGTTTGATCCCTCTTAAAATATCTCGTTTAACATTCATTGTGGCGTTTGAAACTTTTCTAAGTGATTCCTAAAACTTTTGCGATTAATTTAGCTAATAATTTTCCGGTTTGATTTCAGTTTGCTGAATAGTTTAATCTGATTTACTGTTTAAGCTCGACTCCATTACCGACTTAGCGGTGTATGTGGTTTGCGGCGCAAGTCGGAACAGCCTGCCAGCCATATGGATTATAAACTTCGCTGTTAGATGGAGTATTGATCTCAGCTTACAGCAAACTTACCTTCATCATAGTTTTAAAAAATGTTCAGTTAGTCTCAGAGTGAAACTTGTTGATTCCAATTTACGTGCGTATATACTTACGAAACGAAGAAACTTTTTTTGGGGGGGGGGAGGAGGGAGAGGTCCTTTTTCGTCATATTTTCAACACAGTCGTGAGAAAATATAAATAAATCAGTTTTAACCCTTAGCTGACAAGTTATTTCAGTTATTATATGCATATAAACATGCTACTTTTTCCTACTTTTTAATCTAACTTCATTAAATATGTCTTAATTAAAATTCATCTTCCACTGTACCCAATTTTATGTCGTGCACTGAACAATCATTTACTCATAACCTGCAGAACCAATAGAAATGAAAAGTATCGCAAAATTTACAATACTTCAATTTCTCGGATTAAGTTTCTTTCTCTCTCTCTCTCTGAATGCGAAATTACTGTAGAAATCATTGGTTCATCTGTTTTCCCACATATAACAATTTAGTTGCATATATATTGATGTTACCTTCTCATATTCTTAATTCGATTTCCTCCAGTGCGTTTTCTATATGCTCAACTATAGCTCTATACTTCTATTCAGTGGCGGATTCTGGAGAAGGGAGGGGGAGGCTAGGGGGTTCAAGCCAAAAGTATTTAACGTTCATCCCTGACATCGGAATTTTTTAGATTTGGAAACTTCTATTTTTAGCTCTACTGATTTTTTAAGGGCGACATGACTATGAAGCCTAACCCTTACCCGACTCAAGCCCCCCCCTCCCTCCCAAACAAAAAAATCAGGCCAAGTCCCCCCCCCCCCCCAAACGAAATACGCTCAAGTCCCCCCCCCCCAAACCTAAACCCTGGATCCGTCACTGTTTCTATTCTCTCGTAGCATTAAAGTCTACACTCTTCACTACATCCATATCTTTTTTAAATCGTTCTCTAAGACATTATGTTTGTAATTTTATGCTATTATTTTGTTATAGCTTCAAACTATCTGAACTATTTTATCGCTTAGTATGAAGGGTTATTTGTTTACAGTTCATACTACATTTAAAGTTACTAGATCACTTCTCATCATAGATTGCAACTCACATCTTAAATATCTTCAATTAATTATATTATTAAAAATTATGATTAATTTATAATTGTAACAACAAATCACCCAATGCGAAATGAAATGCTTGTTACAACATGGACATCTGACTTGATGTTAAGGCTATTTGAAGCATAACGTGTGATATTTTTTGTTGCCTTTCCCTTGCCTTGCGGGTTCACTGTAGCCGGGCCACTGCGTGATTCACTCTGTCATCTTCAGGTAATTAGAGAAACCGTCTCTGTCCGTATTTAATACTTCGATTATTATTTCTAAGAACCTTCAAACACGTTTGTATTCAAATTTTGCAGAGGGAATCCTTATGGTAAAACACAGGTCCACTTAGTATTTTAGCCAAATTAGGTCAGGCTGTCACTATCATTGACTCTAAAAAATGGAACTATTCTAGACCCATGCCCAAAACATTGTCAAGGGCTTACACCAGTGTCCAGCAAACACTAAATTAATTCACAACAACGATTAGTAACTCGTGCAAAACTTATAAATCAATTGTACAATGACAGTGCAGCAACATTATTAAAATCTAAAATTGGATGTCTTACTTGTACTTCGAGGTCTTCCGCGTGAATACGTCCCGCGTTGTTTAGCGAATAGTTTGGCAGCATTCTGTTTGCCATTACGTCCTGTCTTGTCGCCAGCTCGTTGCTACGTCACCGCCACCCCGTCAGCTGCTCATTGTCAAGGGCGACGGTTTGCTTTGTTTTATTTATTTTATTATTTATTTATTTATTTGCCCTTTGGTCTGAGACCATTTAGCCAGCATTATACATTAATGTTTGTTTGTTATTTTCTTCTTACAGAGTATTGGAGGCTTCAAATCTTCAGTTCTGTGTCTTGAATGAAGCGAACTATTGCCTTGTAGATTTGGACATTTTTTGATTGAAGAATTGTGGTAACACTCGCAGGGAATTCTCTTCTTTTATCAGTGCACCCGCCAAGTCGACTCAACGGTGGCTCTGCCTACCCTTTTCTCGAAGCGATTTGGGCCATTTTCGTACCTCAATTTCTCAAGTTGTATTGAAGCTAAATGTCTCAAATTTATGTGACGTATAGATATCAACAATTTTAACAAAACATACTAAATTTTATTTTGTTACTGTTCTTAATTCGGATGTTATTAATAGGCAAATTTCATCGATTTCGTCACTCACTCACTGACTATAAGGTACTTTCCGTAGTCGTAGAATGATGAAATTTGGTAGACAGATAACATTTTACCCACATATTGTAAGAAAAGTCTAAAAATCGTTAACTTCCATACCTCTGCCCCTTACCTACTCCTAACGGAAAATCGACACCTCTACATAAAAATCCCACTGTACTTCCAAAAATCCTAGAAACAAGTAATTTCGTACACATGTATGGTTTAATCCGCAAATCACAAGAAAAGAATCTAATATTGGTGATCACCGCCGTATTTATTTAATTACAGTCCCAAACGTGAAAAATTCTGGCACATATTTGTGGATTAATTGCTTTCCTCCTAATGAAGTGATATGTATGAGATCATAGAGATCAGCAATTTTAACTAACATATTAAATTTTCTTTGTACCGATGCTTAGTTTGGAAGTTACTCGTTACCAGCGTCAAACTGCATTGCTCGGCTACAACGCACACCCATTGTTTTCAGAGAGTGGGACATTTTTGGCAACGTGTATTGATGTCCAATTCTGAAATATTTTTATTCACCGATTTTGTAATGGAATCTTTACATTTCAGCGACGATTCGGAATAAGCGACCAACTTGCAGAAAGAAATGAGATCCCAGAAAAACAATTCTTGTAAAAGTCTCTTACTCGTGTAGAGATCTTCTTCTGAGCCAAATCTATGCTTTACAATGTGTATTCACTTCACTTTTTGAAACAGAATGGTTTCTCTAGGTGTAATAGATTTTATTTAGAATAAAAATAGCTGGCAACTTGGTTATAGAGAGAGGCAAGATTTGAGCTGGGGGGGGGGGGCAACTCATATTGGTTTAGAGGAAATGGGGTGGGGGACTGAAACATGACTATTTCTTATAAAATGAAATTCAAACCTATTGATGAAACTTTTTTTATTATTGATTAATATAGTAATCCAACCACTTTATCCAAGGACCTACTATGCAGTAAATTAAGATCGTAACTCAGTTAAAGTTTATGTAAACATTCTCGGATTCTTAGAAAATTTTTCAATAAATTTGTTTCTCAATATCTCATGGTGTTCTTTCACGAAATTTCGATGCACACTCATCAGACATAATCCTGTCAATCTTTCCTCTCACAAAGTGCTCGTCGGCCAGTTCTTCACTCGTCGAAGCGTAATGAAGGCAACTTAATTTTTCTTCTGCCCCTCGCTGGATACGCCCATGATTCTGCCTCTGTCGTAGTCGCCTTAATCTAACACGGAAATCCTAACGGGTACAGTGACCCATAGTTTAAGGTGGAATCCGAACCACGGAAGCGTTCTGGCGTACTTCACGTTACACAGCAAGCTATGCCAGAGGTGAAGGTCGGATTGAGTGCCTAGGAAAATATCCGTCGAGACAGGGATTCGAACAGGGTACCTTTCGATCGCCAGTCTACACGTTAACCACTGAGCCACCAGGCTGCAAGTCTGATAGGTAAGTGCATTTAAGGTATTAATACAGGTTTACTATAACATGGCGTGGCACAATGGCCAAGTCACCATATTTTTTTAAAAAAATGTTATTATTCTAAATAAAATCTATAACACAGAGAGAAACCATTCTGTTTCACAATGTGAAATGAATACCTACACACTGTAAAGCGTAGACTTAGCTCAGAAGAAGGTATCATAATTTTTTGTCACTACATGAAAATGAGACTTCGCTTATTTTTACAATACTTGTTTTTCTAGGATATATTACGGCTAACTACTAGCGCATATTATTGTTATTGGTAACCATGGAACAAATAACTTGACTGTCTTCTTTTTTATCGTTAGTCGTTTGACTTACATGATGGAATACTCCAAGCGCTTCGTGTCAGAGCCTATATCTTAGTTCCCTTAAAACTAATACGGTCCACTATCCGTTATTAATAGGTACTCTTTGCTCCACTCTGCAATTCTGCCTTTTACCTGTACCTTCTCCTAAAACAGTCAACAAATATACATTTTTTGAAATGTGCGCAACTACGTTTTTATAAGACACTTTAGAAAATTCCTTTCTGTGCTGTTTTCATAACCAATTAATTCATTTCGCACTTTTCCTGTCCTCTTGATTTTTCTGTAGGACCCTAATTGAGACGCTTCCTCATCTTTCTTCTTCCTTCTATATATATATATATATAAAACGAAAACCGGATAAATTTGTCTTATAAAAACTCGGAAACTACTGAGCTGATTTTGATGGTGTTTTCAACGTTTTAAAGTTTAGAATCTCAATTCAGTTGTTTGATATGTCTTATGTTTGAACGTTAAATAACGGAGGAGCATTAAATGAAATTATGAACGTATGATGAGAAATCCCAAAGATGGAAGAATAAGATGTTGCATACTTTGCACTAAACACACAACTACAATGTCTTTGACCATAGTCTTTAATGAAAGTAAATGATAACTTTACAATAAAAACTATTTTGCACAATAAATAAAACTTGAAGTATTCTTTACTATAATTCGGTATTTTTAAACGCGATAGATAGCCGTAACTTGAAGTATTCTTTCCTTTAATTCGGGATATTCAATTTTTAAATGCCATATATAGCCGTAAAAACAACAGAGATTTTGTTTAACCACGATCTCTGGCAGTAGGCCTACAACTACAATGTCTCTGGTCATCAGCATTAGTCTTCTGTTCACAATAACATGATTTATTTACGATAATATTATTCTGGATTCACTTCTGATATTTGTGTAGAAGGCTGAATCTGCGGAGTTAAAGTATCTGGCGTTCCGAGCAAAAAGTATATTCATTCACTTCGCTTTTGAATCAAATGTGAGTTTCTAACATAATCTAGCGTTGTTTAGTAATGTAGTAATGCAATCTCTTAGTCAAATTAATGAAGCTTGATACACATGAATCTTTTTGGACGAATGAAAATAGTGTACGTGCAAACTTCAACCCAGCCGTTTCTTGGTACGGCGCGGGTGAATCTAGGTTTGCTTTAATTCCGAAAAAAGTTGGCGCGGATTTTAAGAAACTTTGTACAAATGATACTCTGCGGGAATAAAAATAGCGTACGGGTAAATCTACGCCAACTATACCGGGCAACGCCGGGAACTCCACTAGTTCCTTGATAAATGTTTGAAACTAGAAGTAGTTTTTGGTTAATACTAAACTGCTTTTGATAAAATATTTTCTTCATTTGTTAGTTATAGAATAACTGAGAGAATCCTGACACTTACGAAGTATTTCCTCTCACCTGTTTTACTGCAACTGTACCCCTTATAATATTCGACACCGTTATCACTTCTACGGCACATCGTGATGTTTACATTACTTTTGGCTACATTTAGCGAAGATTATCCTCCTAATATTTTATTGACTACATTCATTCATTTTTCTGCAGCCCCTCTGTCACGTGTAAACAAAATTATATCATCAGCAGATGGTAGTTTACTCCTTGTCTGATATTTTGTACAGAAAACTGTTGAGTAACTCTGGTGTCAAACTTCACCTCTTCATTAAACTTAGGCCACACAGCCAGCGCAAGTGTTATTATGACGTTTAAAGTGTTTCAGTGTCTACAGTACGTTGTTTTAATCAAGTATATACTATAGAGAACAGACACAACACCAACAGACTGAAACACCCATAACACTGAAACACCCATGCCCTCGGCCGGACACGAACGGTGACATTCGGTACGAGGCGCCAGTACTCTAGCCCCTACGCTGCCAAGGTCGGCTTACACAGCTTTCTACTGTAAGTTTTTTTTTTTCTGTCGTCAGTCTTTCGACTGGTTTGATGAAATTCTTCATCCCTTCCTATCTTGTGCTAACCTCTTCATCTCTACATATCACTTACAACCCACGTTCTCAATTATCTGCTTCATAAATTGTAAACTCTGTCTTCCTCTACAGTTCTTACCTTCAACTGTTATCTCCAATTACCAATCCAGCATGTCTCAAAATATGACCTACCAGCCTGCTCTTCTTTCTGTAAGCTTTTTCCACAACCTTCTTTCCTCACCCATCATTTCCAAAACTCGTTAATTTCGCAATTTGTCTGTCCACTTAATTTACAGCATTTTTCTGTAGCACCACATTTCAAAAGCTTCAATTTTCTTTTTTCCAGATATTCCTAAAGTCCATGTTTCTGTACCATAAAGTCCTGTGCTTCATACATAGAATTTTAAAAATTTCCTTCTAATTCCTAGATCAATATTTGAGACTAAAAGATTTCTCTCCTTCTGAAGGCTCTTTTTGCTAGTGCTATTATGTTTTAAACATCATTCCTGCCTCGGCTATCGGTTGTAATTTTGCTTCCTAAGTAACAGAATTCAATTACTTCTCCTATTGTATCCGATTCTACTTTAACCCTACTGTTTGGAAATTGCAGAATGTAGAAGAAATGGACTGAATCACTCCAAAATCGGAGGATGTTCAGGACAATGGAGCCATAATACGTCATTAATATTGCAGAGATGTGGCGTGCACGTAGGCCTAGCAGCGCCCTCTTCTGTGTGACCGGACAGGTCACTGCTACACCACGCTCAGTCAATGCAAAGCCGCCAAACAAAGAAGAAACGTGTCATCAAGTGCCGGTAAGCATCGTCGACCTTAAAGGGCGCAATATCAGCATGTGAGTGAGACAGAATGACTGGTCTCCGGGAAACGGGAAACGGGAGACGCTCCTGAGGTTAACACAATTGGCAGACTGCATTATAGAGCGGCAAAGCGGACAAACACCAAGTGTGATGATTGGCAATAACATGCGATCTCGTTTCCTTCGTATTGAGAGCAATCTGAACAACAACCACTACACCAGCGAGGCTTTAGAGCCCGAGGCAGACAGCTCCACGTGCTACATCTCAGCAGGACAATGCCGTTGTTTTCTCCGTAGTAGCGCGATTCTTTGTAACCTGGTCAAAGCAGCGTCGCGATCAATATGTCGTACACCATAACAGGAAGAACAAAGCAGATATTTGGCTAACTAATACACAGCCAAATTCTAAAGCTATTAATGCGACCGTGTTATATTTCTTCCATAGGATATACTCGATTATAAGGAAAAGCAAATTATTTACTCCACTGACGATAATAGCACAAAATTTGACTTGAAGCCCAGCATGGAATTTTGGCTGTGTTGTTTCCTTCTTTCTCTGCCTGCTTTGGGGCTAGTCACAGAGATATGTACATCGACAGCTTTGTTTCAACAGGGACATTTTCATTCCTGTTTAAAAACGAACAAAAAAGTTGTATGGCTATTGCTGTCGAAACCAATGCTCGCAGCCCAAATAAAACGCGCAGCTCCGCGTGTAACTGCTATAATATTTTGTATTCTAATTGAAGAAGCGGCACAGCTTTGGCTTTATTTGGAAATTCGTTAACAATTTGAATTTACTGCACTGCGGGGGTTTTACGCGCTTGATTTGGCGATAACATTTCCACCAGCACATAGGAGTCTAAATAAAAGTCCCAACCTCAAAATTGTTAGCCTCTAAATACCAGCTGTTTTGTGTTTTTGTTACACCCGCGAACAGTTTTCGCAGTCGTAATCAGATGCCGTGTGTTATTTGAAGTCGCTTTATTTATTCCGAGCCCGCTAAGCATTATCTCAGTGAACATCAAGCTGCATACTTTATCTCTGTAAGCTGCAAACAAGCAATGATTGCGGCCAAATAAATTCGAACGAGCCTTGAGAATATTAATACAAATCAGGTGATTATTTGTTACACCTATCACAAGGGATCACTGACTCGAGATTATTATTACCTCGAAAGTGAAATTCAGCTAACGTAACATCTTCTAATGAAATAATCAGAATTTCTCTATATTAATTTGATGCTAATTCTTAGTCACTGTTTACCACTTTGCATAGTTTTTTGACATATTTTAAATTTGTAAACTAATTCTTGATATTGTTTATAAGTGAATTCATTGTTAAGACGTCTTGACTATGAGTCGACTGCCTAAGTCTTTAAAATTCAAGATGATTGTCGCTTCATGTTTACGTAAACTTCTAATTATTTGGATCAAAGAAGCTGTTAAATACAAATCATTAGTTTTTTCAATAGAACTAAACCTGTCTAGAATGATTCTAATTAACTGTCGTTTAGTCTTAAACGTAATCAAAGGAATCCTGCAGCTGTATGTAAGTAATCATGTAAATATGTGCAGAGATAAAGAGTGATCAAACTACTCATGTTGCATAAATTAACGTACACAGCTTAAGTATTAACATCGCCAAGCGCAACATTCAAAGGACGATCACTTAGTTCATTTCTCAAAGAGAGTTTCAAGCTTAAATATTGAACTTTAACCCTACCGTGGAAAAGAGACGGTCTGGACCTAAAACATTAGAGAGAAAGGTAAATAAATCCATTCTCTTTCGTGCGAATGACAAATTGATTCATGAATAACATTTGAGACATATAGGACGGAAAATATGGAAACATAAAAACCAAACTTGCAATCCAAGACTATATATCTAAAATGTAATTACGTAAGTTAAAAAGATTTCATTTATTGCTTTTTCTTGACTGATTTACTTTAATCAGGTGTTAAAAATGTACCTGTCTCTATAATTTAATTAGTCTGAATATGTTTCTCCTTTCAGTTTCTGGGATTTAAGTTAGTAGACTTTTTCGCAGCCTAATAGTTGGCTAGAGCAACACAAGAAAAAATGTTCTTGGTTCAGCGGAAACGCGAAGACACACAGAGTTCAGATCTGTTAACTCAGATCCTCACTGCGCTCTCCGCTCAGACCACGAGCCCGTATCATCCAGTGAAAACGTAGATCACTTCAGTCTATATGAAGACAGACTATCAGAACAGCAATGTCGCTCAATTCGACGCAGGAGAAAATCTCGAATTAATATTCCGGACTTACACAGCATTTTTTTTTTTTTTTTTTTTTTTTTTTTGCTGTCATCAGTATTTCGACTGGTTTTAAGCAATCTCCCATCCCTTCCTATCTTGTGTTAACCTCTTCATCTCTACATATCCCTTACAACCCACATCCTCAATTATCTGTTTCATATATTCTAAACTCCGTCTTCCTCTACAATTCTTACCTTCGACTGTTCCCTCCACAAACAAATTAACCAATCCAGTATGTCTAAAAATATGACCTACCAGCCTGTCTCTCCTTTCTGTAAGCTTCTTCCACAAACTTCTCTACTCATCCATCATTTCCAAAACTCTTTCATTTCGCACTTTGCATGTCCTCTTAATTTTCAGCATTCTGCTGTAGCGCCACATTTCAAATGCTTCAATTTTCTTTCTCTCTGGTATTCTTAAAGTCCATGTTTCACTACCATAAAGTGCTGTGCTCTACATATAGAGTTTTAAAAAGTTTTTTCTAATTCATAGATCAATGTTTGTAACTAAAGGATTTCCCTTTTTCATGAAGGCTCTTTTTGCTAGTGCTATTCTGCTTTCAATGTTATTGCTGCTTTGACCGTTGGTTGTAATTTTGCTTCCCAAGTAGCAGAATTCACTTACTTCTCCTATTGCATCCGATCCTATTTTTATATTTAATCTATTAATATTGGTATCATTTCTGCTACATTTCATCATTTTTGTCTTGCTTTGATTTCTATTCAGTACAAAAAAAATCATTTATGGTTCCACACGGCATAGACTACAGGACAAATCAAAATCCTGTAGTTTTGAAATTGCCTAGTAAAGAATTGACATCCCGACAGAAGTGTCTTTCCTATACAAGACTAAGTCACAACACCCCAGAGCAGCTTCCGATGTCTGACCCTCGGAGTGTGTTAATATGACTGTAAAACATCTGGAAAAAGTAGTCTTGGAATGTGTGAAGAAATTTATACAAGATACAAAGTTCCTTCCACTAGGGAAGATTTTTATTTTTTCTGTGACCTTCGTTCTTATGACCATTTATGCATCCCCAGTATTTGAATTTTTAATACACAAATATATTAAAATTTAATAGATTGAAACTAAGCATTACGGTGAAAACTTCGTCATTTTATAATAGACATATACCTTTAATAAATCTTACAGACAAAACAGGATAAATCTAGCATTGGTAGTTCCAAACAGAAAAAATAAAATTACATTATAATATAAACTTTTTAAAAAAAATCCAATTTTTACACAGACAGTAACATTAAATGAAACAATTACAGGCAAAGTGGCAGAATTGCAATTGTTTTCTCCCCAACTGGTGAACAGTTTCAAAGAACGACGGATTGAAGAATGGGAATATCGCATCACAGCGCTCACGCTACAAAACGGGGACAGCTGCCGATTGATTTTAAAAGTTTCATTCAACCACTGAAACCCAAACATGCCATAGCTGGGTCTACTCTCCATTATTTCTTTCCTTGGCGAAAGCAGAACTGCGAACAGAAGACAGCCACCCGTCAAACTGCCAGACATGCAAAGTATGGAAGACGAAGTGAAATGAAAGATTTGGCCATTTAATAACATATTTTTATAAGAAGGTCAAATACTAACAACACATCGACGAGTGAAGAAAATTATCTTAAAAAAATTAATTCACATAGATCACCTGGAATCGATGAGATCAGCAACCAAAATTTCGGAAACTTGTTCACTAAAGCAATAATTTTTCTCTCTAGAATCTTCAAGGCACGCATGCTTAACATTAGCTTTCCATAACCTGGAAGCTAACTAAGGCTGTTGCGATTCGAAAAATAAGGAATTTATCATACTTTCAGAAATCTACAAACTGTAAGTCTTCCTTCTTGATATCAAATGTTTTCAAGGAAGTTGAACTCCCAAGGATAAATAGAACCCTAGAAGTAAACCACATAACCCATCGTGAGCAATACGGCTTTCAGTCAGGACATTTACGGTGCTCCACAGGTCTACACGACAAATTTAAAAGTTAAATAGAATCAGCAATAAATTATTTATACGGAAAACTGGCAGGAAAATATCTAGCTGAAACCAGCTTTTATGATTCTGTCAACAGGCAGCAATTCAGATAAGAACAGTATTAACACAAGTAATCCCGATGTTGACAGCCCTCTTCAACATTGCCGTGAACGAGTCGGCAATAAAGCTGCAACACTCCGACAACGATACACTTGCATACCAAGGCCTTCGGACGAGTCGAATCTTGGAGAAGCAGAATATAAACAATAAACGCTGACAAATGTGAAGACATTTACTTTGAGGAAGAAAAGACCGAAACAGATACAAAACTTGGTTTCAATAAACAAATCCTCAACTGGTCCGCCACGTATAGATCGATTGCTGAATGTAGGTTCCCAACTATATTTACGATAGTTTACAGTACTAGCCCATCACAAGATCTCGTTTGACATGATGAAGAGGACATTTCCGTAGTACATCGTTCCTTAACTTATGTTCAGCGTTCAGCTGTATCGTACTGTTTTTCAATTTTTTTACCGAACGCATTTCACCGTTCACTGTGTCGATAAATGACTTTAACCCAATGTCTATTATTTTATCTCTAAGTGGTCGCCTACTAATGTTAGCGATGACAATGCAATGAAGCTAAGAGACAGGAAATCAGTTTTCATGACAGGTATGTAGGGAAACATCTGATGTCTTCGTGCTTACATAAGCTATGTTCTCACACCGCTGTATGGAGTTCTAATAAGAGTGCCTAAATAAAATGACAGATACTATGGCAAAATTTGACCAACCTATCGGATTGACAGTAATCGTTAGATTTCGGTGAAATATGATTTGTAAGTCAAGATAAGAGATTGACTGATATATTGACTGGAATGTTTGTAAGCTTATTTATATTTTGAATGAGCTGTGTCTTAAAAGCGGAATCCGTTGCAACCGCAAATAGACGCAACATGCTAGTGAGCCGATACTAGAGTTTCAGATTTTTTTAGAGTATTTCAAGAACAGTGGTTCTAGTCTTATCACTACTAGGATCCTTTCATACTTATTTTTTCAGGAACAATAAATTTCGGACTGTTGTAATTTCCCTGCCAGCCTTCTTAGATATTATTGGGTGAACTATGTCACAACTGGCTATGATGACGGTGGGAAGAAATTGCGTTTATTAATAAGAATGACGGCGGTGTATTTGTGCAGGTGGGCAGGTATGTACAAACAGGTGGGCTCAGCCGCGCCAGAGGGGTGACGCGTTCGGGGTGGCATTATTGCTCGCTGACGACGACAGACAGATGAAAGGGGAACCCGGGGGTGTTCACTGGGCCAAACGCGACGTCTAGGGGTGAGCTATGTGGGCGAGGGGACGCTAGGGTGTTCAGCAAACAGACAAATAACGCTGGCTTAAACACGTTCAGGACGTAACAGCGACTGCAAATATCGATGATATTACGACGTTCTTATATACCATCCGAAATCGTACTTGTTTTAATGGTGCAACTTCGACGAGGCAAAAATTTAATTTTGGATTCTAAGTCAAGCTGTCAGTAATATAATAGTATTTACGAGGTATATGCGGACTATCTCCGTCCCTTCTTTTCAGAAACTACAATCCATGACAATATTCATTCTTGGGTAGAACGTTTCTTGTATTATTACAGTCGGCTACCAATAATGTCCAACCCTACTTGGGAGAAAAAGTACATTCAATTTGCTTAAGGTGTAATGTTTCCTGTTTAAAAACGTACAGTAAGACATGTATGAGATCTTGGCAATTATCTTAGATGATACTGAATAAAACTATTGTTAACGTAATTTATCGAAAGTAGTGTTCGTAAAGTTAAGATTTAATTTGCCACCATGTCTTACAGGTCAGATTAAATCCATATCTCATTTGTATTTTAAGTAAAATTGTACACTTTTCAAAACTGAGGTTAAAACAGAGTATTAAATAACGGGGTAATGAGAGTATGATTCAGCATAAATATCGACCTATTCAAAAATGTTCCGAAATTGTGCTGAAGAAGGAATCAGTAATTGAGTTCGACGTGTATTTTCACATAACGTCGGCATGCAGGATTTTAACTTATACGTTTCGTCTGACTGAAAATCTGCAATAGATGATGTCATATTCCATCAGCACAGGTAATGTGTTGCGAGAAACTCTTGAGATCATATACTTCATCTTTATCTGACAAGCTTTACGTATAGCGTGAGAATATCAGTTTTACAGAAAGTTTGAAATAATAATAAAAGATGAATAAAACTCACTACCATTCGTTTTACTGACTAAGGATCCTACACAAACTGTTTTGATAATGATATAACGTCTGCCATCACCATATTTCGAAAACAAGTAAATGAATCCAATATTCTTCAGAGCTCCAGCCATTCAGTGACTTGTGTACTATATTGACTGTCAGCGATCAATATTGCTAGGACTAATTCGTGGATCGTTAAAATATTAAATTTTTATTTCAGAATAGATTGCTTGTTATTCACTCTTTTTTATTATTATTATTATTCCTCGGTTTAAGATTTCGTTGCTGCACCATATGAAACATTATTTTTTATAAAATCAAATAAGGCAATTGGAATTGATGAGATTCCTGCAGAACTTCTGAAATCCCTAAGAGAAGAAGGAATCCAAAGATTATTCAAACTTATATCAAAAAGTTATGAAACAGGAGAGATTCCAACTGATTTTAATAAAAGTGTCATCTTCACAATTCCGAAGAAAGAAAAAGTTGACAGATGTGAGAATTATCGCACTATAAGTCTAACATCACATGTTTGAAAATTACTGACCAGAATAATATACGGAAGAATGGAAAGTGTAGTAGAAGGGATAGTAGGTGAAGGTCAGTTTTGGTTGAGTAAATATCGCGATACTAAAGAAGCACTCTGGCCTTAATATTAACACTTGAAGCGGGATCAAGAAAAACAAAGATACTTTTATGGCGATTTAGAAAAAGAATTTGGTAATATTAGGTGTGACAAGATATTCAAAATTTTAAAGAAGTCTGGTTTAAAACACCGAGATAGAAGAATACTTTAAAATCTTTATAAGAATCAAGTAGCTATAATAAAAATAGAGAATCATGAGAGACACGCTTCAGTTAAAAATGTTGTATTCTATCCCCAACAACGTTCAACTTGTATCTAGAAGAAGCAATAGAGGAAGTGAAAAAAAGATTTATATGTGGCATTAATGTTCAAGGAGAAAAAATCAGTATCCTACGATTTGCTGATGATATTATCTTGTTAACAGAACAGACAGGGGATACTGAGAAGTTACTGACTCTCATGAACAAAATACTAAAGGAAGATTTTGGACTAATATAAACCAAGCAGAATAAATGTGATAAATGTTTCAGAAATTATACCAGTATAGGATATTAAATATAAAATAGGGTCGGATGTGATAGAAGAAATTAGTGAATTTTGCTACTTAGGAACTAAAATTGCAACCGATTGATCTTAAAAGCAGAATAACACTAGCAAAAAGAGCTTTCATAATCTAGAACTCGAAAGAACTTTTTAAAAGTCTATGTTCAGAGCAAAGCACTTGATGGAAGCTTAGCTTGGAACCAAAAAGAGGGAAAATTGAAGCATTTGAAATGTGATGATATAAAAGAAAATTAAGTGGACGGATAAAGTACGAAATCAACAAGTTTTAGAAATAATCGGCAAGAAGTATATGGAAGAGTCTTACAGGAGAAGAGACAGGATGGCAGAGGTCATCTTTTCAGACATGCAGGATTGGTTATCTTGTTAGTGGATGGATAGTCGAAGGGAAAAAACTGCAGATGAAGACTGAGATTACAATCTATGAAGTATGTAATTGAAGACGTGTGATGTAAGGTGTATGTTGAGTTGAAAAGGTTAGCACATGATACGAAGGGATGGAGGATTGCATCAAACTGGTCGATGGACTGATGGCAGCAGAAAAGCGTAGTTAACAAAAAAGCAGCTTCGCTCTCAGCCAAGTAACATCATTTATACATTTTCCCTGAATCTTCAGACTTTCTCTCAATGAACTTAATCACAGTACAAACTTTTAAAAAGTTTCCTTTTAAAACGTATAAAATTAATTGCCCAGTTTTAAAAAATGCGTTATTAAAAGTTAATTAATGAGAAGTTTGAAACACTTTCATCCCGCAATCTTTATAGAAGATAAAATAACGTGGGGATGCACCCGTGATTCATTGCGGACAGAGAAAAAAATTCGCAAAGTTTGATACAGGAAGGCGCCCGAGACGGGCGCATACATTTATCACGGCGTCCTCATTGTTTATTCATTTAAAGTTGCATAGCTGCGAAAACTCGCCGTAATTGCCACGGAATGAGAGCAGCAATTATAAAAGGGGGCAAGCGGATCTGCCTGTCCGAATCCAATTCCACATGGCCATTCTGCGAGAGATACGGGCCAAATTACGATGGCTGAGGTTTCTTCCACTTGCAGCGGTGGCATTTGTGCACTGCCAGACACATCCAAACACTTCTCTGCTACAGACATTTCCACTCAGTAACCGTTGTTTCAACAACTAAATCACACAACTTTTATATCAAAAATACAACGCAGCTGTCTATTGACTGTCTATTTCATATTTTGGTATATAAATAGCTTCACCGAACATAAAATTTTCAGTCCTGATCCCACAGTTTTTTATATATATATATATTTAAAAGCTATAAACATTACTAGATGGAAAGGTTCTGGGGAAACTAGCCGAGTGAGAATGTTTGTAAAGCACGACGTTTCCGCGGTGTACTCTGCCGCCATTGTCAAGTGACTGCTGCCTGTGGGTAATGGGGTTTCTTACAAATGGCGCCGAACCGTTAGATACTGGCGGGATTGTTGGCGCTGATCGTTGGCGTACATTACAGATTTTCTAAATCTCTAAGTGTAGACTGATTGTGCATGGTTGCTATTAAATAAAATTACAGGTAGATTAGTTTTCCCAAATATTGTGCAACATGATGTTTCTGTCCCAAAAAAAGACAACACCAGAACTGCAGTGATTAAGATCGCTGATTATGCTAGAACTCGTCGTAATATTTGAGTTGCATGAATGCCCATCACTTTGTCTTATATATACTACGCTCAGCTCTACGAAATACCTGTCTGATAGTGTATGAGAGAGCATACTGGTATGGGAGCATGCATAAACCACGTAGCTCCATTTTGGCCTCCTGTGAAACCCCCCTCCCCCCCACGTAGCCCTACGTGGCTTTTGCCTCTATCCCCCCCCCCCCCCCCACGTAGCACGTAACTTTATTTCCCTTTTGATTCCAGAAGACATTTTGTACTTTTTTCTCTTGTCAGACTATTGTAAATTACATACAGAGATAATTAACTGAAGGAAATAATTATTCACATGCTGTTGTGTGTTTTGTTCCTCGTATTAACTGTGAAAAATGTTATGAAAGGAAAGTTACGTAGCATGGCTCGGAACCCCCTCCCCTTCTCAGGTAGCTCAGTGTAGCCTTCCAGCCAACCCCCCCCCCCTGGACCGAGCCACGTAGTTTGTGCACGTCCCCTATGCATCATTTCTATGTGTCTCAAAACGTCACTGCAAATAAAAATACGTGGTACTTAATCACCAATTATTGTTTTCGCAGTCTCTTATTAATTTGCAGTAGGAGTTTTTTTTTTTATTAGACTTCTGAATAAACCTTTCCTCGACCTGTAGTTCTATTTTCTATTTTGTTAATTAGCTGATTTATTGTTGTTGAAGTATATCATAAGCATAACAATTTTGATGGTGGATACGTTTGGAAGAGTAAGTTACGCTAGAGCAGTGGTTCCCAGTTAGTTTTTCCAGAGTACCACTTCAAGAAAGAGATCAAACACGCGTACAAATTATAGCTGAAATAATTACATAAATAAATGCGATCATCCCAGTCGAGTGCTTCGCACAACCACAGCATTACAATGATATAATTCACACACGCACAGTTTGTTTCAAAATGCATTTTTGTCGATAGTAACGTTTGCGTAGTTGTTTTTCCCAGTTATCTTAGCGATTGCCTTAGCCTAGAGATTACTGTGCGAACCCCTTGAAGAAACCTCACGTACCCGTGGGAGTACGCGCACCACTAACTGGGAACCACTGCGCTAGGGGAATACACACGTCAGCACCTGGAACACGTATACGGGACAAGTCCGGAGGTAACATGACGGGCAGCAGTGTAAGGCAACTTTTGGCAAGTTGTATTAGAAAGTCTCCAGACACGCTGTAATCAGTAGAGATGTTATCTGGTAAACGACAGGAAACTCTTTTCCCTTGTTTTCATCTTTTACACTGTGACTGGAAAAGTTAAAAACAGAATTCAAACGGCCTTCCCGCCTCGGCTCCAAGGGGAACGAGAAGCACTGTGTATCAATTCACCATTCAATTCACGTCAAGAAAAATGGTTACCACCATTACCAGATTGAAATTTAACCACGAGTGCTTCCAGAGTCATCTTAAACGCATTGAACACACTTTTTTCAATTGTGCGAGAGACCGAGCGTGTGGGTGAGAGGTGTCACATTCGGGAGGACACGTTTCGAATCGCAGTCCGGGCATCCAGATCTGGGTTTTCCATGGTCTCCTCAAATCACGGGATGGATCCTTCAAAAGGCCATGGCTGAATTACTTCTCATTCCTTACCCCCTTTCCCATCTCTAATGATCTCGACGTCGACGAGCATAAAGCCAGAAGCAAAAAAAAAAAAAAAAAAAAAAATATGACTGAGTCTGCTAAGGTGAACCGAACCACCTGTTTTTCGCATGTAAGGAGAAGTGCAGGAATTCTACCCAGGTCATCCTGGACTTACGATTACAACTCGCAGTCAACTCAGCTATTAACCTTAGAGGATGTCAGGAAAAGATGGAATTCCTGGAAAAATATAAAATAAAATCTAACAGGTTTCGCAGTCCTAGACGTAGTCTATATACTAAGTGGTGACTGCAGACGCAGCTCCTTCAATGCTCTACGGATGCCAGGTTGGTAATTATCTCTGGTCGACATATACTGTCGGATAAAGAAGAGTTCAATTAATGCAAGAATTACAGTGCCTCAGTCAAATGGACGTTGGTATGTAATGTAATATTATATGAATCCTGATGTACACTACATTCGTATTCGGTGTATGCACTAGATGCAACGCAATTGTACAGGCTCAGTGATACATACTAGCGAACTGGCTAGATCTCACTACTTATGAGGATGTTTACGAGGTTTTCAAACCAAGTGTTAATAAATAAATAGCATTTTTCTCTACCGTTTGCAGCGATAAGCTACAATCTTCCGTTTTAAAAATGTAAAGTCCCTTAGGGGGGGAAACAAAGGCTAGTAGAAAACCTCGTAGGTAGATAATACTAAATAATAATTTAAATAAGGAATAGTGGACAATGATACGCGGACGATAATGAAACGGAAAAAAGACATCACTTCGTTAACTAATATGGTGACTAAATAGTTGGTAAGGTAAAGTCTAAAATTTCATTTTTAAGTTCCTAAAGCAACACTGGACAGGTGGTACCACAATTATTTAAAATCATTGCATACGAATACTTGTTATGGATCTACAATTATGTCCCATAACGCATCAGGTCTGGGAAAAAATTCAAAGATCACGCCTGGTAGAAATGAGATAACAGAATGGTGCGAAGCACACTTTGGCATTTACTGGTAAAGGAGCTGACTTGAAAATTACTGCCGGCTAAGCGAATTCTGCGTGTTTATTAAGCACAGATTGGCGGTGAGGCCTGGTTGCATGTTGGAAAAGAATCAGGAGTGGATGTGGAAGGGGCGATGAGACCAAATTAACTATATACTTCGGTAATAAGGGAGGGGGAAAGTTTTAATTTCCAATTATGAGAGTCACAGACTAATACAAATTATCAGTTAATTTGTTAAAAAATTTGCCTCCCATAGTGAAACAAAGTAAAATTTCGTGTAATGCAGAAGTAGATGTAGTGCTACACAAAAACGCGGAACATTTGTGTGCCGCAGCATGCAACAATTCTTTGGTACTTTAAGCATTTTCTAATTTTCTCTTTGAAACGCGATGAAGCAGATATTTGTTTAGAGGGAGGTAACACCATCAGCGTCCAGTTAATATAAGTTACTAACAGCTCACTCAATTAGTCTCCTTCTTCTCGTGTCGATGACAGCATCAAATATGAGGCAGTTTTTCCGCCAATGCGATGGCTTTGTCAGTAGCTGATTGGAGGTCAAATTAGGATACATTTATTCCGATTTGTTGACAAGACAGCAGATGTACCATGGTTTCTATCTCCCCACACGAACATATGGTATCAGGCTGATCTCCCAGGTATCCGCATGAGGTATTGGTATCTTTGGAACGACCAACTCCAACTCGAAGCCTATTTAGTGACTTCCATATGAGCCATGGTTGTTCAGACCGAGGTGGTAGACCCTCTTTTGACTTGAACCACTCGAAATCATGTTGCACTCTCTTCTCCCAAGTCAATATTCTTTCATTGCTTGGTGCTCCATTTAGTGGATTCGAAATCCGCAGGAAGCTTGATTGGGACTTTAGTCTCGATGGTGCTGGTGAACAGCCATGTAGAGGGTGACGGACGTCTTCTTTCACTTTAAGCCTTGCCATGCTAGTGACACTTCCCGGCGTATGTCTTCATGGGCAACGCCAGCTAGTATCTCCACTTTGCTCACAGGCGATGGACTGAGACAACCTGTGATAAGCCGGCATGTTCTGTGGAGCGCAACTTCTACTGCCTTAGCATGACTTGATTTTTGGCACACAGGACATGCATACTCTGCTGCAGAGTTGCATAATGCTAAGGTGGAGGTGCTGATGACGCTTGGGTTTGCTTCGCAACTACATCTGGTCAACTTGCTTAAGATGTTGTTGCGTGATAATACTTTCATCTTGACGTTGCGGCAATGGCTTTTAAAAGTGAGACCTCTGTCACGATTTACGCCGAGGTACTTCGGGCTTACACTGCGCAGCAGAGTCGATCTATTCAGGTCACATTACTCAGTTACTAGTCTCATGACACAAGCTTGACATGAGGGTCACACTCTTCAGATAGTGGTTGGACCCTTACAGTTTTACTGACGACATAATTTTTTCCCTGATTTATCTAATAACACGCCATCATCTACTTCCATTTACGACAGCAAAATATATCTCCATTGACAGTATTTCGCTCCCAATGACAGAATAAAAAGGTCATCTAACCAATATTCCGTACTGATGCGTCGAGAATTCTTTCTTTCCCCGTTATTTGAATTCTGAGAGGTCGAGAATAGTTTTGCGCAAAGCACTCTTGAGACTCACAGTTCTCCGAATTTCAGAGTAAAGATTGGCGTCGTTGCTAACCATAGTAAATTATATACTACATCGGTTTGTATGTGGGTTAAACAAAAGCATGAGGCATCGGTATAAATATGATTCAGAGATAGCTTCTCAAATAAAATTATTACACCTTTTTTTAAAAAAAGTGTTTTTTACTATATTCGGAAAAGTGCTTATAAGTTAATGTCTCTGTGAAGTTACAGGCATAGCTTCGTCTTGGGTAGTAATGATTGCCAAAGAACTTGGTGTATTTCGTTTAACGATAAAGCGGGTTTTTATTTGATCCACTTTAAGTAGCCTAATCTCACTGTGTTTTCTTTGACAAAGAGAAGTGTGCTCAGTACATTCAATTGTACGAAATGGAATTTTGCGTCTTATGCTGATGAAGCAGTTGTGAAAGGGAGGCAGTTTAGAGCCAGTAGTCCTGCGCTCCCAGCAAAGAAAGGAGGCAAAGAAGCCAAGGAGAGCTCTCGAAGGCTTAACTCTTAAGTTGGGAGAGACTTAACGTCTAAAATTTAATTACAGCTTAAATCTTGAGAAACGGTCTTACAGAGACGTAACGTGGTGCATTGTTCGTGATTCCGCTGCCGAACCGAATTCAACAACACTCCCTCATTTTTTATAGTTTACACATGACATATTTGGTCTTGCTTTCTTTATACTTATAAAATATTGTTCACCTACATTCAAAGAAACTTGAAAAATGCGAAAATGTATATTAGTTTCACATGTAGAAGAAATAAAAAATCTTACGAAGCTATTCTCTAACCTAGAATTTCGTTTATGGAAAATGCACAACAGATCTCCTCATATTTACACGAAAAAGAATATGACACAGGCCAAGAATTGCTAGCAAGAATCTAAATGAAACGAGCAAACTAGAATTATGGCAACTCATTAACTGTTTTAGGTGGTCGTTCTGTATGTTACCAAAAACCTACTAACTTGATATTTGATTGTTTATTTGCTTACTCAACATGTAGTAGGGAGCGCAAAGTATTACAAATCGTAACCACAACATTTGCTTCACGGCTGAAATATTTCAGATAGTAAGACATGGTTTTAGCCTCGGCTTGTAATTGAAACAACTGATTTAAATGTCATTTAAATAAGATGATTCAAAATTTAACTATTTAAAAAAAGTTTTGGTATGAACATATAAACATGAAGGAAATATCACTGACAACAGATAATGGCAGGAAGGCGCGAGTACCATTATCCAGGGTCAGTGATGCTTAGTCCACCAATTTTTTTAAAAATTTTTTTAGAAAAAAGAATTAATATTTTTATTTTGAATAAGACCATAAGTTTAGAACGTGTTCTTTCTGATGAAGAACTCTGATATTTGTACCCGATTTTAAAATTTGCTGAAGATCTGTTGAAATTTTCGTCGGTAACTCATGTTTTAGGTATATCAGCTGTTGTAAGAATTCTTTTTGCAAGGGCCTTGTACGTTGTTACTTTTTGTTTCCCTTGCTGTTCTTCACGTTGTAGGCCAAATGAATACAGCAGTTTGGCCATGAACGATTGCAGAACATTAATTTATACATTTTCTGTGTGATGCCGGCTGAAATCTGATTTTTAGGATTTGATAACACAGTACTGATAATTATCAAGACTTCGTTTCCACTTTAAAAGACATTCATTCAGTATAAACTCATTAAACTTTTAAATACATCATTATGAGACACTCTAAACATTGACTGGACCACATCATGTCTGCCGGCTGCAATCCCAGCCGACCTCAGCCCCTCGAATACGGCCGGCAGTAACAGCCGTCCACACCTCTGCTATTTTTTGTGGTCTGCCCCCAGCTCGTTCTGTTGTGTGACACGAGGACAGACAATACACACACAGACTAAACAAGCTACTCTGATCGTGAAATCTCTCACAAAAATTACATTTACAAAGAGCTAAATATTCTATTTATACAGTTATGTCACACTTTCCATACGTTGTGTACACTTAAGAGCCAAAGAAACTGGCATAGGCATGTCTATGCAAACAGAGAGATATGTAAACACTCAGAATACGGCGTTGTGATCGGCAACGCCTATACAAGACAACAAGTGTCTGGCGCAGGCGTTATATCGGAGGTCGGTTATTGCTGCTACAATGGCAGGTTGTCATGATTTAAGTGAGTTTGAACGTGGTGTTATAGTCGGTGCACGAGAGATGGGACACAGCATCTTCTAGGCAGCGATGCGGTGGAGATTTTCCCTCAAGACCATTTCACGAATGCACTGTGAATATCGGGAATCCGGTAAAACATCAAATCTCCGACATCGCTGCGCCCGGAAAAAGAACCTGCATGAACGGGACCAACGACGATTGAAGAGAATCGTTCAACGTGACGAAAGTTCAAGTTGCTGCGGATTTCAGTGCTGGGCCATCAACAAGTGTCAGCGTGCGAACCATTCAACGAAATCAATATGGGCTTTCGGAGCCGAAGGCCCTCTCCTGTACCCTTGCTGAGTGCATGACACAAAGCTTTACGCCTCGCCTGGGCCCGTCAACAACGACATTGGACTATTGATGATTGGGAACATGTTGCCTCGTATGACGAGTCTCGTTTCCAATTGTATCGAGCGGATGGACATGTACGGGTATGGACACAACCTCATGAATTCATGGACCCTGCAAGTAAGAAGGGGACTGTTCATACTGGTGAAGGCTCTGTAATGGTGTGGGGCGTGTGCAGTTGGAGTGAAATGGGACCCCTGATACGTCTAGATACGACTCTGACAGGTGACATGTACGTACGCATCCTGGCTGATCACCTGCATCCATTCATGTCCATTTTGCATTCCGACTGACTTGGGCAACTCCAGTAGGACAATGCGACAACCCACACTTCCATAATTGCTAAATAGTGGCTCCAGGAACACTCTTTTGAGTTTAAACACCTCCGCTAGCCACCAAACTTCCCAGACATGAACATTATTGAACATATCTGTGATGCCTTGCAACGTGCCGTTCAGAAGAGATCTCCACCCATTCGTACTCTTACGGATTTGTGAACAGCCCTGCAGGATGTATGGTGTCAATTCCCTTCAGCACTACTTCAGACATTAGTCGAGTCCATGACACGTTATGTTGCGGCACTTCTGCGTGCTCGCGAGGGCTCTACACGATATTAGGCAGCTGTACCAGTTCCATGGTTCTTCAGTGTATTTCTTGCATGCGATAATATGTGATCTGTGTCTCCTCTCGATATTACATCACGGTCGCAATACGGATTATTCCTTATATGGATTCGGTGTAAGTGAATAGGAAAATATCGTGATTGAATCGATTGAATGCCTATTAAGAAGCTTAAGATCCGTCTCGATACTTTGATGGAGATGAACCAAAGGTTGGTAGGTTTCATTGGTTGGATCTTCATATTTTCTTTTGATTATTCTACAAATATTATACCCTTTTTGCCATTATTGGTGTATTCATTTTCTCAGTATTCATTAAATGTGATGTCAGCAGTTTCATATTTTTCACTACGCCATACAGAAAGGTTTCTTTAGCGACGTATCACATTGTCATTTGCACTTGACCCACACAAATTTTATCTACTGTCCCATTTATTTATTTTCTTAGGTTACTTTCAGATTTTCTAGGATTGTTGGATTCGTTTGTTTTATTTGATGTGTCGTTTTGATGGCTTCCATCAGACTTCTACAGTCCGAATCAATTAGATTTTTTGTGCTTAAGAGTATCGTCCGAGCCCAATTGTTTGTTGCGGTGGAGCTGGAGGATTTCCTTTATCGGTGAAAATTTTTCCTGACGCTCGCAGCTAAGGCAACAGTAATCACATCCTCCACTATTGCCTTCCTCTTTACTGTCTCCATCTGTGGAGATCACATTGTGGCCAGGATATGATACAGAGGTGGAGGCTCTCATTATTTTACAACCCACAATCATTTTTATGACGGTGCTAGGGTATGTCTGATAACTAATTTAGAGAGATACGATTTCCCTGATAGTAGCATAGCAAAGTCAGAGAGCTATGATTTAGGGTCCGTGTTTTCTGATGTTTTTCTGTTCAAGTTCCATCAATTACTTCATCCCATGTACTACTGGGTGCTAAGTTAGAACCACACTTCTTAACAAGAATATACCTGATTATTATTCTTTTCTTAGTTACTATTGCTAATCAGTAAGTTTTGTTTCCCGCAAACACAGTGAACAGTATGCCAATAAACACTAGTTGCACTTTCACATCTAAAGCATTCAGTAGAAACAGCAATGTGCTTGAATCCATCATGAACCAACGTCACTTCGGGCTCGTACAGGCCTACTACTCTTTGTGATATGCCTCATGAAGATGACGTAACGTTCTCTGATGGCATTAAAATCACAGAGGGCTCTACTTCGTTAGGACACTAAGGAATGAGAGTGTTATTATTACTGAACATTCTTAACCCGGCAGTGGGGTTCACTGCGTTAAGCCGTCGCACACTGGATGGGAGAGCGACATTGGGACCTGGTTCCAGTCCTGACGGCGGTCTACAGGCGGTTTCCCGCAATCATCTAAGTGAATGCTGCGACCGTTCCCAGTCTCCCCCTCATATATTACACTTTACACAAACAGAACAGGTTACTCGTTTCGCAGGCAGATGACAACACAGACTTTTCTTCTATAGACTCAGTACGCCGCCGCGCCGGCTCAAACAAACCCCGTTTGAATTCGGGCGGGGAACAAGCCCTTCCCTTTCATGATTCACCTGAGTGCAACAGCTGGCCGGCGACACGTGATTCTTATATGGGCGGAACGATGGCAAAAAAAAAAAAAAAAAAAAAAAAAAAAAAAATCCTTTGTTAGTCAGTCAAGAAAGAAATATGGTTACTTTATCTTCGTTTGGAAATAATGGTTCGTATCCCTTATATGTCAATATCATTCACCTTCAAAGAAAGCTAAACATTCTCGAGGAAGAATTGTTAGAAATGTTTCACAAGGAAGGTCTTTACACAAAACTGCAAAACCTAAAACGCGCAATTCTAGTACTCTTTATTGTTTATACGTTTTCCATAACTTGGTAACTTTTCGTTCTGCATATTGAGGTAGTTTTAGGTGGAAAGGTCAGTCCCTCGAGTGATTAGTCGTCATATATTGTCATTAACTTAGTTGGGCCCACCACACAAGGGCTACCTAAACATTAATTCATTCGAATATCTTACCCTAAAAACTGTACCATTTTATGTCTCAGTCAGTTTCAAAGAGAAACCTCAGACAATATGATGTACTGACGGCCCTCTGAATAAATTCGACTTGTCTGGTGCTTGCTTGTCTCAACACGCGAGGCTAAACTAATGGTAACATAGAGATGTAAGAATATACATAAAAATTATATGAGAACCAACGAAATCTTAAAATTTATAACTAGCGATGAACTGACTTTCAGTTTGACTCTAGTGGCAGCTTCGAAGACGTAAAGTTAAGCAGTTAGGCAGCCGGCTCAACGCACCTCACGACTCGGCACCACCGCATAAGGAGCATTCATAAACTACGTGACTCCGTCTAAAAAGTGGGATCGGTGGGTAGTAAGCTACGCTGAGGTACGTGGAGGGTCAGGGGGTTTCAAGCCAAGCCACGTAGCTTCTTATTCATATTATTTGTAACAGATAAAATAAGGTACAGAACACACAACAGCATGTGAATATTTATTTCCGTCATTTAACTATCTCCGTGTGTAATTTACGAGAGAAAACAGTACAAAACATCTTCCGGAATCAATACGGAAAAAAGCTATGTGCCCCGCCGGGAGGGGGGTGGAGAGTTGAGGCAAAAGCCACGTCGGGCTACGTGGGGGAGAGGGGAGTTTGACAGGAGGCGAAAATGGAGCTACGAGGTTTATGGACGCTCCCATAGCCTTGTATCACTGAGTTCCAAGTATCCTTACAATTACGTCGTGATGAGCTTCGTCCACTCAGATATGGAAAATCGATTCATTTCTATGATAATCGGAAATGCAGCCGAAGAATATTCCTTTCAGGGGAACTTTTTACTGTATCACTGTTCTACACCGTACGTGAACATTCACAGAAGTCACTAAAATAACTCTAACAACATCACATAATTTCAATACCACTTTTAACTCACAAAAGTACCGTGTAATGTGAAATAAAATTCGCTCATTTCGAGTGGTTTTAAGTTCAACCGAATATTTTTCATGAAGTGGTTTCAGTCCTAAAGCAAAATGATTCTTCCGTATTAAAGCTGACTAATGTTCTGATTAAAGTCGTTAGGGTAGAAAGTTTAAGCATCGGACTAATGACCTGTTACGGGGAGACTATAATTACTCGCCTACTCAGTTATAAACCAATAAGAAGCACCGAGGGTGACCTCTTGTGGTGAGTAGGCTCATGGCCCGCGACTTGTTCGTGTTGCTGAATCAGCTGGCGCGAATAAAGCGGCAACTGAGACCTCCCCGGCGCAGAGCGCGAAAGATCGCACTCGTCGTCGGCTCCTATAATTGGCCGAGACGGACCCTCGAGGACTCTTCTGGAGTGGGGGTGGGGAGATGCGACTGGAGGGTGTGGCGTGACGCCTCCCTCGCACGTCATTAAGCTTAATGACGGCCTCGCCAGACTCACTCGAGCCCAGCCCCAACCCCGCCACCGATATATTTACCACCACACACCCTCGTCAACGCCAGACAAGATGGTTCCTCTGCACAACGAGCTGCCAGCCAAACCTGCGCCGTAAACACGTCACACTGTGATCAATCACAACGGAATTCACTAGGGTGTGGGCCATTTTTCCACAGTTGTTGAACAATAAATTTTATAAATAACACGCCGTCTACAAACAACTGATGTGTTGAAATTCCCCCCCCCCCCATGCTTTTCGACCTTATTGGATGGGTCATCATCAATGGCTGTTAATGTTTGTTTTTGTATGTGTATCATTACAATTATTACATAAAATACTGTACTCACAGATATAGTGATAATGCTCACATGTCGGTCTGTAAAAGTGCCTAAACTTCTGTTTCTTACCGGCATGTGAGGATTTCTACTATGACTGTGAGCGCAATGATGATGCCCTACACCATGGCCGAAACGCGTTTGGGGAATTAAAAAAATAACATTCACCACAAAAATTGTAGATAGCGTTTTACAAAACTAAATTACAACAGTATTTATAAGCAGAATTTTTATCGATTTAATAATTGTTTTTAATCATTATGGAGCATAGGACATTGAAAGATTACTTAAATTTCTTCCTTTCTGTGCCTAGTTATATCCTTCCACCCGAGTCTTCCTACGTTTACATTCAACAGTAGGTTTGCAAGTATTTCCTGTTTTATACGAAGCCTTGCTGGCCGAGATTGCTGAATCAGAATCATGATTCATAAAATATAGTTACTAGATTATATAATAATCGTCTATTTAAATCACAGACCTCTTTTCCAATGAGTATGGAGTGAGACATGTTACACTGCAATTTTTGATTCATCCGTCTAATAAGTACGTAAAATACTCTGGTTTCTTTCGGAAGAGTAGGCCTGAATCAGCTGACTCCGAGTTTCACCGTCTCTTTTCTTTCATCTTCATATACACACGATAGTCACTACATCCACACAAACACAAAAGCAGAACAACAGAATGTCTGTCCTACTCTGCCACTGCGCCTATCTTTCTGCGTGAGGATGCAATCAATTTTCGGGTTACGGACAATATAGAACAATAGCAATCAAAATTACGTTGAACATGATCATAAGTCAAAACGTGTAACAAATTTGCAAACAGAAAAATACTTTTACTGAAAATTACATGCAAGAATCACTTCGTCTCTCTACACGTTTTTTACGCCTTTCTATCTTCCCTACAATATTATAAATGCCCTTCGAAATAATTCCTGCCAGCTTCAGAGCGTCATATTTCGTTTCGTCACTAGGCCGGTTACACACTGGGCGGTTTCGTCCGCTCCGGAAATTTCTCCGTCGCCACCCTTCAGGTAGTGGCGCAAGGGATCAAATGGGAGCTTACACACTGGGCGGAGGGGAAAACCCGCGGTAGCGCTGCCGTCGACGGCAGGTATACGACCGCGCGCTGCCACTACATTCAACGGTTGTTTGACCGCCCCAGTCCAGACAGTGGCCCATGTGGCCAGATGGGCGCTTGCACACTAGGCGGATTCTAACCGCTTGTGCGTATTCAGTCTGTGTAAAGTTATCATTTTTTTAATTTAAAAATCGTAATATGAGTTAAGTGGTGATAGATAATGATTTTCTCATTTCGTTAGTGGAAGCTAGACCAGTTTTAAGAGGTAAAACAGTGGTTTCTTTTAAAGATCGAGACGCTACCAGAAACGCTTGGAAAGAAGTGTGCCTTGAAAGTGGAATGATTTTGACGAAATGGAAAATTAGGAAAAATGCCTTGGATAGTAAACTATTGATCACGTATTTACATAAATTTTTACACCTCAACTAGAACTTGAAAAATATGGAATCACATTTTATAGAAAGATTTTGATGATTAATAGTAGGCCTATATAACTGTGTCCTTATATCTTAGACATTTGTCAAGGAACACTTCAACATTCGAAATTCTGTCGCTCGACATTGTGAGATCTTTTTTTTTTTTTTCTTCTTCTTTTTTAACACAGCATTGACGAATACAGTAAAGTAATAATTTTTAAAACACTCAACATATTACAACTTAAGCAAAAATGTTTAACTAGTCGTTTGTGCTTGTAAGAATAAAAGCAGTGGAGAGTAAAGTCAACAGTGAAGAGTCGATTACACAGTGAAGTATATGTCTTAGTTACAAATAAATGTAAGTATTAGCCATTATATGGCATGGTGTATTTTTCAAACTTTTCTTGTACACCTATTCCTATTCACCTAAAGGAGTTTTCACCCTAACATAAAACAAATATAGGGGATTGGAATTATATAAAATTAAATGTTTGTCTATAGTAGTTCCATAAGAAATCTGCTTACTTCAAGGTGATTGCCAGCATTTCCACACGTTAAATACCATTCATCAACTGGGTATTTCTCCTTTGAATGTCGTACTTTAGTTTCACAAGCAATTGTCGAAATAAACATCCCAAAATAACTGAAAAACTTGGTGTCGTCGTTCCTCAAATATTCTGTTCTCCTTTGGTTTTACCTTTTCCTATTTCTATGGCGACTGTCAAAATAAGAATTTCAAAACCTAATAAGTAATAATTAGTAATAAATGCTAAAATAACCAAATTAAATTATAATTTCACAAAATGAAACTCAAGTTATCAAAAGCAAAGTACTGACGCTCGACCACGTCATCTTTTACCTGCTCTTTGTAGCAGCGGAGGTCTTACCGCTGAAATAGCAGCGGACGTTCTACCGCTGAATGTGTAAACACCTCAAATTCTATAGGCGGCAGCGGTTGAGTTTCCGCTACGGGAAAAACTGCCCAGTGTGTAACCGGCCATAGTGTTAACGCTGCTTCCCCAGTTTACTTTTCATAGGTCCAAACACAGTAATATCGCAGGGAGACAAATCAGGGGATGAACTTGGCACTTCCCAGTTGAATTTGTTGAAGGGGACCTTACAGACTTTTGCCGATTTGGATCCTCCATAAACAACATGGCTCCAATTTAACCTCCCTTGAAACCCCCCAAACGCAGCCTGACGTGGCTCTTGCCTCGACACGTCCCCCCCTCCCTTTCACCAGTTTAGCACGTAGCCTTTTTCCCTGTTAATTCCAGAAGAAATTTTTTCTAATAGCCTAACGTTAAAAGTATTGTGTATGTATTCAACACAGCTGATATTTGCGTTATCTTCTCTTCTATAACTATAAATATTCTGAATGAAATGTTGACACTAGCCATTCTTGCAAATGATTACTAAAAACATTCTCTTTTTCTCATTCTTCATTGTTCATTAATTGATAAAAATAAAACAAACTATACGTGCTGCGTAAAAAAAATTAATAATAATAATAATAGTTGCATTTTTGTTTTCTTTCGCTGCAGTTTTGTCATCATGCTTTATACATTCCAGCGAATGATTCTTTAACCTGCTTAAAAGATTTCTATAACTCATTGGATGGTGAAAACTCGTTGAAAAAAAACATTTCGACAATCCTCATAAAGTTAATTGTACAGTGCTACTTCACATCACACTTTAAACTTGAAATAACACTTAAGCGATCACTGTAATTAAAGTTACCTTGAGATTCACTTGACAGAACTAAATTAAAATTATTTTATCAAAGAGTAGAGTGGGCGACTCTAACCAAAACAGCTTTATTTAAAACCATCAAAACAATGCGAACTGTGACTGCCTCGGAGAGTCCTGAATAACATCTGTAAGAGCTTTTGTGTTTAGGTACGGCATGTCTTATTTGCGAATCGTAATGTCAGTTAGTTCAAATGCGCCTACCGCATGCAACCCAGCGCTATGACTTCAAGTCACACGCATGCCCAGCACTGTTAGTATATATGTTATCTAAATTGCATAAGGAGATAATTAAATGACAGAAATAGATATCCGCACGCTGTTCTGTGCCTTATATTAACTGTGACAAATAATATGAATGAAAAGCTACTTGGCTTCACTCGGAAACCTCACCTCGCGCCCTTTTCCCAAGTAGACAAGCTTAGCTTTCTACCCAACCCCCCCTCCCCCCTCGACCGAGCACCGTAGTTTATGAACCTTCCCAATGTGATGTCGCATTGTCATGGAGAAGCACAACGCCTTTTATCAACCTCTTTCCCCTCCCCAGCTTACCCCTCCCACCATTTTATCCCTAATTCCCTATATGAATTGTTTGCAGGTTTTACAGTAAGTAGCTGTCTTAACCCTGAGACTTTCGGCATAAATTATGAATACAAACAGTTTTCGATACTTGTAATCGGCGACCTTTGTGTTCACCTGTCAGTCGCTGTGGCGCCCACTTATCACAAACTTTTTACGCTCAAAGTAAGGATTTATTAAGAATTTTTAAATCCTTTTTAAGCAACTACGCAGCCTCTACCCCAAGATCTCCATATGTAAGAATTAAATTTATTACATAATTTATTAGTGATCCTGTACCAATTTTTGTGTATATATGTCGGTACATTTATGGGAAGTACTGAAGGTAGGCTAAATTTTGTGTCAGAAGTAAGTATGTCCTGATTTAGTTAAAATTTACCACTACAGTTAACACATAAACAAAAATATAAGTCTATAGATTATGATCGTAACTGGATAAAATACTTCAAAGTTACACATCGAACGGCAGACTTCAGTGTAAATCATTTTCTTTAGATATTGTTCAAATTTGTCCTCTCTAATGGACATCACTGGTGTAAAATTTTACATCAGTTTCATTGAAATAGATTTCTAAATTTATTTTTTGTCTTTAACACTATCCATTCCTTGTTCATACTCAATGTTACATAAAAAATTGCCTTCATAAACACTGAGAGGTTTCACAATATGTGCGCACGGTAGTCGATTCAATGGTGACACAGCCTAAACTTTTCTCGAAACGATTCGGGCCATTTTCTACGTCAATTTCTTTGGTCTGGGTGACGTAACATTTCAGATAAATTTTTTTCAGATTTTTTTATCCGATTTTTTGTATTTCCTCTTATTAACTGTCGTTTTTCTTTCCACAATACATTCGGGCAAGTGATAATATAAAAATATTTTAGTTTGGATTACAATTATCTAAATGCAGACTGCTGTAGTCATTTCACTCGACACTGAAGAAGTGAGGAAAGAACGTTTGAAGAATTATCGACGTGGTTCTTCATCGTCCTATCCCCCAGACACTGTTAACACTCTGCATCCATATATAGAATTTGATGCTTTTAACACGTTTCATGTTTGTAAAATTCCACTTGCTTTGCGAGTTTGGCGTTACATTAACTACTGCTACCGTTTCGGCATCCAACCAGGGGCCTTCCTCAAGGTTACTTCGGGCTGATGTTTCCACTCTGACGGCTGCTTGCACCCCCTCGTTCCCCAAAGTAAGATTCCTATCTGACTGACGTGGTACCAGAGGGGTAGGTTTGGGTTCGTAGTAGACATGTAATGCGGTGGGTCTGTAGAGGAGGGTTTGTCTAACCTCATGATGTTTGTGTAGCTGCAGAATCCCTTCTTTTTTTCCAGTATCAGTTTCTCCACTATATTGTTGCTACTAAGTGTGGACACATGAACACTAAGGACGGACACGACATTCCCACCACACAACGCTTAAACATCCATGCCCTCGGTCGGACTTGAAGCGGCGACTTTTGGGACGCGGAGCTAGTACTCTAGCCCCCACGCTCCCGAGGCCGGCGAATCCATTCTACCTTGACGGTCTTGATCCGGAGGGCTTCTGTCTTGCGGACTAACAGATAAGATGTCATGTCAGGTCCGACACCACCATCATTATTACGTTGGCGAACGATGGATAGGGGAATGCTGATACGTATTAGACGATCAGCTGAGATTCTGTCATAATGTGAATGATAAAAGGCATCTAAAAGTTATGAGGTCCGATTTATTAAAGCCGTGAACATACAGCCGATTGCATCCTCCCGATAGAGACTGTAAGGAATGCTCATTGCAGCTGACTGAGTAATAACTTGTAGACTGATGGATTATTGTACAGTTTGGATGGCAAGCTACGTGGCTGATGGTACGCCGCCCCCATAATCTTGCAAGGTATACATGGTGAAGAGATTAGAGCTAAAAGATTCAGCTGTACTGTTAGCAACCCACAGCAGCTGAAGGAAGACTGCCTGAGGAATGAGTCATTTACTCGCGGAGGGGATGTAACCAGCCGTCAGCAGGGAATATATATGCCCGAAATAGCCCCGAGTAAGGCCCTAGGTCGGATGCCGACACGTTGCCAGTAGCGACAACATTCGCTAACCCCGCGAAGTAAGTGGAGTTTTAATCTGCATCCAGGTCGCTGATTGTTCGCACCCTGAAAGAGAACGACAGTCATTTTTCCAAAAGTGTCGCCTTCTTTAACTGTCCACTGTGCATTTCATAATGTCAAATTTTCCGAATTTAGATTCACTTAACGATAACAGTAATTTGTCAGGATCCAGAGTACATCAGTACTAAAAGAAGTTTATTTACAATGTGAACTTAATCCTTGGGTTTTTAGCAAAGCCATATAATTCAAAAACTGCTATGGCACCCATGTTTTCACCTCACCAGTTAAAATAAGAGTTTGATGCGGACTAACGACACGAAGTAAATTGAACTTTCTGGAGAGATTGTAAAAATCAAGCTGTTAGTAATTAAGTTTTTATGGCACTTTAGGACTGAAGAAAAAGTGAAACTCTCAATGTAAATACCATATTTATGTAGAGAACTGTACCACACAAGAAGTTTCAAATTCGTCGATTCACCTTCAAATCAGTTTTCTGCTTCAGGCGCTAGTGACCTCGCTGTCGACGCGCCCTAAAGCCACAACAACAACAATAGCAACAACAACATTTTCCGCTTCATTACGTTATTATCAACTTACAACAGGAAACTTCATTGCTATGGTCGCTCTAAGCACATCCTAACAATGGATACTGTACCTAGGAGCAGTGCACATCACTACATTAACGACCCTCCATTAAAACACAGAAACATTAGCTTTATTGCTTATGACTTTAGGTCTCGTAGCCATCCAGGTCGGCGAGGAAGGACTGGGAGCAACGAACGGGAAGGAGTTGAGACATGGCCTTATAGAGCAAGCATCCCGGCATTCGCATGGAGTGATTTCGGAAAACCATGTAAACGAATGTGTGATCGTAAGTTTTCCCGGCGGAACTGTTGCTGGAAGATTTCTCGGGCGTGCAGCCGGGTCAATTGCACGCCCGAGAAATCTTCCAGCGTGTAAACGAAATATAGAAGTCCGGACGGGGATTCAAACTCGCGTCCTCCGAATGCGAGGGCAGAGCGTTACTGCTCAACCAATGGGTTCGGTAAAATATAAAAAACCATTATGGTCTAGATATAAAACAAGGTGATCTAAAGAATGTGTTGTACAAAACCTACAGAACTTCTGGCAAAACATACTGTTTACGGCGACATCAAGGGCGGTTGTGTTAGTAGTGAGGAGTGTAATCCTAATTCCCGTACAATCTATAAGTTAAAAATATACTCAACCTGGCAAGATTACACGTTTATAATTCTACCTTCAGGCTAGGAAAGTGAAGAAGATCTTAAAATAAGGCTTAATACTAAAATGGACCAGAACCCTTTATTTGGTAGGAAAATTATGAGGCGTAAATATAAAAGAGGTCTCTTTCAAGTAGTTGATAACTAGAGAGACAGGAAAACTTACACTTCAGTTTGCCAAACCTCAAGTAGAGGTTGAAACAGATGAACTTTCATTCTTTCCTCCGAAAGAAAAGTGGCGGAAAAAATGATGTGTAAGTTACTTAATCACAGGTACTAATTAAAACTCGCAGAGTCGCCAAATCTCTATAACAATACCGCAATCATTTGAAACATTTCTTGTAACTGTTTGCAATGACTTAATACAACCATAACATTCATTCGACACAGAAGGTAGATTGCGTTAAAAACACGGTTGAAAAATATACTCACTGACTCTATGACTCTTTGTTCGAAATTAAACGTCCTGATTATGTACTGAAATATTTTTCCCATTTGTAGACTGCTCGTAGCTTTGGTTTCAAGCGTTCTCCCCTTTCCTCATCGAAGGCATGAAGAACAATCGCTTTTAATTTCCACCCCGCGCGTCTGGAACCTTTCATGTGCCTGACACTTTCCTGAAGACTGCACATGGCCTGAAGTTTTGTCGGCGTGCGTGAACAACGCGCCGCCCTCGCTGCTACTTTGCGCAGAGTGCTGTTGTCTATTGTTCCAGACGCTGTCGTCCTGCGGGCCGCCAGATTCCGCTCGCCCCTACCACGTAATGAAAAGCACTAGCGGTGGCAAACGGCAAGGCATCCTCCGGTTGTAAAAAAAAGTCTTTGCAGACGAGGGCAGTGGAGCATTCATACTTTGAAACGTTTTTTTCAATAACTGTTGTTATTTACTGGAGTTGCAGCTTCATAATCTGCAGGAGTCTAACGAAGATAGCTCGACAGCATGAGTAACGCAGCAGAAATTACGAAAACCTGCAACAACAACTCACCACGGAGATCCTGACTTCGAAGTATGCAGTTCTGCAGCCACTGAATCATACCGAGCCAAAGTGTTTCAATGGGTCTCGACTCCAGTACACAGTACCCCACACTAACATATCAGTCAGTATTCTTTCGAGGACTTTTCATCATGAACCGTCAACTTTGTGATTCTCCATATCATTCTGCTGACGAAGGAAGGTGTATCGTTAGTTCTACACTACCTCATCCTGCAATCTACGAACTGCAGTCTGTTCGGTCTCTCTGTCATTCCAAATACCTCGACAATTTTTGTCGAAGAACATACTTCGGTTGCCAACCAACACTATTCCCTTCGTTTTTCTCATTCTCCTATACACAAGCATAAAGTATACAACAATTTTAAATTTCTGAGTAGCATTTTGATTCATCATTGCCTCATTGGAAAAAAATAACACCTGTTAGCTAATGATTAGGAGCTGCTTTAATAGAATACAGTATTTCGTATACTTAAATTATGTGAACTTTAATCATAATCAGTAATCAACAAGCTTCGTCAAAATTAGTGAAATTTGCTTGTTTAACTTCTTTTTCAGTACGGAAGACATCAAATAAAATAAAACTTAATGAATTTAGTTGTCGTGACGTACTACTTTCATCATTAAGTACTAGGATTCTTGATTTACACCAAAAAACATTTATTACACATCTGTAATTCGTTAAGTAGTATGATTCAAACAAGTTCACATTGAAAGTAAAGTATTTAGACGAGCGTATTCTATAATCTTCAAAATACTTCTCACAGGCACTTTTCAACATAGATCTAACTCTACGCTTAAAATTCTATGTGGTTGCAATACATTGTCCTTGACCTTATCATCGTCTGGAAAAGGGGAAAAAATAGAGGGGTAATTGTTCAGTGAATATCATCGAGGAGCGATTGCTGCAGTATTGATTTCCTTTTCAAAAAAATCACTAAGAAATGATGACGTATTAGCTGAGATATTTCCTTGACACGTATGCCATGAGTTGTTTTCCGGTCGGGTTTATATGTATGCTTCCTGTAAACAGGACAAATTTTATATAAAATCCTTACTGACGCACGATTGGAGACGAGAATGTGTTGTGAAGCACATCTCAATAATCTTGATATTTAGTGAAACTTCACTGCATTTTCTTCAGGAAGCTTCTTCCGAGATGAAAAGGCAACTGTTTCGGTATCGTAATTACGGAACCGTGATTAGGTTTATCTTTAATTAATTTATTTAATTTACTATTATGACAGTTGAAATATTGCAAGTTTCACCACAGCTCACTTTAAATAATTTATACAAACCGAAGTTTCCAATTAGTTAGCACCCCATTCGTGTTAGTTAACATTATCTAAGAGTTCAGGTTCTAGGACAAAAATAAAATAAAATATGCGTTCCTAAAGCGAGTTCTGTCAGAAGATAAAAAGTAAACAACTTCTGTGAATGTCCTGACGTGACGTCGCTCTTCAGCGAAGATCTGGGAACGTGCAGTGTACTGTGATTAATAAGATGGTCACTTTGGTTTGTTGGTAAGTGGATCTTAGCTAGGCGGTCCAATCCCTGAGAAGTTGACGACAAGCTGCTCAGTGTGTTGGTCGCCACAAAGAAACACTGTTTGTTGAGGATTACTTGGCGGGGCTTGATGAAACCAATAGCGAACATTAGAGCGATTTCTGATTCCATTTTTATGCACTGGAGGTTGTTGTTTGAAACTGGCTTGGTCAGTGGCATTAGAGTCAATTACGGCAAAATAATGTCATCCAGTAAGGAATTGTTTATCAGGTGGAGGAGAGGAATCGTACGCGTGTCTTGTGCTGGAGAGAAACTACTGAGAGGATCAGTTGCAGGTTTTGTTGAAGAGAGCTACCGTGGGGATTTAAAACACTGTCATAAGGCATATATAAGTGAGCCTACATGTAAAGGGCTGTTGCGTGTGAGGGATTCCAGTCAACAGATCTGGAACCTATATTTCTCAGTTATTGGAACTGTGTAGTCCATTGTGTTCGGGACGCTTCAAAAGAAGTCAGCGAATATAACACTGTTGTTTTTATCGCCGTCGTTCATAGATGGTATAAAAGTTGAATGGAAAGGTAGCTAGCTGTCACTACCCGAACAAGGGAGCTGTCATGAGGCCTCACAGCTCATCTGGTGCTGCCAGCACAGGAGGACTCGCATGGTGGATGAAGAAGGTCACGTCACGGAACTGAGGACCTTGGCAAGGAACTGGTTCCTTGCATTCTCCTGGACCTTGCTGAAGAGTGAAATCACTCTGCCGAAAGAAATGAATAGCAACAGTAAAGTAACCGAAAATTGCAGAAATAAATATCCTTGACTTCTCCGAGGGTCGTATTGGATGGCATTGTTGAAATCTTAGGAACGTTGAATTAACTGAAGATACTTGCAAAAGTGCGGAGAAAACTATGTAAACTGTCACAGAAAAATAACAAAGCTACTACGCAGTGATAAAAGTAATATATTGTAATAAACTCTTTTGGTGGGGGTAGCTCTACCTTTTAAACTTGTTAGACGCACTGTATAGCGTCAGCAATTAAAACTTTTCTTTATCAACATGTTAATACCGTATTAAGCCACGCACATGACACGTCTCAGGGGTTACAAGACCATAAAGAAAATGGGTTCACAAAAGATATGACTTTATTGACCAAACTAAAGACACAAATCTGACATGTGAAGTTTTACGGATGGTTAGCTCAGTTGAATATTTCAAACAAGTATCTAGCTAATCAGGGTAGCTTCTCAGGGGTATTTTCCGGGCTCTTGATATGTTGCACTAAGTCTCACTTTTATAGGCACATACCGTGTCCGCGCACTGCTCACTGCCGGCGACGGGAAATGAACCTCAGGCCCACCGAGGATGGCGGTGGTCTCGCAGTCCCTCTTCTCACCTCGACATACAGTCCAGAAGTGTCTCGTCTCGTCTCCACTCCACCTCCGAGCAGCATTCCATGTAACAGGATACAAGAATATCCGAGTTGCCGGGCCACTATTGTCCATAGGTTGGCTGTCCCTGCTGTTATTGTCAACAGCGCAGCGGGTGGCTTGACGAACGGGCTCGTGGCTTCCGCTCGCCGAAAAATAGCCCTCGCTTTATCTGTGCACACTGCGTCGCCTTGGAAACGCGACTTATTACAGCTTGCCGACCAACCCACCTAAATTTAAATTCCATGGAATTTAAATTTGCTTATAAAGTCTTCTCTGCAACTTTGTTCTCAGTTCAGTTCCTGCTCTCTTGATAACAATACCCTTGATTTACAAATCTATAAAACCCTGCAAACTTATAATTTCATAAGATATTTACAACGTTCACCCAGTTTCAATCAAAATTCCCCTGCGGAAATGTCATGTGAGGACACGTTAAAGGCGCCAAACTGTGAATGTTTACAATACAACTCGCTTCGTGTGCAAAACTCCCCAATGCATCAGCCATCCAAAGTGTACCATCCACATAACAGCAGGATCCAGCCTCAATCTATCATTATACATTATACACACAACATAAAAAAATATACAACACTAAAATAAAAAAAACAATGGTTCACAGTACTTATGATAGTGTCATAAGCACTCACTATAGATTAACAATGGAATGTCTTTAAGCGTTACAGGTCCATCAAAAATAAGAAACTATGGACATTTTTACGTGAGGTTGTCCCTCCACAACTCTTCCTCTACACAGTACCTACCTACCTATTGTTCTTAACCTATAATATATGCATCTTATACTATTCCAAAATATCAATAATTGAGAACATGGTGCTCTGAGGAATCGTTATGAACTTAAAATTTCCATAACATTAATCTCTCATACAGAATAAAAGATAACCCCCCATAATTTCCATACACCTTCACACATAATACAATTACAGATGAAAACACGTGGCAATATCAATCAGTGCCACTAATCTATATATCTATAAATGAGAAAATGAGAAAGTTCGGATGTGTGTTTGGATGTACGTTGGCAATCAATCACGCCTTAATAACTCAACATATTTAAATGAAATTTGGCATGAAGTCAGTTAATTGCGTGCGAAATGCAATAGGATAGATTTTATCCCGCAAAAACGCATAGTTCTTTTAGAAATTGCCATTAATATCAATTCGGAAGCAACAAAGAGTTTCCTACTTCGTAGATAGCCGTGCCACGTTTACTCTTTGCTTTTTAAGTAAATCGCAAACACTACTTCTCAGAAATACATATGCAAGTTTGTGTTTAGTTTAAAAGCCATAAAACTGACGCACCTGACAAATAATAGTTTTGAAGCAGGAAATATAAATCTGTTCTTAAACTTAAATTAAAAAAATAAAGGTAGGTACTGTTGTCAAGTTCGCAAAGAGATGTTTTCATTTGCGTACATAAAATACTATGACATATCAAATATTACACCATAATTTCGTTCGTAATATATGCGTTATAATAAATATAAAAAATCAAAGCTTGGAAAAAAGTAAAATGCTATGAGTATACCAGCACGAAAGTCGGTTCACTGAAAGTGCAAAATGGTCGTGCCCCAAATGTCGTATTTATAAAAATGTAAAAGATTCCATTCTATCTCGGTTTAAGTTATTTCCTGTTTCTTTTTGTTACTATACAGTCTGTGTATTACAAATTATTTTTGCCGAAATTTAAAACTTAACTAATCCTTTTTATTTTTTGTTCAGAATTTTTGTACGAATAGTACTGCTTTTTATTTACTGTTCAATATTCTGCAAATATCTATCGAACGCTACACTTAAAACGAATGTATTCAATGGGCTAATGTAGAAACTTATTGTTTCATGAAGTAACACTGAAAGTCGTTTACAACACAATACACCTCATTTGCATGGAACATATGAAAGCTGCTTACTTATTACGAATAATAACTAAATTCCTTCTGCCATCTGCTGTAACAAAAAAACATTCTGGTCCAGGCAGCATTTCAACCAAACCACATTTCTGCTAATACTGCCGCTACAAAATCAAACGATACGAACACATCTCAACACATTAAATGCTCTGGACCTACATAGTGGACACTAACAGAATTTTCTATATCTAAATTCCTAATTAGTATATCATAAATTACTATCACAATTAATTTCATTATACACCTTACTAAATCACGAGCAATAAAAGTCACTTTATCGCGATGTACATTTGACCTGCAATATTAACGATCGTAGAGAATTGTGAACTTTCCGTTGTAAACTGTAAGTTAAAAGCATTTTAGCATAAATTTTTTAATTACGTTACCTCAATAACTGTCATGAAGCTGACGACATAGTTCATGCGGCTGAATGTAGTTTTAGACATATTCAGTATTTAATTTACTACGTTAATAATAAGTCAAGTTTATTTCGCTATTCATGACGTCACTAACATACAATATAGTGAATGTATTAATGTGCGAGTGATAGAAGCTTTGATTTTCTAGCGGTAATTTTAAAACGCAGCCTGGGCCAGAATGAGAACTGAAACATTATTAGTTATTAAGCTTCTTTCATGAGCGCCATTTTAGTGACATCATGTATCGCTTTGTACCGATATTGTATCAAAAGATCTATATTAAGCTTGGACGATTTAGCAGAACCATGCGGCGTTGCCCGAAGTAAATTTTTTAAATTTATCAATGTTTTATTCAGATAGTGGAGTGGCGGAAAAGCGGAGTGGTAATTCGCCGGTAGTCATTCAATTCTGTATGCAGAATAAGAAACCGAATATGAAGAAACAATCTATTACTACTTTTATATTGAAATTTATATTTTAGCGCAGAATTAATGGATCGAAACGAATGAACTATAGTAAACTGGTCTATAGGAAATTCAGTTGTTTCCAGAGATAGAGAAACCATTACCGCAATACCACTGATTATTATGGATAAAAGAATCAATTACTACTATACTTACTACTATAATATGTAAATTTCTGTTGATGGAACCAATATATCCTTAAAAAAATCAATATTCAAAGAGCAAATTAAGTTCTTCTTTTTTAAAGATTTTTTCAGTACTCAATGCAAATCAAAATATTCATTTTTAGTATCGCAATTTTACTAATGGAAATGAACGTCCTTGGGCCACTTAAGTATTTATTTGCTGTTTGGATGTTAGTATTTTGTTGTTGTTGATATTTAGTCGATTCCATCAATGTATTGCTAATATTTTGACGTTTTGAGCTTCCATTAATTAAAACTATATTCATTTTTATTCGCGTGATGAAATTAGTAATTTTAAGAGATGTTTAAACGAAATTCAAATCTTTCAAAGAAATGTAAGAAAACTAGGGCTATGAAAATAGCCAAAACCTAGGAGACAAATCCTCAATATTGTATATATGGATATATTAAACTGAAAATACTCCTTACAAACAGAATATTTTTACTGTTTTAAAAATTCAGAGAAGTAGTTGTGGAACATAAATAGATTTTTTTAATTTTATTACAACATTTAGTACTACTATTACTAATAAAAATAGCTCTAAAATAAACTGTATGGTCGTATTGACCTGGTGACAAGACTTCTTTACGTCTCCGGAATCAGTCCCTTTCGTAGCCTCTTAACGTAACCCAGTAATCCTACCGGACATAGAGGACCCACAGTTCAACACGTAATCAGAACAAAGTGAGCATTCTGGCGTAATTCACATCACACACCAACCTATGCCAGAGGTGAAGGTCGAGCTAGGGACCTTTGAAAATCCTCGCCAAGACTGGAATTCAAGCTGGGGACTTTTCCATCTCCAGTTGGACGCCCTAACCACTGAGCAACCAGACCTCTCAAGAAAATCTTATATTACAACACTTTTCAACGCGGACGAAGTCGCGGGTAACTGCTAGTAATCACATAAAATCTAAACTTAATGCTCCAGTTTCTTAGAACATAATTACATCAGACTATAGGGGAATAATATTAATCAATGTCCTCTAATATATATAAAGCGTAAAATAACAAAACTCATGCCATGAAAACAATTAATCTAAAGACAGATGATGCACCAATCACAACATTTGTACACATACCTCGAATCTAACAGCATTTGCTTAGACGCCTCACCAAATGAGAATGGAACACTATTCAAAACAAAACTGCAGACAAGCGTCACTACGCGATGGTAAGTTGCTTCTTCGCAAACAACGGTCATCTCACCCCGTTCATTCACCCAGAACAAAGTCAAGGACACTCACCTGCCGGGCTCCAGCTCCACTCAAGAGACTAGGGGATTAGTCTACCTGCTGGTTCCCCTATTCCGAGAAGTTCATACAAACACTGCTGACCCCCCTGCTGGCAGGGACAACATCCGCCCCAGCTGATATTCACAGATTCGCAACAAGCCACTTTCTCCTGTTTCTTCTTGGCATTCCAAATCCTCAGTAGCCCACTAACCCTTTTTCACTGCTATAATCTTGCTTGTTTTAACATTACTCTACCTCATATATCACCAGTCCTTTTTGAACCGAATATCCTTGGGAAACAATATAAGTGCGTGTAGTGGGACACTTTTCTCATCTAAGCGGCCTTTCATATGGAGAAGGTGATGTTTAAAATTTACAATCTTGTTTTTCTCGAATTCACTTTGGTGTTCCCCTTTTTCTTTACATCTTCATGGGAGTAATTACCAGAACTTCAGGAACATAAGATAATTATGAATTTTAACAATTGATGGCTCCCTTTTCTCAGTTTACTGGTCACTGTTGGGCATACTGCGCCGCATCAGTGACTAAATAACGCAATCCGTTGTGTTCCTTTCTGCGAGAGGCTGTTCTTTATTTAATTAAAGCAACAATCTGCTTCTGCCGCTTATTGACTATTTCAGGGATTGAGCTGCCCAGCTTAATGAGGTGGACTTATTTGCCACATTAGAAGACAGCTGTAGACACTCAGTTCCCACTTCAGCCTATCTGCACATAACACATCTGCGCCTTTCTGACGCCATACCTCTCACTGACACACTACCGAGACAAAAAGGAAGTTATCTTTTCATTGACAAGACCATCTTATGTGTATTGGTTACTCCCGCTAGCCACATTTCGTTCACAACCTTATCGTCATATTTAATCCTGAATTTGGCCGCTAGATTATCTTGCTGATTCTTGCAGATGAACACTTTTGGTTTTCATTCCCACGCCACTTGAATCGCATTATTTATAAGCGAGATTATTTTACAGGATGTAGCGTTTTCGTAGCCTATCAAGACATTACTTCTTCTCTGTCCCAACTTTTATATCCCGACCTTTTTTTTCAGTATTTATCAGGGTAGCGAAGTCAGTCGGGTCAGAAAAACTTACATGGACTCTCATTACTTCTTCATCAGAACTCATACACTTCATCTTGAATGTGTGTACACGATTTTCTCACAAAAATTAATGTTTACAGAATAGACTATTGTACTTATATCCACTACGCTACTTGCTTATATCTTAACTAAGGGCCATATTTACAACCAATACAACCAACAAGGTATCTTTAAACTCACTTCAGTGTCAATTCCATTGAGAAAGCATAATAAATCTGCTGGTTATGAGTTGACTTTAATCGTCTGGAAACGATTTTCACACCATCGTTCCGTCTCAACATCAGAAGTGCGAAATCACAGCATCGAGCTCTTATTTTTCCAACCTTGAAATGAAAATACTTCACGCTTATCTTGGGGCATGCTGCTTTTTGATCATGCGTCGACATGGAACGCAGCCCGTGAAAACCATTCATCTTCGGCACCTGTGCCGAAATCTTTTCATTCAGTGGAACACCGGGCAGACCCGTACCGTGAAATATCTGTTCATACAAGACAAACTTAGATTTTCGTCCATCTGACAGGTCTAGTATAGAAATCCCAATCACTGAACATGTCTTTACTGCTTGAATGAGATGAACGTACTGCAAGTCCATACGTTCACTTCCTACAAGCGTCACCTTCGGCGGCTTGACATATTTTAGTGCACATGTTTGCAAGACACCAGCGAACTTATGGTCATCTATCCGTAGTGCGTTTGTCGCCGATCGCATACCGACGACATTTTCGGCGTTACCAGAATCCTTTCCATCTATTACTGTATTTTCATTGCTGATGACACTTACTTTCTCTCTCTGGTCCCCTAGGATATGCAGTTCATTTACAACTTGTTTGGAAAAACTCTTCTGCGTCTCACCGAGACTTTTGCACTCTGCTTTACACTCGGCGATACTCTGGCGAACCTCACTGATCTGCCCTCCGATATGATTCATCCTTGTTTCAGTGCTTGTTTGTACATCAGCGACTCGCAATTCTAATTGGTTTGTTCGCGCTTCCGTCCGTTGCTTCCATTCCAACATTGCATCTGTGTTGACTGCTCATTAATGCGATTCACGGCGCTGGACATTCTGATTTGTTCTTCCTGCATCGTTTTCAATATTTTCTTGACTCCACTGAGTCCTTCAGACTTGGTATTCTTTAAGCCTCCAATCTCCTCTTTTATGAGTACTGCGATTTCATCGGTGACTTCAGTCTTCAGCTGGTCTTGTCCGCTCTTTATATCAGACATCATCGCGAACAGAAGATCAAATTTTTCGGCTTTGCTCAGTGGATTTTTGGCTGGCTCCGGCTGTTGGGCAACCATTTCTCCAGAAAAAGACATGGTACTTTCATCCCCTTTTCTCGTTACGCCCAAGATATGCGAAACGGGCATCGCTTCTTCGCAATTTGAAGTGCCGTCTTTGATTTCCATGTTAACTTATGTGTTATCTCCCATCAATTGAGAACACATGAGACTTGCAACGCTGATCTGTCTGACATTAATTTTATTTCCACAACAGGACAACAACCACATCATAAAATCTCCAATAAATACCGTCAAACAATAAAACATCAACAAATTATCCATTAGCATAAAGCACATATACCAACTACAACGATGGACGGACCGCCAGGCATGAAAAACTGAACTTACAGAACAGGACAGCACTACCAAAATCCAATTGTCTAAGCACCGAAACAAATGCGAACATCAAAAAATATCTTAAAACCCACATATATCAGCTATCACATTTTTTTTCTGACCACCAGACATCCTTAACTCCAATTCTACAGCGGTATAACACAATGAACATGACCTTTTCCAAAGAATGTCAACTATATGCATGAAAATCAACATAAGTCACATCAATGTAACCACGATAAACATTATAACTCTCTATTCCAACCGTCAGACATCGAAAACTCTGCTCTCACAACCAAATTTCACAACAAAAATACCATTATCCTAAAGAAACTATATAGATAACGAGATAACATATGTGGAATCAACTGATAAACAGCTCTTCCGTGTATCACACATGTGCTAGCAATCATTCCATCAATCAACTTCCCCAATGGAGCAACACAATCAACATTACATATTTCAATATACATCGGTAATGGCTGTGAAAATCAAAAAAGAGTTCTTCAATGTATCACACATGTACAGACTATAACTGCGTCCATATCACCATTACAAATTCTAGCTGTAAAAGTATACAAACATTACACATGACGTATATACTTATTGTACATGCTGGATTGCTGCTGTTACAACCACACAGGAAAATGCTGAAAACACAGAGAGTTCTACTCACTACTACGACTTGTTTGCAACATATCAAACCAATTGGACCACAGGTTGGGCGCCATATGTAATATCTTTTGGTGAGGGTGGCTCTACCTTTTAAACTTGTTAGACGCACTGTATAGCGTCAGCAATTAAAACTTTTCTTTATCAACATGTTAATATTAAGCCTCGCACATGACACGTCTCAGGGGTTACAAGACCATTAAAGAAAATGGGTTCACAAAAGATATGACTTTATTGACCAAACTAAAGACACAAATCTGACATGTGAAGTTTTACGGATGGTTAGCTCAGTTGAATATTTCAAACAAGTATCTAGCTAATCAGGGTAGCTTCTCAGGGGTATTTTCCGGGCTCTTGATATGTTGCACTAAGTCTCACTTTTATAGGCACAATACCGTGTCCGCTCACTGCTCACTGCCGGCGACGGGAAATGAACCTCAGGCCCACAGAGGATGGCGGTGGTCTCGCGGTCCCTCTTCTCACCTCGACATACAGTCCAGAAGTGTCTCGTCTCCACTCCACCTCCGAGCAGCATTCCATGCAACAGGATACAAGAATATCCGAGTGGCGGGCCACTATTGTCCATAGGTTGGCTGTCCCTGCTGTTATTGTCAACAGCGCAGCGGGTGGCTTGACGAACGGGCTCGTGGCTTCCGCTCGCCGAACAATAACCCTCGCTTTATCTGTGCACACTGCGTCGCCTTGGAAACGCGACTTATTACAATATGGAAAATGGGGCGTTTCTATTGCATCGAACTTCTTTCGAAGATCATCAGGAATTCATTTAGTACTACAAATTACTTTGAGTTTCGGTTTTTGTTGAAAATTCAACTGGCCTGCTCGCACGAACATCTAACAAGCATCCCAGGAATATTCGGTGCAAACTCCTTATTATTTCCCTAATTTTTATTGTATCTGATACGGCTGGATCCCAAAACCGATCATAGTCTTTAGTAGATATTACGACCCTCTTAGCAGCCTCTTTACAAGCTTACAAGTACATTATTACACTTTATTTTATCATTCATACTGAATTAAATACAACTTCTTCGTGTCATAATTCCAGTAACCGTCTTATATATATATACGCTTGTCTAGAGAAAACTGTGCATCCAGTAGCTGTGAAACCTCACCTCATTTTTTTAATAAACTTGTCTAAACACATCGTAAAGCAAAATAGTTTACTCACTTACAGGCAGATTATATACAGAATGTGAAATTTTTGTTATGGCGCCGTAAAAGAGCAAATTTGTTGACGCTAAATATAACTGGGAAATGTGGTTTATACTTAATTGAATAAAAGTTATTTTTCCATTGTAATTACAACAAATCTAAAACAATTGCATTTGCGTACTATTATTTTAGTCAACTAAGTACATTAGTCGCAGGAAATAATTTTTTAAACATGAAGTGACTTTATGATTTTCAAACCCTGTTGATGATTACACAAAGACAAAATGTGTTATTTGTGACTATGTTCAATGTTCTAAATGAACATGGAGCAAACAAAAACAAGCAAACCCATAAAACAAATACACGATAAATTCGTTTTTAGCTGATAGTATTTGTCTAAATAATGATTTTAATAACTATTGGCAGAAATGTTTTCAGTTTGCGCAAACCTCGTCTTACGCAGTCCAACCTCACACTGTAATTCTGCCAGATAAAATTGATTCCCGTTTTGCATCGAATTACAAACACGAAAACATACTTCAAAGCAAGCATTTCCAAACATTAAGGACAAACTAAGGGCTTTGAGATATCACAGCCGATATCTGGATTCGAACCAGCGACCTTTCTGTTTCCAGACCACTCACGACGTAACCAATAGACCACTCAGTATTTCTTTGAAGAAAGATATATCACTTCCAGATGGGAAAACGGCTGTCGGCAGGGCTTCTGATCATAAATACGGAGCGGTTTGCGATTTAATCCCAAACTTGAGACGTATCTTTTCCACTTACAGACCTAAGAATCCTAATCAGTTAACTGTATGGTGGACCACGTACAACGACTTTCATAAAGTGGGTTTCTAAAGTCATTAAATGATTTATTTGTCGCACTAAAATGTCTCTACTACGCATTAATAATTCATGCGACATTAAACTTTATGGACAAGGCAATGCAATTATTAAAATATAGATTTTCTCTTTCAGATCTTCTAACCACACCACTAAATTCTGGCGATGAACATTGAATTCCAGTTGTTAACTTAAATCGAATACGAACTGTCCATTAACACAGCACACAACACGTAAATGCATTACGTACGACACGACATTGATATATGACTGCCAGCTGATAATGTGGTCGTTATTCATTTTATATTTATTTAAAACATTGTATCGACGGGAACAAGGCTCACACATTTGACGTCACCAAACACATATTTGCTGGCGCATTTATTTCGTGGTGAACTCGACAGGGTGGTTTATTCGATCCCTGCTCGTTACCTACATATTCTCTTCTTTTCGCCAGTATAAATGTTCCCATGCGCTCCCTTTACAAGGACAGTAGTGGTTGTTTGAGAATAGACTTACGTGGCTGAGTACTTTTCCAAAACTCTGTCACAGAAACTGTTGAATGTAATGAGAAATGCTAGAAGGCTGATTGCTCCTTTACCAACCAAGGAAAACAAGAGACCGAGCGTGGTGGTGTAACGGATAGCGTTCTGGCCTCGCATTCGGGAGGACGGCGGTTCGAATCCCCGTCCGGGCATCCAGATTTGGGTTTTCCATGGTTTCCCCAAATCACTCCAGGCGAATGCCGGGATGCTTCCTTCAAAAAGGCCATGGCCGAATTCCTTCCCATTCCTTGCCCCCATCCTTTCCCGTCTCTAAAGACCACGTTGTTAAAAAGGGACGTTAAACTGTTTAAAAAAAAAAAAAAAAAAAAAAAAAAAAAAAACTAAAATAAAGAATTGTACGAGAATTGTACGAGAATTGTACATATCTGTCACAAACAATACATGTTATTAACCAGGTGATTACATGCAACATCACAGGTTTCCCTAACTATATATATATATATGTGTGTGTGTGTGTATTAAATAAAAAGACGCCATTGTTATTGCAGATTCTGTAAGCTGCTTGTCTTTCGAGTTTTTTTCCGGTGATAACTACTTGAGGGACTCCAGAATTTGTTAAAAATTGAAAATACTGGGTCATCTATTAAATTAAGGTGAAATTACGCTAACATTGAATTTACTGAGCACTTTCAAAAATAGCAAAACAATGAATATAAGAAATTTTTTGCGTCATGACAAAAACATTTAGCACTATCCCAATCTGCAATAACTATGGCGTCTTTTGTTTTTTTTTTATTATTATTATTATTTTTTGTTTTATTTTTGTTTTTAGGAGAACACGAAATCACAGACTCGACGGATACGAAATCACTAATTCTGCTTAGCTGATACCGGAAACTTGATAAGTCGGATACCTTGAAAATTTCAAGGCACGAGAGACGTGATATCAAAGCTATCTGAGCATGATACCCTAGCCACAACTCACTGTACTTGATTTGTTCGAATCACTGAAGTGGAGGTCACGCGGTTTGTCGACTAATCACCTGCGGCCGTCACAGGGTGGCGAGAAACTTCGTTTGAGGGAGTGTTGTTTACATAGTGATCATGTTGCCAGTTGGAGGTGACTTCGTTACAGTGTTGATGAGATCACTACTGCGAAGATCTCCTCTCAAGCCTGTACTGCGTCTTTGGTTGAGCACTTTACCTAAACTTACTATCTACATCTCGCATTGTGTCAAAACAAAACTCTAATAAACATGAGCTTTATGAAACTAAACTTGATAATTGTCTGCAGCGGATCTGGAGATAGCGGCTATGGACTTGGATTCTCCGTCTGAAGTAGAGTGTCTCGCGCGCACGGCGAGTGTGCAGAGTAGTCTCCCTCCAGGGTGCAGCAATGAATACCAGTCCTCACTCGAATAGAAGCTCGAACTTCTCCTTCCGCAGCGTGGCACTGGCATCTATGACAATAAACAATAGGAATTCGCTCTTCCAAATACTCAACTGACACTTCCTCATTGCCTGTCGTCATCCGTGATGTCGGTTACGTTTTTATAATCCTGTTGTGATGCGGGGAAGGCTTCCGTCCTTTGAAACACTGGTCGTTTCCGCCACACGCTAATTTGTTTTACTGTCTTAAAATACCACCCACGAGTATGGGTACATAACACTGCACTTAAGTCTAACGTGCTGCCATGTCCTAATGTTCCTAAATGCGAAACAAGACACTCATTCCACATCTTCATTGTTCCTCGAAGGCCAGGCAAGTGGCTGGACGTCGGAGGTATTGTCCTACATTAGGCGTATATTAATGGCTGTGTACGATGCGCAGACACGATGTTCTGGGTAAGAGGGTTTGGCTTTAGTTTACAGCCTTCCAAACAAATTATTGCACTATATGTGCGCAGCCACAAGTTCTGTAAATGTTTATACCAACTTCATTAATAAACCGAATCTCGTCATCTTCACTTTATGAGACCGCTGGCTTACCATTAGAATTATAAATGTCTTTAAATGTTATATCTAAAATTAAGAGACATCTTGTATCAAGACATAGAAGCTAAGGCAATTAAATGGATTTGTTACTTAACAAGTGAAACAATAAACTTATTTTATTTTTATTTTTTTGCTTATGGCTTTATGCCTCACCGACGTCGAAGAAATTAGAGGTGGGGAAGGACTGGGGCAAGGGACGGGAAGGAATTCGGCCGTGACCTTATGAAGGAAGCGTCCCGGCATTCGCCTGGAGTGATTTGGGGAAACCATCGAAAACCCAAATATAATAAGTAGTAACGCTCTTGGCTCACATTCGGGAGGACGCGAGATTTGGGTGTTCCATAGTTTCCCCAAATCACTCCACGTAAATGCCGGGATGGTCCTTCAAAAGGCCAATTTCGATGTCCTTCCTGATCCTTGTTCCAGTCCGTTGTCGCCTCTTATGATCTCAGCGTCGACGAGGCGTAAAGCCAGAAACAAAATAAACGTGAGACGTAAAAGAGGAGAAAGGAATACTTTTAAGACCAGTAGCAAACTTAATTCAGGATGCTACTACTCCTAACTGATGTGTTGCAAGTCTGACAGACCGCAAAACTCGGAGATCATTATTGGAAAAACTTTTGAATGCAGTGTTTGTTGTGATACGTCACCCCAATTTGATACTGTGCGATCATTAATACGTGTTCTGAGGTTGGAGTTCCGCAGTACAGCACGGAGCTATAGCGGCGACCTGCCTGTGTTTGTACTGTGTAAACCAGATCGGGATCGACCGCAACGCCAAGGACAACAAACCGCAATGCTTGCCAGTGAGACCACGGCGGAGCAGGGCCAACGTGACGCAGAGATTAGGCTAGCTACTGCACTGGAGATTACCAACCAAACAGCTTATAAAGTTTGCCCACCCAACTTACGTTTGTTGTATATGTAAAGAAACCCCCTCCAATGAACACAAGCCACAGCCTTAATAAACGCAAATCTGTGCATGTGGAGCCTGTCGATTACCGGCTGTAGAATTGGCAACCCTGTGCACATTAGGCTGTCAAGGTGTCGCTGTGGAAATAACTTAGTCCACAAGACATCTCAGGTGATAAACAGCGCAGGGAAATCACAATACCACGAAACGTAATTCTATTACCTGCAGCGGTGGCAGTTGCGCAGGAGACATAATTGTCTTGCTGAATAGTGGGCCAGGCTGGAAATCGGATTATGAGGCTGTGGGAGGCGGGGGAATCTGAAAGGTAACACAGCGAGTATCGCTGGAGCTGGTTGCGCAGAGTGCGGGTCTATTAACGGGGACTTCGTTATCAGTCACAACAGCGGCGGGCTCCTTAATGACGGCCTGCCTGCGCAGGGGCTCGTAATGCGCCCGTATTAATGGCGGAATTAGTTCTTCTGTCAGCGCATTCTGCTTCTCCCGCCTTGTAAATGAACGATTTTCGTGTTACCTCCGCTTAAACAGACTTAATGCTATTCAGGACACAATTAATTAGATTTTGATTGCCCTTGTTGTAGCAGGAAATAAATAAAGTACTTAAAATCGTGAGTAAGGAAATTTCTTGCGTGTTAAAACTAAGAATAACTTAGAACCAAAGTCACTTCGACAAAATATTGAAACGAAGTTTAAGAATGGACACTATTTTTTACGGATATCGAGAGGTTTCCATTTTAGTTCTTGTCACAGTGTCCTGAAACAAGATATAAAATACAATTCACTAACACTCAGTAATTTTTAGTCCAAAATTAAATAGTTCCTGCTTCAAAACCAATTTTAATATCTTGCAGTTTCCGAACTACATGAGAGTCGGTGGATAATGAATGTGTTATACTAAGAGGAGTCTATATAGGGTTACCCTACTCTAGAAACCCGATATAAAATCATTTGGAAACCATGAACAAATGTTCCAACTAGCACTGTTATTTTGAACGAATTACCAAAAACGTGGCAAATAACACTATGATTCAATCATCAATTGCGCTCTAGCGAGTCATAGTATAAGTGGTAATATTTTTTGACGCTGCACATTTTCCGGTCGGCTAGTAGTTCATTCCTTCACGAAAGTAAGCTTACTCAACCTTTTAAATTCTTCAATAATAAGCTTTTTCACTAAATTATCACTGATGATAATCTGCCATTCATATTTTTAACGGTACGAAGATGAAACTATCACAGCTTCACTTCTGTTCGAAATGAGCGAGCTCGTGACGGGACTATTAGCTATACAACGACTGGTCGACACCTGTCTAAACACTTCTACATCTACATACAGCGAAACTTTTAGAAGACTACAAAGATTTCTGCGAGTGACTACGATAGTTTCAAAAAACAAACAATAGCTGTTAATCAGAGCAAACAAACTATTGAAATACCTTTAACATAAGGTAGAAAGAACATAGATCAATAACATGCACAAACCATTCTACATTCCCAGAACATTTAATAGACAATAACCACCCTCCCCCCCTACTTCCCTACAGACAGACATGATGATATTAAAAATTAACAATCACAGACAACACTTGTTAACAATTCAAGAAAACTACCAAATACGCTAAGCCATAGGAATGGGAAAATCACTATTGAATGAATTCACCAATTTAACCAATAAAACACTGTTTAACTCACTAAAAATAAACACTACACAGGGAAACTAATACAAATGGTTCAACTCAATAAAAATAACCACCACACACACACAAAAACACACAACAGCTGATGAAATGAGAGAAATAATTTAATAGAGCAACACAGATACAATAACAAACAAAAATGAAACAAAGTTGGTAGGACTGCATCTCATCAAAACAACATGTATGTTATGTAGTAGACAAATGTAACAAGAAGCTTACAGTCGACATTTCAATGGATATAATGGCAAGTGTTTAGTCAGAAATATGTATAAGTGTAAAACAGTTTTCTACTTGTGAAAAAGAAGATCTGTAAAATGCATAAAGTGCTGTTCCAGACCGCCATGAAAATATCATCACCCTAGCCGTAAGTACAATGTAAACATGTATATAATAATTTATAATGCTTTTGTCATGTGTAATGAAACACATGTAAAACAAATTCACAGCCACTGACTATGCCCCACACCATAAGGGCGAAACGCGTATGGGAATAAAGTAACATTAACATCAACAGTTGTTTCCAGACGGAATTTTGATTTATAATATATTGAAATACCGTTTTAACAATCAGAAAGTTCTTAAGTCCAGTCCAGATTTAATTATAATGATACTACAGATAGTACAGATAGTTAAAGGTATTTAATGTTACTGTAGACATATTAAACTGCTTGAAATAACTTAAACTGAACCAAAATTTAGTAATCATCGCTGCCACATCCCATAATAGGTCTTCAATTGAATTTTCTATATTAAAAACAAGTCGTAATTATTAGAACCACTCAAAACTATTTTAAGTCACTTTCAAAATATATTTTGGCGCTTTAAAGATAGACACTACTCTTTCTAATTGTCAAAACTCCGTCGGTTCAGTGGCTTTAAGTTATGTCAGGTTACAGATTAAAGAATTTGATGTTCGGAGCGATTTTAATTTCTGGCTCCGGTGCCAGTGCCACAGTGCAACGTCACATACCTCTAATTTCAACTCGGAAACGAAAGTTTCTAACTTCATCCAACTGGTTCAGTAATTTTCAAGTTGTGACAGATAACAAGTTAAAAAGGAGTTCGGAACAGATTTTAATTCCTTGTTCTTGTCATAGGACTCATATCAGACTTTAACTGAGATCTTAATATTCGAAACTTTGGAAACTCCAGTATAATCTATAGTTTTAGCATGATGTCGGAACAAATAAACAACCGGACCCAATTCTGCAGTAAATCTAAAGCAAATATCTTTCGGGAATAGATCAGTTTGCATAATTCGTAAGAGCGTTTGTTTAGTGTTTCTTAAACATGCTGAACATTATAATACAATTTTAATTTTTTTTGAAACGAGATTGAATCTTCTAAGAGAAATTCACGCTAAATTTTTATATCCTCCCTCCTGATCCTAGTTATGAACTGTACACATTTGCTAGTAGACACTATTTTATGGTCGCACTTTACTTAACCAGATATTATTCTTAATCTTCAGTTGTATGGAAGAAACGTGGAATTCATGCTAAATTGCCGTTTCAAAATCTGGACATATTTAGCTCAAGCTGATGCAGCTTTTTTTGGGTATTTATTTTCCTTGCTGTTTGTGACTGTTTTCCTATTATCAGTATATAAGAAGCTCAGTAATCAGTAAGCCGTCTTGTAAGGAATATCTGAAGAAAGATTTTATTTATGCTAACATATCATAAATAATAATCTGTATGTAACGACTTGATACTGTTAAGATTTCCTATATACCAATTTGTGTTAAGTTTCTTTACTTCAATATAATTATCAGTAAACTGCGGTCAGAATTACAATATTTACTTTGCATTTAATATTTCCGAAAAGAAGTCAGATTCATTTCGTAGTAATAGTTTTCACGACGATCTTCATATGATTGTTGTAGGTTACTGAAAGCAGCAGACCGGAAGCTATGGGTGAGAAGTTTACCAGCTTCTGAATGCAATGTGTATGTTGAACACGCTGCAGTCTATGCGAAGATGTGTTTGTCATAACTGAAGGTTCTTTGTTTGATACATTCCCAATTTTGATTGTACTATTGGAACAAATGAAAGTTCTGTGATGGTCAAGTGGCCCAATACAATCCGTTTAAGGCGCGTATTCAAAGCAATAAATTATTATTTATCATATTATGTGTGAGTATAATTTTCAGTATTATGCTTTAGTTCTTAAATCTTTATATAAACAGTTAACAGTGTCTTATATTTTTTATTTTATTAAACAAGTGTATAATTTTCAAGAATATTATTATTTTCTAATATGATGGTATAATGTCAAGAATAAGAATTTGTTCTTAAGTATATAAAGAAAAAGCTCTGAACGAAGTCTTATTTTTATCTTAGTACAGGAATAAGTATACGTATAATGATCAAGAATATGCTTTTGAATTTACCTTTATTTAATCTTTTAATACTTGCATTCGCGCATCACACACTTCTGGAACATGCGGAACATGCGGAACATTTTGAACAAATACCGTGTGCTTTTGTATGAATCTCCACTTGCTAGGATCATTAATTTAACAAGTAATATTTCTTTGGCGGTTATAGTTTCTCGCTAATATGTTTCTTTCTTTTTAACGATAGGCCCAATTAGACTCAAAAGATTTTAAAATTCTTCAGTGGGAACACGGAAAAAATTTGTATATTTTATATCCTTCAAAAGTCTGTTTCCGTATTCACAGTGCTGCTGGCAAGGATTTTTGACCCACCATCGTGGGCGACGTTTCGCCTTCCTTTTCTGTGTACACAAATTAACGACAATAAACGCAGCGGCAGCAGTGTGCACGGAGCCATGTTGTCTGTGTGCTACGTCCTACGTTGATCGCCCCGAGCACGCGCTGATCTGATAATCTCACGACACATGCCTCAAACTGTGCGTGTAACAGTCGTACGGGCTCACGGAAGCACGCGCTGTCGAAACGATGGTACATTTTGGGGCATACAAAGAGAGAAGCCAATTGCACACATCAGTGTAGGCTAATTCAGACAGCATGAGGTAACATAAGGACTGCCCTAAGTGCTTTTAGCGAAGACACGGTAAGTCCTCCAGGAATGAAATTTTCTTCCTAAATGTATACCTGGTCCACAAGATGAAAGCCTTAATTGTGTACTTGAACCAAGTACATGAATTCATTCGTTTACTGACTTCATATCTAGGATAAGCTAAGAAAAGTATTAAAAATGTATAAAGTTGTTTGTCATGATTAAACTGTGCGTAACTGTACAATCTTCCAGAAAACGCACAGTTGTTGATGGTCTACAAAAAGAGAGGTTCCTGTTTTTATTTTTTTTAGCACATAAAAGTAATTCTTAGAGCTTAAATATTTCCGAATAATTTCCGTTATGTCTGTTCATTGCACGACACTTCCACTTCTGTTAATACACTGACTACCTTTTCCTACACTGATTCCGGACCCTGCAAACAGACCACTAAACAACATTCGGTCAGTAACTGAGGAGATATTGTGAACGGAGAGAAGAGACTGAAGATCGCCAGCTTGGACCCCGGCGCCGCGCCGCTAGGTATTCACCGCCTCGCAGCCTCCGCAACTCTTGTTTGTGTCCCGCCGTGCCCCGCTCGAAGTAGTATTTACTTCACATCTACAGAAAATTGAAGTCGCGTGATACAAATAACACGAGATAACTGCACCTGCTGGTGGAACTAGTATCAACGTCATCATTTTCAATAATGCAATGTGTATTTAAGTTATGTTAAAATGTATTTGCCTTGTCAAAAGACAGAAAAAGGATAATTACTGTATTTTAATATTTCTACCTCTAATCTATCCTAGCTTCAATTAAAATCGGGGTGTAAGTAGAAATTAAAAACTCATCATAACATTTACTATAGGACGAAAAACAGTAAAAACTGTATTTTATTACTGTTACTGAAAGGGGATGAGATACAGATTATATCTGAAATGGAGAAGAAAGAAATTCGTATTGTAATTTAGGATTTGTGTCATTAAAGGACATTCATGAGAATATAGTGGCATAGTTAGAGAAGAATGGGTAGTTAAAAGTTTCAAGGGCGTGTAGTACCTCCATACCCTAGCGTTCGTAACTTATCAATCTGTTCAATAATCGTTTAACCCGTGGGTCTTATTTAAGTAAATAAATTGTCAAGGCTTAATGTCATGGCCTAAAGTTATGAATTGACGCAAATTTCTCATCTATTGTTGCTGGACCTATTATCTCGAGAGTAATCGGAACCATAGAACGAGCGACCGTACTTCACATTGTCAAAGGGAAGAAAGGAAGCTATGCCAGACTTCAAAGTCAGGTTCATTGCCAGTAAGGACATCTGGGTGGATCGGCATTTGAACCAAGGACACATAATTTTCAAAGTGGGCACATCAAGAACTGACCTACCAGACCACCAATCTAAGGACCACTATTGTTAAGGCTCCATGCTTATTTTATTGACTGCCAATTTAACTTTTTTGGAAATAAAATAAAGCGAAAATCAGAAAGACCTGTCAAAGAAACTTTCCCAAAACAACTTTTGTTGAAAGTACGTACTTAGTGCAACAATTTTGGTGTTTCATTCGTATGATTCTTAAATTAAAGGCAGCACACACATTGATAATACCTGAGGGAGCTAATTCCCACGAAATATAAATGTCACAAATCAGCATTCATGAATGCCTGTACAACGATACCGCACTCGATGGGGTTACATGTAAGCGTACAGGGAGAAGTACCAAAAAAAGTTTTTTTCCTTTAATTTTCTACGGATTTTGGTTTGCTGTCAGTACGTAAAAGTGATCTACAGGCGAAATTTGTTCGTTAGCGGAATTACAAGGCTATTTGTTGGAAACAGAATAAGATTAAAATATTAAAGCTCGTCAACATATCTTGAGCACAAGAATTTTAGTCGAAAGTACTTGTTAAATGCAACCATACCGACTCTTTTCGGATAAACTAGAGGCGATGACACATTTTTAATGTCTCTGCGAACTCATATCACGAAAAATGCACTACTAAATAAAAATGTTCCAAAATAACATTGACTGCATAATTAAAATCTGATCAGCGATCCTAAGCTACTAGGGTAAGTTAAAAAACACATCCTGCTTGGTATATGCTAATCATTTGTTTTATAGTATTTGTCATCGGGTCTGTCCCGTAGACAGTAAAATATATCATCCTACAGAAGTGGAGAGGCTGTGACATACGATCACACTCACAAGACGAAATTATCAGAATTTCATTTTTTTCTCTTTTGCGTGCAGAACAGTGAGGAGTGGTTATCTCAGTGTAAATGGGACTTAATCAGCACTTAAGACGATCCCTGCACGCGAACCCCAGCGGAGACATCCAGGGAAGCGTGGGCAAGATGCGACAGTATGTGAAACAATCATTTTACAGGAGTAAATTGCTGTATTTTGACCAACCTAAGTAAGGTATCGAGACTTCGTAAATTTATATTTATTACTGTGGTCGCCCCAGTTGGTTGGTAAACGTATTTGCGTGCAATTCCAACTCTCTGTATATTTCGAGTATACACAATTACTCAGGGTATTGCAACAAAAAAATACACACACAGTTAATGGATGCTGATGTACACTTTCATTCTAACAGTTTTTAATGAACACGAATACACCGACCAGCAACCGAAATTAAATAGTATTTACCCGAAGATTACAAGTTATTCCGAGTGAGAAGTTTAAATTAGAGAAAGTCTATCCAGTCGTTAGTACAGTTCTACATCTACATACATACTCTGCAAATCACAAACATTGTGGGTGGCAGAGGGTGCTAAGCACCAAATCCTAAACCCGTGCATTCCTATCCCGAATAGCACGAGGAAAGAAGGATTACATAAACCATTGGTACGGCATCTTATTTCTCGAATCTTATCCCTCCGTTCATTGCGACCTAAATAGGTTGGCGGAAGAAGTATTTCATTGCACTCGTAATTTAAAGATTTTCGCATATTCTCCAATAAATTCAAACGCAAACTACGTCGTCTGTCTTCCAAACTATCCCAGCCCAATCTACGTATCAATTCTGTGACGCTTTCATAAGGGCTGTAACAACCAGTCACGAATCGAGCGACTCTCCTCTGCATCCTCTCCACTGAGTCGATCAGAACCTTGCGATACGGATCCCAAACTCCACAACAGTAATCCAGATACGGACACACTAGTGTTTTATACGCTATATACTTTGTATGAGCATTACAGTTCCTGAAAATACGATCTATGAATTGCAATTTAGAATTAGCTTTGCCTACGACGGAAGTTATGTGCAAGTCCCATTTCATGTTGCTTTGCACTATCACCCCCAGATACTTCAGGGAATCAACCGTGTCAACAGCTGAATTGTTTATTTTGTACTCGTGAACAAACTGATTCTTCTTGTTACATATTCGCATTGCCTTGCACTTTTTGCAATTAAGTGTAAGCTGCCATTTACGGCACCAATCGGAAATAGCATCCAAATCGCGCTGAACTTCTAAGCAATCGTCGGGGCACCTTATTTCCCTTTAGATAACTATATCGTCGGCAAACAATCGCAACCATCATTTGACGTGGGCACCGAGATCGTTTATAAATATTAAGAAAAGAAGTTGTCCTATTACACGTCTTTGAGGAACCCCCGAAGTAACATCTATCTTAGAAGAAGCTTCCCCGTCAACAACGACATACTGAGATCGACTAGTTAGAAAATCACGTATCCATTCGAAAATCTGATCCGGTATACCGTATGCTCGAATCTTCACTAAAAGTCGGTTGTGTGGTGCAGAATCAAAAATTTTCTGAAAATCCAAGAAAATTGTATCAACTTGTGAACCTGCATCGATAACTTTAATTACATCATGTAAAAATTGGGCCAGTTGTGTTTCACACGATCTCTTCTTCCTAAATCCGTGTTGAGACGGTATAAGTAACTCGTTCTCATTTAGAAACTTCATAATGTTAGAGTATATAACATGCTCCAGAATTCTACTACAGACAGATGTTAGAGATATGGGTCTATAGTTCCTAGGATCACTCCGATATCCTTTCTTGAAAACGGGAATTACCTGGGCTATTTTCCAGGTAGAAGGTACTTTTTTTTCTTCTAAAGATTTCCTGACAGAAATGGTTCAATTTCCTCTGCGTATTCAGAAAATACTCTTACCGGTATACCATCGGGACCCGGCGTTTTACGTTACTTCAGGAGATTTAATTGCTTTACAATACCTACGCTATCAATCTCTATCATATCCATCTTTAATTCCACGCGATGTGGTAAAGTGGGGATGTTTTACATGTTTTCGCGCTTGAATGAATTTTTGAATTCGGTGTTAAATACGGTAGCCTTGTCGCGGCTGTCGTCAACTTCCCGTCCGTCTTTTATTAGAACTGGTTTACTGTTTCCACTACAACTAACGTTTTTTACATACGACCAAAATTTTTTAGGGTTTTCGGTGAAGCTCTTAGAAAGAGAATTGCAACGAAAGTCATTAAAGGCCTCACGCATCGCATTATTAACATGTCCCCTTATCGCCTCTAACTTATCTAAATCAGTCCGATGCATCGTCCTGTTTGATTGTGCATGTATCTTCCTTTGCTTTTTGAGTAACCTTTTAACAACCCGTGTATAACATGGGGGATCGTTCCCTTCCATGATTGTCCGTTTCGGTATATACAAGTCCAAACCTTCCCTGACTATACGAACGAATCGTGCCACCTCTTTTCAACGGTGCCTCTTGCTACTATGAAGGAATGGTAATTATGCCTCAAATACGATCTAAGACACTCTTTTGAAGCCTTTTCGAATCTGTAAACGGTCCTCTCTTTTCCCTTTCTGCGCGTGGTTGTTAGTTTTACTGTAGCAATTACAGCTTTGTGATCACTTATTCCTGCGGTGGTAGAAATATCCGTGAATAGTTCGGTCCTATTTGTAACAACTATATCTAAAATATTTTCGTTACCGTTGAGGCATCGCGTTGGTTCAGTTACGAGCTGTTCAAGATGGTGATCTGAGAAGAGGTCTAGAATGATTTCGCAAGCTGCTTTATCCCTGCCCCCAGTAACGTGAACGTAATTAGTCCAGTCGATATCTGGCAAGTTAAAGTCACCTCCTAGCATTATTGTGTGGTCCGGAAATTGCCGTGCTATATTATTTACATTATTTCTCAAGGGCTCGGCAATATTTACGCTTGCATCGGGTGGACGATAGAACGAGCCTATCACAAGTTTTGTCCTAGCTACGTTGAGCTTGATCCAAATGATTTCGCAGACAGTATGGACATCTATTTCGCTACATGGGAGGTACTTACTAACAGCTATAAATACACCACCTCCTTGGGAATGCAACCTATCCTTACGGAAAATGTTCATGTTACTATTAAAAATTTGGGCGGAACTTATTTCCGGTTTTAACCAACTTTCTGTGCCTATTACGATATCAGCATCTGTACTACGAATAACGTTTTCGAGTTCAGGCTGCTTATTACAAACACTTCTGCAGTTAACTACTAGAACTTTTAATGTTCGGGATTCTTTTAAGCTACTCCTAACACGCGGTGCTGAATTTATCTGCGCTGTCCGCAACTGAATTTCCTCCTCAGGGTCATCCTCCCTCAGCCTAAAAACCCTCCCAATGCACGCCACACGGCCCCTGCCACCCGTGTAGCCGATTCCCGTGTAGTGTACGCCTGATCTATACAAGGGATCCCTAAAAAACTCAACCCCAGGGCGAAGATCGAGGAATCCGCAGCCATGACTATCACAGAAACGCCGTAGCCTCTGGTTCAGCCCGTTAACACGGCTCTGAACCAGAGGTCCACAGTCAGTTCTATCGACAATGCTGCAGATGGTTAGCTCAGCAGAAATCTTGCGACCAATGGCCACAGAGTTCACCCTTTCTGCAAGTCGCCCAAATGAAGAGAAGAATAACCTCTGACCCTAGGCGGCAAGCATCATGGTGTCGACATGAGCCTTAATCCGCAGCTGGCTTCACCCTGTCCCTTCAATGGCATCCGGGATGGCCTGTTCCACATCTCAGATCAGACCCCCTCCCCCCCCCGGAGTACTCAATGAATGGATACTGCATTTCATCACCGACCGTAGTTAGTGTCTGCACAACAATCACCAATCTACTAACACACATTGCATACTTTCCAATGGCGTATTTATACAGTTCTATGTCACCAGGCTTATATGACGTTGCGGAAGCGAATGCCAGTATTTCTTTTCCGACGAGGCAGCGTGAATTACGTATCCAAGTGGACCCGGAAAATCTTCATAGGACACCAGTTAAACACAGATCCACCATCGCAAATTCCCGCGCTACTTCTGCGACTTCCATAACGCGACTGTCGTACAGCGATGCTAGCACAACGATGTACCTTTCGATCAGTCGACTATCGATGAGTATACATAGATAAACTTTAATAGGAGGTTGCTAGCCTATTGTAATGTCACAAGTGGTAGACACATAGTTAAAAGATTGAGGAAACATCAGCAATTGCAATAACTACTGAAAATCGTTTTTGACAGAGTAGTTGGTCAACAGAAATGTTTCCACCCGTTGGATGCCGAAATTAAAAAGGTACTAAGATGGCTGAAATCTGAGGGCAATCTAGCGCTCTTTGAAGAGATTTCACTAGAATTTGCTAAAAAGTTTCTGACTATGGATGAGACGTAACCCTATGACTTCACCCCATGGTCAAAATAAATTCAGCGAAAACACAACAGTTTTCTCCGTCCAACGTCGGCTATTATTTTGGGATTTTGAGAGTTTGTATCGCCTTTAAATTATCTAAAGAAAAGAGAAACCTACACTGTGGCATATCATAACAACCTTTTGAAGTGATTTAAAATATCTATCAAGAAAAAGAGAGGAAGTTAACTGTCGCTAATAATAACATCCCGTCAGTAGAATGCTCTCATTGATAAGTCTCTCTTTGCCTTGGTTAGATTTTATGAAACTGGATCCAATTGGTACCGCAACCACCCTAATAACCAAGTCTGGATCACTCGGACTTTTATCCAGTTCAAAACCTTAAAAAGTTTCTGTCTGGCATACCAAGTTGAAAAATCGCTTCAGATTTACTGTCTCCTGACATCTTAACACTCTTGGAAAATCTTCTTCTGAAGATGGCACAAAGCAGACGTTAGAAGAATTTTGTGGAGCAGAAATGGCTGTATTGTGTAACAGATAACTTCTTTTTAACTCGTGTTTGTCAGTGCCAGGCCACAAACTTCATCAGACCCTCATACACCATGCCAAATGTGAAGACCTCTATTCACCATGCCGTTCGTTCGTTGAACCTGGATTTTTTCTTCTTTGTGTTATCAGTTAATAGGATGCTGGTCAGAAATGTTTTACACACTTAACATGACTCGTGAACTTTCTTTCTGCACCCGGAACAAATAAGAAAAGAAGGACTCGTAATCCTTGCTCGTCATACGCCACTATGTGCAGCGCGACGTGGGACAATGTTGGGAAGCAGATGAAAACTGCCGTGTACAGGAATTTACTGCTCACTGCGCCTAATGAGAAAACTATAAAAACTGCACCGCCGCTGGATTACGTCCTCAGTTCTTTTTAGTGGCAGCATAATCCGTGCTTGTTCCAAGTAGAAAAGAGATAAAACCAAACGTCCTTGCACTGAAGAGAATAGAAGGTTAAAAAGTCGGGATGTTTCCAGAGGAAGTGTAAACAATAGGCAATTTTCGTCTCAAACCACAACCGTCATTCAGCATTAAGATTCGCACTATCCAAAGAAATTAATGCCGTAATTGCCTGAGATAAGATATCATTAAGATGAAGCTCCCCGGAGGAGAGAACATATAAGTCCGATATACAACCAAAACAGCGATGGGGCTCTAATTGTAGTATCGTCTTATAATTGTAAACTGTAATAGTAGGATGAACTGATATTGGTTCACTGTTGTTTCAGAACACCTCAGATGAACCAAAAAATTATGAGCACCTGCTTAATAGCGCACATTTGGAACGCAATACAGCACTATTTGTTCATGGCATGGATTCAACAAATCCTTGGAACGTTTCCAGAGGTATCTGGTACCAGAAGTCTACGAACATGTCACGCGGTTCCCTTAAACTACGAGCCGGTGGTCTGAGTGGGCGAAGCGATCTATGGAGTTGAGATCAGGCAAATTCCGTGACCAAGACTATCACCTTGTGCTCAATGCATCCCGAGGTCTCCAAGTACACTTGGTGCGATTTCAACCTGCTGCTGTATTGCGTTAACGTTTTCCAGCCCTATGTGTCCCTACAGATATCGTGCTATTCCACACAAACTGTTTGTTTTTAAAGAGCCTACGTCTCTTACTAAAAGCATGTCATTCATCAGTGACTAGTAAACTAGTTTCAGCAAAAAAATAGAAAGAAAGAAAAAGAAAGAAAAAAAAGAACGCTGGAATTTGAAACTACGAGGTTATTGGGAAATCAAATGTTATAACTGAAAACTTAATAAGCTTATTTATTTCAATGTTTCGTACTCTACATATTTCCGTGGTATTCTTTCTATTGTATTCCCTATCCTATTTTTTGTAACTCTTCCCGGTGATGTATGACGTAGTGTTCCCCATATGCCGAGAAGCGTTTCTTATCGTTTTGTTATACACTAGCACAGAATGCAGTGCTGCCCAGTCATTTTCTCATCAAAATCTTAGTGGAGACTTGACAACACGAGGCGTCTCTCTTGAACCGTGTAGACAGACACTGACGCTGTACTTTCCGCCAGAGAGATCTCTTCTTACTGCTCGGATATTTAGATAAACAAGTAAACCAATTACAAAGAAGCTTCTAAGATTTAAATTATCATATTATATGACTTTAATGTATTACTTATAATGCCAAGTAAGTAAGTACGTGCAGTAATACGTATTTGTCTCGTCTCCGCTAATAGACAACCTCGTTCGCAGATTGTCATTGGTTTCAAAAGAAAGGGCCACTACATTATTCAAAATACATACAACTTTCGTCAAAATCTAATTGTCTCGGAAATACTGAAAATATGTATTAAAAAATATGAGCAATAAATGAGGCAGAGCGATAATCGTGAACTTTCTTCCACAAGATCGAAACTAATAGAAATCTGTGTACGTTTCTAATATGCCGCCCCGTCATACCCTGACACATTGGCATATTTAGAATGTCTACAGGTATGACAAACCCGCTACGAGGTACTTAATCTGTTGCAGATAGCGTTGTGGTTCATTTTGTAATGTAACAGAACTTCAATGCCCGCTTACTACGGTTGGCACAGAGCGCCGTTGGGCAATTGCTGTAAATCGATATCCGACCGAAGAATAGGAACTTGCCAGCATCCACAGAACCCGCGATTAGTAGTACACGTGGGAGATTAACCATGTAACGTTCCTGCTATCGCTTCGTACTTTTTAGAGAGCCTTTTCTACGTTATCTACTTTTTACTTACTTAATACGTTACACATATATTTTACCAAAGACAAAGCTCTGCACCGTTTGTTATTCTTTATCCAACATCTAACGTCGACTATTGCTACCAATAGTATTTCCATTTACCTGGAAGTAAATAATCACACTCCATCTTTCCTTTCTCTCGTCTACTAGCAGAGATTGAACCATTTGTTCATCAATATTAATTACTTAGATTTTCGATATATTTCACATTTACTCAACAACTCAATTTATTGCTTAATACAATTATAAAACTCCTAACTCAACATTCATTTGTAGCTCCAGTGTCTCCTTCCAAAAATACATCATCGCAAAAAAAAAAAAAATCCGTCCATTCTTTTCTTGTTACAATATAATTACGAATACTTTGTCATTACAGTTTTGTTCATGATGCATGTCCGTTTCATACTTTATTTGGCAAGGTGATGACGTACACTTGCAAAAGTAATATTGTAAATAAACACCCTCTACCAGGAATTGGTGCAAATAAAATATCTTACTGTGAGAACTCACAAATAATAGTTGCTTGAGATCCTCATTGCCAACAGGGGGATGGGGATTAACAAAGTTACGTGCAGAAGAACTAAAAGAGATATTTCTTGAGTGCAACATTACCAATTAAATGTTTAAAAAACTCCTGGAACTATCAAGTGAGATATTTGAAGCTACCAAGTCATGTAACAGATCCGTGTTGAAAAGCGACCGCCAAACAGCTGTACTAACAGCATTAACAGCTTTTAGATGGAGGTGTTAAAAGATCAGATGTCTTTCATTTTAAAGAAAAAATCTTTACTTTTCTGCAACGTACAAAGATTGTTTAAGGTGGTGACTCCAAGTTTCTGATTGGACTGACACCTCGAGAGGAGCATATCCTGGTTTGGTAAGAAATTAGAGACAGACGTAGAGTCGAGACGAAGAGAGAGAACTCGCAGTGGCTTGCAGTGTTGTCCGGATGTGGCGCAATTGTCTCGGTGAATACGGCCCCTTCTGTGGAGAGGAATCAGTTGGTCTCTGCCACTCATCTTCTCTCCACGGAGTTGCTCTCTATTGTCATAGAGCGAGCAACTCAGCGAAGGCCCAGACGCCCCACTAATGGCCTCCTCGAGCTCACCAGCTGCGGCCTGCCGTCAGCAGGGTGTAACGTGTATTTACAATGACTGATCCTGCGCTTTATTCCATTGGAATTTCAACCCGTAATCGCATCAGGTCAGAGTCCTCATCACGTTTCTCATCGCTCATGACATTGAAGTGATATTGCATCACTGTAAATGTCAAAAATTTCGAAGGAATTCCAAATTATATTTTTCTAGTAAATAGATTATGACTCAAAATTATTTATTCACATAATCCCTCATTTATGTACAGCAGTAAATCAATAAACATCCAATAATTTTTAACCTTATAATATGGGCGGAAGGATTAAATTCAGTTATTGTAATTATTATTATTATTAATAAAAGCGAATTTTTCCAATAAATGGAAGACGTTAAGCAAATGTTCTTGAGTTCTTCTTGTTATGCCAATAGGCTTTGATTCTTTCCGAGAATGCTTGTTTGCGTTCTTCCGACCATTTTGGTCTGTCTTGTTTTTGTTTTGGTTGCTCAGTTATAACTTCCCATTTGTCTACTTTGTGTCTGAGGGTGTCTCTTTCTAAGATGTCTGTTGCTCCTATGTTTGCACTTTTCAGATCCTTCCGAATTTCATTCAGCCAAGGTGTTGGATTTTTAAGTGAAGTTACATAATCTGTTATCTTTTTTTGTCAATCGATTTTCTGGTAATCTGTTAAGGTCACCAAAGAAATCATTCGCCTTTTCTTGATGTCGATTTAGATGTTTGAAAACTTTTCTGTTTTTTGATTGATTGTAGTCTGTAACCATCTTTAATGAGTCTTACTCCTAGAATTTTTCTAATGATTTTTTCTCTACTTTTTTTATTTCTTCAAGGTCACGTTTTCTGTTAAGTGTTAACGTTTCACTTGCATAGAGGACTGCTGGTTTTATGACTGTGTTGTAGTGCCTAATTTTGGTCTGTCTTGACATGGATTTTTTGTTGTTGAGATTTTGCACTAACCGTAATGCATTTTTTTTTTTTTACTATTTGGAAGCGATTTTGCTGCGAGATTTTACCGTATTTTGCTCTCAAACTTGCTATTTCTCTCTTTGAACATATGAATTCAGTTTTATCGAATGAGATTAGTAACCCTACTTTTTCTGAACATTCGTTGAGTGTCTCAAGCTGTTTGATAGCAGTCTCTTCATCTTCTGCTAGTTTCGCAAAATCATCCGCAAAAGCGAGGTATAGTATGTAGAATTTGTTTTTGGGAAAGCCAAGTGGGATTGGCTTCCAACACTTACATTTCTTGAGTTCTTTCTCCCATTATTCCATAACCTTGTCTACAACAGCGTTGAACAGAAGAGGAGGGAGCCCATCGCCTTTTCTCACAGCAGTTTGAATTTCAAAGGATTCTGAAATTTCTCCCATGAATTTTACTTAGATTTAGTGCCAGTTAGTTTTTTTTTATCTGCTTTACGTCTCTCTAACAGCGAGGTCTTTAGAGACGGGAAAGGACGGGGGGCAAGAAATGGGAAGGAATTCGGCCATGGCCTTTTGAAGGAAGCATCCTGGCATTTGCCTGGAGTGATTTGGGAAACCATGGAAAACCCAAATCTGGATGCCCGGACGGGGATTCGAACCGCCGTCCTCCCGAATGCGAGGCCAGAACGCTAGCTGTTACACCACCACGCTCGGTGCCAGTTAGTGTTTGTTTTATGAGTTCACGTGTTTCTGGATCTAATCCCCCTTCTTATAAAATTTGGAATAGTGAAGGCCTGTCTATTGAGTCGTGTATTTGAAGTCCATGAGCATACTACTGTTACACCACCACGCTCGGTGCCAGTTAGTGTTTGTTTTATGAGTTCACGTGTTTCTGGATCTAATCCCCCTTCTTATAAAATTTGGAATAGTGAAGGCCTGTCTATTGAGTCGTGTATTTGAAGTCCATGAGCATACTACTGTTACACCACCACGCTCGGTGCCAGTTAGTGTTTGTTTTATGAATTCACGTGTTTCTGGATCTAATCCCCCTTCTTATAAAATTTGGAATAGTGAAGGCCTGTCTATTGAGTCGTGTATTTGAAGTCCATGAGCATACTACTGTTACACCACCACGCTCGGTGCCAGTTAGTGTTTGTTTTATGAATTCACGTGTTTCTGGATCTAATCCCCCTTCTTATAAAATTTGGAATAGTGAAGGCCTGTCTATTGAGTCGTGTATTTGAAGTCCATGAGCATACTAGGGGGTTTTTGTCTGAGGGATTGCATTTTGATTATGGTTTTGAGGTTGAAAATTGATATTCTGCTAATTTAGGTTATAACAGCTCTTGTGTTCTCTTCAAAACACGGACTGAAAGAATTTTGTGACCTGTAGGAGGGAGACTCCTCTATAGTTGTTTGTTACCTTTTATTATTATTATTATCATTAATAATAATAATGCGATACATCTTGGTAGCTGTTTCCACCTACTTTTGCGTTATGCCAATTTTTATTTAAAAAATTTCCACCGTTGAACGTAAACTCTGCAGCAACTCTCTTGAAGGTTTATCACACTCCCTGCTGATTTGTCTACAAAATAAAAGACTCGTACTACGCCTGAATTTAAGATCTGACTTATGATCTCGGCCATCCCTTCCCCACACCACTCCAAATTCCTCTCTCAATATCCATCCAGGCCTCGTCCCAACGTTTATCTTAAACACACCCAACGCTCTCTTCACCTGTTTTCCAGCAACTCCCATTTCTCCTTCTTTCTTTCCGTTTACGCCACCAAGGACGACGCGGGCTTTGGACACCAGGTACCGGAACTCAGAAGTCTAACAGGACCTGTTAGGTCCGCTGTACCCAATCTATTATCTATTGGAGGAAAGTCTTGTGTTGCCATCTGTCTGCGAAACCTGTAACTTTGCGTGTTCCGTATGATAAGCGTATTATTTTGGTATGATCTTTGGTTGTTTACAGTAACGAATCTTGTTTATTACGCTCGTATTTAAATAACCTTTTTGATTAAAAAAAACTATCTCGTGCTTAGGGAGAGTGTGTTGAAAGTTTTTTTTAGTGACTTTAAAGTGTGTAACTAGTGCTAACTCCATTGCTTAACCGCTTCGGTGTGTGAGGCGTCAAGCGGCATGGCAGTGGTTAGCGGAGGGGCCGCTATGCAAAGAGATGAGGTAAGTGTGGATACATTCGTATATCAGAATGAGCAAGATATGTCAGAGCCTGTTAAGAAGAAATATGGTACTAACAATGACAGTGGGGACGATGAGAAACATAAAGTCAAAAAGAAACGTAAATCTGTTTGTAAGCTTATGTGTTATAAACTTAGTAAAGATGATTTATTGCAATCTGAATTGAGTTACAACACGACTAAGTATAATGGAGGCAATCAGGAGAGTATATTCCTGTTACAGTCAACGCCCCAATTAGAAGGCGAGAACATGTTAAACTGCGGGGAAAAGGATGACTATACATCACAGCTGGACACCAGGGATTCTAGTAAGGACAATAAGAACAAAAATAAACAACCTAATAGATTGTATAAAGCACAATCAGAAGGCCCTTATATAGTTATAATAGAGCCAACAGCTGGAGGAAACTTGCCTCACCCACTTCACATAGGAAAGATTTTGTACAATAAGATTCCTGGTCTTAAACGCATAAGCCAACAAGGTAAAAATAGATTGTCTCTGGAGTTCTTAGAAGCAGAAGCAGCCAACAAATTTACAGACAACTATGCTTTATTACATTCACTCAGCTTAAAGGCTTTCATACCGGCAAGCAGAGTAGAGCGGAGAGGTGTTATTAGATCTGACAGACGAGGAGATCAAACTCAATATAAAATCAGATGCACCAATCATTGACGTGCGGCGTTTTACTAAAAGAGTACACTTAGATGGCAAGATTGAAATGAAACCTTTACAAACAGTGCAGATAACGTTTGATAGTCAATACCTGCCTGAACAAGTGGAAATATTCTATTTAAGATTTAAGGTAACACCCTACATCTCCCCTGTAATTCAATGTTTCAAATGCATGAGGTTTAACCATATTGCTAATAATTGCAGAGGTAAAGAAAGATGTGCAAGATGTGGAGAAGAACACAAAATGTCTGACTGCAACAACGACTTCTTCAAATGCGTAAATTGCAGCGGCGATCATGTCGCAAACGACAGAACATGTCCGGCGAGAAAACGCCAAGAAGAATTGAAAGAGACACAGGCATCAAACAATAGGACACCCATGGTACCCAGACATGACTATGGAGATAGTGATTTTCCTCCATTACAGAGGAAAACTTTCAGCTCAGTAACCAGGGAAAAAATACCTTCCACAAGCGGTGAACAATACAAGAGAGTAAAACCTCCAGTGACAAAAATATCTTGTGAGGTTCAAACAGAAGAAACAGCACAGTAATTAACGAGGAAGTGATCAGCGTTATCGTGAAAACGGTGCTCAAAGTTATATCTCAACATATGAAAGGAAAGTTGTCAGCAACAGTACTCAAAAAAATACATGAAGTATCCACTAACAGCATTCTGCAGGAAATATGTGAGATGAGCCTAGTTGGACCTACCATGGAGACGCTTTGTACAACAACTGAGAATGGCTAGGAAGAAACAAATGATCATCCTACAGTGGAATGCTAGAAGTCTCTACTATAAGTGGAATGATCTCCAAAGGATAATGGAAGAACATAAAGCTGATGTGGTGCTGATTACCGAAACGTGGCTTCGTCAATCATCCATCCTCACTCACAGGAATTTCAACATATACAAGAATGACAGAGAGAATGGATATGGAGGAGTGGCCATTATGGTCAGGAAGGACATAAGCAGTTGTATTAGAAATATTGTTGCACCAATAAGTGAACTAGAAATTTTATCTGTGAACATTAGACTAGGAAGCAACATCAATACAATTACTGTCATCTACAAGCAGCCCCAAATTAACATGAGTGAAGAAAATTGGACTGCGATATTTAATCAGCTTCCACCTAATAGCTTTGTGGGAGGAGACTTTAATGCTCATCATCCACTGTGGCATGATTTTCAAGCAAACAAGCAGGGAGAAGAGCTGGCTCAAGCTATCACATCATCCACATTATCAGTGCTCAATAATCAACATGGAACAAGACTCGGTTCTCCATATCAGAGGCACACTTCCCCCGATATCTCAATCATATCATCTAATCTGTTGCTGAGATCGAGGTGGGAAAACTTAAAAGATACTCTAGGTAGCGATCACTTCGTTCTTAAAACAACTATTGACACGTCATTACTGCAAAACTTTAACACTCAAATGAGACGCTGGAATTGCATGAAAGCGAACTGGAAACTATATCAAGAAACAGTCAACATGCAGCTGGGTCAGATTTCTGAATCCTCAACTGACTTGCAGGTCCGTTACAATGAATTTGAGGATGTTATAGTCAGGAGTGCAGAAGAGTGTATACCAATGGCAAACTTCGGAATAAAGAGACCTGACAGCAGAAAACCTTGGTGGAACAGCGACTGCTCCAGAGCCGTCGCTTTGAGACGCCTCGCTATTAAAACTTATAGACACGACTCAACCTTAGAAAACTTTATATTGCTCAAACGAAGGTCAGGTGAGGCAAGAGCAATTATTCGGCGGTCAAAACGAGAAGGCTGGATAAAGTTTTGTTCTAGCATTTCGTATGGTATCTCTTCCCAAGAGATGTGGAGGAAGATACGTTGGTACAAGGGCGACAGGACGGTTGCTAACTGGGTCAATACTGATAATGAAGCAGCGGAACTATTTCTAAGCAAGACTGCGCCTCTGTTCGTTCCATTAAATACAGAATCTGAATCAGGAAACGATTCTAACGCTAATTCCACCAGATTGGGGGAACCACCCTTTCTTATGTCAGAATTGGTCTGTGCCTTGAAGAAGGAAGACACTGCACCAGGAATGGACAAGATCACTTACTCCATGATTTACAACCTGCCGCAAAAGGCGAAAGAGGTGCTCCTACAACTATACAATGACATGCTGGCAGCTACGTTTGTCCCAGTACAGTGGAGAAATGTTATAATTATACCTGTGGCAAAACCTAACAAGGACAAAAATAACGTTTCCTCCTACCGCCCTATATCTCTTCTACAGTGTTTGGCAAAGCTGATGAGTGCAATGATAAAAAACAGAATTGAATGGCATATGGAACATCATAGGTTGCTTAGTGATCGAACGATGGGATTCCGCAAAGGGTATAGCACCATGGACAATTTAAGTACCTTAATTACTGACATACAGCTGACTTTTGTTAGGAGAAACTTCCTTCTTGCCGCTTTTCTTGATATCAAGGAAGCCTACAATAATGTACAATTCAACATACTTAGGGAAATAATGGAAAATAGGACTCTCGAAAAAAACTTCGTCATGGTGTTTTCAATACCTGGCGCACCGAGTACACATTATCTCTACTTTATGCGGTGACTACTTCAGTCGACATGTATTCCAAGGTTTGCCTCAGGGAGACCCAATGAGTCCTATTCTATTTGACATTTATACTTTGAAAGTTTGCAATAGCCTGAGAGGATTTGTAACCTATCTTCAATACGCTGATGATTTTATGATCTATGTTTCTCATCCTGACAAACAAAAAGCAAAAAATTTGCTCGAAACTCAAGTAAATGAAGTACAAATCTGTCTGAAAGATAGAGGCCTAGAGCTTTCGGTAGATAAAAGCAAGTTATGTGTATTCTCACAAAGACAATTTCAGAATAATGACTTTAAAATTACAATAGGTGGATCTACTATGGAAGTAGTCTCCGAAGTAAAGTTTCTGGGGATGTGGTTAGACACTAAACTCTCATGGCGAAGACATATAGCAGAACTAAAACAATCATCCATACAGCGAATAAATATCCTCAAGACCCTAGCAGCTCTGAGCTGGGCACGGATCCCAGACTCCTGAGAAACATTTAGTATAGCTTACTGAGGAGCAGACTCGAATATGGGGGATTTCTCTACGAAACTGCGTCAATTTCTACCCTCAGAAAGTTTATTTATTTATTTATTTATTTATTGGCCTTTAGCCTTGTCGGCCATACAGCCAGCCTTTGTAAGCTTTACATTGGTGTGTACATATTGTTTTAATTTAGTTATAAAACATAATATTGTTGTTTACATGGGTTTTTCATTATCTGCTAGACTACAACCTATATTACATCATTTCTGACAATTCACTTGCTGGTTGCTCACACTCAAACATTATAATTTGACATTGTATACTTGTGATCTCACATGTAAATAGGATACATTTAACAAGAAAATTCTAATTGGTATAAAGGTTACATTTTTGTGATTTGTATAAATAGAGCTAAGCTAGGTGTTTTCCTTCTTCTTGATGTATCATTTTCTAAAATTGAATGTTTTGTCGATAAGTTATGTCTTATCTAAATCAACTACCAGTAAGACGTTCATTTTAGTCGTTATATATTTACAACGAGACTGCATCTATAGCACACATTAAAGAGGTAGTTTCTTGCGTAAGTATGGTGCAGTTTTAAGAGTTAGATGGGGAGGATTCAGATAAATATGTCTCCATCCTTATAAAATGTCATTAATATCCTATAAATGTTTCTGTTGTTGGAGGCTAGCAAGATAATCACATTCGTTGGTAAAGGAATACCGAGGGTTTTTAGTCTTTTCAACATTTTGTCTTGTTGTGCTCTATATTTCTGGCAGGAAAATAAGATGTGGTTTAAATCGCATACTGCTGTATCTGAACAGTCGCATTGTGGAGTTTCTCTGAGCCGGATTCGATTTAAATGACTGGGGAAATTACCATGGTGGAAGCGACTTCTAATGATACTTGTGATATACCGCCTGTTGACATTCCATTTGTAGTACCAAGGCTTGACGGGGATATCTGGTTGTATGCGGCCGTAGTGTGTACCTTTTAGTTGTGAAGAGCTACTCCATTCCGTTTGCCATAGTTCTTTTGCTCGCTGTTTGATGGTTTGGTGGAATTCTGAAGTGGGTAGTTTTAAGTCTTCTTCGTGTCCTGACACTATAGCTTCCTTCGCCATCTTGTCGACGTATTCGTTGAATTTAATTCCCTTGTGAGATGGGACCCACAAGAACATTGTGGTGATGCCCTTTATGTTGTTGTTGTATATTTCCTGAAGGATGTCTGCTATTATGCTTGCCATCCTTGTGTTCCAACTGGGCTTTTCAATGCTTTTAATTACGCTCAGGGAATCGGTGATGATTAATACTTCGGTATGGTCACGGTTGCCACTATATTTCAATGCCTCTAGTATCGCTTTTGCTTCTGCAAGAAAAATTGACGTTTGCTCCGGTAACGAATATAGTGCATGATACTGTGTTAGTGGGCAGTATATTGCGCATCCTACTCTGCTTTCTGGGCTGACCTTGGCGCCGTCTGTGTAGATGTGTGCTGCGTTCAAGGTTAGGGTGCTTAGTTTCCTGTTAAGGGTGTCGTTTACATCCGTGTTCGCCGATTTTTCTAGGAGATGGATTTGGGTATCGATTGCTCGTAGGTGGAATGGTGCTTGGTAAATAGGATGTATTTCAAATTTCTCCATTTTGTCACTGATTTCTTCCCAATAGTTGTAAGCTTTTAGTAATGGTATGTCGTGTCGGGTCGCTGGATCTTGATTTGCAAATTTTTCGACTGCATGTTTTAATGTTTTCATCCGTTCCCTCAGTGGATGCGTTTTGAGGTTTAGTTTGTCTACTAGGTACTTTTCGGATAGCTGACTTCTTCTTATATGTAGAGGCGTGTCCCCGGTTTCCACTAGTAGTGCGTTCGTGGGTGTAGACCTCATGGCTCCTACACATATTCTGAGGCAACGGTATTGCAATCTGTCCAACTTCCGTAGTGAGTCTTTCCTGCCGTTGACGTAGAAGATGCAGCCGTAGTCTACTAGCGATCTGATTAATGCTCTGTATAGGAGTAGGAGGGTTTTAGGATGGGATCCCCACCACGTTCCCGCTACTGCCCTTAAGATGTTGAGTCTTTTCTCAGATTTGGCTATCACTTGTTGTATGTGCTCTCTCCAGGTAAGACGGTTATCGAGCATCACTCCTAGGAATTTGCATTGCTTTTTCACTGGGAAGCTGTATGGTCCTAGCGACACGTTGTCATTGATGTTAATTTTTCGTTTGGAGAATATTACTACTGTTGACTTATCAGCTGCGATTTTCATCCCATTGTTGAATAACCATGTACTGAATTCCTCCAATGCCTCTTTCAACATGAGAAGTACCATTTCCATGGTTGAACCCTTTATATACAGGGTGAGTTTTTTATCTTGAGACAACTAAATATCTCGAAAACTACAAATCCGATCAAAAAAAGTGGGTAATAAAAATTGTTCGTCTCGACGGGGGACATCCGATGATACCAAATTTGACTCCCCACCCCCACCCCCTAGGGGTGGGGGAAGGGGGAGAAAAAAAACTTAAATAGGAACCCCCATTTTTTATTGCAGATTCTGATTCCCCGGAAAAAACTACCCCTATTTCACCCCCAATTCGAGTCATTTTGGTCGATAGATGGCGCTGCAATCGACAAAAATCAAAATAAGCAAAAATTCATTTAAAAATGAGGATATCTCGTGAAATACACATCAGATCAGCAAAATACAAGTTAATGTGATTGATATTTTTCAAAAACTATTCAATAACACCACCCACCTCCAAACTTGAGGGATGGGAATGGACATTATTTCAAAATGCACTGATGCAAATTCTTTAGCAGATAGCGAAAGTCAAACATTACTTTTTGCGTTACCCAGGAACAACGACGTGGACGTAGTAATTTTCTGTTCCCTTTGGGGTGCTAGATTTAGGTGAGTCCCCTCGCCTCTCACCATCGGGGTGCTTGTTTTTGGTGAGTCCCCTCGCCTCTCACCATCGGGGTGCTTGTTTTTGGTGAGTCCCCTCGCCTCTCACCATCGGGGTGCTTGTTTTTGGTGAGTCCCCTCGCCTCTCACGTGTTTGTTTCTAACAACAATTCTAAAGCAAGTGCTCGAAAATATCACCACCGACATCGATGCATTTATTTACCCGCTCTTGGAATGATTCGACGCAACTAAGAAGCATATCCGGCGTGATTTTTTGACAAGCGTTGGTAATTCGTTCAATCATGTTTTCAGGCGTTGTTGGCACTTCACTGTAAACTTCATTCTTCAAGTATCCCCATAAAAAAAAATCAGGCGAAGTGAGATCTGGTGATCTTGCAGGCCACGGCACTGGACCTCCTCTTCCGATCCATCGACGATTGTACAGACGATCTAACACTTCCCGCGATCTTACAGCAAAATGTGCTGGACAACCGTCATGTTGAAACCACATTGTTTGTCGCACGTCTAAGGGTACGTCTTCAAGCAATGTTGGCAGTACGTCCTCTAAGAGTTGTTGATATTTCTCCCCATTGAAATGTCCATGGATAAAATGTGGACCAATAAGTTTGTCCCCAATTATCCCACACCAAACATTTACATTCCACGGACGCTGATGTTCAACTTGGCGTAACCAATGCGGGTTTTCCACACTCCAATAATGCATGTTGTGTCGATTAATGGTGCCGTGGTTAGTAAAAGTGGATTCATCCGAAAACAGTACTCGAGCAAAGAAATGGGGTTCTTCTTGTATTTTCTGTAGCGACCATCGGCAAAATGTCAATCGATTATCGAAATCATTGCCGTGAAGTTCTTGATGCAACGAAACATGGAACGGATGGTATTTTCTACGATGCAAAATCTGACAAACAGTAGTCTGAGAAATTCCTGATTCACGACTTATTTGTCGAGTACTAATGTGAGGGTTATAAGCCACTGCAGCTAAAACTGCAACTTCGTTATTTTCTCCAGCTATCGTCCTTCGCCGCTTTCGTTTGTTTGTGTGCACACTTCCCTCCTGAGTGAACTGTTGGATAATACGGTAAAAAGAAGCGCGCGATCGAGGCTGGTCTGGAAAACGATGAGCATAAAGATCAACAGCATTATCGATATTCTTGCGACATTCTCCATAAATGTAGACCATTTCAATTTTTTCTTGCAACGTTATAGCCTGCATTCTCATTGACACGTGCAACAGAACGAAGTAAATAAATCAGAGATGTTATGAACGCTATGAAAGTACATCAAGTAATGAGAAAACTCTGAGAAATGAGCGACGATGTGAACGCAATGGAAGTACATCAAGTAATGAGAAAACTCTGAGAAATGCAGCGCCATCTATCGACCAAAATGACTCGAATTGGGGGTCAAATAGGGGTAGTTTTTTCCGGGGAATCAGAATCTGCAATAAAAAATGGGGGTTCCTATTTAAGTTTTTTTTCTCCCCCTTCCCCCACCCCTAGGGGGTGGGGGTGGGGAGTCAAATTTGGTATCATCGGATGTCCCCCGTCGAGACGAACAATTTTTATTACCCACTTTTTTTGATCGGATTTGTAGTTTTCGAGATATTTAGTTGTCTCAAGATAAAAAACTCACTTGGTATATTACTATGTCGTCTGCGAATTGGAGGGTGGTTACTTTGGGTGAAAAGAGTTTCCCCAGGTCGTGGGTATATATTAGGTACAACAGAGGACTTAATATTGCTCCCTGCGGGAGTCCATTAAACACCAAGCGAGGACCTATCAGTTTTTCTTTGGCCGCTATATATATCACTCTTTCTGATATTAGGGAGTAGATTCCTGCTAACAGCTTTTGGGGGATTCCCAGCTTGCTGAGTTTCTGCATCAGAACGGGTATTACCACATTGTCATATGCTGCCGAAATATCCAAAAAAACTGCACCTAGATACTGCTTCTGTGTGTATGTGATATTGATATCCGTGTTTAGAATTGCCAAGTTATCCATGGTGCTCTTTCCTTTCCTAAAGCCGAATTGAGTAGCTGGAAGCAGTTTGTTTCTCTCTAACCACCATTCTAGCCTATTTTTGTTTAGGCGTTCCAGCGTCTTTGATACGCACGACATTAGTGAGATTGGCCGATATGATCCTGGGTGTTGTGGATCTTTATGGGGTTTCATAATTGGTAGAATAATCTGTGTTCTCCATTCCTGAGGAATCGGAAGGATCGTCCAGATGTCGTTGAAGCATTTTGTGAGGAATTGTAGTGCTATTGTGGGCATGTTGAATAACATCGCGTAGTGTATTCCGTCTATTCCTGGGGCCGTGTCGGAGGACTGTTTTAAGCATTGGAGGAGTTCTTTGACCGTAAACGGTGCGCAGAGCTGGTGCTCAGAGTGTTCGGCAGGATTTGGTGCGTATCGGGATTCTGGATAGGCGGTACTATCTGGAGCTATTCTTTTGGAGATTTCTTCTATACAGGAGCTGTCTACTGAATTTGCTGTAGGTCTATGTTTCCTATCTCTCAAGCATCTTATTCTGGCCCATACTGAGCTCGTGCTTGTGTCTTTACCCAATGTTTCACAGTACTCGATCCAACTTAATCGTTTTTGTTTCTTTAACTGTACGTTTGGTCCATGCACTAATTTTTTGATATTCTATGTAATGAGTTAGTGTTGGTTCTCTCCGGTATTTATGTAAAGCTAGACGTCTTTTTGCTATTGCTCTTGAGCAGTCTGAATTCCACCAAACTGTTGTGGTCTTGCCTGGAATGACTTCGTTGTTTTCTTAGAGGTATTGATTTGTTTGCTGCTACCGTTATTGCTGCCACTAATTGCTTATATGCTTCTATCCCCGTTACGTTTGCTGGGATTTTGTAGATTTCCTCTTCTAAACATCTCTTGTATGATGTCCAGTCAGCTTTTTTTATGTTCCAGCATCTTGTACGGATGTTTTCTGTTTTCATAGTCAGGTGGGCATCCGATTGTGAAGTTGAATTGGAAAATGGTCTGATCCCAAAGTGTCGTTTAGTACCTGCCATGTGGCAATGGTTGCAATGCTTGGTGAACAGAGTGTGAGGTCAACCGCTGATGGTTTACCGCCTATTCTGTGAATCATCGTGGGGGTTCCGTCGTTCATAATTACGAGGTTCTCGTCTTCTACCATGTCCATTACTGATGTACCTGTATGTGTCATCATGGTGGCATCCCCAGCTCCGGCTGTGCGCGTTGAAATCACCTGCTATTAAATATGGTGGTTGTATCTGATTGAATAGGTTTGTCCAATCTGCCTGTTCGATCTTTGTTCGAGGCGCGCAATATATTGATACTGCAGTGAATGAAAATTCTTTTAGTCGAATTCGTATTGATACTGCTTGGAAGGGAAGATTATTGTTGTTTAGGTGTTGAGGCTCATGCGAGATGCGTTGATCAATTAAGATAGCTACCCCTCCTTTTCCATCAGTTCCGTCATTTCTATATACCTGGTAATTTTTAAAACTAATTTCTTTGCGGGGGTGGAACCATGTTTCCGATAGTAAGGCTATATCTATTTGCCGGTTTTGTAGTTCTGAACCCAAACTTTCTCTGTTTGAAAATACTGATCTGCCGTTCCACTGGAGTATTTTTAGTTGCGGGTCGTGAGTGGAGGACGAGTGCAAATTTTGTTTGTTATCTGGGTCCATTATGTGGTCGTTGTGATGATCGCCTCTAGTAGATTTCTTACATGTGATGGGTCAATTGTACTGTTGTATCTTGTCTGCTCAATTATGGTTATTACTAACGCCATCAATTTTTCCACTAGTGGTATTTCTGCCGTTATTATCTGCTGTTGCGCTAACTGGTGATTCGGCTCGAGAGTTCCCGGCATCCTGTGTGGTAGTAGTTGATATGAATTAAACATTATTGGTTGTGTTGGACCGTTGCTTTTCCAAAACAGATTCTGAGGGATTATGGTACCACTGCCCACTGGCCTTGTTTTTGTAACGTTTGTGGACATAGGCGGCTGGCCGATTCCAGTGTGGTTCGGGTTTCCTTGTGAATGACTATGTGGAGTTGTGTGGCGCGAACGATGCTGGCTTCCGGGTTCTCGCACTTGAGGGCTGCTACCTTCTTGTGTTACTGCTGGGATGTATGGTGGATTTAGCTGGGTTACTTGTTTGGCTGCGATAGGAATTGTGTTTTCCTCCGGAAGTTGTTGGCCCGTTTGTATTAGCTGTGGGGCTGCTGCCGTTACATTGGCGTAAGTGCGTTGGTTTGTAAGGGGGTGCCATTGTTGGGGGTTATTGACTACCAAATTTTGTTTTCTTTCTGAGCGCTGTTTGAATTCTGGGCAGGAACGATCGGTAGACAGGTGGTTTCCTTGGCAGTATATGCAACTTGGTTGATTTTCGGAGGTGCAATCTTTGAGTTTGTGAGAACCAGCACATCTGCTACAGCGAGGTTGGCTTCTACACTGGGATTGGGTGTGGTTGTACCTAAGACATTGATAACATTGTATTACCGGAGATACGTAGGGTTGCACAGCACATCTCATGCCATATAAGTATATGAACTGTGGTAACACTTGGGATTGAAAGGTTAAGACGCAAACTGGTAGGGGGCGGTGTTGAATTCCGTTGTCTGCTACAACTCTTTTAGTAAATCTTCTGACTCGTAGAACTGGGAAGGGGGAGATTGTTTCATTTATTATTTCGCCCGGAGATAGCGAGGTGTCGATGTTCCTAATCACTCCCTGTTTCCTGGTCATATAATACGGTATGTACGCCTCTAGGTTATTGTCTTTTAATGATCTCAGTTCTACCAAGGAATTTGCAGCGGTACCGGTCTTAGTTTCTATTCTAATTCTATTCCGCCCTGCGGTAGTAATATTAATTATTTCTGATCTTATGTGGTTATTATGTAGGAAAAGCATTTTTCCTACTGACATAGGGTGCAGCCTGCCGATGTTGTTATTGTTACTTTCCACCATTACGTAGTAAGGACCATTGTCCGTTGGTCTATATCTGTTATCTTGACTATTCTGGTTTATGGGGTAGCCGGGTTTTTCATAATAATTTGGTGGGCCCGGATGGAGTTCTGGCACTGGTATGGGAGGCAGGTTAGTTGCATTGTTAGATACACTTTCACTGACTAGAGGGTCTATTAATTTACTGCGAAGCGGGACACTTGCGATGGGTTCTAGGTTAAGCAACAGCTGGTCTTTTTGCTTGGCGCGTTTACTCACTGGTGACGTATGCTGTTTCTTCTGTGGCGAGCGTGATCTTGCGCGTGAAAGCGGTTTGTTTTTTTGAGTCTGCCGGTGATGTTGTTGCTCTGTCGGGACTCCCTGCTGATCGTACTGCATCTCTTCCACTGTCATCTGCGCCGGTCGTTCAGCATACGGCGGTTCTTGGGTAGTCTGCGTCTGGTGGATACCGGTGTTTTTATCCATGTCCTGGAGGATGGGTGTGATTTGGTGGTCTTCGATGTCGACGGCTGCTTCAGGAGGTGTGTCTTCCATCTGGTAATAAGTGCGTAAGGCCACTCCCACTGTCAGACTGGTCGATGGAATCGTTCCAGTATTGTCTGCCATAGTGTTCCGAGACTGCGTCTCTGGAACACTACGGTGTTAGTTGTCGTTGTTATAACTTCACTTCTTGCTAATTATTCACTACTATGTAACAAATGATTAAGTGAAACGTTGGTAAACACTATCACACTGAGAACCGAAAAGTGGAACAGTCCGAATATACTACGTCCGGTTGTCTCACTCCACTCGGTTCAGGAAGCTCGAGCGACCGCACTCGACGGCGGCTCGATGTGAACTGCCCTCAGAAAGTTAGACATCATTCAATCGGCAGCTTTAATGGTGGTAGGCGGTTTCCTTAAAACTACTCCCGTCGCTGCGATGGAGGTAGAAACAGCAACACCTCCATTAGACCTAAGAAGAAAGAAAGTGGGAATGAATTTTTGGATAAGAGTTTGTTCCACCAAACGACATCAACTAATAAGAAAAGTGCAGCTTCTTGCTCATGAGCAATCTTGGAACCTATCTAAGTATCACAAAACACCTTCACTTGTGGATTTCTTTCAAACAACAGCTCAGTGGGCCATTTACAGTTCAGATATCAATGACTCGTACAGTGAGGAACAACTACGGCAACGGTCAGATCTATCCCCTCTAGTTCACATTTACCTCATGACTAGGGCCCGGATTTTTCAAAAAAGCATATGCGCATATGCAAATGCATATTTTGAGGGTTAGTGCATATTTTATGGATATGTGCATATTTTAGCTTTTATTTCATCTCATAACTGAATATCCGATACTTCTGAAGAAACTGTAAAGCCTAATGTACCTGTATGTTGGACATCCTTGGCAACCGCAACAAGTAAGTTAAATTCTTGGAGTAAACAGGATTTTTTTGTACTGGCATTCACATGTAGAGAATTTTCTACCTTATCCAAACTCACACAGTGACATGTTTGGAGGTGCTGCAAATGTAAAATTTGTGTGGCGGCGACCTTCTCTACTGCCCTGAGCGGTAACATTCACGGGAAGGGCGGGTGGGGTCGGCAAAATCAAAGAATAGCTCTATTCTCCCTCAGGCGGCAAATTCTTGTTTGAGGAGACGACAGTCACAAGTATTTACCCCCACTTGGAATATTCGTTATCTACCAGTGTGTTTATTCGTGCGACAACTACCGGGAAGGCCAGCGGTTTTCTTTAATCTTTTCGGGAATATTCCCCTAATTGCGGTACGAGCCAGTTTTCCTGAGAACAGATTCCTGGCTTCCAGACCTGAGGGATTCGTACTTTTAAAGGGACGTGTACATTCCTTTCCAAAAACAGTAGCCTCTCAAAGTTTGTGTTGACAGGAGTGTTCGTGTGCTAAGATTAAGTTTCTTTAATCTGACTCCAAAAATGCCTAAAGAAAAATGCACAAGATCAGTTTTAATTAAGCAGTGGATTTCAGGCAACAGTGACTATTCTAGTGACGGTGAAGTTGTGTACTGTCAAGTATGTGAGAAGAATATAAAATGTGAGAAAAAATTTCAACTTGAACAGCATTCTAAAACAGCTGTACATCTCAGGTCAAAAGAAAAGAATAGGAACACGCAACAGCTACTTTTAACTCAGGTATCACGGTCTGTTAATACATTCTCTGCTGACCTGTGTAAGGCTTTTGTATGCAGCAATATCCCGCTGCATAAATTGAATAATCCAGATCTACGAGCATTTCTTCAAAAGTATTGTGTTAATCAAAGGATACCGGATGAATCCACCCTCAGGAAAAATTATTTGCTCTCTCTACACGATTCTGTCCTGGATTCAATTCGGTCTGACATAGGAGGGAACTGTGTCTGGATATCGGTAGATGAAACAACCGATTCATGTGGCCGATACGTAGCGAACTTTATAGTGGGCAAACTATGTCAAGAAGAACCCGGAAAAGCACATTTACTTTCAACCAAAGTGTTAGAGAAAACCAACCACAGTACAATTGCAAGATTTATAAACGATTCCCTGCGACTTCTGTGGCCTACTGAATCGGAGAGTGATTGTTACAAGGTGCGTGTTTTAATCACAGACGCAGCTTCATATATGTTAAAAGCTGGTCAGTCGCTTCGAGTGTTTTTCCCCAATCTGATCCATGTTACATGTTTGGCGCATGGATTACATCGCATTGCAGAAGAGATACGTTCTCTATTTCCTTCAGTTAACAAAGTAATTTCAAGTGGAAAAAAAGTGTTCCTAAAAGCACCAGCGCGTGTACAGTTTTATAAGGATCGTCTGCCTGAGGTTCCTCTTCCACCGGAACCTGTTCTCACTAGATGGGGAACTTGGTTGTCTGCAGTGCTGTTCTACCAGGAGAACTTTCATCAAGTGAAAGATGTGGTTACAAGTATTGGTCATGACGATCGTGCTGCGTGTGTTCGTGAAGCAAAGTGCGCATTTGATTGTGATACTGTATATCGAGATATCAATTTCATCCATGTACACTATTCGTCACTTTCTAATGCTATTAAGGGTCTAGAAACTAGCGGTGCACCCCTTCACGAGTCTATTCAGTTGCTTCACAAAACAATTTCTTCTTTAAATGCCGTCCCTGGTGAAATTGGAGAAAAAGTTAAATCTAAACTCAGCAGGGTGTTAGACTCAAACCCAGGTCTGCAAAAGATTCAATCAATTAATACGTATTTAAGTGGAACCACACAATCTTTGCCAGATGAATGTTCCGAACAGTCAGCACCATCGTACAAGTATTGCCCAATAACGTCCGTTGACGTGGAACGATCATTTTCGGCTTATAAACTAATTTTGTCTGACAACAGAAAATCTTTGACCCCTGAAAACATTGAAAAACTGTTGGTAACATATTGGGATTCATCATTTTGTAAGGAATGAAACGTGTATATCAGTGAGTTGACATAAAATAAATCATTTGATAACTGTATATTCTTTAATAGTTAGTCCATGTTCGTTAATTGTTAGTGTATATTCGTTAATTGTTAGTGTAGATTCGTTAATTGTTAGTGCATATTCTTTAATTGTTAGTGCATATTTTAGGACTTTTTTGTGCATATTTGCATGCATATATTAGATGTTTTACGTGCATATATATCCGGGCCCTACTCATGACAGACCGATTAGTGAAAAAAGATCACAGTGAGGAGGAACTGAAGTGCCTCACACTAGAAGCACTGAACTCGAGATGGAAGGCATGGCACAAAATTTTTACAGACGGCTCAAAGGAAAAAGGAAAGGCTTCCGCTGCTGCATTTGTAGACCCTGGTCGCTGCGTTCACGAAGCTTACAGGTTACCAGGACAGTTTTCGACGTTCTCCTCAGAGCTTTATGCCATTCTAAAAGCGCTGCAATACATTCATTCAACAGCTCATTCAAATACAGTGATTTGTACAGATTCTAGAAGTGCCCTACAGGCAATAATGGAAGTATCAAAAGGAAGATGCCGAAACTATTTAGTTTATGACATAGCCAGGGAACTTCAGAAGTTATCGGTAGAAGGAATACAAGTGCAGTTCCAGTGGGTACCGAGCCATGTTGGAGTGTCGGGAAATGAGGCAGCGGATAGAACAGCACGTCACCACCTTACTGCTGCAGAAACAGAAAAAGTTTCGGTACCCTGTACAGACTTCAATGCCATTGTTACCGACATGGTTAAGACTGAGTGGGAGAAGAGATGGTTTGCCGACTGCCAGGGAAAGGGACTTTGGTATAGAGCTATCTGCAACAACATAGTAATCAAGCCATGGTACGCTCAACTAGAACTGAACAGGAAAGAAATTACTCTAATGAACAGACTTAGGACAGGACACACTTCATTACGTGACAAAAAATACGTCATGCGGTTGGTGGATTCGCCGATGTGCCCATCGTGTAATTCTGTAGAGGATATTTATCACTTCATGCTGAGCTGCAAGCAACATCAATCAGCGAGGAAACAACTGCTAGAAGATGGTCTGAATATAACTGATATAACTTCTCTGATGCAATCTCTCTCAGTTGCGAGCAAGAAATCGGTCAAGATAATTTCCCTGTATGTTAAATATACTAAAGGTGTAATTTAAAATTCACTCGAACATATTGTATGATGTTATTGGCTGTATTAGCCTTTGGCTAAAGCCATAAAATATAAAATAAAATAAATAAGCGTATTATTTGTTTGCAAAATGTGTAGTTTATAAGGCGGAGATTGGAGACCGCCCCAGCAGTTGTGTTGATGGATGTGTAAAACCACAACCAGGACGGCTGTTTCGCAGGCACCTGCGCTCGTGCCCGCTGTCTTGCCTGGCCGACCCACAGTGCAACGCACTCAGCCACACTGGCGGGTGTCTCCTTCTTTATTAAATCATTTAATGATTCTGTTCTGCGGTAATTTCTCTAAATAGATCCATCTACCGTTCTTATAATTCCCGCCCCGTATTGATAACATTAATGTGGGTGTTATACTATCTAACATGAGCGATCAGAAGTTAAGGAGTCTGTGTGGAAGTTGAAAGGTCCCCGGTTCAAATCCCTGTGCTAGCGGGGATTGTCAAAGGAACTTAACCCGACCTTTACTCTGGCAATCTTGCCGTGTAATATGAAGTACGCCAGAACACTTTCGTGGTTCGGATTCCACATTAATCCGTGGGTAGGACTACCAGGTTAGATTAAGGTGACTAGCCGTTTCCTAAACTATCTACCAAGGTCAAGAAAGTGTTCAACAAAATAATTTCGTTTTTGCTGCGATTTTTAACACTACTATTGCAGTATTGACGGAAGAATTAATTTTAATCTGTTGTAGCTAATATTTTTTATATGTATGGACGGAGAGACTAATATGAGACGTTGAGACCTGTACGCACTGTGACAGAGCGACAGGGGAGCGTGACGAGCTGCCCCCCCCCCCTCTCATTTGTAATCAGAAACAGCGGACCGACGGCGGGTCTGATTGCAATTGGCGTAGCCAGGCGGCGCTGCAGTCACCACTTAAGGTCAGTGGAATTCCCTACTGTGACGGAGACTGTCACTGCTCCCAACTGTTTATACCTGCTTCCTTATAGGTAAACGTCCTGTACAGACAAGTTACTCTGCTGCTTTAAACTGTCAAGCAGTCGAGAACTTGTATTTATCCTGCATGACTGCATGTTAATTTCAACTTCCATACCTTAACGTAGAATAAATTGTGTTCCACTGTAGCTCATGTTTGGGACGATTTCCAAGCGAAAATTTGCTTCTTCCCCCTCGCAACTAGCATTTTACTGAAACTAGCAGTTTATCTGAAACTGTATTTTTGTCTATGGATTTAAGTCTCGTCAACGTCAAGCTCATTACAGTCTGGAATGGACTGTGGACAAGGAACGACAAGGAATTCGGCTATATCCTTTAGAAGGAGTCATACCAGCGTTCGTGGGAGAAACCATGGTAAATACAAATCTGTATTGCTGGTAGGGGATTCAAACCCGCATCCTCCAGAATATATGGCGCGCTGCCATTTTTACCACGCTCGCTAAGAATAGCTCTTTCTTGATGATTTTTTTCGAACCAGGCTATTTCTTATTTCCAGACGTATTCGTTCGCTCCTCATACTAAATGTATACGTGTTATACAGAGAACTGAAACGTCGTAGAAATTCAGTAATGGGATTTTTAGTCTCTTCGAACAAAGTAGTATGAAACCCACAAGTAAACCAGAAATATGCTAGGCACTTTCTGTCAAGTAACAAAACAGCTGCTTAAAATGTCTCCATACTTTTAGTGTGATTCTTAAAAATTAATAAAATTTACAATATTTAAAAATAACAATTCCACAGTACATTAGTTTCAATCCCAATTTCAATGAAATATGCTCTGAGTCCTGTTACAGTAATTAAATTTTACATAGTCTTCACCCCGACTGGTAGTGAATTCTCAAAAAGTAATCCGTGCCTTTTGTAAGAATATTAAGACTGCCTAACCAACATTGTAATCAGTGCCAAAAGATACTGTTTGACACATTTTTAATGCAGAGAAAGTATTATTACCTATTTTTATTGCATCGAAAATATAAAAACTCTTACCTTGAACCAATTTCAATAGATAAACAGATACAATTTAATACTGGGTTAGAAAATTTATTTTATTTTATCGTTTCACATCATAAAACTATTTTTGTATCAATAAAAGGTATAAATAATCAACCTAAAATTATACGCTTCGTGTTTGTGAGGATCTTAAATTATTGTTACAATTACTTAATAAGACATATGTTCTCCTTTGGTGCTATTAAGTTTTTCAGTTATTTCAGCTTGCAAAGCAGCAGATAAAAATGAAACTTTTTCAACTGTCTGAATTTCATGAACTGCTTATCTCCTGTTTTTGAATGCGCGAATTATGGAAGGTAAATAAGACTTACGCTTGAGGTAATTTTATTGGTACGGTTATTCCGAACAGTAGACATATACTGTACCTCATTAACAATATTCCAGTGTTTGGGATTACTACCAAATATAATAGAGAACAATTGTGCTGGAATTAGACAGATTTCCATAAGATGCCAGTGGGTTTTTTGTGTTGATATCTCTGATTATATATCTAAGTAACTTGTAAATCTTCTCTGCTGAAGAAAAAGGAACTCTCGCGTGAAGCCATAATTATGATGTACAGTGTTAATGAATGTTGTAGGTCAAGTGAGACCTTTAATGAGCGTCAATCTGATTTACAAGGGATTGAGGAAAATGGTCTAAGAACTCATCCAGCAACCTCCGAACTTCCAACTCCCTCTAATTGTTATCGAAAGTGTAACGCGTCTGAAGTATAATGTACCAGTAAAAAACTTTCTCCAACCAGCTCCAAACATCCCGAACAGCCATTTTTGTCGTGCACCTCGAGCAAGCAGTAACTCGTTTGGTCTACAAAAATCGGATGTGTCAATGCCAAAACCTTAGCTGAAGTCTTGGAGAGTCATCATTCACAAACCAATTACTGCCATGGATGATACAGCACTTCTTCGATCTTGCTGATCGACTGGTCGCAGCGTCTACATCTACAACTGTACACTGCAATTAAAAAATTATGTGTGGCTAAGGATACTTTTAAACGAAAATATCTCTTGTGTATTCCAATCCCCCAATAGCGTGAGGGAGGAAAGATTTCATATAAGCATCAGAGTGGCATCTAATTTCTCTAATCTTATTTCTCCTGTCATAGCGACATAAATAGATTGGTGGACGAAGTATTTCATCGCACTCGTAAACGAAAGGTGTTGTTTCGCATGTTTGCCAATAAATTCAAACGAAACATACGTCGTCTGTTTGCAATACAATCCCATACCAACCGCAACCCACGTAACAGTTCTGCAACGCTTTCGTAAGGGCTGTGGAAAGCTGTCACAAATCAGTCAGCTCTATAATGTCAATCAATCCCTTGCGATATAGTAGTCCAAATGTCCATGCACGAGAGATTTATACATATTCTTTGCATATGCATCAAAATTATTCAAAATTTGACCTATGAATCACAATCTAGAATTAGCTCTACTTACGACCGAAGTCATGTGTAGGTATCATTTCATGTTGCTCCATTTTGTTACGCCAAATTACTTCAGGGAATCAACCATGTCAATAACTGAATTGTTTACTTCGTGTTTATGAACAAACGGATTCTTTTTGTTATTTATGCACATTGTCTTGCACGTTTTGCAATTTAGTGTAAGTTGCCTATTACTGCTGAAATAACACCCAGATCGCGTCGATTTTTTATCTATCGAAATCCATACTTCTCTGTAGACGACTGCATGGTAAGAGCACAATCTCAAAGTGTTAATAATGTTGTCTCCAACGTTGTTTACAAAAATTAAGAAAAGAATTGGTTCCATTACACCCGATGTAACATCTAGATTAGTAGAAGCTTCTCCTTCAACGACGACATACTGCGACAGACCAGTTAGAAAATCTTGTATCCGTTTACAAATCTATTCTAGTTAAAGTACTCTAAAAGGTATAGAGTAAATAGCTTTCTGAAAATAACTAAATAAAGCATCAATTTGTGGTCCTGAGTCAACAGCTTTCACTAGGCCATACGAAAATACAGCCAGCCGTGTTTCACATGGTCCTTCTTCCTAATTAAGTGTTGGCTGGGTGTAAGCAATTCGTTTTCGTCTAATGTGCGAGCATATAACTTGCTCCACAACTCTAATGCAAACAGATGTTAGAGATATGGATTGGTAGTTCCTAGGATTTTTTCAGTCTCCTTTCTCGAAAATTGGGACTACATACCAAGTTTTCCAGTTGGACTGATTAGTTCGGTGGTGGACCATTTTTAAGAGAGACGAAATCGTCGGTTCCTTGATTCCACCAATCAACAAAAACAGCAAAGAATTTCTACCAGATAAGGCATGCCGGTTGGCTGTAGGTACACAAAATGAAAAATTACGTAATGAGATTGATTTTTTAATAACTTATATTTTACTCATAGCGTGTCCCGTCCTAAGCCCACAGAGCCTGCAGTAATCACGTGGAACGACCTCTGCAACAAGGTTCTAATATTTCTTGAAGATTCGGTTACGAAAAGGAATCCTCTGAACGGCACTTATTTGTTTGAGGACAATGTAACACATCTCATATGTAGAGCAGACGAGAGAGCAAGCATGTCTGTTTCCGAACAGAATTTCATGTACGATAGATGTGTTAAAACTAGTACAATATCGCCAAAAAGGAACTAAATGTACATAGTGGCACAGTATTTTCGCAATTTTACCAGATTATGAACCAGATTTGGAATATTGTGAGAGTCCAACTGCTTCATAGAGTCTGCTCTGGCCAAATTAAATATATTTGATAAGTGGTTTTATAAGTGCTATGTTGTTAAAATGTGCCGCTTTGTCCATCCAGAAATTCTCAGTTCAAATCCAAATCACACCCAGAATTTTTGTTGTAATTAAACTGATTTTCCCCTGCTTTCCTTTGTTCATGTGAAGTAAATTTGAATTCTCGCCAGTCTGGATTCAATGCAAAGCTGAAAGTCTCATTTAGCAGGTAGTATTAGTATTCTGTCATGAATGCATAATACTAAAGTCCAAAAAAGTGAATGCCTCTTTCAGCTTGTAAAAGTATCGCATCACTAGCTGATGTAGCTTTTGTAAAAGGACGAGATCAAAGACAGTTGTGAGATACTACGAATGCACATCCCACACATTTTTTTTTCTCAGAATGGCGGTTTACATATGAACAGCATTACTTGATAACCTAATTCTTCTCAGTATAATGCGGAAAGTTTTTTATCCTTACGTAAGGTCGACCCCTGATCCATATATACTCGTATGTATTTGTAAATGATGGACTCATAACGGAACTGAAAAGCAATTACGAGTCCCTTCATTTCATTGATATCATAAAATATTATGTTAGGCACAAATAAGCCTTTGATTAAGTGTTGCCTGTTACAATCTTGTTTTTGTAGTAGTCTAATGCCGCATCAATGAAAAACCATGATTTCCACCTGTCTGATTTAAAAGCACCAATGTGAATTTTGCATATTCAGAGGGTTGCCGTTCTCCAAAAGTTTTCTACATATTATTTGTAGTTGTAATTACAATTTTAGATTACTTGTGGCGAAAAACTTTTTTCAAGCGGGCCCTGGATAACGGTCAGCCAAATCGTGAATGTAGATACGATAATGTTTATATTCGCCGAAACAGCTGGATTCTGACTCAAATAATTATGCACGAATAAACGTCGTGGCTCTTATGAGTATGAAAGTTACGCTTATATAAACAGACTTCCTAATTACATGCGATACTATGTTTTTTTTAAAAAAAAAAAAAAAAAAAGAATATGATACTGTTATCTTATATTTTAAATCAAGTTAATATAACCATTCATCGCAGTTTTCACATGTTTCTTCTCTCGATACACTAATGAAGAACTTTGAATGTCAAAACATGTATTCATGTTTGTGGTAATTAAAACTGAAATTCTAAAACTCAACAAACACATTGACCTTGCGGCTATTGAACGGGCATGTTCAGGAACCATATTTTCCAATGCAACACAATGTTCCACAGATTTTTTTAATCATTTTTCACTGCAACATACGTTGGTAGATACGTACATTTGTACTTCAAGAAAAGTTACAATAATACCCATCTGTAAGTGGTCTTATTAATGTGTGGAACAGTTACAGACTGTCTGGTACAAAGTCGATACATATCTTGTCGAAGCTGCAGCCTGGCTTCTGCCGCGATTAAAAATAGCAGCAAAATCCCATTTTTGACAAACACGGGTACATTTATAACAGTTTGGACATGTTAAATTTCCAACAAAACGTACACCAGTATCGTAAGTTATATTGAAAATTCAACTTCAAATCAAATGACTAACTCGTTCATTGTTATTCAAGAAACATTTCACAACGAAACTCGCATTATTACTCAATAAAGCAAAATTGTGTAGAAAATCACGAAAGGATAAAATACATTGAGATGTCGGCAAAGAACACTACTTCTGTGGTAAAAGTAATTTTATCATCACATGAACTTGTATTTCCTACAGCGCCAGGTAATGCTGTCTTTATACGTTACATAACCCATTATGAACTTACCATGAAAATTGGAAGTTGGAGGGAATTTAAAGTATTCGATGTTCTGTCTCCTGATTGTTAAATACTGTACTGTCATCCATATGATACATTCCACCGTAACTTCTAACTCTTCTGACTAATTCTGCTGTCCTGTTGTTGGATATATCATCCGCAGTTAAGATACTTTTTGCAAGAAGCATTTATACCATCCTACATGAGTAGCATCGGATAATTCAGTTAGGCAAGTTATTAGTTGGGGGTTCGCCGTTCGTCGACGGCAAGGAGGATTTAGGGATGTCAGTGGTTCCCTGTGGAGGAATCATCCCGGAAGGAGTTAGGGAAATCATGGGAAACCGAAATCTAAATAGCTGGAATGAGTATCCAAATGCGTTCTTTCGAATGACGGGCACGAAAGTTATTGCTTATCTGTAGCACCCCGCATATCGGAGAACTATCATCTAAGGATCTGTAAGCTTAACCACCTAGTATTAAAGATGACCAAAATCATATCTCACTGGTAGTGTCGATAGATGAACAGCAAGAAGCAGCGAGTAATGTTCAGTCAACTGCTCGGAAATACATGTCTGTGAATCGTACCTTGCTTGCACCGAGAAGACAGCAGCTGCAGTATTTGTCGTTGTCATGTACACGAGAAAAAGAACAAAAAATGTACAGTCTTTACTAATAAACGTGGCCGCTCCCATCAGAGACTATGTTACTAATTTTGCACAATATGGCAACACAGGAAAAGCACGCGTCTCTTGACTCCTCAGTATGAATTACCGGCAGGCGAGGAAGAAGCAGCTCTCTTATATTAATTACCTATTCGAATTGTTTCACGTATGTTAATTGACAATGTACGTAGATTAAATTATATTTCAGCACGTAGGAATCGTTAAAAATGGGTCAAAAGTATCTGAATGGGGAAAATTATGAATTATAAAATAAACTCTGATAAAAAAAAAAACAATATTTCGCGCACACATAACTAAATAATAATTTCCTTTCAAATACATGATGCTCAGCTTTTTGCACGTATTAATATTCTCTCAAATTTGTGGAAAACAATAAGACCAGACAGAATTCAATCTGTGACACTTATTCTATTCTCGTAGGTAGCAAACTAAAATCTGCAACAAGCTGAATGTATTATGATTTCGTGTGACGTGTACTTAATTTTAAAAAACGTCGAAACTTCCAGAGCATAGCTTACTATTTAAGCGAGTGTTGATCTGTTTTTGTCAATTAACATTCGTGAAACAATTCGAATAGGTAATAAATATAAGAGAGCTTCTTCTTCCTCGCCTACTGAAAGGAAGATAATCTTCTTGTTAGTCAGAAATGTTTCGTGTATGTAAATAGGATTAACAAGATTCGCAGTATTTCGTTTTGCGTGAGGATTGTCTGGCGGAAGCCTTTGTTGTGATGAGATAGCGATCAGACGGAGCCGTGACCCGGCGAGCTTGTCGACCCATATCATCGGCGCTGAGTCGATCATCGATAGTCGATAGCGACCGACTGGCTAATCTGTCGCTTGGGACCTTCTGTCATTTAGGTCCATTAACCAGGCGGGCCTTGTAATTTATCATGTTTAAAGCTCACTCCGCGGACTATTATTCAATTCGAGATTCCTTTAAACAATAGAAGACAAGCTGTAATTTGATTATGTATAGATTATATCGCTGGATAAGCATACATTACCCTAATCACTAGTATCGAACTGCGTGGTTTACACTGATGTTGTCATTTAAATAATGTGAGATAGATAATTAATGATACAAGCTACAGAAACTTGAAGCCAAATTGTTTCGAGATGAATTACGCCTTTTCTCTATGAAGTTGGAAATACAGTTTCTGCGCAACTCCTTTTATTACCGCTTTTTATCTTCATCTCTGGAAATCAAAATATTTTTGTTTTGTTTTAAGAGTATTCAAATCCCTTTGCGACGGCATTATTTACGTTATAGCAGAAGTGAAAGCGGAATTATATCATCCTATTTAATACGATTTGCTACAATATGAAAATCATGTTTGCTTTTCATGAATTACAGACGTATTTATCTCTCTCTCTCTAATATCATTCACACTATGCAATCAATCTAAAGTCAGTCAAGTTTTAAGAAGAGTTCAGTGCATCAATTTTTTCTTATTTTTGAAACATGTACCGAGCATAGTGGTTGAGCGGTAACGCTCTGGCCTCGCATCGCATTCGGGAGGACGCAGGCTCGATTCTCCGTCCGGGAATCCAGATTTGGGTTTTTCTAGGCGAATGCCGGGATGCTTCCCGCAAAAGGCTATGGTCGAATTCCTTGCAAGTCTCCAGTCCCTTCCCGTTTCTAATTCCTCGACGTCGAAGAAACATAATTTTAAAAAAAAGACTTAATGTGCTTCCAGCGTGACATGCTCATGATATTGTTTCAGACAGCAAACTGTTGTGATGTGCCGACAGTAGAGTAACGAAGAGAAAAAAGTGTAGAAAATTTCAATCCACTCACAGAAAATCAGTCGTAGTTGACACGATAGGAAGGGATGACTAGAAGTGCGGACAAAATGGCCTCACTTTGAAACATCACTTGGAGCATGTAATACCACGGTTTTACATAGGACGCCAAAAATTTAATATTAAGTAAGAATTAATTACAGACGCAATAAAACGAGAACAAGTAGAGATCTTTAGGGTGAAGGATTAAGAATAAATTAATAAATGTATTTTGGAATATTTCGTGAGGGAGCAAACATTATTGTCATGAGGAGGTATAGATACATATGTCTGAAATGAAGTTACAACCCAGGGGCCATTTGAAGACCCACCTAGTTGACGCTCTGACGTCACTAGCCAGACTGGCTACCGACCTCGATTGAAAGGAAGCCAGTCATCCTTTGAAAACAAGATATGGTCCTTGGAAAAAGAGGGGCAGGCTAGTGTCTCTGGTTTTTAAAGGGCACAGCCTTTATGACAGAAACGGCATACCAGACCCTCTCAGGGCCGGGAAGTAAGGATTGTACCGCCGTTCACAACTTCGTCGAGGAGAGGACATTCTGACGACTCCCCGTATATCGTTAGACAAGAAAGCATAAAAAGTCTCCTCGACTTAAACCCATTGTCTGTGAGCTGAAAGAATTTTGCATAGATCAGTGTGCCGTTCAACAGTATGAAGTAGTGTCTTTTAGAAAGTGGATCGTTGGGTGACGCCTAAAAGCCATGGAGGTCTCAGCCCAGCTATCAAAGAAGTAAACCAAATCATTATTTCTGTCTCTTCTGTTTAATTTCTACTCTCTCTCGTGTGTTCGATGTTCTAAGTAATCAAGTATACTTTTGTTAAAAATCGTGATAAGTCTTTACGTCAGTATATAAGCAGTAGTAAGATTGAACCTTGTTTAAAAGTAGTAGTTTACGAAAGAAACTTATAGTATGAAGCTGATATAATATTGATTTTATTTGTGAAAATTCATACAGCGATTCAGAATAAATCAGGAATTTTAAATATAAAATTCATTACAATTCTCAGCTCATCTTTCCTCCGTTCTTACTTTCGGAAGTGTGTCGGAACTCTAGAGTAAGCTTCTGCGAGATGTTCATACGGAATTCAGGTGCTGTAGAAAAATACTCTGCTTCCAGAAATCAAAACGGAAAACGATGTCACCGCCTCTTCACCTAGCTGTGTAGTGGAAATTATAAATCGATTGCGTTAGTCTGTTGTGAGCAACGGCAGATCAGAGAAGGATTAGCGGTACCTGTTACCAGCAAGCAGGGAGACTCGTCCTGCAGGAGCGGATCATTAATCCTGCCCTTCCAGAAATTTTGAACAGCGATCGTCAACCTCCCTCCAAAGCTTAAGCAAACTACCATCTCGTCGGCTGAGTGGGAAATTTGCGCCGCGGCAGAGCATGCAGCAGCCTCAACATTAGCACGAGCATAACATAGCTCAGTGACACATCAAACAAATTCATAGGCACACGATTGGTTAAGGCGTCTGACTGGCGATAAATGAAGACTCCTGTTGACTACTAGTCTCGGGTGGAATTCGGACGGATCCTTGAAACAACCTTTCCCTCTCGCAGAGCCATTGTTTGTCCATGTTCGCTACTCTTTGACTCTTCGTGTCCTCTTCAACTGGTTATGGTTAGGATAACGACGATAGAGGTAGATCGCGCTGCAAATTGTAACTTGTGAGGTGGCCAAACTATCCCTCTGGGTCAGTAAATTCATATGAGTTTACTTTCTGATGATTCAGGTTACTTGCGTTATATATAATACCTTCAGCAATATTTCCTAGAGAGCGATAACTATGCAGTTGAAAAATCACTTTCACATTCATATGTAATGTGTGTATGAGTAACCTGCAAATACACAAATTTTTGCATTAAAAATAGATGGAATTTCTGCAAGAATTTCTGGAAGTAGCATGGAGAGTATCATTCACCGAAAAGATACGACAGAAGATTTTTTTATCTGAATGTTGTGGATCATTTTCCTCAATTGCTAATAATATTAATAAATAAATAACGCCAAAGCAATTGACTTTTTTGGAGTTTATTGGTCTCCCGTACGCGTTTCACTTCTTTAGCAGAAGCATCATCAGCGGGTTTTTTCTGTTAATTATGTACATTTTGGTTTCTTACTTTGTGTTTCTGTTTCAATTGCTCTAGTTTTTGTTGTGTGTGTGTTGAATTTTGATAATTGATTGTTTTGTGAAATATTCAATTTTATCAATTATGATTTTCAGTATATCTGGGTTATTAATGGTGTTTGCTAGTGCAATGTGTGTTTTGTATAGATATCTATTTAGTTGTTCTTTCTTACTGTAGAGTGATTTAATTTCATTTCGAAACCATTGCTTTTCGGCAGATTGCTTTGCTTTGGTCGCTGATGCTGAGATGGAATTAATTTTAACATTGATATAATTTGGTTTTAGATTATTGCGTTTGCAGTTTTGGTTAAATTTTATGTTCTGGATGGTCTTGTGTATCTTCAGATGTGTCCTCTTGAATTGGTTGTATAGATCCACCGGGGATGCCTGGCACGGCTGGTTTAATATCTGGATGTTGTGGTATCATCAATTAACAGAAAAAACCCGCTGATGATGCTTCTGCTAAAGAAGTGAAACGCGTACGGGAGACCAATAAATCCAAAAAAGTCAATTGCTTTGGCGTTATTTATTTATTAATAAAAGAAGATTTTTTTATATACATACATTGTTCTTCAATTATTTATCTATATACAGAGATGGTTACGAGTAACCCATTAAGCCACGGTCACACGGGGCGATTTTTGTCGCTGCTACTAATCGCGGCGATCATTCACTGTCAAACGGAGCTACTAGTCTGTGCGATTAGGTTGTGGCTAGCGAAGTGTTGTATCAACCTTATTCGTTGGTTATGATGTAGTACAAATCAAGTAGTATAGTTCTGAAGTGACTGATTCGTTTGGCTAATGCTGCGTTGAGTAAACATTTGTTAAATGAAATTAAAAAAAAAAAAAAAAATGGGTCCGCGACTGAATTAGACGAAAAGAAGAAGGGGGCCTCTACGTTTCTTCTGAGAGAACTAGCTTAGGAGGACCCACTAACCTACAGCTACAGAAATATTCATCGGATAACTGAAGGAAAGTTTGATCAATTACTTGAAGTGGTTACTCCTCAACTTATGAAGAAGATACACTGATAAGAGGTGCGATTCTGTGTAAGAGCAAACTAGAAATTAACTTGTCTTACATGACAGGTGGCGATAACCTGAAGTATTTGGAGTATTTATTCATAGCTAAGTTACTTTCTGTATGCTTCCTTAATGTTCCAAATTTTTTTTTTCTGACAAGGGTCTCAGATGGATTGATCAATCCAGTTTCATTCACTTCAGTAAATAACTTCCTCAAACGATTTTTTTTCGAGCATTCTTGTTGAATTATTTATTGTTATCCGTGACCAAGAGTCCTTCATATTTCCGCTAAACATAAATTAATATAAAAAATCAACCATTTGGTCACATTTCCTTCCCGGTTTTCCATGATGGCAAAACAAAAATTAAAAAAAAATTAAAAATCGAACAAACCAAACAACGGTGAACGCTACTTCTGACAACAATAAAAAGACTAGCGATTGAGTTACCTCACAAGTGCACGTCTGAAGCGTGTTAACACATTTCCCACCGTGAACTTCCGCACACCATTCACGTTGACAGAGCGTTTGTTCGCTCTAGAACAGAGGCAGTCATCAGACACAGCGAGGACTTCATACTTAACAGTTTGGAGAATCGCCAATGATGATACAGGTAAAGTAGAACTTCTGGATGATCTCTGTCTCCTTGGTTGATTTCTGTCACAGCCGAGAGGGGAGCAATAACTGGCATTACAGGAAGGACTGGAAACCGCCTGCTACCTTTGCTGTCTGCCTGACAGGCGGTGGTGCGGAGGGTTTAATATCCTGAACCGAGAGGTGCCGCTTCAAAGTGGCAATCCTTTATTAAGTCCCAGTTGTAACCTTTGACGAAACAACAAGGAACGTCTAAAAACGTTCAGATTCGTCACACCTTTATTTCGTTTGCTATCAGTGTACCGTTAAAACGTTATCATCGATTTTTGACCCATCTGTCGTTATTTAATAGAAATTAATCGAATCAAATTCCCGATAACACACAGATTCTCACTATGTCACTACTTTTTGCTCTAAAATGTAAGTATTCATCGAACGATTTTAGTAAGTAGGTTCAAATTTTAATACCCCATACACCACTTACTACAGATTCGGGAGGGCGCAGTCCGGCTATCAATATTTGGATTTTCCACAGTTTCCCCAAATCACTACTTTAGAAACCATAGCCGAATTATTTCCCTCTCCTTGCCCTAGACCATTCCAGCCTCTAATGATCTCGACGTCGACGAGGCGTAAAGCCAGAAAAAGATATAATTTTGTGTCCCTATCACAGGCAAAGAAGTTGACGTTCATAGCACTTCAAAACCTCCTCCAGTAATGTTCAACAGGTCGCAGGATGCAGTCAAAGTAAACAGTCAGACGCCTCGGCCATGTAAAAGTAAGCGAGGAGTGAGATTTCGTTTAGTCTCCGGAATCTTTCCATATTCACCGCACTATATTGACCTATAACTGTTGCCTTTATCGCATCTTGTGTTAATTAATTTATGACATTTCTGACTACCTTCAGCTTCGCATAACCAAGAAACGTTACGCTACAAGACTGCACTCTGGATCAGAGCTCTACTAAAGTTTTGGTTCTTATTTTTAGAAGTTTATTATCTGTACAATGAAAGCATGTGCCGCACTAAGTACCAGGACGTAGTAAGCGTGGTATTCAACCTGTAGGTTGGTTAGACACTCCGGTAGGAGATATAATTAGCCTGGTATTGACGGTAGTTCTCCTCCGTACCTAATCCTACCGAGTCAAGAGAATATATAGTTTGATGTGAAATCCGAAACACGGAATTTCTCTGTCGTACTTCACATTCAAAAGCAAGCTGTGCCAGAGGTGAAGGTCGCGTTAAGCGCCTATGGAAATCTCCAGCGACACAGCGATGCGAACCAGGGACCTTTCAATCTACAATCAGACGGCTTAATCGCTGAGCCACTAGGCTGCTAATCAGATGCTCTGAAGGATGTGACCTCTCACTAGCAAAGTCTTCTGAAGATGACCTGGAATGGTTACCCTATGTCTTCCGCAATGTGTCAGTGTTCACCGGTGCTACTTCATAACAAGTTAATTTCAGTGTCAGTTGACACAGCTAAAGTTTCCGAATGTCAGGTCTGCAGATGGTCAGAACTAAATGCTTTATTGGTGGCTATTCAAGCTAGAAGAGATTCTGTCGAGGTCAGCAGAATGACAAAAGTTTATGTAGTGAGAGCATGATATTTTGCATACAAGTTGCATTAAGTTAACGCCTATATCAATAATTACTGAATAAGTTAATCTTCCGTATTTTCTTAATGTATGGTTTGTTGGTTTGTATATAATATGAAACTGCATTGAATGAATGTGCTAGACTTTGTAAATGGGCTAAATGGATTGCGAACCTGGCATTTTAACAAAGGAATAATAACATATGTTGTGTCAGCTGTCGTATTTGAGTGTGTTCTAGATGCACTGAAATAGATTATATAATTGGCAGTGCAATATTAATTTCATTTAAGATAATTTCCATTTATAACCAATTCGTATTGAAAACTTTATTTGTTTTTAATGGTTGCCGATTGTTTGAACCATTGTTTTGCGCTCTGGATGCGGCGACCTTTGTTTACGTCAAGAATTATCAGATGTACGAGCATCCAGCCCCAGGCAGACACGCTAGGAATAACGTTGGAAAGAATCTACATAATTTTTGTTATACAATGAGCCTTTGAAAACATTCACAAATGTCAGATGTATATTTTAAATGTTTTTCTACAGTAAAAGCGAAGTTAAAGGTATCATCTGCTTTCTCATATAAGGCAATTGATACTCACTGGCAACCTGATCAACCAGTAGTTCTGAAAGTTTAATAAGACTACAACGCATCAATATTGCGAGTAGCATTATAACGTCTTTGTTTGAGTTTGGGACGACTCCGCGCTACTATTATCTGTTGTTGGTAGTTCTTAGTTCTTGCTGTGCTGGCGCAACGCTGGTAGAATTTGCAGCTGATGGTGTTACCCTCATTAACTGTGTTGATAGCTGTTATGATCACCTTACCAACTTCACGTAGATTATACAGCGGCCTGCTGGATCAGTGGTTAAGGCGTCTGACTGGAGATCGAAAGGTCTCTGGTTCGAATACCTGTCTTGGAAGGGGTTTTGAAGGCCCTTAACCCGATCTTCACCTCTGGCACAGCTTGTTGTTTAAGGTGACGTACGCCAGGACGCTTCGGTGATTCTTGTTCCACGTTAAACTGTAGGCCCCCTGTACTCTCAGGGATTACAGGGTTAGGTTGAGGTACCCACTACAGAGGCGCATGTGCGGCAAACAGAAACACCATCAATCGGACACCGAAACCTTCGAAGACATCGCGACCAATAAAGCAATACGAAACTAAAATTACCTCCTACGCCATACTTTGGGTATGACGGTGGCTGAACATTGCAGGCTGTAGTGACTCCTGCCATGCCGCTGTCGGTATACCGGTGACTGAACATGAATGTACCGCTTTCAAATGTTTGCGATTTACTCGTACACGGCTTCTGAATTATAAGTTGTTATCTATCATAGATCACTTCACGTTTATCATAATTTTAGCTTACGCAATTAAGAAAAGGCCCGGGCGAACCGTTGCCACTTTTCCCTGGACGACGGTTCGGTCACGACTCGAAATCAGTTAGTAATTTGTCAAACTGCAACTGCTGTGAGTAGCAGTAAACTCTGAACTGGAGTGTAGGTAGCCTGGTAGATGTACCACAACTCCACATTTAATGTGTCTTCGGTTGAGTGCCGAGGCGTACAGCAGTAATGGATACAACTCATGAACAGTTATCAAGACTTTCAGACCATATCTGTCGTCGTGCTTTAATGTTTATTCACTGATGAATAGTTATATCGTTAAAAAATGTTTAAAATGTCAAGCTAATGATGTAGTTCATTCGTCTTATTTAGATTTTCATGAACACTAGTTTTGAAGCGATTGAAATGTGGTGCCACAGAACTACGTTACAAGTTGGTATCTATTAAATATGAACTGAACGAGACTAGACTAACTGTCCCAGACGTGGCTGATGGATAAAACTCATTCAAATAACGGATACAGTGCTGATTCAAGTTTTGTGTGACAGTTACCTAAAATTTTGTTAATAGCGCGTAATGTGCAAGGGAATTCTCGCATACCGCTGTGCTTGGAAAAGTGCAGATACTGGAGTCGGCAAGTATGAATTTTCTCCAATTTTTGTCTCAAAAAGTACAAGTAGTTGCACTGTACAAAAGAGAGTTAGCAAGACGCTGCGAAAACGCTGGAATGATTTGAGGTAAATTTGTCGCGTGGGTGTGATCGGCCGAGCGGAAACCTTTCAATTTCCCACTTAATACGACAGATTGGAGAGAGGGAAGCTGTGGTTGTTCGGCTTGGGCACCTGCCTACACCTTAGAGTGTAGTCTGCAGGCATATTGCCAAGGAAGTAACTGAGCCTTAGCTACTGAGAAACTATATACACGGCGTAATCTCACTGATTAGCATTAAACATTTACATAAATATTATCATACATCTTTATTCACGGAGAGGTGACTAATCTTTTAGGAATGATAACAACACATATTATTAACTACTGGTTTATTACACTTGAAGACAGATCGGCGTACATGTTACACTATTGGCTACATTGATCAAAGGAATGATTTGTCACTAGAAATACTTTATGCTTATTGGTTAATATTCATTGATCTCTCATTGGTGAACTATTACTGACGTTGCGATATACTGATTGGCTGACATATTAACTATATTTCATTGGTAGACTGATTACAGGGCAAGGCACAATAAACCCTATCGAAATGAGTGACTGTCGGCGAATGCATTGGATTCCTGTCTAGCGGTGGACATACTGTTATGAAGACAAACACGCAAACAGTGGATCAAGCAAGCCTTAAGTACCTGTTAGGTGATGGTGTGAACGGTGCGTCCCTGGATGATGGAAGATGGACCGTCGAGTCCGTGGTGGATGATGGACTCCCGAGTCCGAGGTGTAAGTTGGACTGCCTGGGGCCGTGTGCTCCCAGTTTACAGGAAAACTCATTATGGATTCTGGTGGGGATAAAAGATGATGTTAATTGGCTCACTAGGACTAAGTGGAGATGGTCAGGGCGGAGTTATAGTGCAGGTAGTGGGGACTGCATAGTGTGGTGGTTTCCAGGCTGACATAAGCTTAGCAAAGCTATTCTATATGCCGTGGGTTCCCTTTAGTAAGCACTCCCACACACTCGGAAAACTGCTGCGGTGTATAGGCTGCTGAAATTTCAGTGAGGCGCAGCCTGCGATAAGAAAGTAGCATAACGCAGTCGTAAGCCATGTACCGAGTTACAGGCGTGTGTAGCAGAGGCTTCCGACGTGCTCAACCTGAGACCTTCGTGCTTCGTTACAAAAGATAACATTGGCGCAGCGTGAGATCTGGCTCGCTGGTCCAACTGGATGTGAATCGGAACTACGATGAGTTTGAATAAAGGCTTCAAATCAATACCCTAGACCTTAGAATACGCGAACCCGCGACAAATTCACCTTCCACTAACAATTTTTTGTTCGACAATAAAGAGATTCGGGCTCTTGTAAAAGAGGAAGTTATTTTTTTTTTAACCAAAGCCTACAATAATAATCCCATACTTTGAAAATTCCACAGTACTGAAATCCTAATGCTTTTGATTGGTGCATGGTTTAACCATTCTTTTTAACTGTGAATACTAGCTGCTTGTTACGCTTAATTTAGATCTTTGACTTTAAGAAATTGACAGAGTTCAGTGAAAAACTCATTCTTGCAGAAATACTATAAAAGTCGAAAAGAGTGATGATTTAGTTATGTAGCTCATACGCCACTGAAAGAATGATGGTCACGTGCGTTGGTTTTACACTGAAAGATTAGAGGAAAGCGGGGCTGCTGAAGGCTTACGACTCTGCACGGTAGGTCGATAGATTAAAGTCGGGGCGAGGGAGAAAAATAGAGGCCAAGATAAAGATTGCCAAACTCGGACGAGAGGGAAGAAAGTTGTTGGAGACGGTCCAAGGCGGCAAGTTTTATTGGTCGCCTGTCCATTTCCCCACAGGCAATATCCCGCCCTCGCCAATTAGGGACGGACAATACGGAGAAACGAATTTAATTTATTCTCTCTCATAACGCAATTCCGAGCTTTCGCGTGCTACTTATTTCTTATTAGCGATGAGACCTTTCTCAGAACCAAAGGGCAGAAGTGAACAAATGGGATTAAAATACAAGGGATGGAGAGTGGAGAACGCACAAGGCGGATTGATAGTGTGAAAACTCAGGTATCTCACATTAATGTCTTTCGTTTCATTCGCTCTTCGTTTTATGAGAAAACGGGAGTTAAAAGTTGTACATTATTAGTCCACAGCGGTACCTGGGCCGTAGGCTCAGATGGTTGCGCACTATGACGATATCTGACGCAGACACGTGGTCAGCGGGTCGAGTCCTGGTCGTGGAAGAAATTTGCAGTATCAATACTTGGCCGGCAGGATAAGAGAGGAGCACAATTCCTAACCACATCATTGTGTGCCACAGTCTTGGACTAAACCCCAAACCTCTGTGCAGAGTAGATGGAGTGAGGGCACACGGCACTGTTGATGGTGATTTGACAGTAGCTTGGGCATGTTACACCTGACGATCCCGCGGGTGTCTTTCCGAAGAGTAAGCCTGCCTGGCCGGCACCGGGTTCACCCTCTCCCTTATCCAACTCTCATTTTATGCTACACAAGATAAGTGTCTGTACAGGACACACTCACTGTCACAGTCATTCACCATTCGAACAGACACTGGAGAGGGAACGGGAAACCACCCCAGTTCATCTTCCCAAGAGAGTTTCCATGGAAGGGCACATTCTCAACGGTAGCAGCCTGCGCCCGGAATCGGGAGGGAATCACACGGTGAAGAATGGAGGTGCTGCGTGCTCTAGAGCGTAAGGCGTAGCGCTCATGTGGTAACTCGACCCCAGTCCTAGTGATGTTCCGATACCATCAAAGTATCGATACCTACTCATATCAATACTATTTTAAAATTAATGTCGAAATGTAAGAATATACGTAACATTTTGCTTAATTATTTATTTTATTCACCTAGTGTAATAAAATCAAATAAATTATAATAAAGCGACATAGTAAGCAAACTTTGAAGATTTTGTCATATATTTAAATATTTATTTATTATAATTTTAACACTTTTAAACAAAAGAAGTTCGCGTTTGGAAGGTTTCCCAAAAAAAGCAATTGTTCCAAATATTTTGGGGACAGCTTGTTTCTTGTGTTTGTCATTGTTTCAGCCGAATTAGAAAACAAACATTCACTCGGTACTGACGTTGCTTCAACAATAAGATACTGTTGTGCGTATTTGTACAGACAAGTAAATATAAGTTTCATTTCTTCCATTCTGTAAACAAACTGCTTTTTAGAGACGTTCCAGTGTTTGACAAGGGAACGTCCATAAAATACGTAGCTCGGTCTACGGAGAAGGGAGAGGGGTTTGGTGGAGAGCTACGTGGAAAAGGGGAGGGGGGTTTCGAGCCAGGCCACGTAGCTTTTCATTCATATTATTTGTCACATTTAAAATGAGATACAGAACACTCAACAACATATAAATATTTATTTCTGTCATTTAATTACCTCCATATGTAATATACGATAGTCTAACAAGAGAAAACAGTACAAAATGTCTTCTGGAATCAATAGGGAAAAATCTACGTGCTACATGGGGAGGGGGAGGGTAGAGCCAAAAGCCACGTCGGGCTACGTGGGGGGAGGGGGCATTGAAAGAGGCCAAAATGGAGCTACGTGGTTTATGAACGCTCCCCAAGTAGAGAGACACATTGTCACTGCGGTGCGTTTTCTTTTTGTGGCCGTGCGCTAGCTCTTTGCGATGTTTCCAGAAGTCACATTCCAGTAAAAAGATAGCTGAAGCAGCTTCTTCTTCCGATTCAAATGGGCTACTTAGCTGCTCTGAATCATATCTTTTAGTTTTTGTGTGGGGCTGCGCGGAAGCGACCATAGGCCAAGCACAGCGAAGTACAATGAAATAGGGACCTAAAACAAACTCTTTGAGATTAGATTGTCTGTGGCAGTTGCCTATTCTAACAAGTAAGACTGATTTTGTTTGATTTTCAATGTTACCAACTGGACGTCAGAGGGAAATTAATTTGGTAGGAGCGGCTGAGTGGCGTAGCAGGGTTGATGCGTTTAGAATTTAACACCGGGTGTGTTTCGATACTTTGATTCGATACAAGTACTTTTCTTCCGATACTGAGTAAGTATCGAATGAATTAATTCGAATACGAAAAGTACTCGGTATCGGAACAAAGTATCGAGTACTTACTCGTATTTACTTGTATCGAATCATCACTACCCAGTTCAAGAACCTTTTTTTTTCCCCCTACTTCGCTACAAGTCGCAGTTTCATTACAGAATTATTTAAACAGTTGCTATTGCCTGCTCCAGGTCTGTAAAAATGATGAAAGAATGATACAAACAATCTTGGGGTTTGTAACAAAACTATATGTCGGCAATAAAAATGTATTATTGTTGAATGATTTTTGAAGAGATCAAATGGCATGATACTGGATTGTGAGGTCCTCACAAATGATATTGAAAGAGTTACTTGCACTGTAAAAGTAATACCACGAAAATGTACCCCTTCCTGTAGGTCGGGTGTTTCGTATTTGTATCGTCAGTAAAAATTCCATGAGTTCCGTAAGTATTGGAAGAAAATCTTTAAAATGCAAGAGTAGAATAATATAAAAATAATTCCATCCATTCACCCTATTTTGCCTGCTCCTATTTTTCATGAAATCGTAAACTATGTATGATTTGGTTGCAATTAACGGAGGAAAACCAATATTTTAGAAATGTAGAATGTGCATCTATATTTATTATTGAAAAGTGTGTGTGGCTGTGAAGAGATATCTACACTAACATTATAAATGCGAAAGTAACTTTGCCTCTCGGTCTGTGTGTTCCGTTTTCACGGCTAAATCAATCTTGATGAAGTTTGACAAAGAAATATTACCTATAATTAGGAAGAATATAGGATACCTTTTTCCGGAATAAATAACATATTTTGTCATGAAATTTTGTAAACTGTCCGGTGATAGACAGACGGAATGCGTGTGTAAGTATCTGTAATCTTATAGCGGTCGCTCAACCTTTGTTTCTCTCGAAGTCAGTTTGTGTGGGATTTGTTGATAAGTTTCATATACAGATACAACTTATTAGGTGTGTATTTTATCCAATTCTAATTCCACGCGTACCAAGTAGCGGGTAACGGCTAGTCTTTCATGAAATGTCTGATATGGAAGCAATTTACGTTCCAAACATTTGTAAGATGCTTACTTCCAAAAATTTATGAATCTTCTAAAGAAAAATAAATTTATATTTTATAAATAAATTTGTAATACTACAAACATCGATTAGGGAAAAAAAACGAAGTGTGGAAAAAAAGTTTCTTATTTCCATCGACATCAAGACCGAGATTAACAGTACGCCAATACGCCTTGCGGGTACGCAGACAGTGCATACTCTGCATGTCCTGTACTTCAATAGATTGAGTGTGTACAATTTTTTAGCTCTCGTATTCTCATAGACGAAAAGTCACTGATGCAAAAGACATTGGGGTGAGATACCTAAAGTGTCATGCTATCAGTTCGCGTTGTTGGTTCTCTGATCCCTACCCTTTCACTGGACTGGAAAATTCTCTTAATCAGTAATTTATTTTATGTAAAAAAAAAATTCATAGGCTTCAAGACTAGTTAGAGGCCATTAGAGCAGGCAAAGGATTGCGAGCTAGGAACAGGATGGAAACCTGCAATGACGTTTTTCTGAAGGAACTATCCAAGCATTTGCCTGAAGTATTTCTGAAAGCTATTATAAGCGGAAATCCTGTATCGCCGGACAAGGAAAAGAATACGTGTTCTCCGAATTTCCACGCCCGATCTTTAACCACTCTGCCACTAGGTTTAGCTCAGTGATCTGTGGATTCCTCAGCGCCATGTAACAGCAACAGAGTGAGGTACTCAAAGTATGCGCACTGACACTAGAACAAACATTCGGTGTAGTGTGATGTTTTGGAAAGAACTGTAAACGTCACACTAATAATTCTAGCAGATGTTTCTGATACCTTCAATGTATTGGTACCGTGACTGAAAGGTAACTTGTAGTTGTAATGCGTAGTTTTCTCAATTTCGCAAAAGATAAAAAGCTCGTTGATGAATTAGAAGCGAAGTTATCAAGAAAACATTTCAATATGACAACATGCTTATATGTACGAAGTTTCATTCATCATGACAGCAGGTTGGAGATAGGATCGATTGATTATATAACGAATTAGATACATCTATTACGATTGCAAATTTTTTAAGAAAATTATTAAAATCGATCAAATGTTTTTAACAGGAATCAAAAACTGATTTATGAGTACCTGAAGACGGGGTTAAATCAAACAGCAGAATTTATTCAAATTTATAATAGATAATCTCATAGATGAGTTAAAGCTTCAGTAAGAATACTGTGATCGAAAAGGGAGCTCTGATGATGCCGTAACAAATTTTTAGGACTGGGCTACATTAAGAAACAGAAGGGCACACGTGGCATTCAATCAGTTATGTACAAATATGGAGAAGAAGTTATCAAAGGTGAGTGAAAGTAGCGAATTTGTGCAACAGGTTGATGAGAGAATTACGCCCTGTGATACAGAGTTAACAGTGGGAATATTCCAAGGATACCAAACGGTAGCTAAATATGTAAAAAAAATGTAAAGGAGTCGCCGTGGATATTACCATACATGTCTTACAGAAATGTGGATACGATATTGTACCATACCTAGAATTTTTTTTTTATCTTTAATATGGAAACTCGGTGAGTAGCACAGAACTGGAAATGCGCCATAGGAGTTTCAGTTCATGAAGGAAGGAAGGGGAAAAAAAGGGGTTGTAAACTATATGCATAAGAGGCAGGAAAGTTGATGAGGATCTTGATAATGTTCAACCATACCATGAATGTTGCCGAAGAAAGACAGTGGTCTGAAAATCAACAACATGGTTTAGTACTGGTAATTTACGTGAATCTCAGTTAATGTGATATATGGGAAATGTTTCAAAGAAATTGACAGACAGGACAGACCAAGTTTAATAGTGTAGCAGAGGATCTCTCAGATGTATTACACAAAAAGAGATAAATAATTTAGATGCATAGGCTTAAAACGGTTACAGGGGTAAAACGGAGTAATTCTTACGATGTAATAATCGTAGAACCAACGTACAGAATACAGTATTGTATGAGGTGAAAATAAGGACATAAGTGGCACTGCGTTGTGTATTGTGATGATTTCTCTTCATTAGTCTAATGAGTGAGTTTCTTCTTTAATGGATCAAAGTTGGCTATTTCAGCCTAGAATGAAGGTAGATGCTAATAAAACTGATCTTTTCGTGCATACAGACAAAAAAAGGTTTTGTTCGATTACAAGTAGGAGGAGGAAATACTTTTTTTTATATATATCTGCTTAACGTCTCTCTAACAACGAGGTCTTTAGAGACGGGAAAGGATGTGGGGCAAGGAGTGGGAAGGAATTCGGCCATGGCCTTTTGAAGGAAGCATCCCGGCATTTGCCATGGAAAACCCAAATCTGGATGCCCGGACGGGGATTCGAACCACCGTCCTCCCGAATGCGAGGCCAGAAGAGGAAATACTGATGGATGGTATGAAATGTGAATATTTTGGTGTATCTTTTGCTAACTCGGACAGCACACACCGGGAAGGCGGTAGAAACAGGTTTAAAATTGGTGCATCTATTGAGGAGAGAAAAGAGTGGTTGCATTGGGTAAGTGAAAGAAGTATGCTGTAAAATGGTCTTGCTCTTACATGATTGTAGTGCGATAATGTGGGATGCGCAATGACATTTTCAGATGAGGAAGCTGGAAGCAGTAGAAAAGAGAGCAGCTACATTTATCAAATCATATTACTTTGGAACACAATCATTAACTGATATTATAAAGGAGCTAGGTTGGAGGCCATCGGAAGACAGAAGGCGGACGAATATAGTGATGGAGGTGTATATGAAAATTGAGCGAAGTAGTAGGCCTACATAGGAGGGAAAAGAGGGGAATGACTACCCTATAGCACTGGATTTCAAGTATAAGCGATTACTTTTAGACGATGGAGTCAGGAAGTGACATAAATAATTGAGGGACGTATTGAACAACTTATCTGGCAAATTGAACGAATTTAAAGACAAAATTTATTTTGCGTTTATCAGTGTGTACACGTGCAAGAATTGAAACTTCTGTGGGTCACACATTTTTCAGTTTATTTTTCCTGTGTATTTTTTCTGTGTGCTTTTTCGTGTTTTTAGTGTTTTTTTCGGACTCAGTTGCATTTATACAGTAAATAAATAGAAAAAAATACCGAAAAGTTAGAGCACACTTCGCTAGGTAATGAAGTATTGCACCGAGCCTTAGTCTCTGTATTTTGTGTTTAGAACTTTTACATTGGAGAACAACTTAGTGGTAACCGTTTTTATAATCAATAAGATACGAGAAACATCAGCAAAAAAATTTATTTGGAACAAATAAAAACTATTTTACGAGGGTAAGTCAAATGAAAACCTTAAATTTGTAATAAAAAATCGAAATTTCGCGCCGTTGTCCTGTAAGTTGGTAAGCGTGCTACAAGCAGAGTGCAGAATTGGTAGCAGTATACTGCAGATGCACAAATACCGTCGCAGTATCAGTATAAAGATGGCTGCCCCACTTGAGACTTGCACCAGGGAAGAACAGCGTTCTGTTATTCGGTTTTTGAGTAGTGAAGGTGTGAAACCTATTGAAATTCATCGAAGAATGAAGGTTCAGTACTGTGATGCATGTTTGTCACAGCAGCAAGTCTACGAATGGAGTAGGAAGTTCGAAAATGGTGTGACTTCAGTGGAAGATGCTCCTTGTCCAAGTCAGGCACAACGAGTTGTGACTCCACAGAACATTGCAGCAGTTGAAGCCATAGTGATGAAAAATCGCCGAGTGACACTGAATGACATTGCAGCATGTTTAAAGATTAGTCATGGTTAAGCACACCACATTGTACATGATGTGCTCCAGTTTCACAAAGTGTCTGCAAGATGGGTGCCACGGCAGCTGACTCCTGAAATGAGAGAACGACGTGTTAATGCTTATGAAGAACTTCTTCGGCGCTTTGAACGAGAAGGTGATGGCTTCCTTGCAAGAAGCGTTGCTGTTGCAACAATCACAGACCTGCATTTTGAGTGTCTTCCTCATCCAACATACTCACCAGACCTTGCCCCAAGTGATTTCCATATGTTTGGACCACTCAAAGAAGCAATGGGATTAAAGAAGTTCCGTTCTGATGAAGAGGTACGCCACGCGGTGAATGAGTGGTTTGCGCGGACTACCAAAATAATTTTTTTCTAAAGGAATTTATGCACTTTGTAGGCGCTGGAGGACTTGCATTGAGCGTGGGGGAGATTATGTTGAAAAGTGATACAGCTTTGTACCACTTGTGCACAATAAATAATAGTTACAAAAATAATAAAAGGTTTTCATTAGTCTCACCCTCGTATTCTATTTTATTATATTGATATTTGAGGGTAGTATGTTGTTGATAATGATAATGATTATTGTTATTATTATTATTTACACTCGTATTATTAATATTTCACTTCTGTTGTATTTGGTGAATCTGTATCACATACATTTGTAATCAAAGGTTGATGGTAACTGAATCAGGAAATGTATGTTCCACTGTTTAACAAGAGCTTAAGTGGTAGTGGACTCTATCACAGCTGCTTGTAACAAAGTATCGTTAAGTGAAAGTGTGCAAAACTTGAAGTGTGTATGTGCACTTAACACGTAAAGCTAAGAAATTTTTCCTACAGTGCCCAAAGAAATTTCACTTCAAAAAAATATGCGTAATTAGGTGTGTAGATAAACTGCCACTAGCACATAAGTTACATCGGAATTGATAATTAATAATTATCGTAATTGTAAATATCATCAGATCTTATAGTATGAAACTCAAAGTATCCGCCCGGAACAACATCTTCCAAAAACTTACAAGTACCTCCGGGGTAGCACAGCCAAATGTGCTTCGTACATCTGCCCTGGCACTCAGTTTCTCTGCAGCAGAATACTCAGCACCAGTTTGGCAAAACTCTGCCCATGCTAGGCAGGTTGATATAGCACTGAATGATACTGGCCGCATTGTAACAGTTTGCCTGAAACCAACTCCTGTCAGCAAAAATATACCAAATCATGGGTATACCGTAACACCACCTGACACTCGAAGGAAAACAGTTGTAGAGATGGAGAAGAGGAAACAGACCACAGACGCCCTTTGTTTGGACACGAACCTCAACCCGCAAGGCCAAAGTAAAGAAAGAGCTTCTTACAGTCAACTGCAGTCATAACATCTTCACCTGGAGCACGCCGTGTACAACTGTGGCAAAATTCGTTGCCTGAAGGGCACTGGAGGAATATCAAAGAGGCACCGGCCGCGGGGTGTAATGAGCCATATTCCAGATGGAAGGCACTAAATAGATTAAGAACTGAAGTGTCCCGATGCAGCTGTAATATCAAAAAATGGGGTTACGCTACTGAAAACGAACTATGTGAATGTGGTGAGCTGCAGGACCAGCAACATCTTCTGGTATGCAGGAATCTACCTGAAACCTCCACTATCGACAACCTTTATAGGGCAAACGAGAAGGCCATCAAGATTGCGGAATTCTGGTTACATTCCATTTAATTGTGTTCTATAGTCCATAAGCTTAATATTAATTAATTAATTTTATTTTTTTGTCTAAACTTGTAATGTTATATCCCGGACGCGAGAAATAAATAAATAATAGTCAAATTGGCAAAAATCTGATTGAAATATTTACTAACATGAAAATCTGGATTTCGCGAGAAATCAGGCTGAACATCCATTTAAATGAACAGACATAAAATCTGCAGTATTTCTATACAATCTGTGCCACCGCATATGGAGGAAGCAAACAGCGTCACCTCACCTGCAACACAGCCAGTGAAGAGGAAGTGTGGCCGTATTCCTGTCCGTTTAACTGAATCAGCCGCCGGGCACGTGACGTACGCGTGCGGTATTCCGTTATCGCCGGCGCGGATGGGCCGTTTGTTAAATGAACATAAATCTCACTGCAGGGTTTACAACTGCCGCTAGCTTTACGACTGCAGTCCAATTCGCACGTCATACCCCGCGGCAGTTAATGTTCACCACGGCTCCGCAGCAAAACGTGCTGCCTCATTGGCTGACACTACTGGACCTCTCTTGAGAAATTACGCCTTACTTTCTGCCGCTACAATCCTTTAGAACCTTACATTAAAACGCTTATTACAGTTCTGTTTGAATGGTAATGGTGCGTGTTTCTTTGTAGCACGACGGGCGATCAGTTTTAAAGTATAACTAGTAAAGCCACGTTTACATAGTCAGCATCCTCCCCCACACACAGGAAAAAAGAAGAAAAAAATCTAGTTGTTCAGTCTGCCAGTAAAGGCCCCTGCCAGGCAGACCTCACACACAACGCGCCTGCACGCCGGGATACATATACGACTCCAAACAGGCGCAGAGACATCAAAACAAACCAGGAAAACAAATAGAATCATCTAGAAGCTAAGTGGGACTATTTCTTACAGAGGTCGCCGTACTACCACACAACGGAATTCCTGCGCCAGGCCGCCTATATAAGCGTAGCCGGCCGCTCCACCGCCAGTTCCGGCCTGACCGCGGAACCAGCTTCAACTACAGAAGACCACCGGAAGTTCGCGAGAAGTAGAAGCCGTCTCTCTCTACCCCGGATCAGGACCAGGCTAAATTTCTCGACGGTCATCCGCTAACTGTACCACATTTGTTATTGTTTACCAGTGTTTTGTGTACATAGTAATAAACCTCAAGGAACCATTAAGTGTAGTTCACTTCAGTGGCGACAAGGTTGGGATAAGAACTCTCGACCATCATGGCTACGCCAGCAGCACCTACGGAATGGCAACAGTTCCTCCAAGGACTTCTACATCAGTTCTTCGAATCTCAGAGACAACTGATTGCGGAAGTCAGGAATCTCCGCCAACCCACGGCCCCGCCTCCGTTCCCAGCATTCAACGACGACGTCGAAGAATGGGAGACCTACGAGAAGCGCATAAAACAACACTTCGCAATTCATCACATATCCAAAGAAGAAGACCAGCGTGCATATTTCCTTTCCTGGAACCAATCGAAGATGTATGTCTTGCTCACCAAACTTCAGCCACAAGACCCCGACACCCTCACCTTCACGACCATCTGTACGACACTGAATGCATACTACAGACGCCGGTACCATGTCGTCGCGGCCCGCGTCGAATTCTATCAATGCCGGAAGAAGCCCGATCAGACGTATCGCCAGTGGGCGGCCGAACTCCAAGGCCTTAGCAGAAAATGTAAGTTTCAAACTCGTTGTTCCCACGAATCCTACGCCGACGACATGGTGCGTGATCACATCATACAGGCTGCACCAGATGCCGCACTCCGGCATGACGCCCTCAAGTTAGAGGACCCATCCCTGGAGCAGGTCATCGAACTTGCCTACAAATTCGAAATATCTACGGCCGCAGATCGCCGCCTGGAGTCCTGGGCGGATGTGGCCGCAATCCGAACCGACGTAGAGGACACACAGGACGTCGCCGCCATCCAGAGCTCCCAGTCGCGCTCCTCCCGACACCACAACCGGGGACCGCTTCCTCAGAAGGACATCGAACCGGCCCGTTCCGGCAGGGGCACCAAGTCTCGGCAGCAGCAGCGGATCCCGCAGCGCCGACGCCGCAGCCCGCTCCGCCTACCCTCCTGCCCCGCCTGTTATTCAGCACATGAGAGGGAAAATTGTCCGGATCGTTGGGCTGAATGCTCACGTTGCGGCAAGGAAGGACACCTGGCGTCCGTCTGCCGCACCAACACCACCAATGCCAATCCCGGCTCTCGCCGCCCAGGGTCTTACCAAGACAGGTTGAGCGGCGCACCTATGGATATCAATCAGGTAGACACTTCCACAGCATCCAAACTTTTTATTGACGTTACGGTCAATGGCAAGCCCCTGCGCCTACAAGTCGACACAGGAGCAGCAGTCTCATTGCTTAATTATACTACTTATGTGCAAATTGGCTCGCCCCCCCTCTCGCCGGCCCCCAAGCGCCTCCTGACATACAACAAACAGGAAATAGCACTCCTGGGACAGTTCACAGCAAACGTCATGTATAAGTCTGTACATCGTTCAGTCCCCTTTTTAGTAGTTAACAGTTCTCTCACAGCAGACTTATTTGGACTGGACGCTTTCCGCTTATTCGGATTTTCAATTGAGGATAACATACACCTCGTATCTCAGCATGTTCCTTTTCCTGAAGTGGACGCCCTTTGCACCGAGTTTCAGGACCTGTTCTCACCAGGCGTCGGCTGTGCAAAGGACTTCGAAGCATCACTCCAACTCCGGCCGGACGTACGGCCTCGATACTTCCGGGCACGCCAGGTACCCGTAGCGCTTCAACAACCACTTCAGGAAGAACTTCAACGTCTCCAAGACGAAGGGATCCTCCAGCCGGTGCGGTTCAGCCCCTGGGCCACGCCGTTGGTCATAGTTCAGAAGCCAGGACGCCGCTTACGTCTCTGTGGTGACTTTAAGACCACCGTCAACCCGCATCTGCTGGTAGACGACTATCCACTTCCGAGACCGGACGACCTCTTCCGTAAACTAGCAGGAGGTACCTACTTTACAAAAATTGACCTGGCAGAAGCATACCTTCAAATCCCTTTGGATATCCAGTCCCGACAATACACAGTCATCAACACTCCCTCTGGCCTCTTCCAACTCAACCGGCTCATGTTCGGCTTGGCCAGTGCTCCAGCGATTTTTCAACGGTATCTCGAACAACTTCTCCAGGATATTCCGGGATGCATCAACTATCTCGACGACATAGTCGTCACGGGACCCTCCGCTGCCGAACACATGACCAACCTCCGCCTACTCTTCCTCCGCCTCCGTGCAGCAGGATTAAAATGCAACCTTTCCAAGTGTCAATTTTTTCAACAATCCATTTCCTACCTGGGTCACATCATCGCTCAGGAAGGCATCTCCCCAGCATTTTCCTATGTGGACGCTATTTCCAACTTACCTCGGCCTCAGGATCTACATCAGTTGAAATCTTTTTTAGGCAAGATTTCATACTACAGAAAATTTATACCCTCAGCAGCACAAGTGGCAGCACCCCTGTACCACCTCTGTCGCAAGAATGTCCCGTTCCGTTGGACCCCAGCTTGCGAGACCGCATTCCACACCCTTAAACAGCAGCTCAAGTCCGCAGCATGCCTCATGCCATACACTCCAAACCTCCCCTTGATACTTGCCACAGATGCATCCGATTACGGTGTGGGGGCAGTTCTGTCTCATAAATTACCAGATGGCACGGAACGCCCCGTAGCCTACATCTCCAAAGCCCTATCGGCTGCTCAGCTTAAATATTCTCAAATCGAGAAAGAGGCGCTAGCTATTGTTTTTGCCTGCTCCAAATTCTATTCCCTTTTATATGGGATTTCTTTTCATCTCATTACCGACCACAAGCCACTCCTATCACTATTTGATCCGTCCACACGTCTGCCTACCAAAACATCCCACCGCATCCAGCGTTGGGCACTATTCCTGTCCCAGTTCAGATATACCATGCATTTCCGTACCACCTCCAGGCATGCCAATGCAGACGCCTTATCCAGACTACCGCAGGGACCAGACCTTGCCTTCGACAAGTCGGAACTTCTGGTGTTCCAGATCGACGATGACATACAAGAAGCACTGAAGACATTTCCAGTCACGGCCTCAAAAGTCGCGGCAGCCACAGGGGAGGACCCCCTCCTCCGTGTCATCCGACACCACATCCAACACGGGTGGCAAACACGTTCCCCTCCACGCCATCATCAAGACCTCAAGTTCTACTACTCCATCCGCCACCAGCTCTCAGTAGTAGAGGGAGTGCTCCTCCGCACAGAACCAAATTCCACCCCGAGGGTCGTCGTTCCGAGATCCCTACAACCGACAATCCTCCAAACTCTCCACCAAGGACACTGGGGAATTGCCCGCACCAAATCCCTTGCCAGACGCCATGTATTCTGGATCGGCCTTACCACGGATGTCACGAAGATGGTGCGGCGCTGTACCATCTGTGCCCAACAACTGCCCCGCCCCCCTCAAAAGTTCCTTTCCTGGCCGGCACCGTCCGGACCCTGGGAACGCATTCACCTCGACTTCGCTGGCCCATTCCTAGGCCACCAGTGGCTCCTAGTGACGGATGCCTTTTCCCACTTCCCATATGTCGTCCGTTGCTCCACAATCACCACAGAGGTCACCATTTCAGCCCTCACGAAGATCTTTTCCATCGAAGGATTACCATACGCTATCGTCACAGATAACGGACCGCAATTTCGAAGTCGGGAATTCCTATCCTTCTGTACCGCCAACAATATCCAACACCTCCTCACCCCGCCCTTCCACCCCCAATCTAACGGGGAGGCGGAACGGCTAGTCAGAACATTCAAAACCCAAATGACCAAATACACCACAAGTCACAAACTCGAAGAGGCATTGACACTCTTCCTCAGTTCCTATCGAACCACTCCAGTGGGGGCCAAAAGCCCGGCGGAATTGCTACATGGCCGCCAACCTCGCACTCTCCTCCATCTCCTCTTACCCCCGCCCAAAGTACAGGTACCTTCGGGCCCATTCCGTTTCACCCCGGGCTCCCTAGTCTGGGCCCGCGGGTTTGGCTCCCGGGCCGGTTGGCTTCCGGGGGTCATCCAGCGGCCCCGGGGCCGCCAACTGTTCGACGTCAGCCTGGATGGCCGGATAGTGCGACGCCATCGAAACCAACTACGTCCCCGCTACCCCACGGCACCGTCCTCTTCCACCACGGCACGGCCATCCACTTCTTCCTCTCCTTCCCTGCCACCTCCACCACTCCTGCCGTCTAACCGTTGCTCAGGGACAGTTACAGCGCCACCAACGACGCCACAACCTGTCGGTCGCTCCGACACCCTTCAGCCGCAGCCTCTCGACCACCTGCGGGGACCATCTTCAGCGCCCCCCGTACAGCCCCCGGCCATCGACGCCGACGAACCGATGCCGTTAGCTCCACAAGTACCTCCACCACAACCTGCACCACGACGCAGGTCGGCATCGCATCGCCAGGGGAACAGCTCCGTACTCCCCTGGAGGTAGCCTTCATAGTCTGCTCCAGGGCGCCGCGGCAGACGACCTCGCAGACGTCGCAGACATCGCTTCCCCCCCCCCCCCCCGGGAGGGAGGTATGTTCAGTCTGCCAGTAAAGGCCCCTGCCAGGCAGACCTCACACACAACGCGCCTGCACGCCGGGATACATATACGACTCCAAACAGGCGCAGAGACATCAAAACAAACCAGGAAAACAAATAGAATCATCTAGAAGCTAAGTGGGACTATTTCTTACAGAGGTCGCCGTACTACCACACAACGGAATTCCTGCGCCAGGCCGCCTATATAAGCGTAGCCGGCCGCTCCACCGCCAGTTCCGGCCTGACCGCGGAACCAGCTTCAACTACAGAAGACCACCGGAAGTTCGCGAGAAGTAGAAGCCGTCTCTCTCTACCCCGGATCAGGACCAGGCTAAATTTCTCGACGGTCATCCGCTAACTGTACCACATTTGTTATTGTTTACCAGTGTTTTGTGTACATAGTAATAAACCTCAAGGAACCATTAAGTGTAGTTCACTTCACTAGTCATTTGTCTGGTTGTCTCTGTGTGGTAATGGACATAAAGATTAAATAAAAAAGGAATAGAATATTTAATTGGAAGTAATAAATCATTTCAAGCGAACAGGCGAGTCTTCGAACAATCTTTGTTTGTCAGGAACATACTAAGACGCTGACTCAGTCAATATTACTGACTATCTGAGGTCAATAAAGTTCGCTTTCGAGGTAACAACCATTTATTAGCTCTCACTCTGGGTCAGTGATCGACGAGTAAACAACTCCTTGTCGCGGGTTGCTTCTACATCTACATCCATACTCTGCAATTCACAAACATTGTGGGTGGCAGAGGGTGCTAAGAACCAATCTTAATTCTGCGCATTCCAATCCCGAATAGCACGAGGAAAGAAACAGTACATAAGAAACATCAGTATGGCATCTTTTTTGTCGAATGTTATCCCTCCGGTCATTCCGACCAAAATAGGTTGGCGGAAGAAATATCTCACTGCACTCGTAGGTCATAGAATTTGCATATTCTCCAATACATTCAAATGACGTCGTCTGTCTTCCAAACTGTCGCAGCTCAATCTATGTATCAATTCTGTGACGCTTTCATAAGGGTTGTAGCAACCAGTCACGAATCGAGCGGCTCTCCTCTGTATCCTCTCCACAGAGTCAATCAGGCCCTTGCGATACGGATCCCAAACTCCAGATGCGGACGCGGTAGTGTTTTGTACGCTATTTCCTTTGTGTGAGCATTACAATTCCTCAGAATACTACCTATGAATCGTAATTTACAATTAGCTCTGCCTACGATGGAAGTTATGAGCAAGTCCCATTTCATGTTGCTGCGTACTTACCCCCAGATACTTCAGGGAATTAACCGTGTCAAAAACTGAATTGTTTACTTTGTACTCGTGAACTATCATCAGCTAGTATGGGTTTCTAGCAGTAAAACCGACTCTCTTCGCTCATCCTTTAAGATGTTGGGGGCGGCACAGCACCAGCCACTTAGCTTGCCATCCAATCATATACCAATCCATTAGTCTACGACTTAATATCTCGTATAGGCTCTATCGGGAGGATTCTCGCAGTCATGTTATCGGCTATTTTCACTGTTTTCAATTACTAATAAAAGGGACGTCATAACCGTTAGACGCCTGTTATCATTCGTATTAGGATAGACTGTCAGTTGGTGATTTAATGCGTATCAGCCTTTCCCTATCCACGTTCCCAGCGTACGAATGGCGGTGGTGTGACGTTACTCCTGATGAAATATATCTTTATCTATTATCTCACATGACGCAATAGCTCGTGATCAAACCATCAACATAGAAGAGACTTCTGAGCTGCAAGAACGCCACGAGGTTAGTCATCATCTGCAGCCTCACCACAGTAAAAGTCCACAAGCAACCTAAATCTGCCCCTCGGCAACCCTGTCAGTCAGATATGACTCTTGCAGTTTTTAAAATTATATAGTTGTTAAATTTAAATACTCAACAAATAGTTAATGTGAACGTATTTACCATATCTCTTTGTACAGAATATTTGATGTCCATCTAGAGGTTTTTTTCCTCATTTTCGGTAATTCATACAAAAATATTATTTGAAAAAGCTACATAGAGTTGTGCATGAGTAAACTTAGTATCTTGCAGCTCTTCGACAGGTTTTTCCCTCACTTATTGATAGTCATTGTCAAGGACGGTTTCAGTGGGAACTCCGGACAGCCCCTGAAAATGCAGCTACTCAGATGACTGTTGTGCACGGCTGGTTGCATCTCGCCCACGCAGCCACTGCGGTGAGGTAAACTATCCCGGCCACCCGTGAATCCAATTTTAAACGAACAATGTGGTTAAGCGTAAACTGAAAGTGCTGTGTTAGAAGGCGGTATAAAACCTACTCACTAGTATCTAATTCAACGCTGTATTAGTTGAGAACAGAGATATTAAATAGGTTGGGACTTAAGTTTGGCGCCCAGCCATAGAAACAATTGCGGAAGTTGATAGAAAGCTCGTCCTATTGGGCAGTACCAAGTGCTGAGCTGTTTTATTTGCTCGGTGAGGTGTTTTCTCTTAAATCTGTCCCCACCCCCTCCCCCTAGGTGAGAGTTGGTGAGCTCTACTGCTCTTTGTTGACGTGAGATTTTTATCGACCCCTTCCCTTAAAAGAGATTTGGTGAGATTTTGCTGGACGCCTCCCTCCCCCCTAATTATGAGCTCACCTAATTAATAGACGCCCCCTAAGCTTCGTGCATTGCATTCAGCGACACACTGCGTGTTTTCCTGCGCGTGTCTTAGACCTGGAGCAGTATTAGAGGAGCTACACATTTGGCGTTAATATCATTTTCCAGTAAGTATATTTCGTTACACCAGCATTTTTCCGACAGTCAGAAGTTTCCAGGCTGTTGGTACACACGCTAAATATTTTTTTACAGAAACAGAGTGCACCTCTTCCGTTTCCACTTGTATTCGAGGGATGATTTCAATTTGTTAGCTGTCTCTTCATGGAAATCATAATGGACAAATCACTACATATATAAATGCTATTTAGATGGGAGTTTCACAGGTTGAATGCTTAGGATCTACGGTAAATACTGCGCTACGTCTTATGAGTACAGGCAAATGTTAGTATACCTGTAAAGGGGTACAAACGCTATTATTCATCACATTTTTACAAAATATATTTATTTTATAATGGCCAAAGTAATGAAAACCATTGTGTTTAAAAAATGTATTATTTGTGCATCCATCTATTCAAAAATTAACTGTCGAAATTATGAGGAAAAAATTAAGTTTTTATTTTAAAATAAGTATCTTGCGAATATATTAAAGATATTGCCTGTTTTATTTATGAGTTTACAGTCATGATTTCGGAGGATAATTAAATTACATATATTCACTCCAAAAAATGTGTATAGTGGGTTTAACTCTAATATGGGGATATATAATTTCATATGCGGCCCGCGGAGATACGATGCATTTCAAAAGTGGCTCGCAAGATCATTTGGGTTGGCCAGCCCTGTTCTACAATGTCGACCCCACCTTTTGCTTTCTTTGACCATAACGAATATGACCGCGTGTTAATCCAGCGAGGCACAGTGCTGATAAACTCCCAGCAGCCATTCGCTCTGATATACGGCGCTTTTGTTGCGTTCTTTTTTGTTCGGTGACGTAGAATCGTGCTGATTTACGAGAACGTATATTAAGCTGTAGCGTTTTAATCTGCTCGCTGTGTCACCAGTAACAAATCTATGTCTGTAATCAGATTAGACATCAGCGTAAACTTAAAATGAAGGCCATTAAGGAAATTGATAGTATGCGGTTGTTTGGGTGGGGCACATTACTCAATTTAATCAGCTATGGTCAAATCGATAGACGAACGGTGCTGTGTTGTCTAGAACAGCGCTCCAAGGCAACGGGTGGTGTTTTTGTCTGCTAGAAAATCACAATGCTCCGAGTTCCACACCCAGAGGCTAGAAACTAAACGGGCGACCCCACTATGTGGTTTTGTCTTCCATCAATGATAAACAATGTTCAGCACACGTCTTCTTATCTGCGCGTCACTTGACATAATAGAACAAAAAGTAGCATTCACTGAGTACAGAAATTGTTCTCGGTAGCGTAAGGGCTAGTGAGTTAGCTCCACTTGCCGAAGGTCGCCGGTTCGAGTCCGGCTGAGGGCATGGGTGTATGTGTTGTGTGTGTATATGTCGCGTCCGTCCTGTTGTATCTAGAGCCACTTGGAAAACAATACACTATATATATATATATATATATCATTTTGTAGCACTTCCGTGTATTGGTTACAAAAATACAAACCAGACAAACCAAAACAAAAATCAGAGCTAGCCTTCTGCAAGTTACAGTTTATATCATCAGCGTTTGTATTACTGCAGAAATGTTAGGTACATAAAATTCCAGTAGCGTTCTCTAGATACAATTTTGCAGAGAAATGTGGCTGTAACATTATACAGTTCAAAACTGTTGCAGGAGCTTCAAACAGGACAAAAATTTGCAAGATAACTTAATTTTTTTAAATAATCAGTATGCTACTTCGAGAACCCACGAAGTAAAAAACAATGAAGTTACGAATCAAGTATAAAGCAAATAACTGATAAATAACCAAACTTTCGTGTCACTCGCGTTTTACTTCGTTCAGTACTTAAGAACTGGAACAAATCTAACTAGGTTTCCACGGACATTTTAGCGTTCTGCGTACAGCTGAAGTCGTTAAGAACTGTTTAATCTAACGGTGGTTAGCTAATTTAACCACCTGTCAACAGTGTGGTCAAATTTCTAACGTGGTAGATGTTTAAGATAGAAAGTGGTGATCATACCAGAATATTAACGGAAAAATACCTTAAAATCGTGTTTGTTAGTTATGCAATTAGACGTGTCGTCCAATTCCATCGCGGCGGTACTTGACTGTGAAGATATTGCGGTAAGAAATATAAAGTATCACAACCCAGTATCGAAAAGATGTTACGTAGTCCTGTCACAGTCTTAAACTTTAGTTCAGGGTGGCGTCAAACCCAAAGGAGATCCCGTGTAATTTTGGTGGAACATACGAAATGACTAATCCAACAGAAGTGATACAAATATTCCATCTTTATATATAAAAATTCAGACTCCGCACGTTTGCGCTGGCAAAACTCGAAAAGTAGTAGGTCGATTAAATCGAAATTTTGTGAGACTGTGGTGAGCGGCACGAAATAAAAAAAAATATATCCTGAACAACTCCCTTTGCCCCTTTATACCCTTTAATGTTTATTACACACCCTCATTTTTTATAGCATGGCGATGGAACTTTGCACTCGTTCTCTTTAAAACAAAAGGAAAAATACTGGCAACATTTCGTTTGCAAAAACCCAAGCCCTTTTCCCCTTTCCAGCCCCATATTTTTGTCAATTTTTTTATACATACCCACAGTTTTTATCAGATATCTGTGGAACTTTGCACACGTATTCCTTAAAACAAACAAAAAAATACTGTCTACGTTTGGCTTTCAGAAACCAAATCCCTCTTCCTTTTTTCCACCCCCTTAATTTTTGTCAATGTTCTTTATACAAAGCTACAGTTTCTTTCCGATTTTGAAGGAACTTTACACACATATACTTTAAAACAAGTAGAAAAATATGTCTATATTTGGTTTAGTGAAATCCAGCCCCTCTTCCCGTTTATACCCCCTTAATTTTGTCAGTGTTTCTTATACGTAGCTACAGTCTATACGATTTTGAAGGAACTTTGCATACTTTTACTTTAATACAAACTGAAAAAACTGCCTCCCCCACTACCCCCACCCTTCTTAATTTGCAATGTTGTTTGTAGAAACCCACAGTTTTTGTCAGCTTTTGATGAACACTATAAAACTTGTACTTTTTAAAATATATATATATATATACATATATTGTTTACATTCTGTTTACAAAAACCCAATCCCTCACCCCCTTTACCCCATTTAATTTTTGCAAATGTTCTTTATGCAAAGCTACAGTTTTTATCCGATCTCGAAGGTAATGTTGGCATATATGCTTTAAAATAAGTTAAAAATGATGTTTACATTTATTTCACAAAACTGCACCCGCTCTCCATTTCCACACATCTTAAAATAAATTTTCATGTGCGGCATTTCTGGTGTGCTTTTTTTTTTGCATTTATTTCTAAAACAAAATAAATGTAGGAAAATCGGCTAAACTCAATGCTGACGCAGAATGTTTAAGACGTTTCGATTAAAAGGGATTAAACATTAGAACTTTCCTATCCAGCCTCTGAGCAGAAGAGGGAAATACTAAAAATATTGTACATCCCAAAGCACTAGAATCAACATTTTCAAATTTGGTTTATGCTCACACTTATATTGTACATGTAAATGTGTCTGCTTTACATATGTTTAGCCACTTAAAAAGTAAAACAGGCATTGCAACGCATGCCTAGCAAACCTAGTGTACAGATGTTTCTGAACGACTGGCAAACATAGCTTTTGCGAAAAAAGGTGTGGAACCGTCAGTATTCATTATTCCAATGAATGATTTTGTTAATTTACTGCGAAAAGGTAGGTTGTCTGCAACTGGCTTAAGGCTATGCAAGGTGTGCAGTAAATAATTCATAATTCTTTAACCGCGAAAGTCCTTATCATAATTTACCAAATATAAAATTTTGGAATATTTTATCCATGATGGATTGGTGGAACTTCCGCGACTGTGATGTCAAATATGGGTGACTGGTTGCTGTATTTTTTACAACCCATATAAAATTTTGGCCTTAGCAAAACTGTTACGGTTTTCAGGTTTAAGTCAAATTTTGAATTTCTTTTTTTAATTCACCACCTGCTTTCGGTTTATGTCATACCAATTCTGCTAATGAACACATTAAGTACATTAATTAATATCTTTAATATTCTTTTTTTAAATATAAACACCCAATCAGCCGTTCAACAAATTAATACGTCTGGCCATGCACCCAGAATCAAGCGATCATTTTATTAATAGGTACGGGGCGTGTATTAGAGCGGAACCCTACTAGTTTGCACGTTTAATGTATTCTTTAAAATGATCAAACATATTAGTCAATGTCATTAATGTCTTCATTTAAAGAAATGACAGAACAGAATGCAGGTGGGGAAATTTTTTAAAAAAAAGAAAATGTTAGTAAAATTTGGAAACCGTTGAACTAGTCCTTATGTCAAAATTTTATGTAAGGCCTTTGGCGACGGTTAAAGGGTTATCCATTATTTACGGGACATCCTGTATATTTGGATTAGAATGAAAGAAGATTCTGAACAGCCATAGAGGAATCTGTAAACAGAGTCTAGTGGTAAGGAGAGTGCAAAATGGAAAAAAGATGTCAAAACAGACAGCTTTCTAGACACATTGGTGCAAGGATAAAGACTTTGTTTAATTATTCGCTGGGGGAGAGGGGAGGGATTGTCAGCTGCGATAAAAATATAAAATTCTTAGTATATCAGTTGCGAGGAAATATTGTGGGGATAGTAGGGAATTACTGCCATACCTGGACCTCTCATTGAGTTTAATGAGCCAGGGAAGTAAAGAACTGGGACACAAAACCTTGGTCAGATCCTTGTTTTAGTGACGTGAAGTAGCAAGGGGCCCATATAATGAGTATCAAATGCAGAAATTAAAGGGATGGGTAGGAAGATAACTGTATATGTCCGGGTAAGTCGCCGTAGAACACGCTCAGGAAGTGACTGAAAAAAGAGTTTAACGGGCAGGAGGAGCTTAACTCGAGTGGTTAGTCTGTACAAGTTATACGTCGGCGACGAGGCCTAATGTAGAAGCAGAATGTCGAAATAAAGACAGGACCACCACCATAAATTAGAACTTTACTTCAGTGGAATAGGAGTAGTGAGGTATAGGTTTGTAGGGAAATTGCCACCGTCACATATGCAGGGCCGGCGTTAGGGGCGGAGGGAGATGGAGGGGTTATGCGGGTCAAATGTGGGAGCCCCCCCCCCCCGCTCAACACATTTTAGAGCTAAAAAAAAAAAACAAGGGTCACCCATTCGGTCTGAGGGAGGGTCCTAACCGATGAATTGGCCAAGGGCCCCCAACTGGTTACGTGACCTGCTAGAAACGCTTACCCCGGGCCCCAAAATCCTAGCGCCGGCTCTGCGCATATGCTCCTTTAATAAAAACAATTTTTTTAAATATATCAATCAGATCAAATTTAAACATTAATACAAGCATCTTGAGAAGAATTTCTCTCATTTTTCTTATGGTTAATAAGTATTAGTCTTAAAAACTCAATAGACACAACAGTAACCAAGGCAATGAATTTCCAAATGGAAGTAAGGATGAAGAATACCTTGTTTCTCCTTCATTACCCCCTGATCTATTTAATCTCCAGACATGTAACTTGACTAATGGAGCGATCTGGTGGCTCAATGGTTAACGAGTCTGACTGAAAATTGAAAGGTATCCAGTTTGAATTCCTGTCTCGGCGGGGAATTTCAAAAACCCTTAACAAGACCTTCACCTCTGGCACAACTTGCTGTGTAGTTTGAAGTAAGCCACAACTCTTCTGTTGTTCGGGTTACACGTTAAACTGTAGGTCCCCTATATACGGAAGGATTACCGGGCTAGGTTAAGGTGGTTACTATGATGGCGGAATGTGCAGCTAATAAAACCCTGTCGCGAATTGATTACGACCACGCAAGCCTTTTGCCTTTGCCTTACCTTGATCAAGTGAGACCCCGGTAAAGCTAAAAATCATACACGAGATATTCAGAGTTTTACATAAATATCATATACATAGACTATTATTCCATTATTTGCGTTAAAGAAAACAACGAAATCTCCATAGTCCCAGTGATATATCCAGAATATCAGTAGAATTGTGTCTTTTTCAGCTTCGACGATTATTGTGTGAGGTTTGAAATGAATTTTCTTTAACGTCTCCAAGAGGATAAGTGTGAATTAATGTACGTCCTCCTTGCATTTATGGTGGATGATGTCAACATTATTTTTTGTACCGAATTTATATTTTTCTCGGCTTAAAAAAAATCTAAACACGATTTTCTACCATTTACTGCGCATGGCAATCCTTGTGAGACGATATTGCCTTACCGGTAGTACTATATCGTGGCACCTGCAGTGGTCAGAGTTACGATAACACGAAATAGTTCCCGGGGCCCACGTATCTCAGTTCGCATTGGGCCAGACTGAGAACTCTGCGACCTACTTTCAAATCACCATGATAGTGAAAATGAACATCCGTATCCACCTCGTGGCCTCATTGAATGGAATACTGACTTATGCTCTTTCCAATTTATCCAGTGCTACTTACTAGTATCATTTGTTTTGAAACAAAGTGTCATCTATTGAATATTCGAAGACACACGGAATTAAATAATGAGCAATTAGTCATATAGTAATCTAGATAGAAAATTTCCTGAAGCAAACAACATCTCGATGGCTTGATTTCCTAATTCTGAAATTTTTACGACAGCATCCTATCATACGGTCAGTTGTTGCAGTGTTGCCGCATTGACTGTCTTAGTGATACAGATACGGCAAATGAAGTAAATTTTTCTCGACGTAGCGAACTAATCCACTGAAATCGTATTAACCATTCCGTTAGGGCTTTTCGTTGCTGCTGTAGGCTTAAAATTTAAGTCTCGTGTCACATGGAAGCCGGACACTAATTTTCTACAGGTACGCGCGTGGTTGATGTTCATACGCTTTAATGAAAGAAAAAATGTATTAAAAATTCCACGCAAGCGACGAAAATGATGAGATGAGCCCTACGCTGTCGTAGGTTTAATTAATTCGGCTATATCGTGAAAAAAAAAAAAAACAAGCGAGGACGGCCGCCGCGGAGGCGCTGTGGTGTGCTGGGATATTACGCGGAGCACCAGATGAGCAATTAAACGGGAGCTGCTGCGCTGGCCGCCGGCCATCATTTTAAAAGCTCGTTAGAATTAAGTGGCTGCGTGTCGTACACCGTCAACTAATGTCCCTTCCACCCGGCTTCAATCTGGAGCAAACGCTGAACCAATGTCTGTTACGTTGACACTGTATGCCACTAGTATTTTTACGAGAGGAGGAAAATGAGGTGACAGTCAGAATCCACACTGCAGGCAATGTGAAACCACCACAGGACTACTGACACAGCAACGGCCTACTTTCAGTACAAGGACGACTTTTGTATTTTTATTTTTTGCTTCGCTCTGTAGTTGGTCCTTAGAGCTGGTAGAGGATAGGGGCCTTCAGATGGAACCATCCCGGTATTCTCCTATAGAGATTTCTGGAAACCGCGGAAAACCGAACCTTGAACGAAGGAGGGGATTTGAAACCGCATACTCCCCGAATGCCAAGCTCGAGCGTTAACGCTCACCCCACCATGCCTGAAGTAACGGTAGCTACCAGACTCTGTTTCATTACTCGATACTCAAATAAAGCACGTCGAATATTGTCAGTTTACTGCGACCACATCCTGCTGAAACGGCGATCATTGAGGACGGCCTAACAGTAAGCAGGACAGATAGTGATGTCGTCTTCTTCTTGTGATACCATGCCTCACTCCGGGCGCAGGATGTATCCCTCCATGTTTAGCGTCCTTATCCGACGGACGAATTCCCTCACTCCATACGCACTGCGGAGAGGTTTCGGATTTAAACCAGGACTTTGGTGCACAATCTGGTCTCGAGGGACAATCCTTTATTCGCTACAGATACCCTTCTTGGCATCTCAAGTTGCTTACTCCTGAATGGATGCTGGTTCCTAGCGTCATCGACCTTTAATATATTTTCTATGGCGTATACGTGAATATCCCTTCGTGTCACTTGTGTAGTTGTTCAGTTGCAATGCTGAAGTTTGTCTGGTGGGCGGAGTTGTGTATGAGTCAATCGGCTGTTATATTGTCGCCGACAAGAACAAGAAGGGACACACCGAGCGTTGTGGGTAGGCGGATAACGCCCTGTCCGCACATTCGGAAGGTTGTGGGTTTGAATTCCGACCGGGCATCCAGATTTGGATTTTCTATATTTTTTCCCCAAATCAGTACAGGCGAATGCCGGGAAGCTTCCTTCAAAAAATCCATGGCCGAATTACTTCCCGCTCTTTGTCCCCGTCCTTTCTCCCCTATAATGACGTTGACGTCGACGAGGCGCAAAGCCGTAAGTGAAAGCGGACGAGGGCACACGTCACGGCACACTGCTAACCAAACCATCGCCTCACTAAATACATGACCACGGAACTGAATCCACGAGCGACTTTATGAGTCTCGTTGTAAAGACCCATGTCATGTCTGAAATTACTAATGATCGGGTTTTGAAAAGTAGATGCACTGACGACTCGTAAATGAACAAACACCGCGCAGATCTGTAATATAAGTAATAAAGACAAATAATGTGTCAATTTGGTTTTCAATCGAATTCAGTCCTGTCATAATATAATTATACACTGATAAATATTTAAATTAGTATTAAATGAAGTAATAAATTGCTTTCAAATGAGCACAAAATGACAGCGGTTACAACTGTCGCGTCAGCGTTATGTAACGTCAAGCAATTCCCTAAAACACTAAATTCATGTTACTTGGCCAACAAATTTTCTAACACGACAATTGTTTTATGTCAGCTGATATAATCGTTAAGTCCCCAGGATGTTGAGACCAAGACAAACAGAGAGATTAATGTTTCCGTTTTGTTCATTTGAACAACGGATGGAATGTATTGGCTCCAGTTTCAGGCATTTCATAATAATGTAGAAAACTGACGCAAGCTACAAACTTTCATCTCAGAAGTATATCATATACTTGCATTTTGTTTATGCTATTGAGTAGATCTCATGACGATAGCACTATTTTTTAAATCAGTCGGTGTGTCAGTGCGTTATGCGGCTCATCCGCAACGCGTTTTTATACTTAAGAACTTCTGCTGGACGATACTTGTAATTCGCAGACACCAATTGCTGACTAGGTAAGGGTGTGAGGGATTGGAATGAGTTACCAAGAGAAATGATGAATAATTTACCGAAAACTTTGAAAGAATTTAAAGATAAAATTTGTAGAGGGCAAATGTAGGTAGGTGCAGGATAGGGGGAAGATGGATGTGGAGGGAAATTGCCACCGGAGCCTGTGCTCCATTGCAATTAAATTAAATAAAAAAAAATTAAATTAAACCCCGAGCAGGCTACCGGCGCGCCAGGTAAGTTCCAACACCTGAAGCGTCCGTCTTACACCTCGAACGAGTGCTGCTAGCGTTTTGGAGAGGAGTTAAAGAGGAGGAAAGGTGGAAGGACAGGAGATGAAGGAGAGGACTGTTCCCTGCAAATCCGGCCAAAGACTGTAAGCTGTCCAGGATGACGAAAATTAGTTGAGGAGGCTAGTCGGACACTTAAATGTCATACTGGAACTTGTATTTCGTAATAAACACACTATCACCGAAAATTCCTCTTTCGCTCATTGCGCTGTTTTTCTGTTAGATAGATGATTACTGCGTAGCTGTTTTTTAGGAGT
>JARYHS010008075.1:16872035-16946034 GCA_031002005.1 Vandiemenella viatica | reverse complement strand
ATAAGCGACCAACTTGCAGAAAGAAATGAGATCCCAGAAAAACAATTCTTGTAAAAATAGGCCAAGTCTCTTACTCGTGTAGAGATCTTCTTCTGAGCCAAATCTATGCTTTACAATGTGTATTCACTTCACTTTTTGAAACAGAATGGTTTCTCTAGGTGTAATAGATTTTATTTAGAATAAAATAAGCTGGCAACTTGGTTATAGAGAGAGGCAAGATTTGAGCTGGGGGGGGGGGCAACTCATATTGGTTTAGAGGAAATGGGGTGGGGGACTGAAACATGACTATTTCTTATAAATGAAATTCAAACCTATTGATGAAACTTTTTTTATTATTGATTAATATAGTAATCCAACCACTTTATCCAAGGACCTACTATGCAGTAAATTAAGATCGTAACTCAGTTAAAGTTTATGTAAACATTCTCGGATTCTTAGAAAATTTTTCAATAAATTTGTTTCTCAATATCTCATGGTGTTCTTTCACGAAATTTCGATGCACACTCATCAGACATAATCCTGTCAATCTTTCCTCTCACAAAGTGCTCGTCGGCCAGTTCTTCACTCGTCGAAGCGTAATGAAGGCAACTTAATTTTTCTTCTGCCCCTCGCTGGATACGCCATGATTCTGCCTCTGTCGTAGTCGCCTTAATCTAACACGGAAATCCTAACGGGTACAGTGACCCATAGTTTAAGGTGGAATCCGAACCACGGAAGCGTTTGGCGTACTTCACGTTACACAGCAAGCTATGCCAGAGGTGAAGGTCGGATTGAGTGCCTAGGAAAATATCCGTCGAGACAGGGATTCGAACAGGGTACCTTTCGATCGCCAGTCTACACGTTAACCACTGAGCCACCAGGCTGCAAGTCTGATAGGTAAGTGCATTTAAGGTATTAATACAGGTTTACTATAAATGGCGTGGCACAATGGCCAAGTCACCATATTTTTTTAAAAAAATGTTATTATTCTAAATAAAATCTATAACACAGAGAGAAACCATTCTGTTTCACAATGTGAAATGAATACCTACACACTGTAAAGCGTAGACTTAGCTCAGAAGAAGGTATCATAATTTTTTGTCACTACATGAAAATGAGACTTCGCTTATTTTTACAATACTTGTTTTTCTAGGATATATTACGGCTAACTACTAGCGCATATTATTGTTATTGGTAACCATGGAACAAATAACTTGACTGTCTTCTTTTTTATCGTTAGTCGTTTGACTTACATGATGGAATACTCCAAGCGCTTCGTGTCAGAGCCTATATCTTAGTTCCCTTAAAACTAATACGGTCCACTATCCGTTATTAATAGGTACTCTTTGCTCCACTCTGCAATTCTGCCTTTTACCTGTACCTTCTCCTAAAACAGTCAACAAATATACATTTTTTGAAATGTGCGCAACTACGTTTTTATAAGACACTTTAGAAAATTCCTTTCTGTGCTGTTTTCATAACCAATTAATTCATTTCGCACTTTTCCTGTCCTCTTGATTTTTCTGTAGGACCCTAATTGAGACGCTTCCTCATCTTTCTTCTTCCTTCTATATATATATATATATAAAACGAAAACCGGATAAATTTGTCTTATAAAAACTCGGAAACTACTGAGCTGATTTTGATGGTGTTTTCAACGTTTTAAAGTTTAGAATCTCAATTCAGTTGTTTGATATGTCTTATGTTTGAACGTTAAATAACGGAGGAGATTAAATGAAATTATGAACGTTGATGAGAAATCCCAAAGATGGAAGAATAAGATGTTGCATACTTTGCACTAAACACAACTACAATGTCTTTGACCATAGTCTTTAATGAAAGTAAATGATAACTTTACAATAAAAACTATTTTGCACAATAAATAAAACTTGAAGTATTCTTTACTATAATTCGGTATTTTTAAACGCGATAGATAGCCGTAACTTGAAGTATTCTTTCCTTTAATTCGGGATATTCAATTTTTAAATGCCATATATAGCCGTAAAAACAACAGAGATTTTGTTTAACCACGATCTCTGGCAGTAGGCCTACAACTACAATGTCTCTGGTCATCAGCATTAGTCTTCTGTTCACAATAACATGATTTATTTACGATAATATTATTCTGGATTCACTTCTGATATTTGTGTAGAAGGCTGAATCTGCGGAGTTAAAGTATCTGGCGTTCCGAGCAAAAAGTATATTCATTCACTTCGCTTTTGAATCAAATGTGAGTTTCTAACATAATCTAGCGTTGTTTAGTAATGTAGTAATGCAATCTCTTAGTCAAATTAATGAAGCTTGATACACATGAATCTTTTTGGACGAATGAAAATAGTGTACGTGCAAATAAACTTCAACCCAGCCGTTTCTTGGTACGGCGCGGGTGAATCTAGGTTTGCTTTAATTCCGAAAAAAGTTGGCGCGGATTTTAAGAAACTTTGTACAAATGATACTCTGCGGGAATAAAAATAGCGTACGGGTAAATCTACGCCAACTATACCGGGCAACGCCGGGAACTCCACTAGTTCCTTGATAAATGTTTGAAACTAGAAGTAGTTTTTGGTTAATACTAAACTGCTTTTGATAAAATATTTTCTTCATTTGTTAGTTATAGAATAACTGAGAGAATCCTGACACTTACGAAGTATTTCCTCTCACCTGTTTTACTGCAACTGTACCCCTTATAATATTCGACACCGTTATCACTTCTACGGCACATCGTGATGTTTACATTACTTTTGGCTACATTTAGCGAAGATTATCCTCCTAATATTTTATTGACTACATTCATTCATTTTTCTGCAGCCCCTCTGTCACGTGTAAACAAAATTATATCATCAGCAGATGGTAGTTTACTCCTTGTCTGATATTTTGTACAGAAAACTGTTGAGTAACTCTGGTGTCAAACTTCACCTCTTCATTAAACTTAGGCCACACAGCCAGCGCAAGTGTTATTATGACGTTTAAAGTGTTTCAGTGTCTACAGTACGTTGTTTTAATCAAGTATATACTATAGAGAACAGACACAACACCAACAGACTGAAACACCCATAACACTGAAACACCCATGCCCTCGGCCGGACACGAACGGTGACATTCGGTACGAGGCGCCAGTACTCTAGCCCCTACGCTGCCAAGGTCGGCTTACACAGCTTTCTACTGTAAGTTTTTTTTTTTTCTGTCGTCAGTCTTTCGACTGGTTTGATGAAATTCTTCATCCCTTCCTATCTTGTGCTAACCTCTTCATCTCTACATATCACTTACAACCCACGTTCTCAATTATCTGCTTCATAAATTGTAAACTCTGTCTTCCTCTACAGTTCTTACCTTCAACTGTTATCTCCAATTACCAATCCAGCATGTCTCAAAATATGACCTACCAGCCTGTCTCTTCTTTCTGTAAGCTTTTTCCACAACCTTCTTTCCTCACCCATCATTTCCAAAACTCGTTAATTTCGCAATTTGTCTGTCCACTTAATTTACAGCATTTTTCTGTAGCACCACATTTCAAAAGCTTCAATTTTCTTTTTTCCAGATATTCCTAAAGTCCATGTTTCTGTACCATAAAGTCCTGTGCTTCATACATAGAATTTTAAAAATTTCCTTCTAATTCCTAGATCAATATTTGAGACTAAAAGATTTCTCTCCTTCTGAAGGCTCTTTTTGCTAGTGCTATTATGTTTTAAACATCATTCCTGCCTCGGCTATCGGTTGTAATTTTGCTTCCTAAGTAACAGAATTCAATTACTTCTCCTATTGTATCCGATTCTACTTTAACCCTACTGTTTGGAAATTGCAGAATGTAGAAGAAATGGACTGAATCACTCCAAAATCGGAGGATGTTCAGGACAATGGAGCCATAATACGTCATTAATATTGCAGAGATGTGGCGTGCACGTAGGCCTAGCAGCGCCCTCTTCTGTGTGACCGGACAGGTCACTGCTACACCACGCTCAGTCAATGCAAAGCCGCCAAACAAAGAAGAAACGTGTCATCAAGTGCCGGTAAGCATCGTCGACCTTAAAGGGCGCAATATCAGCATGTGAGTGAGACAGAATGACTGGTCTCCGGGAAACGGGAAACGGGAGACGCTCCTGAGGTTAACACAATTGGCAGACTGCATTATAGAGCGGCAAAGCGGACAAACACCAAGTGTGATGATTGGCAATAACATGCGATCTCGTTTCCTTCGTATTGAGAGCAATCTGAACAACAACCACTACACCAGCGAGGCTTTAGAGCCCGAGGCAGACAGCTCCACGTGCTACATCTCAGCAGGACAATGCCGTTGTTTTCTCCGTAGTAGCGCGATTCTTTGTAACCTGGTCAAAGCAGCGTCGCGATCAATATGTCGTACACCATAACAGGAAGAACAAAGCAGATATTTGGCTAACTAATACACAGCCAAATTCTAAAGCTATTAATGCGACCGTGTTATATTTCTTCCATAGGATATACTCGATTATAAGGAAAAGCAAATTATTTACTCCACTGACGATAATAGCACAAAATTTGACTTGAAGCCCAGCATGGAATTTTGGCTGTGTTGTTTCCTTCTTTCTCTGCCTGCTTTGGGGCTAGTCACAGAGATATGTACATCGACAGCTTTGTTTCAACAGGGACATTTTCATTCCTGTTTAAAAACGAACAAAAAAGTTGTATGGCTATTGCTGTCGAAACCAATGCTCGCAGCCCAAATAAAACGCGCAGCTCCGCGTGTAACTGCTATAATATTTTGTATTCTAATTGAAGAAGCGGCACAGCTTTGGCTTTATTTGGAAATTCGTTAACAATTTGAATTTACTGCACTGCGGGGGTTTTACGCGCTTGATTTGGCGATAACATTTCCACCAGCACATAGGAGTCTAAATAAAAGTCCCAACCTCAAAATTGTTAGCCTCTAAATACCAGCTGTTTTGTGTTTTTGTTACACCCGCGAACAGTTTTCGCAGTCGTAATCAGATGCCGTGTGTTATTTGAAGTCGCTTTATTTATTCCGAGCCCGCTAAGCATTATCTCAGTGAACATCAAGCTGCATACTTTATCTCTGTAAGCTGCAAACAAGCAATGATTGCGGCCAAATAAATTCGAACGAGCCTTGAGAATATTAATACAAATCAGGTGATTATTTGTTACACCTATCACAAGGATCACTGACTCGAGATTATTATTACCTCGAAAGTGAAATTCAGCTAACGTAACATCTTCTAATGAAATAATCAGAATTTCTCTATATTAATTTGATGCTAATTCTTAGTCACTGTTTACCACTTTGCATAGTTTTTTGACATATTTTAAATTTGTAAACTAATTCTTGATATTGTTTATAAGTGAATTCATTGTTAAGACGTCTTGACTATGAGTCGACTGCCTAAGTCTTTAAAATTCAAGATGATTGTCGCTTCATGTTTACGTAAACTTCTAATTATTTGGATCAAAGAAGCTGTTAAATACAAATCATTAGTTTTTTTCAATAGAACTAAACCTGTCTAGAATGATTCTAATTAACTGTCGTTTAGTCTTAAACGTAATCAAAGGAATCCTGCAGCTGTATGTAAGTAATCATGTAAATATGTGCAGAGATAAAGAGTGATCAAACTACTCATGTTGCATAAATTAACGTACACAGCTTAAGTATTAACATCGCCAAGCGCAACATTCAAAGGACGATCACTTAGTTCATTTCTCAAAGAGAGTTTCAAGCTTAAATATGAACTTTAACCCTACCGTGGAAAAGAGACGGTCTGGACCTAAAACATTAGAGAGAAAGGTAAATAAATCCATTCTCTTTCGTGCGAATGACAAATTGATTCATGAATAACATTTGAGACATATAGGACGGAAAATATGGAAACATAAAAACCAAACTTGCAATCCAAGACTATATATCTAAAATGTAATTACGTAAGTTAAAAAGATTTCATTTATTGCTTTTTCTTGACTGATTTACTTTAATCAGGTGTTAAAAATGTACCTGTCTCTATAATTTAATTAGTCTGAATATGTTTCTCCTTTCAGTTTCTGGGATTTAAGTTAGTAGACTTTTTCGCAGCCTAATAGTTGGCTAGAGCAACACAAGAAAAAATGTTCTTGGTTCAGCGGAAACGCGAAGACACACAGAGTTCAGATCTGTTAACTCAGATCCTCACTGCGCTCTCCGCTCAGACCACGAGCCCGTATCATCCAGTGAAAACGTAGATCACTTCAGTCTATATGAAGACAGACTATCAGAACAGCAATGTCGCTCAATTCGACGCAGGAGAAAATCTCGAATTAATATTCCGGACTTACACAGCATTTTTTTTTTTTTTTTTTTTTTTGCTGTCATCAGTATTTCGACTGGTTTTAAGCAATCTCCCATCCCTTCCTATCTTGTGTTACCTCTTCATCTCTACATATCCCTTACAACCCACATCCTCAATTATCTGTTTCATATTCTAAACTCCGTCTTTCCTCTACAATTCTTACCTTCGACTGTTCCCTCCACAAACAAATTAACCAATCCAGTATGTCTAAAATATGACCTACCAGCCTGTCTCTCCTTTCTGTAAGCTTCTTCCACAAACTTCTCTACTCATCCATCATTTCCAAAACTCTTCATTTCGCACTTTGCATGTCCTCTTAATTTTCAGCATTCTGCTGTAGCGCCACATTTCAAATGCTTCAATTTTCTTTCTCTCTGGTATTCTTAAATCCATGTTTCAATACCATAAGTGCTGTGCTCTACATATAGAGTTTTAAAAAGTTTTTTCTAATTCATAGATCAATTTTGTAACTAAAGGATTTCCCTTTTTCATGAAGGCTCTTTTTGCTAGTGCTATTCTGCTTTCAATGTTATTGCTGCTTTGACCGTTGGTTGTAATTTTGCTTCCCAAGTAGCAGAATTCACTTACTTCTCCTATTGCATCCGATCCTATTTTTATATTTAATCTATTAATATTGGTATCATTTCTGCTACATTTCATCATTTTTGTCTTGCTTTGATTTCTATTCAGTACAAAAAAAATCATTTATGGTTCCACACGGCATAGACTACAGGACAAATCAAAATCCTGTAGTTTGAAATTGCCTAGTAAAGAATTGACATCCCGACAGAAGTGTCTTTCCTATACAAGACTAAGTCACAACACCCCAGAGCAGCTTCCGATGTCTGACCCTCGGAGTGTGTTAATATGACTGTAAAACATCTGGAAAAAGTAGTCTTGGAATGTGTGAAGAAATTTATACAAGATACAAAGTTCCTTCCACTAGGGAAGATTTTTATTTTTTCTGTGACCTTCGTTCTTATGACCATTTATGCATCCCCAGTATTTGAATTTTTAATACACAAATATATTAAAATTTAATAGATTGAAACTAAGCATTACGGTGAAAACTTCGTCATTTTATAATAGACATATACCTTTAATAAATCTTACAGACAAAACAGGATAAATCTAGCATTGGTAGTTCCAAACAGAAAAAATAAAATTACATTATAATATAAACTTTTTAAAAAAAAATCCAATTTTTACACAGACAGTAACATTAAATGAAACAATTACAGGCAAAGTGGCAGAATTGCAATTGTTTTCTCCCCAACTGGTGAACAGTTTCAAAGAACGACGGATTGAAGAATGGGAATATCGCATCACAGCGCTCACGCTACAAAACGGGGACAGCTGCCGATTGATTTTAAAAGTTTCATTCAACCACTGAAACCCAAACATGCCATAGCTGGGTCTACTCTCCATTATTTCTTTCCTTGGCGAAAGCAGAACTGCGAACAGAAGACAGCCACCCGTCAAACTGCCAGACATGCAAAGTATGGAAGACGAAGTGAAATGAAAGATTTGGCCATTTAATAACATATTTTTATAAGAAGGTCATAATACTAACAACACATCGACGAGTGAAGAAAATTATCTTAAAAAATTAATTCACATAGATCACCTGGAATCGATGAGATCAGCAACCAAAATTTCGGAAACTTGTTCACTAAAGCAATAATTTTTCTCTCTAGAATCTTCAAGGCACGCATGCTTAACATTAGCTTTCCATAACCTGGAAGCTAACTAAGGCTGTTGCGATTCGAAAAATAAGGATTTATCATACTTTCAGAAATCTACAAACTGTAAGTCTTCCTTCTTGATATCAAATGTTTTCAAGGAAGTTGAACTCCCAAGGATAAATAGAACCCTAGAAGTAAACCACATAACCCATCGTGAGCAATACGGCTTTCAGTCAGGACATTTACGGTGCTCCACAGGTCTACACGACAAATTTAAAAGTTAAATAGAATCAGCAATAAATTATTTATACGGAAAACTGGCAGGAAAAATATCTAGCTGAAACCAGCTTTTATGATTCTGTCAACAGGCAGCAATTCAGATAAGAACAGTATTAACACAAGTAATCCCGATGTTGACAGCCCTCTTCAACATTGCCGTGAACGAGTCGGCAATAAAGCTGCAACACTCCGACAACGATACACTTGCATACCAAGGCCTTCGGACGAAGTCGAATCTTGGAGAAGCAGAATATAAACAATAAACGCTGACAAAATGTGAAGACATTTACTTTGAGGAAGAAAAGACCGAAACAGATACAAAACTTGGTTTCAATAAACAAATCCTCAACTGGTCCGCCACGTATAGATCGATTGCTGAATGTAGGTTCCCAACTATATTTACGATAGTTTACAGTACTAGCCCATCACAAGATCTCGTTTGACATGATGAAGAGGACATTTCCGTAGTACATCGTTCCTTAACTTATGTTCAGCGTTCAGCTGTATCGTACTGTTTTTCAATTTTTTTACCGAACGCATTTCACCGTTCACTGTGTCGATAAATGACTTTAACCCAATGTCTATTATTTTATCTCTAAGTGGTCGCCTACTAATGTTAGCGATGACAATGCAATGAAGCTAAGAGACAGGAAATCAGTTTTCATGACAGGTATGTAGGGAAACATCTGATGTCTTCGTGCTTACATAAGCTATGTTCTTACACCGCTGTATGGAGTTCTAATAAGAGTGTCTAAATAAAATGACAGATACTATGGCAAAATTTGACCAACCTATCGGATTGACAGTAATCGTTAGATTTCGGTGAAATATGATTTGTAAGTCAAGATAAGAGATTGACTGATATATTGACTGGAATGTTTGTAAGCTTATTTATATTTTGAATGAGCTGTGTCTTAAAAGCGGAATCCGTTGCAACCGCAAATAGACGCAACATGCTAGTGAGCCGATACTAGAGTTTCAGATTTTTTTAGAGTATTTCAAGAACAGTGGTTCTAGTCTTATCACTACTAGGATCCTTTCATACTTATTTTTTCAGGAACAATAAATTTCGGACTGTTGTAATTTCCCTGCCAGCCTTCTTAGATATTATTGGGTGAACTATGTCACAACTGGCTATGATGACGGTGGGAAGAAATTGCGTTTATTAATAAGAATGACGGCGGTTGTATTTGTGCAGGTGGGCAGGTACAAACAGGTGGGCTCAGCCGCGCCAGAGGGTGACGCGTTCGGGGTGGCAATTATTGCTCGCTGACGACGACAGACAGATGAAAGGGGAACCGGGGGTGTTCACTGGGCCAAACGCGACGTGCTAGGGGTGAGCTATGTGGGCGAGGGACGCTAGGGTGTTCAGCAAACAGACAAATAACGCTGGCTTAAACACGTTCAGGACGTAACAGCGACTGCAAATATCGATGATATTACGACGTCCTTATATACCATCCGAAAATCGTACTTGTTTTAATGGTGCAACTTCGACGAGGCAAAAATTTAATTTTGGATTCTAAGTCAAGCTGTCAGTAATATAATAGTATTTACGAGGTATATGCGGACTATCTCCGTCCCTTCTTTTCAGAAACTACAATCCATGACAATATTCATTCTTGGGTAGAACGTTTCTTGTATTATTACAGTCGGCTACCAATAATGTCCAACCCTACTTGGGAGAAAAAGTACATTCAATTTGCTTAAGGTGTAATGTTTCCTGTTTAAAAACGTACAGTAAGACATGTATGAGATCTTGGCAATTATCTTAGATGATACTGAATAAAACTATTGTTAACGTAATTTATCGAAAGTAGTGTTCGTAAAGTTAAGATTTAATTTGCCACCATGTCTTACAGGTCAGATTAAAATCCATATCTCATTTGTATTTTAAGTAAAATTGTACACTTTTCAAACTGAGGTTAAAACAGAGTATTAAATAACGGGGTAATGAGAGTATGATTCAGCATAAATATCGACCTATTCAAAATGTTCCGAAATTGTGCTGAAGAAGGAATAAGATATCGCCTAAGAAGAAATCAGTAATTGAGTTCGACGTGTATTTTCACATAACGTCGGCATGCAGGATTTTAACTTATACGTTTCGTCTGACTGAAAATCTGCAATAGATGATGTCATATTCCATCAGCACAGGTAATGTGTTGCGAGAAACTCTTGAGATCATATACTTCATCTTTATCTGACAAGCTTTACGTATAGCGTGAGAATATCAGTTTTACAGAAAGTTTGAAATAATAATAAAAGATGAATAAAACTCACTACCATTCGTTTTACTGACTAAGGATCCTACACAAACTGTTTTGATAATGATATAACGTCTGCCATCACCATATTTCGAAAACAAGTAAATGAATCCAATATTCTTCAGAGCTCCAGCCATTCAGTGACTTGTGTACTATATTGACTGTCAGCGATCAATATTGCTAGGACTAATTCGTGGATTGTTAAAATATTAAATTTTTATTTCAGAATAGATTGCTTGTTATTCACTCTTTTTTATTATTATTATTATTCCTCGGTTTAAGATTTCGTTGCTGCACCCTATGAAACATTATTTTTTATAAAATCAAATAAGGCAATTTGAATTGATGAGATTCCTGCAGAACTTCTGAAATCCCTAAGAGAAGAAGGAATCCAAAGATTATTCAAACTTATATCAAAAAGTTATGAAACAGGAGAGGATTCCAACTGATTTTAATAAAAGTGTCATCTTCACAATTCCGAAGAAAGAAAAGCTGACAGATGTGAGAATTATCGCACTATAAGTCTAACATCACATGTTTGAAAATTACTGACCAGAATAATATACGGAAGAATGGAAAGTGTAGTAGAAGGGATAGTAGGAGAAGGGTCAGTTTTGGTTGAGTAAATATCGCGATACTAAAGAAGCACTCTGGCCTTAATATTAACACTTGAAGCGCGGATCAAGAAAAACAAAGATACTTTTATGGCGATTTAGAAAAAGAATTTGGTAATATTAGGTTTGACAAGATATTCAAAATTTTAAAGAAGTCTGGTTTAAAACACCGAGATAGAAGAATACTTTAAAATCTTTATAAGAATCAAGTAGCTATAATAAAAATAGAGAATCATGAGAGACACGCTTCAGTTAAAAATGTTGTATTCTATCCCCAACAACGTTCAACTTGTATCTAGAAGAAGCAATAAAGAAAGTGAAAAAAAAGATTTATATGTGGCATTAATGTTCAAGGAGAAAAAAATCAGTATCCTACGATTTGCTGATGATATTATCTTGTTAACAGAACAGACAGGGGATACTGAGAAGTGTGGTGTGACAGCGTCACCCACAATGAATATAATCAAATCATTATTAATTATATTCATATTTCTTTTTTCCTTTTTATTATATTCAAGTTTATTAATTATTTAAACTTGGAACGTGTAAATAAATTATAAATAATGAGGTTTGTCTGAGTAGGTTAAATGTATGTTTAAACCAGGGCGGCCGAAGGTATAGTTTATTATAAATTAATTTTTCTGTAAACGCATGGCTCAGAACGCTTAAATATTGAAGGCTAGAGACTGCCATTTCGGCCGTTGAGGGTGGAACAATGGAGCAGGCGAGGCGACTCGGTGGCGCCGGGCCAGCCCGGCTTGAGTCCCGTTCGAAATCGGACAACGACCTACCCCACCTTGCCGCTACCCCGAAGGCCAAGTAGGAAACGCGCGAAGGAGTCAGCGAATGTGACGCGTGATATTAAACACGTGACGACGGAAATGTGTAGCTAGCCAATCCTGAACATTTATTGGGGGCTACAATACTAATTCCGTGGAGTTCTTTTACATGTGGAGTGCAACTAGCCGAGGAAGAAGAAGGAGCCATCTTAGACATCACTTGGGTCCAAGACGAGCTGGTGAACAGACGTGTCAGCCGGCACGCCCTCTGATGATCATTGTGGTTGATCATTTCTTGCTTTGGGAAAGCGAGATGTTGAGTGGCATGCTTGCCATTATTTGGAAGTTATGCTAATAACGCGGTCGTAGCCGCTTATTTAGCTTCCATTGCTGCAGTGGCATTGTGTTTGTCGCTCACCATCACGGCGATGATTCTATGGTAATGTACCAGAAACGACGGTCACTATTCAGTGGATTTTAACAGACTTATGAGCCCTTAAGCGACGCCTGGGTTAAGACTCTGCTCCCGTCACTTAAATTCTGAGCTAGCTGAATTTATATTTCGATTCAATTTTTTCTTAAGCATCTTGCTGTTTGTTAATTCAATTTTGATGCTTTTCATTCACTTTATACGGCGCCCCCTGGGATTTTCCTTTGTACAGTAAAATGTTAGCTTCAATTTGATGGCCTGTGTTGCCATGTGATTTCAATGTTAACTTTGCTGTTTTTATTACTTGTTTGAGATATTTCATTCAGTTTTGTTTGCTTACTCCGGCGAATTGTAAACGTCGGGTATTGCTTGCTTTTGCTAATCTAATTGTGTTTAACGTAACGTTAATTACTACCCGACCTTGTATGGCCATAAGACTCAATAAATGAGGTTTTATTTTGTGTCTGAAATTCATGGTTCTAGTTAGTAACCCATTAGATCCCCTTATAACATCATTATTAAATGTTTTCCTCATTTTCAGGATTTAATCATAAATCCCCCCTCCCGTTTTCCGCTCACCAACGAGCCCCTATAAATTATACTTAATACAGAAGTTACTGACTCTCATGAACAAAATACTAAAGGAAGATTTTGGACTAAATATAAACCAAAGCAAGATAAATGTGATAAAATGTTTCAGAAATTATACCAGTAATAGGATATTAAATATAAAAATAGGGTCGGATGTGATAGAAGAAATTAGTGAATTTTGCTACTTAGGAACTAAAATTGCAACCGATTGATCTTATAAGCAGAATAACACTAGCAAAAAGAGCTTTCATAATCTAGAACTCGGAAAGAACTTTTTAAAAGTCTATGTTCAGAGCAAAGCACTTGATGGAAGCTTAGCTTGGACTTTAGGAATACCAAAAAGAGGGAAAATTGAAGCATTTGAAATGTGATGATATAAAAGAAAATTAAGTGGACGGATAAAGTACGAAATCAACAAGTTTTAGAAATAATCGGCGAGAAGTATGTGGAAGAGTCTTACAGAAAGAAGAGACAGGATGGCAGGTCATCTTTTCAGACATGCAGGATTGGTTATCTTGTTAGTGGATGGAATAGTCGAAGGGAAAAACTGCAGATGAAGACTGAGATTACAATATATGAAGTATGTAATTGAAGACGTGTGATGTAAGGTGTATGTTGAGTTGAAAAGGTTAGCACATGATACGAAGGGATGGAGGATTGCATCAAACTGGTCGAGGGACTGATGGCAGCAGGAAAGCGTAGTTAACAAAAAAGCAGCTTCGCTCTCAGCCAAAGTAACATCATTTATACATTTTCCCTGAATCTTCAGACTTTCTCTCAATGAACTTAATCACAGTACAAACTTTTTAAAAAGTTTCCTTTTAAAACGTATAAAATTAATTGCCCAGTTTTAAAAAATGCGTTATTAAAAGTTAATTAATGAGAAGTTTGAAACACTTTCATCCCGCAATCTTTATAGAAGATAAAATAACGTGGGGATGCACCCGTGATTCATTGCGGACAGAGAAAAAAATTCGCAAAGTTTGATACAGGAAGGCGCCCGAGACGGGCGCATACATTTATCACGGCGTCCTCATTGTTTATTCATTTAAAAGTTGCATAGCTGCGAAAACTCGCCGTAATTGCCACGGAATGAGAGCAGCAATTATAAAAGGGGGCAAGCGGATCTGCCTGTCCGAATCCAATTCCAGATGGCCATTCTGCGAGAGATACGGGCCAAAATTACGATGGCTGAGGTTTCTTCCACTTGCAGCGGTGCATTTGTGCACTGCCAGACACATCCAAACACTTCTCTGCTACAGACATTTCCACTCAGTAACCGTTGTTTCAACAACTAAATCATACAACTTTTATATCAAAAATACAACGCAGCTGTCTATTTCATATTTTGGTATATAAATAGCTTCACCGAACATAAAATTTTCAGTCCTGATCCCACAGTTTTATATATATATATATATATATAGATTTAAAAGCTATAAACATTACTAGATGAAAGGTTCTGGGGAAACTAGCCGAGTGAGAATGTTTGTAAAGTACGACGTTTCCGCGGTGTACTCTGCCGCCATTGTCAAGTGACTGCTGCCTGTGGGTAATGGGGTTTCTTACAAATGGCGCCGAACCGTTAGATACTGGCGGGATTGTTGGCGCTGATCGTTGGCGTACATTACAGATTTTCTAAATCTCTAAGTGTAGACTAATTGTGCATGGTTGCTATTAAATAAAATTACAGGTAGATTAGTTTTCCCAAATATTGTGCAACATGATGTTTCTGTCCCAAAAAAAGACAACACCAGAACTGCAGTGATTAAGATCGCTGATTATGCTAGAACTCGTCGTAATATTTGAGTTGCATGAATGCCCATCACTTTGTCTTATATATACTACGCTCAGCTCTACGAAATGCCTGTCTGATAGTGTATGAGAGAGCATACTGGTATGGGAGCATGCATAAACCACGTAGCTCCATTTTGGCCTCCTGTGAAACCCCCCTCCCCCCCACGTAGCCCTACGTGGCTTTTGCCTCTATCCCCCCCACGTAGCACGTAACTTTATTTCCCTTTTGATTCCAGAAGACATTTTGTACTTTTTTCTCTTGTCAGACTATTGTAAATTACATACAGAGATAAATAACTGAAGGAAATAATTATTCACATGCTGTTGTGTGTTTTGTTCCTCGTATTAACTGTGAAAAATGTTATGAAAGGAAAGTTACGTAGCATGGCTCGGAACCCCCCCCCCCCCCCTCCTCACGTAGCTCAGTGTAGCCTTCCAGCCAACCCCCCCCCCCCTGGACCGAGCCACGTAGTTTGTGCACGTCCCCTATGCATCATTTCTATGTGCCTCAAAACGTCACTGCAAATAAAAATACGTGGTACTTAATCACCAATTATTGTCTTCGCAGTCTCTTATTAATTTGCAGTAGGAGTTTTTTAAAATTATTATTAGACTTCTGAATAAACCTTTCCTCGACCTGTAGTTCCATTTTCTATTTTGTTAATTAGCTGATTTATTGTTGATGAAGTATATCAGAAGCATAACAATTTTGATGGTGGATACGTTTGGAAGAGTAAGTTACGCTAGAGCAGTGGTTCCCAGTTAGTTTTTCCAGAGTACCACTTCAAGAAAGAGATTAAACACGCGTACAAATTATAGCTGAAATAATTAAATAAATAAATGAGATCATCCCAGTCGAGTGCTTCGCACAACCACAGCATTACAATGATATAATTCACACACGCACAGTTTGTTTCAAAATGCATTTTGTCGATAGTAACGTTCGCGTAGTTGTTTTTCCCCGTTATCTTAGCGATTGCCTTAGCCTAGAGATTACTGTGCGAACCCCTTGAAGAAACCTCACGTACCCGTGGGAGTACGCGCACCACTAACTGGGAACCACTGCGCTAGGGGAATACACACGTCAGCACCTGGAACACGTATACGGGACAAGTCCGGAGGTAACATGACGGGCAGCAGTGTAAGGCAACTTTTGGCAAGTTGTATTAGAAAGTCTCCAGACACGCTGTAATCAGTAGAGATGTTATCTGGTAAACGACAGGAAACTCTTTTCCCTTGTTTTCATCTTTTACACTGTGACTGGAAAAGTTAAAAACAGAATTCAAACGGCCTTCCCGCCTCGGCTCCAAGAGGAACGAGAAGCACTGTGTATCAATTCACCATTCAATTCACGTCAAGAAAAATGGTTACCACCATTACCAGATTGAAATTTAACCACGAGTGCTTCCAGAGACATCTTAAACGCATTGAACACACTTTTTTCAATTGTGGGAGAGACCGAGCGTGGTGGGTGAGAGGTGTCACATTCGGGAGGACACGTTTCGAATCGCAGTCCGGGCATCCAGATCTGGGTTTTCCATGGTCTCCTCAAATCACGGGATGGATCCTTCAAAAGGCCATGGCTGAATTACTTCTCATTCCTTACCCCCTTTCCCATCTCTAATGATCTCGACGTCGACGAGCATAAAGCCAGAAGCAAAAAAAAAAAAAAAAAATAAATGGCTGAGTCTGCTAAGGTGAACCGAACCATCTGTTTTTCGCATGTAAGGAGAAGTGCAGGAATTCTACCCAGCTCATCCTAGACTTACGATTACAACTCGCAGTCAACTCAGCTATTAACCTTAGAGGATGTCAGGAAAAGATGGAATTCCTGGAAAAATATAAAATAAAAATCTAACAGGTTTCGCAGTCCTAGACGTAGTCTATATACTAAGTGGTGACTGCAGACGCAGCTCCTTCAATGCTCTACGGATGCCAGGTTGGTAATTATCTCTGGTCGACATATACTGTCGGATAAAGAAGAGTTCAATTAATGCAAGAATTACAGTGCCTCAGTCAAATGGACGTTGGTATGTAATGTAATATTATATGAATCCTGATGTACACTACATTCGTATTCGGTGTATGCACTAGATGTAACGCAATTGTAAAGGCTCAGTGATACATACTAGCGAACTGGCTAGATCTCACTACTTATGAGGATGTTTATGAGGTTTTCAAACCAAGTGTTAATAAATAAATAGCATTTTTCTCTACCGTTTGCAGCGATAAGTTACAATCTTCCGTTTTAAAAATGTAAAGTCCCTTAGGGGGGGGAAACAAAGGCTAGTAGAAACCTCGTAGGTAGACAATACTAAATAATAATTTACGTAAATAAGGAATAGTGGACAATGATACGCGGACGATAATGAAACGGAGAAAAGACATCACTTCGTCAACTAATATGGTGACTAAACAGTTGGTAAGGTAAAGTCCAAAATTTCATTTTTAAGTTCCTAAAGCAACACTGGACAGGTGGTACCACAATTATTTAAAATAATTGCATACGAATACTTGTTATGGATCTACAATCATGTCCCATAACGCATCAGGTCTGGAAAAAAATTCAAAGATCACGCCTGGTAGAAATGAGATAACAGAATGGTGCGAAGCACACTTTGACATTTACTGGTAAAGGAGCTGACTTGAAAATTACTGGCGGCTAAGCGAATTCTGCGTGTTTATTAAGCACAGATTGGCGGTGAGGCCTGGTTGCATGTTGGAAAAGAATCAGGAGTGGATGTGGAAGGGGCGATGAGACCAAATTAACTATATACTTCGGTAATAAGGGAGGGGGAAAGTTTTAATTTCCAGTTATGAGAGTCACAGACTATTACAAATTATCAGTTAATTTGTTAAAAAATTTGCCTCCCATAGTGAAACAAAGTAAAATTTCGTGTAATGCAGAAGTAGATGTAGTGCTACACAAAAACGCGGAACATTTGTGTGCCGCAGCATGCAACAATTCTTTGGTACTTTAAGCATTTTCTAATTTTCTCTTTGAAACGCGATGAAGCAGATATTTGTTTAGAGGGAGGTAACACCATCAGCGTCCAGTTCATATAAGTTACTAACAGCTCACTCAATTAGTCTCCTTCTTCTCGTGTCGATGACAGCATCAAATATGAGGCAGTTTTTTCCGCCAATGCGATGGCTTTGTCAGTAGCTGATTGGAGGTCAAATTAGGATACATTTATTCCGATTTGTGGACAAGACAGGAGATGTCCCATGGTTTCTATCTCCCCACATGAACATATGGTATCAGGCTGATCTCCCAGGTATCCGCATGAGGTATTGGTATCTTTGGAACGACCAACTCCAACTCGAAGCCTATTTAGTGACTTCCATATGGGCCATGGTTGTTCAGACCGAGGTGGCAGACCCTCTTTTGACTTGAACCACTCAAATCATGTTGCACTCTCTTCTCCCAAGTCAATATTCTTTCATTGCTTGGTGCTCCATTTAGTGGATTTGAATTCCGCAGGAAGCTTGATTGGGACTTTACGTCTCGATGGTGCTGGTGAACAGCCATGTAGAGGGTGGCGGACGTCTTCTTTCACTCTAAGCCTTGCCATGCTGGTGACACTTCCCGGCGTATGTCTCCAGGGGCAACGCCAGCTAGTATCCCCACTTTGCTCACAGGCGATGGTCTGAGACAACCTGTGATAAGCCGGCATGTTCTGTGGAGCGCAACTTCTACTGCCTTAGCATGACTTGATTTTTGGCACACAGGACATGCATACTCTGCTGCGGAGTTGCATAATGCTAAGGTGGAGGTGCGGATGTCGCTTGGGTCAGCTTCGCAACTACATCCGGTCAACTTGCTTAAGATGTTGTTGCGTGATGATACTTTCATCTTGACGTTGCGGCAATGGCTTTTAAAAGTGAGACCTCTGTCACGAGTTACGCGGAGGTACTTCGGGCTTACACTGTGCAGCAGAGTCGATCCATTCAGGTCACATTACTCAGTTACTAGTCTCATGACATAAGCTTCACATGAGGGTCACACTCTTCAGATAGTGGTTGGACCCTTACAGTTTTACTGACGACATAATTTTTTCCCTGATTTATCTAATAACACGCCATCATCTACTTCCATTTACGACAGCAAAATATATCTCCATTGACAGTATTTCGCTCCCAATGACAGAATAAAAAGATCATCTAACCAAGATTCCGTACTGATGCGTCGAGAATTCTTTCTTTCCCCGTTATTTGAATTCTGAGAGGTCGAGAATAGTTTTGCGCAAAGCACTCTTGAGACTCACAGTTCTCCGAATTTCAGAGTAAAGATTGGCGTCGTTGCTAACCATAGTAAATTATATACTACATCGGTTTGTATGTGGGTTAAACAAAAGCATGAGGCATCGGTATAAATATGATTCAGAGATAGCTTCTCAAATAAAATTATTACACCTTTTTTTTAAAAAAAGTGTTTTTACTATATTCGGAAAAGTGCTTATAACTTAATGTCTCTGTGAAGTTACAGACATAGCTTCGTCTTGGGTAGTATTGATTGGCAAAGAACTTGGTGTATTTCGTTTAACGATAAAGCGGGGTTTTATTTGATCCACTTTAAGTAGCCTAATCTCACTGTGTTTTCTTTGACAAAGAGAAGTGTGCTCAGTACATTCAATTGTACGAAATGGAATTTTGCGTCTTATGCTGATGAAGCAGTTGTGAAAGGGAGGCAGTTTAGAGTCCGTAGTCCTGCGCTCCCAGCAAAGAAAGGAGGCAAAGAAGCCGACGAGAGCTCTCGAAGGCTTAACTCTTAAGTTGGGAGAGACTTAACGTCTAAAATTTAATTACAGCTTAAATCTCGAGAAACGGTCTTACAGAGACGTAACGTGGTGCATTGTTCGTGATTCCGCCGCCGAACCGAATTCAACAACACTCCCTCATTTTTTATAGTTTACACATGACATATTTGGTCTTGCTTTCTTTATAATTATAAAATATTGTTCACCTACATTCAAAGAAACTTGAAAAATGCGAAAATGCATATTAGTTTCACATGTAGAAGAAATAAAAAAATTTACGAAGCTATTCTCTATCCTAGAATTTCGTTAATGGAAAATGCACAACGGATCTCCTCATATTTACACGAAAAAGAATATGACACAGGCCAAGAATTGCTAGCAAGAATCTAAATGAAACGAGCAAACTAGAATTATGGAAACTCATTAACTATTTTAGGTGGTCGTTCAGTATGTTACCAAAAACCTACTAAATTGATATTTGATTGTTTATTTGCTTACTCCACATGTAGTAGGGAGTGCAAAGTATTACAAATCGTAGCCACAACATTTACTTCACGGCTGAAATATTTCAGATAATAAGACATGGTTTTAGCCTCGGCTTGTAATTGAAACAACTGATTAAATGTCATTTAAATAAGATGATTCAAAATTTAACTATTTAAAAAAAGTTTTGGTATGAAAATATAAACATGAAGGAAATATCACTGACAACAGATAATGGCAGGAAGGCGCGAGTACCATTATCCATAGTCAGTGATGCTTAGTCCCCCATTTTTTTTATTTTTTTTTTAGAAAAAAGAATTATTATTTTTATTTTGTATATTTTGAATAAGACCATAAGTTTAGAACGTGTTCTTTCTGATGACGAACTCTGATATTTGTACCCGATTTTAAACTTTGCTGGAGATCTGTTGAAATTTTCGTCGGTAACTCATTTTTTAGGTATATCAGCTGTTGTAAGAATTCCTTTTGTAAGGGCCTTGTACGTTGCTTCTTTTTGTTTCCCTTGCTGTTCTGCACGTTGTAGACCAAATGAATACAGCAGTTTGGCCATGAACGATTGCAGAACATTAATTTATACATTTTCTGTGTGGTACCGGCTGAAATCTGGTTTTTTGGATTTGATAACACAGTACTGATAATTATCAAGACTTCGTTTCCACTTTAAAAGACATTCATTCAGTATAAACTCATTAAACTTTTAAATACAGCATTATGAGACACTCTAAACATTGACTGGACCACATCATGTCTGCCGGCTGCAATCCCAGCCGACCTTAACACTTCCAGCAACAGCCGTCCACACCTCTGCTATTTTTGTGGTCTGCCCCCAGCTCGTTCTGTTGTGTGACACGAGGACAGACAATACACACACAGACTAAATAAGCTACTCCGATCGTGAAACCTCTCACATAAAATTACATTTACAAAGAGCTATATATTCTATTTCTACAGTTATGTCACACTTTCCATACGTTGTGTACACTTAAGAGCCAAAGAAACTGGTATATACATGACGATGCAAACACAGAGATATGTAAACACTCAGAATACGGCGCTGTGGTCGGCAACGCCTATACAAGACAACAGGTGTCTGGCGCAGGCGTTATATCGGAGGTCGGTTATTGCTGCTACAGTGGCAGGTTGTCATAATTTAAGTGAGTTTGAACGTGGTGTTATAGTCGGTGCACGAGAGATGGGACACAGCATCTTCTAGGCAGCGATGCGGTGGAGATTTTTCCTCAAGACCATTTCACGAATGCACCTTGAATATCGGGAATACGGTAAACATCAAATCTCCGACATCGCTGCGCCCGGAAAAATATCCTGCATGAACGGGACCAACGACGATTGAAGAGAATCGTTCAACGTGACGAAAGTGCAACCCTTCCGCAAGTTGCTGCGGATTTCAGTGCTGGGCCATCAACAAATGTCAGCGTGCGAACCATTCAACGAAATCAATATGGGCTTTCGGAGCCGAAAGCCCTCTCCTGTACCCATGCTGAGTGCACGACACAAAGCTTTAGGCCTCGCCTGGGCCCGTCAACCCCGACATTGGACTGTTGATGATTGGAAACATGTTGGCTGGTATGATGAGTCTCGTTTCCAATTGTATCGAGCGGATGGACGTGTGCGGGTATGGACACAACCTCATGAATTCATGGACCCTGCATGTAAGCAGGGGACTGTTCATACTGGTGAAGGCTCTGTAATGGTGTGGGGCGTGTGCAGTTGGAGTGAAATGGGACCCCCGATACGTCTAGATACGACTCTGACTGGTGAGATGTACGTACGCATCCTGGCTGATCACCTGCATCCATTCATGTCCATTTTGCTTTCCGACTGACTTGGGCAACTCCAGTAGGACAATGCGACAACCCACACGTCCATAATTGCTAAAGAGTGGCTCCAGGAACACTCTTTTGAGTTTAAACACCTCCGCTAGCCACCAAACTTCCCAGACATGAACATTATAGAACATATCTGGGATGCCTTGCAACGTGCCGTTCAGAAGAGATCTCCACCCATTCGTACTCTTACGGATTTATGAACAGCCCTGCAGGATGTATGGTGTCAATTCCCTTCAGCACTACTTCAGACATTAGTCGAGTCAATGACACGTTATGTTACGGCACTTATGCGTGCTCGCGAGGGCTCTACACGATATTAGGCAGCTGTACCAGTTTCTTTGGTTCTTCAGTGTATTTCTTGCATGCGATAATGTGTGATCTGTGTCTCCTCTCGATATTCCATCACGGTCGCAATACGGATTATTCCTTATATGGATTCGGTTTAAGTGAATAGGAAGCTTGAGATGCGTCTTGATACTTTGATGGAGATGAACCAAAGCTTGGTAGGTTTCATCGGTTGGATCTTCATATTTTCTTTTGATTATTCTACAAATATTATACCCTTTTTGCCATTATTGGTGTATTCATTTTCTCAGTATTCATTAAATGTGATGTCAGCAGTTTCATATTTTTCACTACACCACACAGAAAGGTTTCTTTAGCGACGTATCACTTTGTCGTTTGTACTTGACCCACACAAATTTTATCTATTTATTTTCTTAGGTTACTTTCAGATTTTCTAGGATTGTTGGATTCGTTTGTTTTATCTGATGTGTCGTTTTGATGGCTTGCATCAGACTTCTACAGTCCGAATCAATTAGATTTTTTGTGCTTAAGAGTATCGTCCGAGCCCAATTGTTTGTTGCGGTGGAGCTGGAGGATTTCCTTTGTCGGTGAAATTTTTTCCTGACGCTCGCAGCTAAGGCAACAGTAATCACATCCTCCACTATTGCCTTCCTCTTTACTGGCTCCATCTGTGGAGATCACATTGTGGCCAGGATATGATACGGAGGTGGAGTCTCTCATTACTTTACAACCCACATTCATTTTTATGACGGTGGTAGAAAAAACCTCAGTCTGCTAATCAGCTGGTTTCATGGTGCCTCAAACGTAGGGTATGTCTGATAACTAATTTAGAGAGATACGATTTCCCTGATAGTAGCATAGCAAAGTCAGAGAGCTATGATTTAGGGTCCGTGTTTTCTGATGTTTTTGTGTTCAAGTTCCGTCAATTACTTCATCCCATGTACTACTGGGTGCTAAGTTAGAACCACACTTCTTAACAAGAATATACCTGATTATTATTCTTTTCTTAGTTACTATTGCTAATCAGTAAGTTTTGTTTCCCGCAAGCACAGTGAACAGTATGCCAATAAACACTAGTTGCACTTTCACATCTAAAGCATTCAGTAGAAACAGCAATGTGCTTGATCCCATCATTAACTAACGTCACTTCGGGCTCAAATTAGGTTCAAATTTGTTCTCTGATTATGTACATGCCTACTACTCTTTGTGATATGCCTCATGAAGATGACGTAACGTTCTCTGATGGCATTAAAATCACAGAGGGCTCTACTTCGTTAGGACACTAAGGAATGAGAGTGTTATTATGACTGAACATTCTCAACCCTGCAGTGGGGTTCACTGCGTTAAGCCGTCGCGGGACACTGGACAGTGGGACCTGGTTCCAGTCCTGACGGCGGTCTGCAGGCGGTTTCCCGCAATCACCTAAGTGAATTCGTTCCCAGTCTCCCCCTCATATATTACACTTTACGCAAACAGAAACAGAACAGAACAGGTTACTCGTTTCGCAGGCAGATGACAACACATACTTTTCTTCTATAGACTCAGTACGCCGCCGCGGGGCTCAAACAAACCCCGTTTGAATTCGGGCGGGAAACAAGCCCTTCCCTTTCATGATTCACATTGATCACCTAATTGCAACAGCTGGCCGGTGACACGTGATTCTTATGTGGGCGGAACGATTAAGGATCGTATCCCTTATATGTCAATATCATTCACCGTCAAAGAAAGCTAAACATTCTCGAGGAAGAATTGTTAGCAATGTTTCACAAGGAAGGTCTTTACACAAAACTGCAAAACCTAAAACGCACAATTCTAATACTCTTTATTGTTTATACGTTTTCGATAACTTGGTAACTTTTCGTTCTGCATATTGAGGTAGTTTTAGGAGGAACGGTCAGGCCCTCGAGTGATTAGTCGTCATATATCGTCATTAACTTGGTTGGGCCCACCACACTGGGGCTACTTAAAAATTAAGTCATTCGAATATCTTACCCGAAAAAATCTACCATTTTATGTCTCAGTCAGTTTCGAAGTGTGGTGGAAGAGAAAAACATTAAGTATTTTAAACCTCAGAGAATATGATGTACTGACGGCCCTCTAAATAAATTCGACTGTCTAGTGCTTGTTTGTCTCCACGCGTGAGACTATACTAGTGGTATCATAGAGATGTAAGAACATACATAAAAAATATATGAAAACCTACGAAATCTTAAAATTTACAACTAACGATGAACTGACTTTCCGTTAGGCACTATTGGCAGCGTCGAAGATGTAATGTTAAGCACCTGCAGTTAGGCAGCCAGCCCAACGCACCTCATAGGGAGCATTCATAGTCTACGTGACTCCGTCTAAAAAGTGGGATGGGTGGGTAGAAAGCTACGCTGAGCTACGTGGAGGGTCAGGGTGTTTCAAGCCAAGCCACGTAGCTTCTTATTCATATTATTGTAACAGATAAAATAAGGTACAGAACACACAACAGCATGTGAATATTTATTTCCGTCATTTAACTATCTCCGTGTGTAATTTACGAGAGAAAACAGTACAAAACGTCTTCCGGAATCAATACGGAAAAAAGCCATGTGCCACGCGCGGAGGGGGGTGGAGAGTTGAGGCAAAAGCCACGTCGGGCTACGTGGGGGAGAGGGGAGTTTGACAGGAGGCGAAAATGGAGCTACGTGGTTTATGGACGCTCCCATAGCCTTGTATCACTGAGTTCCAAGTATCCTTACAATTACGTCGTGATGAGCTTCATTCACTCAGATATGGAAAATCGATTCATTTCTATGATCATCGGAAATGCAGCAGAAGAATATTCCTTTCAGGGGAACGTTTTACTGTATCACTGTTCTACACCGTACGTGAACATTCATAGAAGTCACTAAAATAACTCTAACAACATCACATAATTTCAATACCAGTTTTAACTCACAAAAGTACCGTGTAATGTGGAATAAAATTCGCTCATTTCGAGTTCAACCGAATATTTTTCATGAAGTGGTTTCAGTCCTAAAGTAAAATGATTCTTCCGTATTAAAGCTGACTAATGCTGTTCTGATTAAAGTCGTTAGGGTAGAAACTTTAAGCATCGGACTAATGACCTGTTAACGGGGAGACTATAATTACTCGCCTACTGAGTTATAAACCAATAAGAAGCACCGAGGGTGACCTCTTGTGGTGAGTAGGCTCGTGGCCCGCGACTTGTTCGTGTTGCTGAATCAGCTGGCGTGAATGAAGCGGCAACTGAGACCTCCCCGGCGCAGAGCGCGAAAGATCGCACTCGTCGTCGGCTCCTATAATTGGCCGAGACGGACCCTCGAGGACTCTTCTGGAGTGGGGGCGGGGAGGTGCGACTGGAGGGTGTGGCGTGACGCCTCCCTCGCACGTCATTAAGCTTAATGACGGCCTCGCCAGACTCACTCGAGCCCAGCCCCAACCCCGCCACCGATATATTTACCACCACACACCCTCGTCAACGCCAGACGAGATGGTTCCTCTGCACAACGAGCTGCCAGCCCAACCTGCGCCGTAAACACGTCACACTGTGATCAATCACAACGGAATTCACTAGGGTATGGGCCATTTTTCCACAGTTGTTGAACAATAAATTTTATAAATAACACACCGTGTACAAACAACTGATGTGTTGAAAATTTTTTCCTCCCCACGCGTTTCGACCTTATTGGGTGGGTCATCATCAATGGCTGTTAATGTTTGTTTTTGTATGTGTATCATTACAATTATTATATAAAATACTGTACTCACAGATATAGTGATAATGCTCAGATGTGGGTCTGTAAAAGTGCCTAAACTGCTGTTTCTTACAGGTATGTCAGGATTTCTACTATGTCTGTGAGCGCAATGATGATGCCCTACATCATGGGCGAAACGCGTTTGGGGAATTAAAAAAATAACATTCACCAAAAAAATTGTAGATAGCGTTTTATTTACAAAATTAAATTACAACAGTAACTATAAGCAGAACTTTTATCGATTTAATAATTGCTTTTAATCATTATGGAGCATAGGACATTGAAAGATTACTTCAATTTCTTCCTTTCTGTGACTAGTTATATCCTTCCACCCGAGTCTTCCTACGTTTACATTCAACAGTAGGTTTTCAAGTATATCCTGTTTTATACGAAGCCTTGCTGGCCGAGATTGCTGAATCAGAATCAAGATTCATAATATATAGTTACTAGATTGTATAATAATCGTCTATTTAAATCACAGACCTCTTTTCCAATTAGTATGGAGTGAGACATGTTACACTGGAATTTTTTATTCATCCGTCTAATAAGTACGTAAAATACTTTGGTTTCTTTCGGAAGAGTAGGCCTGAATCAGCTGACTCAGAGTTTCACCGTCTCTTTTCTTTCATCTTCATATACACACGATAGTCACTACACCCACATAAACACAAAAGCAGAACAACAGAATGTCTGTCCTACTCTGCCACTGCGCCTAACTTTCTGCGTCAAGATGCATTCAATTTTCGGGTTACGGACAATATAGAACAATAGCAATCAAAATTAAGTTGAACATGATCATAAGTCAAAACGTGTAACAAATTTGCAAACAGGAAAATACTTTTACTGAAAATTAAATGCAAGAATCACTTGGTCTCTCTACACCAGTGTTTCCCAACGTGGGGCCCACGCCCAACTGGGGGGCAATTTGGTTTTTTTAGGGGGACAATTTAGAAATTGACTTGACACGACTTTACCGCTTTCTCTTTGGGTTATTTAAACGCAATGGCAGATATGGTTACAAAATACAGCAAAAAAGCAAATTCTTAAAAGGATCACACTAAATTGCCATAATAAATGTTTATTATAAATCATTTGAATTTTAGTATTTCATTATATGTTTTTTAATTTTACTTACTGTGTTTTATGATAATATTAAAGTGTTTTCTCTCAAAAACCATCCTATATCAGTTTCTTTAATAACAAATATTTTTTTTATTAAAAATTATGTATGGGAGGCAAAAAAATGTTGAAAGTAGGACATGACCCAAAAAAGGTTGGGAAACACTGCTCTACACGTTTTTACGCCTTTCTATCTTCCCTACGATATTAGAAATGCCCTTAGAAATAATTCCTGCCAGCTTCAGAGCGCTACGTAAGAGCGTCAGATTTCATTTCGTCATTAGTGTTAACGCTGCTTCCTTAGTTTACTTTTCGTACGTCCAAACACAGTAACATCGCAGGGAGACAGATCAGGGGATGATCTTGCCACTTCCCAGTTGAATTTGTTGAGGGGGACCTAACTGACATTTGCCGAATTCCAGCTTCCATAAAGCACATGGCTCCAATTTAACCTCCCTTGAAACCCCCCAACGCAGCCTGACGTGGCTCTTGCCTCGAAATGTACCCCCCCCCTTTTTCACTAGTTTAGCACGTAGCCTTTTTCCGTATTTATTCCAGAAGAAATTTTTTTCTAATAGCCTAACGTTAAAAGTATTCTGTATATATTGAACACAGCTGATATTTGCATTATCTTCTTTTCTATGATTATAAGTATTCTGAATGAAATGTTAACACTAGCCATTCTTGCAAATGATAAATTATTGGGAAAATCTCTTTCTCAGGTTCAGTCAAAGATCATTTCTTCTCGAGGTGTTACTAAAATCATTCTCTTTTTCTCATTCATCATTGTTCATTAATTGATGAAATAAAACGAACTATGAAGCCACGTAAAAAAAAAAAAAAAAAAAAAAAAAAAAAAAAAAAAAATAAATAAATAAATAAATAAAAGTTGCATTTTTGTTTTCTTTCGCTGCAGTTTTGTCACCATGCTTTATACATTTCCAGCGAATGATTCTTTGATCTGCTTAAAAGATTTATATAACTCATTGGATGGTGAAAACTCGTTGGAAAAAAACATTTCGACAATCCTCATAAAGTTAATTGTACAGTGCTACTTCACATCACACTTTGAACTTGAAATAACACATAAGCGATCACTGTAATTCACTTGACAGAACTAAATTAAAATTATTTTATCAACTAGTGGAGTGGGCGATTCTAACCAAAACAGCTTTATTTAAAACCATCAAAACAATGCAAACTGTCACTGCGTCGGAGAGTGCTGGATAACATCTGTAAGAGCTTTTGTGTTTAGGTACGGCATGTCTTATTTGCGAATCGTAATGTCAGTTAGTTCAAATGCGCCTGCCGCGTGCAACCCAACGCTATGACTTCAAGTCACACGCATGCCCAGCACTGTTAGTATATATGATATCTAAATTGCATAAGGAGATAATTAAATGACAGAAATAGATATCCGCACGCTGTTCTGTGCCTTATATTAACTGTGACAAATAATATGAATGAAAAGCTACTTGGCTTCACTCGGAAACCTCACCTCGCGCCCTTTTCCCAAGTAGACAAACTTAGCTTTATACCCAACCTCCCCCCCCCCTCGACCGAGCACCGTAGTTTATGAACCTTCCCAATGTGATGTCACATTGTCATGGAGAAGCACAACGCCTTTTATCAACCTCTTTCCCCTCCCCAGCTCACCCCTCCCACCATTTTATCCCTAATTCCCTTTATGAATTGTTTGCAGGTTTTACAGTAAGTAGCTGCGTTAAACATGAAACTTTAGGCATAAATTATGAATACAAACAGTTTTCGATACTTGCAATCGGCGACCTTTGTGTTCACCTGTCAGTAGCTGAGGCGCCCACTTAGCACAAACTTTTTACACTCAAAGTAAGGATTTATTAAGAATTTTTTAAATCCTTTTTAAGCAACTACGCAGCCTCTACCCCAATATCCCAATATGTAAGAATTAAATTTATTAAATAATTTATTAGTGATCCTGTACCAATTTTTGTGTATATATGTCGGTACATTTATGGGAAGTACTGAAGGTAGGCCAAATTTTGTGTCAGAAGTAAGTATGTCCTGATTTAGTTAAAATTTAACACTACAGTTAACACATAAACAAAAATATAAGTCTATAGATTATGATCGTAATTGGATAAAATACTTCAAAGTTACACTTCGAACGGCAGACTTCAGTGTAAATCATTTTCTTTAAGATGTGAGCACTAGTTATTGTTCAAATTTATCCTCTCTAATAGACATCAGTGGTGTAAAATTTTACATCAGTTTCATTTAAATAGATTTCTAAATTTATTTTTTGTCTTTAACACTATCCATTCCTTGTTCATACTCAATGTTACATAAACAATTGCCTTCATAAACACTGAGAGGTTTCACAATATGTGCGCACGGTAGTCGATTCAATGATGACACAGCCTAAACTTTTCTCGAAACGATTCGGGACATTTTCTACGTCAATTTCTTTGCTCTGGGTGAAGTAACATAACTCAAAATTCCATTTCAGATAAATTTGCTTCAGATTTTTTTATCCGATTTTTTCTATTTCCTCTTATTAACTGCCGTTTTTCTTTCCACAAGACATTCGGGCAAGTGATAATATAAAAATATTTTAGTTTGGATTACAATTATCTAAATTCGGACTGCTGTAGTCATTTCACTCGACACTGAAGATGTGAGGAAAGAACGTTTGAAGAATTATCGAAGTGGTTCTTCATCGTCCTATCCCCCAGACACTGTTAACACTCTGCATCCATATATAAAATTTGATGCTTTTTAGCACGTTTCATGTTTGTAAAATTCCACTTGCTTTGCGAGTTTGGCGTTACATTAACTATTGCTACCGTTTCGGCATCCAACCAGAGGCCTTCCTCAGGGTTATTTCGGGCTGATGTTTCCACTCTGACGGCTGCCTGCACCCCCTCGTACCCCCAAAGTAAGATTCCTATCTGACTGACGTGGTACCAGAGGGGTAGGTTTGGGTTCGTAGTGGACATGTAATGCGGTGGGTCTGTAGAGGAGGGTTTGGCTAACCTCGTGATGTTTGTGTAGCTGCAGAATCCCTTATTTTTTTCCAGTATCAGTTTCTCCACTATATTGTCGCTACTAAGTATGGACACTAAGGACAGACACGACATTCCCACACACACAACGCTTGAACACCCATGCCCTCGGTCGCACTTGAACCGGCGACTTTTGGGACGCGGAGCTAGTACTCTAGCCCCCCACGCTACCGAGGCCGGCGAATTCCTTCTGCCTTGACGGTCTTGATCCGGAGGGCTTCTGTCTTGCGGACTAACAGATAAGATGTCATGTCAGGTCCGACACCACCATCATTATTACGTTGGCGAACGATGGATAGGGGAATGCTGATACGTATTAGACGATCAGCTGAGATTCTGTCATAATGTGAATGATAAAAGGAATCTAAAAGTTATGAGGTCCGATTTATTAAAGCCGTGAACATACAGCCGATTGCATCCTCCCGATAGAGCCTGTAAGGAATGCTCATTGCAGCTGACTAAGTAATAACTTGTAGACTGATGGATTAATGTACAGTTTGGATGGCAAGCTACGTGGCTGATAGTACGCCGCCCCATAATCTTGCAAGGTATACGTGGTGAAGAGATTAGAGCTAAAAGATTCAGCTGTACTGTTAGCAACCCACAGCAGCTGATGGAAGACTGCCGGAGGATTGAGCCATTTACTCGTTGGTGTCTGCCCGCGGAGGGGATGTAACCAGCCGTCAGCAGGGGATATATCAGCCCGAAATAGCCCCGAGTAAGGCCCTAGGTCGGATGCCGACACGTTGCCAGTAGCGACAACATTCGCTAACCCCGCGAAGTAAGTGGAGTTTTAATCTGCATCCAGGTCGCTGATTGTTCGCACCCTGAAAGAGAACGACAGTCATTTTTCCAAAAGTGTCGCCTTCTTTAACTGTCCACTGTGCATTTCATAATGTCAAATTTTCCGAATTTAGATTCACTTAACCATAACAGTAATTTGTCAGGATCCAGAGCCTGTTACATCAGTACTAAAAGAAAGTTTATTTACAATGTGAACTTAATCCTTGGGTTTTTAGCAAAGCCATATAATTCCCAAACTGCTATGGCACCCATGCTTTCACCTCACCAGTTAAAATAAGAGTTTGATGCGGACTAACGACACGAAGTAAATTGAACTTTCTGGAGAGATTGTAAAAATCAAGCTGTTAGTAATTAAGTTTTTATGGCACTTTAGGACTGAAGAAAAAGTGAAACTCTCAATGTAAATACCATATTTATGTAGAGAACTGTACTACACAAGAAGTTTCAAATTCGTCGATTCACCTTCAAATCAGTTTTCTGCTTCAGGCGCTAGTGACCTCGCTGTCGACGCGCCCTAAAGCCACAACAACAACAATAGCAACAACAACATTTTCCGCTTCATTACGTTATTATCAACTTACAATAGGAAACTTCATTGCTATGGTCGCTCTAAGCACATCCTAACAATGGATACTGTACCTAGGAGCAGTGCACATCACTACATTAACGACCCTCCGTTAAAACGCAGAAACATTAGCTTTATTGCTTATGACTTTAGGCCTCGTAGGCATCCAAATCGGCGGGGAAGGACTGGGAGCAACGAACGGGAAGGAGTTGAGACACGGCCTTATAGAGCAAGCATCCCGGCATTCGCATGGAGTGATTTCGGAAAACCATGTAAACGAATGTGTGATCGTAAGTTTTCCCGGCGGAACTGTTGCTGGAAGATTACTCGGGCGTGCAGCCGGGTCAATTGCACGCCCGAGAAATCTTCCAGCATGTAAACGAAATATAGAAGTCCGGACGGGGATTCAAACTCGCGTCCTCCGAATGCGAGGGCAGAGCGTTACTGCTCAACCAATGGGTTCGGTAAAATATAAAAAATCATTATGGTCTAGATATAAAACAAGGTGATCTGAAGAATGTGTTGTACAAAACCTACAGAACTTATGGCAAAACATACTGTTTACGGCGACATCAAGGGCGGTTGTGTTAGTAGTGAGGAGTGTAATCCTAATTCCCGTACAATCTATAACTTAAAAATATACTCAACATGGCAAGATTACACGTTTATAATTCTACCATTAGGCCAGGAAAGTGAAGAAGATCTTGAAATAAGGCTTAATACTAAAATACACCAGAACCCTTTATTTGGTAGGAAAATTATGAGGCGTAAATATAAAAGAGGTCTCTTTCAGCTAGAGAGACAGGAAAACTTACACTTCAGTTTGCCAAACCTCAGGTAGAGGTTGAAACAGATGAACTTTCACTCTTTCCTCTGAAAGAAAAGTGACGGAAAAAAGATGTGTAAGTTACTTAATCACAGGTATTTATTAAAACTCGCAGAGTCGCCAAATCTCTATAACAATACCGCAATCATTTGAAACATTTCCTGTAAATGTTTGCAATGACTTAATACAACCATAACATTCATTCGACGTATAAGGTAGATTGCGTTAAAAACACGGTTGAAAAATATACTCACTGACTGTATGACACGGAATCTTTGTTCGAAATTAAACGTCCTGATTATGTACTGAAATATTTTTCCCGTTTGAAGACTGCTCGTAGCTTTGGTTTCAAGCGCACTCCCCTTTCCTCATCGAAGGCGTGAAGAACAATCGCTTTTAATTTCCACCCCGCGCGTCTGGAACCTTTCATGTGCCTGACACTTTCCTGAAGACTGCACATGGCCTGAAGTTTTGTCGGCGTGCGTCAACAACGCGCCGCCCTCGCTGCTACTTTGCGCAGAGTGCTGTTGTCTATTGTTCCAGACGCTGTCGTTCTGCGGGCCGCCAGATTCCGCTCGCCCCTACCACGTAATGAAAAGCACTAGCGGTGGCAAACGGCAAGGCATCCTCCGGTTGTAAAAAAAAAAAAAAAAGTCTTTGCAGACGAGGGCAGTGGAGCATTCATACTTTGAAACGTTTTTTTTTTAACTGTTGTTATTTACTGGAGTTGCAGCTTCATAATCTGCAGGAGTCTAACGAAGACAGCTCGACAGCATGAGTAACGCAGCAGAAATTACGAAAACCTGCAACAACAACTCACCACGGAGATCCTGCCTACGAAGTCTGCAACTGTGCAGCCACTGAATCATACCGAGCCAAAGTGTTTCAATGGGTCTCGACTCCAGTACACAGTACCCCACACTAACATATCAGTCAGTATTCTTTCGAGGACTTTTCATCGCGAACCGTCAATTTTGTGATTCTTCATCTCATTCTGCTGAAGAAGGAAGGTGTATCGTTAGTTCTACACTACCTCATCCTGCAATCTACGAACTGCAGTCTGTTCGGTCTCTCTGTCATTCCAAATACCTCGACAATTTTTGTCGAAGAACATACTTCGGTTGCCAACAAACACTATTCCCTTCGTTTTTCTCATTCTCCTATACACAAGCATAAAGAATACAACAATTTTAAATTTCTGATTAGCACTTTGATTCATCATTGCCTCATTCGAAAAAAATAACACCTGTTAGCTAATGATTAGGAGCTGCTTTAATAGAATACAGTATTTCGTATACTGCAAATTATGTGAACTTTAATCATAATCAGTAATCAACAAGCTACGTCAAAAATAGTGAAATTTACTTGTTTAACTTTTTTGAGTACGGAAGACATCAAATAAAATAAAACTTAATGAATTTAGCTGTCGTGACGTAGTACTTTCATCATTAAGTACTAGGATTCTTGATTTACACCAAAAAACATTTATTACACATCTGTAATTCGTTAAGTAGTATGATTCAAACAAGTTCACATTGAAAGTAAAGTATTTAGACGAGCATATTCTATAATCTTCTCACAGGCACTTTTCAACATAGATCTAACTCTACGCTTAAAATTCTATGTGGTCGCAGTACATTGTCCTTGACCTTATCATCGTACGGAAAAGGGGAAAAAAATAGAGGGGTAATTGTTCAGTGAATATAATCGAGGAGCGATTGCTGCAGTATTGATTTCTTTTTTAAAAAAATCACTAAGAAATGATGACGTATTAGCTGAGATATTTCCTTGACACGTATGCCATGAGTTGTTTTCCGGTCTGGTTTATATATATGCTTCCTGTAAACATTTTATATAAAATTCCTTACCGACGCACGATTGGAGACGAGAATGTGTTGTGAAGCACATCTCAATAATCTTGATATTTAGTGAAACTTCACTGCATTTTCTTCAGGAAGCTTCTTCCGGGATGAAAAGGCAACTGTTTCGTTATCGTTATTACGGAACCGTGATTAGGTTTATCTTTAATTAATTTACTATTCTGACAGTTGAAATACTGCAAGTTTCACCACAGCTCACTTTAAATAATTTATACAAACCGAAGTTTCCAATTAGTTAGCACCCCATTCGTGTTTGTTAACATTATCTAAGAGTTCAGGTTCTAGGACAAAAATAAAATAAAATATGCGTTCCTTAAGCGAGTTCTGTCAGAAGATAAAAAGTAAACAACTTCTATGAATGTCCTGTAACTGGCCTGTTGTCGCTCTTCAGCGAAGATCTGGGAACGTACAGCGTAATGTGATTAATAAGATGGTCACTTTGGTTTGTTGGTAAGTGGATCTCAGCTAGGCGGTCCAATCCCTGAGAAGTTGACGACAAGCTGCACAGTGTGTTGGTCGCCACAAAGAAACACTGTTTGTAGAGGATTACTTGGCGGGGCTTGATGAGACCAATAGCGAACATTAGAGCGATTTCTGATTCCATTTTTATGCACTGGAGGTTGTTGTTTGAAACTGGCTTGGTCAGTGGCATTAGAGTCAATTACGGCAAAATAATGTCATCCAGGAAGGAATTGTTTATCAGGTGGAGGAGAGGAATCGTACGCGTGTCTTGTGCTGGAGAGAAACTACTGAGAGGATCAGTTGCAGGTTTTGTTGAAGAGAGCTACCGTGGGGATTTAAAACACTGTCATAAGGCATATATAAGTGAGCCTACATGTAAAGGGCTGTTGGGTGTGAGGGATTCCAGTCAACAGATCTGGAACCTATATTTCTCAGTTATTGGAGCTGTGTAGTACATTGTGTTCGGGACACATCAAAAGAAGTCAGCGAATATAAAACTGTTGTTTTTTTCGCCGTCGTTCATAGATGGTATAAAAGTTGAATGGAAAGGTGGCTGTCACTACCCGAACAAGGGAGCTGTCATGAGGCCTCACAGCTCATCTGGTGCTGCCAGCACCTGAGGACTCGCATGGTGGATGAAGAAGATCACGTGACGGAACTGAGGACCTTGGCAAGGAACTGGTTCCTTGCATTCTCCTGGACCTTGCTGAGGAGTGAAATCACTCTGCCGAAAGAAATGAATAGCAACAGTAAAGTAACCGAAAATTGCAGGAATAAATATCCTTGACTTCTCCGAGGGTCATATTGGATGGCATTGTTGATATCTTAGGAACGTTGAATTAACTGAAGATACTTGCAGAAGTGCTGAGAAAACTATGTAAACTGTCACAGAAAAATAACAAAGCTACTACGCAGCGATAAAAGTAATATATGGAAAATGGGGTGTTTCTATTGAATCGAACTTCTTTCGAAGATCTTCAGGAATTCATTTAATACTACAAATTACTTTGAGTTTCGGTTTTTGTTGAAAATTCAACTGGCTTGCTCGCACCAACATCTAACAAGAATCCGAGGAATATTCGGTGTAATCTCCTTATTATTTCCCTAATTTTTATTGTATCTGATACCGCTGGATCCCAAAACCGATCATAGTCTTTAGTAGATATTACGACCCTCTCAGCAGCCCCTTTACAAGCTTACAAGTGCATTATTACACTTTATTTTATCATTCATACTGAATTAAATACAACTTCTTCGTGTTATAATTCCCGTAACCGTCTTATATATATATACGCCTGTCTAGAGAAAACTGTGCATCCAGTAGCTGTGAAACCTCACCACATTTTTTTAATAAACTTGTCTAACCACTTACTAAAGCAAAATAGTTTACTCACTTACATGCAGATTATATACAGAATGTGAAATTTTTGTTATGGCGCCGTAAAAGTGCAGATTTTTTTGACGCTAAATATAACTGGGAAATGTGGTTTATACTTAATTGACTGAAAGTTATTTTTCCATTGTAATTACAACAAATCTAAAACAATTGCATTTGTGTACTATAATTTTAGTCAACTAAGTACATTAGTCGCAGGAAATAATTTTTTAAAGATGAAGTGACTTTATGATTTTCAACCCCTGTTGATGATTACACAAAGACAAAATGTGTTATTTGTGACTATGTTCAATGTTCTGAATGAACATGGAGCAAACAAAAACAAGTAAACCCATAAAACAAATACACGATAAATTCGTTTTTAGCTGATAGTATCTGTCTAAATAATGATTTTAATAACTATTCGCAGAAATTTTTTCAGGTTGCGCAAACCTCGTCTTACGCAGTCCAACCTCACACTGTATTTCTGCCAGATAAAATTGATTCCCGTTTTGTATCGAATTACAAACACGAAAACATACTTCTCATATTCAAAGCAAGCATTTCCAAACATTAAGGACAAACTAAGGGCTTTGAGATATCACAGCCAATATCTGGATTCGAACCAGCGACCTTTCTGTTTCCAGACCACTCACGACGTAACCAATAGACCACTCAGTATTTCTTTTAAGAAAGATATATCACTTCCAGATGGGAAAACGGCTGTCGGCAGGGCTTCTGATCATAAATACGGAGAGGTTTGCGATTTAATCCCAAACTTGAGACGTATCTTTTCCACTTACAGAGTTACGAATCCTAATCAGTTAACTGTATGGTGGACCGCGTACAATGACTTTCATAAAGTGGGGTACTAAAGTCATTAAATGATTTATTTGTCGCACTAAAATGTCTCTACTACGCATTAATAATTCATGCGACATTAAACTTTATGGACAAGGCAATGCAATTATTAAAATATAGATTTTCTCTTTCAGATCTTTTAACCACACCACTAAATTCTGGCGATGAACACTGAATTCCAGTTGTTAACTTAAATCGAATACGAACTGTCCATTAACACAGCACACAACACGTAAATGCATTACGTACGACACGACATTGATGTATGACTGCTAGCTGATAATGTGGTCATTATTCATTTTATATTTATTTAAAACATTGTATCGACGGGAACAAGGCTCACTCATTTGACGTCACCAAACACATATTTGCTGGCGCATTTATTTCGTGGTGAACTCGACAGTGTGGTGTATTCGATCCCTGCTTGTTACCTACATATTCTCTTCTTTTCGCCAGTATAAATGTTCCAATGCGCTCCCTTTACAAGGACAGTAGTGGTTGTTTGAGAATAGACTTACGTGGCTAAGTACTTTTCCAAAACTCTGTCATACAAACCGTTGAATGTAATGACAAATGCTAGAAGGCTGATCGCTCCTTTACCAACCAAGAAGGCAAGAAAATAAAATAAAGAATTGTACGAGAATTGTACATATCTGTCACAAACCATACATGTTATTAACCAGGTGATTACATGCAACATCACAGGTTTCCCTAAGTAAATATATATATATATGTATTAAATAAAAAGACGCCATTGTTATTGCAGATTCTGTAAGCTGCTTGTCTTTCGAGTTATTTCCGGTGATAACTACTTGATTGATTCCAGAATTAGTTAAAAATTGAAAATACTGGGTCATCTATCGGGAGAACATTGCGCTATTAAATTAAGGTGAAATTACGCTATCATTGAATTTACTGAGCACTTTCAAAAATAGCAAAACAATTAACATAAGTATTTTTTTGCGTCAAGACAAAAACATTTAGCACTATCCCAATCTACAATAACTATGACGTCTTTTGATTTTTTTTATTATTATTATTATTTTTTTTTTTTGTTTTGTTTTTGTTTTAACGAGTTATCATAAAACGAGAACACGAAATCACAGACTCAACGGGTTTCTGCTTAGCTGATACCGGAAACTTGATAAGTCGGATACCTTGAAAATTTCAAGGCACGAGAGACGTGATATTAAAGCTATCAAAGCATGTTACTCTAGCCACAACTCACTGTAGTTGATTTGTTCGAATCACTGAAGTGGAGGTCACGCGGTTTGTCGACTAATCACCTACGGCCGTCACAGGGTGGCGAGAAACTTCGTTTGAGGGAGTGTTGTTTACATAGTGATCATGTTGCCAGTTGGAGGTGACTTCGTTACAGTGTTGATGAAGATCACTACTCCGAACATCTCCTCTCAAGCCTGTACTGCGTCTTTGGTTGAGCACTTTACCTAAACTTACTATCTACATCTCGCATTGTGTCAAAACAAAACTCTAATATACATGAGCTTTATGAAACTAAACTTGATAATTGTGTGCAGTGGATCTGGAGATAGCGGCTATGGACTTGGATTCTTCGTCTGAAGTAGAGTGTCTCGAACATGCCGCGCACGGCGAGTGTGCAGAGTAGTCTCCCTCCAGGGTGCATCAGTGAATCCAGTCCTCACTCGAATAGAATCGTATAGAAGCTCCAACTACTCCTCCCACAGCGTGAGAGTGGCATCTATGACAATAAACAATACGAATTCGCTCTTCCAAATACTCTAACTGACACTTCCTCATTGCCTGTCGTCATCCGTGATATCGGTTACGTTTTTATAATCCTGTTGTGATGCAAGGAAGGCTTCCGTCCTTTGAAACACTGGTCGTTTCCACCACACGCTAATTTGTTTTACTCTCTTAAAATACCACCCACTAGTATGGGTACATAACACTGCACTTAAGTCTAACGTGCTGCCATGTCCTTCTAATGTTCCTAAATGCGAAACAAGACACTCATTCCACATCTTCATTGTTCCTCGAAGGCCAGGCAAGTGGCTGGGCGTCGGAGGTATTGTCCTACATTAGGCGTATATTAATGGCTGTGTGCGATGCGCAGACACAATGTTCAGGGTAAGAGGGTTTGGCTTTAGTTTACAGCCTTCAGAACAAATTATTGCACTATATGTGCGCAGCCACAAGTTCTGTAAATGTTTATACCAACTTCATTAATAAACCGAATCTCGTCATCTTCACTTTATGAGACCACTGGCTTACCATCAGAATTATAATTGTCTTTAAATGTTATATCTAAAATTAAGAGACATCTTGAATCGAGACATAGAAGCTAAGGCAATGAAATGGATTTGTTACTTCACAAGTGAAACAGTAAACTTTTTTTTTTTTTTCGCTTATGGCTTTATGCCTTATCGACGTCGAAGAAATTAGAGGTGGGGAAGGACTGGGGCAAGGGACGGGAAGGAATTTGGCCGTGACCTTTTGAAGGAAGCGTCTCGGCATTCGCCTGGAGTGATTTGGGGAAACCATCGAAAACCCAAATGTAATGAGCGGTAACGCTCTTGGCTCACATTCGGGAGGACGCGAGATTTGGGTGTTCCATAGTTTCCCCAAATCACTCCAGGTAAATGCCGGGATGGTCCTTCAAAAGGCCAATTTAGATGTCCTTCCTGTTCCTTGTTCCAGTCCGTTGTCGCCTCTTATGGTCTCAGCGTCGACGAGGCGTAAAGCCAGAAACAAAAAAATGTGAGACGTAAAAGAGGAGAAAGGAATACTTTTAAGAACCGTAGCAAACTTAATTCAGGATTCCCGATGGTATACCGGTAAGAGTATTTTCTGAATACGCGGAGGATATTGAACCATTTCTGTCAGATATATTCCGTAAATCACTAGAAGAGAGAAAAGTACCTTCTAGCTGGAAAATAGCCCAGGTATTCCCGTTTTTAAGAAAGGAGATCGGAGTGATCCTAGGAATTATCGACCCATATCTCTAACTTCGGTCTGCAGCAGAATTCTGGAACATGTCATATGCTCGAACATAATGAAGTTTCTAGATGAGAACGAGTTACTTACACCATGTCAACACGGATTTCGGAAGAAGCGATCGTGTGAAACACAATTTGCCCTATTTTCCCACGACATAATGAAAGTTATCGATGCAGGTTCGCAAGTTGATGCGGTTTTTTTGGATTTTCAGAAAGCTTTTGATTCTGTGCCACACAACCGACTTTTAGCGAAGATTCGAGATTACGGTATTTCGGCTCAGATTTGCGAGTGGATGCGTGATTTTTTAACTGGTCGATCACAGTATGTCGTTGTTGACGGGGAAGCCTCTTTTAAGATAGATGTTACTTCGGGCGTTCCTCAGGGAAGTGTAATAGGTCCACTTCTTTTCCTTAATATTTATAAACGATCTAGGTGACAACGTCAAATGCTGGTTGCGATTGTTTTCCGACGATGCGGTTATCTATAGGGAAATAAGGTGCTCCGACGACTGCTTAGAAATTCAGCGCGATTTGGATGCTATTTTCGATTGGTGCCGTAAATGGCAGCTTACACTTAATTGCAAAAAGTGCAAGGCAATGCGGATAAGTAACTAGAAGAATCAGGTTGTTCACGAGTACAAAATAAACAATTCACCTGTTGACACGGTTGATTCCGTGAAGTATCTGGGGGTATCTGGGGGTTAAGAGCGTTACCGCTCATTACATTTGGGTTTTCGATGGTTTCCCCAAATCACTCCAGGCGAATGCCGAGACGCTTCCTTCATAAGGTCACGGCCAAATTCCTTCCCGTCCCTTGCCCCAGTCCTTCCCCACCTCTAATTTCTTCGACGTCGATAAGGCATAAAGCCATAAGCAAAAAAAAAAAAGTTTATTGTTTCACTTGTGAAGTAACAAATCCATTTCATTGCCTTAGCTTCTATGTCTCGATTCAAGATGTCTCTTAATTTTAGATATAACATTTAAAGACAATTATAATTCTGATGGTAAGCCAGTGGTCTCATAAAGTGAAGATGACGAGATTCGGTTTATTAATGAAGTTGGTATAAACATTTACAGAACTTGTGGCTGCGCACATATAGTGCAATAATTTGTTCTGAAGGCTGTAAACTAAAGCCAAACCCTCTTACCCTGAACATCGTGTCTGCGCATCGCACACAGCCATTAATATACGCCTAATGTAGGACAATACCTCCGACGCCCAGCCACTTGCCTGGCCTTCGAGGAACAATGAAGATGTGGAATGAGTGTCTTGTTTCGCATTTAGGAACATTAGAAGGACATGGCAGCACGTTAGACTTAAGTGCAGTGTTATGTACCCATACTAGTGGGTGGTATTTTAAGAGAGTAAAACAAATTAGCGTGTGGTGGAAACGACCAGTGTTTCAAAGGACGGAAGCCTTCCTTGCATCACAACAGGATTATAAAAACGTAACCGATATCACGGATGACGACAGGCAATGAGGAAGTGTCAGTTAGAGTATTTGGAAGAGCGAATTCGTATTGTTTATTGTCATAGATGCCACTCTCACGCTGTGGGAGGAGTAGTTGGAGCTTCTATACGATTCTATTCGAGTGAGGACTGGATTCACTGATGCACCCTGGAGGGAGACTACTCTGCACACTCGCCGTGCGCGGCATGTTCGAGACACTCTACTTCAGACGAAGAATCCAAGTCCATAGCCGCTATCTCCAGATCCACTGCACACAATTATCAAGTTTAGTTTCATAAAGCTCATGTATATTAGAGTTTTGTTTTGACACAATGCGAGATGTAGATAGTAAGTTTAGGTAAAGTGCTCAACCAAAGACGCAGTACAGGCTTGAGAGGAGATGTTCGGAGTAGTGATCTTCATCAACACTGTAACGAAGTCACCTCCAACTGGCAACATGATCACTATGTAAACAACACTCCCTCAAACGAAGTTTCTCGCCACCCTGTGACGGATATATGACAATCGCGCACAGTGACAATCGCGCACAGCGACAATCGCGCACAAATGGGTCGTCTCTTGCTACCTGCTTTTAGCTAACAATTAGTCCCCGCTACAACAGCATGCTGGATTCTGGGACTTCCAACCCCCATCCCCTCCTCATCGGACCGCACACCACTGTACGCATTCACTGCTGCCTTGAGTATCACAGTTTCAGTCATGGAAGTTACTTCAACTACACATGGAAAGCCGTGTGCGCATTATGACGGGTACAGCTATCGAGAGTTTAGAAAGAAAGAAGATGGAACGATCACCTGGCGCTGTCTCAAAGAAAGATCGAAACAATGTCGTGGAATTTTGAAGAGTAAGGATGCTGCCATACTGAATGTTACAGAGCATATATGTGGACCCCCTGACGACGCACGAGTTGAAGTACATCAGAAACTTCATGCGGCAAAGAAGAGAGCTCGAGCGGAAGATAGTTCAATTCCAAATATCTACGTTGAGGAACTAGGAGATCTTCATAATAAAGGCTATGACTTTGTAACTGAAATGCCAGCCCAGTCAACTGTCAAGAGAAACTTGTACCGTCAGAGGAATATATCACAAGGAATCCAGAAGGAGCCAAATAATTCTGACGAAGTGATCTTGGATGGTGATTTATTGAAGATGGGAGATGGAGGAAGTTTCCTTCTTGCGGATGATATGGAAGGTGAAAGAATTATTGTTCTGAGTGGTGAAAGAGGTAAACAAAGTTTAAAATTACACCAACATTTCTTTATGGATGGTACTTTTAAAAGTGCCAGTAAACAGTTCTCCCAAATCTACACGATACATGCAGATTACGGCAGCACTGACGAAGAAACAAACATACATCCTGTGGTGTTTACACTCTTACCAGACAAAAAGAAGACTACTTATGTGCGTATGTTTCGTGAAAATATCAAGGCTGTACCAGAATGGACCCCTAAGACGGTGACTGTAGATTTTGAAAGTGCAGCAGTATCTGCCCTCAAGGAAGTGTTTCCCTTAGCGGAAGTAAAAGGCTGTTTTTTTCACATGAAAAAATGTATATGGAGAAAGGTTCAGGAGCTTGGACTAGCGCGTGAGTACAAAGAAAATGAGGAACTTCGCCTCCATATTCGTATGTGCCCAGCTTTAGCTTTCCTTAAACCAGAAGATGTGACAGATGGTTGGTTGGAGATCCAATCACAGGCTCCTAATAACTCAAAACTATTTGAGTTTTTCGACTACTTCGTAGACACGTGGCTTGAGAATGAACAAATCCCAATTCACATGTGGAATTGTCACAAAAGACGTCATCGCACGACTAATGCTGTTGAAGGGTGGAATAATAGGATTAACAATGTACTTGGCAGACCAAACCCGAAGTTTAGAGACGTGTTACTTTGTTTGAAGAGGGAAGCCGAGTCTTCATGTCTCATGTATATGAGATTTGAATTGATTCTTCAAGGAAAGAGAAGAAAAATCACATACCAGAAGTTGGACGAAACAATTGTAAAAGCTGTTGACAATTATGAAAAGAGCGGCGACATCAGATCATGTCTAAAGGCGTTGTCCTACATGCACAAGCTTGAATAAATGTAGGTCTACTGTAAATAATAATCAATTATGACGAGTCTCCCTGGCTGAATTGTATAATTTAATTACTGTAAATAAATGTAAGTAAGTTGTAAATATTTATTATGACGAAGCTTCTTGGTTGATTTTAAACACGCCTAAATAATTGTAACTTTACACTTGTTTAGCCAGTCCAAAGCCTGGATAAAGTGTGATGGGAATCAGTTTTAAGGTCTGGCCACACTAGCCCGCACCGTCAGCCTACAGAAACTTTTCTTGTTGTTGGGGGTTACTCGGTTGAAATGACTTCAAACGACACCGCATGTCGTCCGACACTCGGAAGTCATTAGCGGTAGGTAGATTGCGGAAATTTCTGGTCCTTTACGACCAAATTTTATTTTGATGTTACTGATTGACTCACTGTGTTACGGCGCACGATTTGGGTACTGAAGGTCCTCGATACAAATCCCGGGCTCCGTTGTATGTAATTATTACAGGCCTTAAAATTGACGTTCAGGTCTGGCAAAGCTTTAGTGTGATGATCATTTGTCAATACTGCGTTCCGTAAATTATAAAGTACACGGGAGAGGGGAGAGTGTGGCCCGACCTTCAAACTGTGCGCGATTGTCACGACACCCCCGCGGATGAGAGGGGAGAGTGTGGCCCGACCTTCAAACTGTGCGCGATTGTCGCTGTGCGCGATTGTCACTGTGCGCGATTGTCACGACACCCCTGTGACGGCCGTAGGTGATTAGTCGACAAACCGCGTGACCTCCACTTCAGTGATTTGAACAAATCAACTACAGTGAGTTGTGGCTAGAGTAACAAGCTTTGATAGCTTTAATATCACGTCTCTCGTGCCTTGAAATTTTCAAGGTATCCGACTTATCAAGTTTCCGGTTTGTGATTTGCAGAGTATGGATGTATATGTAGACGTAGATGCTACTACTCCTAACTGATGTGTTGCAAGTCTGACAGACCGCAAAACTCCGAGATCATTTTTGGAAAAACTTTTGAATGCAGTGTTTGTTGTGATACGTCACCCCAATTTGATACTGTGCGATCATTAATACGTGTTCTGAGGTTGGAGTTCCGCAGTACAGCACGGAGCTATTGCGGCGACCTGCCTGTGTTTGTACTGTGTAAACCAGATCGGATCGACCGCAACGCCAAGGACAACAAACCGCAATGCTTGCCAGTGAGACCACGGCGGAGCAGGGCCAACGTGACTCAGAGATTAGGCCAGCTACTGCGCTGGAGATTACCAACCAAACAGCTTATAAAGTTTGCCCACCCAACTTATGTTTGTTGTATATTTAAAGAAACACCCTCCAATGAACACAAGCCACAGCCTTAATAAACGCAAATCTGTGCATGTGGAGCCTGTCGATTACCGGCTGTAGAATTGGCAACCCTGTGCACAGTAGGCTGTCAAGGTGTCGATGTGGAAATAACTTAGTCCACAAGACATCTCAGGTGATAAACAGCGCAGGGAAATCACAATACCACGAAACGTAATTCTATTACCTGCAGCGGTGGCAGTTGTTCAGGAGACATAATTGTCTTGCTGAATAGTGGGCCAGGCTGGAAATCGGATTATGAGGCTGTGGGAGGCGGGGGAATCTGAAAGGTAACACAGCGAGTATCGCTGGAGCTGGTTGCCGCAGAGTGCGGGTCTATTAGCGGGGACTTCGTTATCAGTCACAGCAGCGGCGGGCTCCTTAATGACGGCCTACCTGCGCGAATATTAATGGCGGAATTAGTTCTTCTGTCAGCGCATTCTGCTTCTCCCGCCTTGTAAATGAACGATTTTCGTGTTACCTCCGCTTAAACAGACTTAATGCTATTCAGGACACAATTCATTAGATTTTGATTGCCCTTGTTGTAGCAGGAAATAAATAAAGTACTTAAAATCGTGAGTAAGGAAATTTCTTGCGTGTTAAAACTAAGAATAACTTAGAACCAAAGTCACTTAGACAAAATATTGAAACGAAGTTTAAGAATGGACACTATTTTTTTACGGATATTGAGAGGATTCCATTTTAGTTCTTGTCACAGTGTCCTGAAACAACATATAAAATACAATTCACTAACACCCAGTAATTTTTAGTCCAAAATTAAATAGTTCCTGCTTCAAAACCAATTTTAATATCTTGCAGTTTGCGAACTACATGAGAGTCGGTGGATAATGAATGTGTTATACTAAGAGGAGTCTATGTAGGGTTACCCTCCTCTAGAAACCCGGTATAAAATCATTTGGAAACCATGAACAAATGTTCCAACTGGCACTGTTATTTTGAACGAATTACCAAAAACGTGGCAAATAACACTATGATTCAATCATCAATTGCGCTCTAGCGAGTCATAGTATAAGTGGTAATATTTTTTGACGCTGCACATTTTCCGGTCGGCTAGTAGTTCATTCCTTCACGAAAGTAACCTTACTCAACCTTTTAAATTCTTCAATAATAAGCTTTTTCACTAAATTATCACTGATGATAATCTGCCATTCATATTTTTAACGGTACGAAGATGAAATTATCACAGCTTCACTTCTGTTCGAAATGAGCAAGCACGTAAAGGGACTATTAGCTATACAACGACTGGTCGACACCTGTCTAAACACTTCTATATCTACATAGAGCGAAACTTTTAGAAGACTACAAAGATGTCTGCGAGTGACTACGATAGTTTCAAAAAACAAACAATTGCTGTTAATCAGAGCAAACAAACTATTGAAATACCTTTAACATAAGGCAGAAAGAACATAGAGCAATAACATGCACAAACCATTCTACATTCGCCGAACATTTAATAGACAATAACCACCCTCCCCCCCCCCTACTTCCCTACAGACAGACATGATGATATTAAAAATTAACAATCACAGACAACACTTGTTAACAATTCAAGAAAACTACCAAATACGCTAATCCAAAGGAATGGGAAAATCACTATTGAATGAATTCACCAATTTAACCAATAAAACACTGTTTAACTCACTAAAAATAAACACTACACAGGGAAACTAATACAAATGGTTCAACTCTATAAAAATAACCACCACACACACACAAAAACACACAACAGCTGATGAAATGAGAGAAATAATTTAATAGAGCAACACAGATACAATAACAAACAAAAATGAAACAAAGTTGGTAGCACTGTATCTCATCAAAACAACATGTATGTTATGTAGTAGACAAATGTAACAAGAAGCTTACAGTCGATATTTCAATGGATATATGGCAAGTGTTTAGTCAGAAATATGTATAAGTGTAAAACAGTTTTCTACTTGTGAAAAAGAAGATCTGTAAAATGCATATAGTGCTGTTCCAGACCGCCATGAAAATATCATCACCCTAGCCGTAAGTACAATGTAAACATGTATATAATAATTTATAATGCTTTTGTCATATGTAATGAAACACATGTAAAACAAATTCACAGCCACTGACTATGCCCCACACCATAAGGGCGAAACGCGTATGGGAATAAAGTAACATTAACATCAACAGTTGTTTCCAGACGGAATTTTGATTTATAATATATTGAAATACCGTTTTAACAATCAGAAAGTTCTTAAGTCCAGTCCAGATTTAATTATAATGATACTACAGATAGTACAGATAGTTAAAGGTATTTAATGTTACTGTAGACATATTAAACTGCTTGAAATAACTTAAACTGAACCAAAATTTAGTAATCATCGCTGCCACATCCCATAATAGGTCTTCAATTGAATTTTCTATATTAAAAACAAGTCGTAATTATTAGAACCACTCAAAACTATTTTAAGTCACTTTCAAAATATATTTTGGCGCTTTAAAGATAGACACAACTCTTTCTAATCGTCAAAACTCCGTCGGTTCAGTGGCTTTTAAGTTATGTCAGGTTACAGATTAAAGAATTTGATGTTCGGAGCGATTTTAATTTCTGGCTCCGGTGCCAGTGGCACAGTGCAACGTGACATACCTCTAATTTCAACTCGGAAACGAAAGTTTCTAACTTCATCCAACTGGTTCAGTAATTTTCAAGTTGTGACAGATAACAAGTTAAAAAGGAGTTCGGAACAGATTTTAATTCCTTGTTCTTGTCATAGGACTCATATCACACTTTAACTGAGATCTTAATATTCGAAACTTTGGAAACTCCAGTATAATCTATAGTTTTAGCATGATGTCAGAACAAATAAACAAACGGACCCAATTCTGCAGTAAATCTTTCGGGAATATATCAGTTTGCATAATTTGTAAGAGCTTTTTGTTTAGTGTTTCTTAAACATACTGAACATTATAATACAATTTTTATTTTTATTGAAACGAGATTGAATCTTTTAAGAGAAATTCACACTAAAATTTTATATCCTCCCTCCTGATCCTAGTTATGAACTGTAGACATTTGCTAGTAAACACTATTTTATGGTCGCACTTTACTTAACCAGATATTATTCTTAATCCTCATTTGTATGGAAGAAACGTAGAATTCGTGCTAAATTGCCGTTTCAAAATCTGGACATATTTAGCTCAAGCTGAAGCAGCTTTTTTTGGGTATTTATTTTCCTTGCTGTTTGTGACTGTTCTCCTATTATCAGTATATAAGAAGCTCAACAATCAGTAAGCCGTCTTGTAAGGAATATCAGAAGAAAGATTTTATTTATGCTAACATAGCATAAATAATAATCTGTATGCAACGACTTGACACTGTTAAGATTACCTATATACCAATTTGTGTTCAGTTTATTTACTTCAATATAATTATCAGTAAACTGCGGTCAGAATTACAATATTTACTTTGTATTTAATATTTCCGAAAAGAAGTCAGATTCATTTCGTAGTATCAGTTTTCACGATGATCTTCATATGATTGTTGTAGGTTACTGAAAGCAGCAGAGCGGAAGCTATGGGTGAGAAGTTTACCAGCTTCTGAATGCAATGTGTATGTTGAACACGCTGCAGTCTATGCGAAGATGTGTTTCTCATAACTGAAGGTCTTTGTTTGATACATTCCCAATTTTGATTGTACTATTGGAACAAATGAAAGTTCTGTGATGGTCAAGTGGCCCAATACAATCCGTTTAAGGCGCGTATTCAGAGAAATAAATTATTATTTATCTTATTATATGTGAGTATAATTTTCAGTATTGTGCTTTAGTTCTTAAATCTTTATATAAACAGTTAACAGTGTCTTATATTTTTTATTTTATTAAACAAGTGTATAATTTTCAAGAATAGTATTATTTTCTAATATGATGGTATAATGTCAAGAATAAGAATTTGTTCTTAAGTATATAAAGAAAAAGCTCTGAACGAAGTCTTATTTTTATCTTAGTACAGGAATAAGTATACGTATAATGATCAAGAATATGCTTTTGAATTTACCTTTATTTAATCTTTTAATACTTGCATTCGCGCATCACACACTTCTGGAACATGCGGAACATTTGGAACAAATACCTTGTGCTTTTGTATGAATCTCCACTTGCTAAGATCATTCATTTAACAAGTAATATTTCTTTGGCGGTTATAGTTTCTCGCAAATATGTTTCTTTCTTTTTAACGATAGGCCCAATTAGACTCAAAAGATTTTAAAATTCTTCAGTGGGAATACGGAAGAAATTTGTATATTTTATATCCTTCAAAAGTCTGTTTCCGTATTCACAGTGCTGCTGGCAAGGATTTTTCACCCACCATCGTGGGCGACGTTTCGCCTTCCTTTTCTGTGTACACAAATTAACGACAATAAACGCAGCGGCAGCAGTGTGCACGGAGCCATGTTGTCTGTGTGCTACGTCCTACGTTGATCGCCCCAGCACGCGCTGATCTGATAATCTCACGACACATGCCTCAAACTGTGCGTGTAACAGTCGTACGGGCTCACGGAAGCACGCGCTGTCGAAACGATGGTTCATTTTGGGTCATACAAAGAGAGAAGCCAATTGCGCACATCAGTGTAGGCTAATTCAGACAGCATGAGGTAACGACACGGTAAGTCCTCCAGGAAATGAAATTTTCTTCCTAAATGTATACCTGGTCCACAAGATGAAAGCCTTAATTGTGTACTTGAACCAAGTACATGAATTCATTCGTTTACTGACTTCATATCTAGGATAAGCTAAGAAAAGTATTAAAAATGTATAAAGTTGTTTGTCATGATTAAACTGTGCGTAACTGTACAATCTTCCAGAAAACGCACAGTTGTTGATGGTCTACAAAAAGAGAGATGCCTGTTTTTATTTTGTTAGTAGATGAAAGTAATTCTTAGATCTTAAATATTTCCGAATAATTTCCGTTATGTCTGTTCATTGCACGACACTTCCACTTCTGTTAATACACTGACTACCTTTTCCTACACTGATTCCGGACCCTGCAAACAGACCACTAAACAACACTTGGTCAGTAACTGAGTAGACATTGTGACTTCTGCAGTGCGTCACGCTGCTGTTTGAAGATCGCCAGCTTGGACCCCGGCGCCGCGCCGCTAGGTATTCACCGCCTCGTAGCCTCCAGCAACTCTTTGTATCCGCCGTCCGCGCCCCGCTCGAAGTAGTATTTACTTTACACCTACAGAAAATTGAAGTCGCGTGATACAAATTCTGCACCTGCTGGTGGAGATAGTATCAACGTCATCATTTTCAATAATGCAATGTGTATTTAAGTTATGTTAAAATGTATTTGCCTTGTCAAAAGACAGAAAAAGGATAATTACTGTATTTTAAAATTTCTACCTCTAATCTATCCTAGCTTCAATTAAAATCGGGGTGTAAGCAGAAATTAAAAACTCATCATAACATTTACTATAGGACGAAAAACAGTAAAAACCGTATTTTTTTACTGTTACTGAAAGGGGATGATATACAGATTATATCTGAAATGGAGAAGAAAGAAATTCGTATTGTAATTTAGGATTTGTGTCATTAAAGGACATTCATGAGAATATAGTGGCATAGTTAGAGAAGAATGGGTAGTTAAAATTTTCAAGGGCGTGTAGTACCGGCATACCCTAGCGTTCGTAACTTATCAATCTATTCAATAATCGTTTAACACGTGGGTCTTATTTAAGTAAATAAATTGTCAGGGCTTAATGTCATGGGCTAAAGTTATGAATTGACGCAAATTTCTCATCTATTGTTGCTGGACCTAATATCTCGAGAGTAATCGGAACCATAGAACAAGCGACCTTACTTCACATTGTCAAAGGGAAGAAAGGAAGCTATGCCAGACTTCAAAGTCAGGTTCATTGCCAGTAAGGACATCTGGGTGGATCGACATTTGAACCAAGGACACGTAATTTTCAAAGTGGCACATCAAGAACTGACCTACCAGACCACCAATCTAAGGACCACTATTGTTAAGGCTCCATGCTTATTTTATTGACCGCCAATTTAACTTTTTTGGAAATAAAATAAAGTGAAAATCAGGAAGACCTGTCAAAGAAACTTACCCAAAACAACTTTTGTTGAAAGTACGTACTTAGTGCAACAATTTTGGTGTTTCATTTGTATGATTCTTAAATTAAAGGCAGCTCACACATTGATACTACCTGAGGGAGCTAATTCCCACGAAATATAAATGTCACAAATCAGCATTCATGAATGCCTGTACAACGATACCGCACTCGATGGGGTTACATGTAAACTTACAGAGAGAAGTGCCAAAAAAGTTTTTTCCTTGTAATTTTCTACGGATTTTGGTTTGCTGTCAGTACGTAAAAGTGATCTACAGGCGAAATTTGTTCGTTAGCGGAATTACAAGGCTACTTGTTGGAAACAGAATAAGATTAAAATATTAAAGCTCGTCAACATATCTTGAGCACAAGAATTTTAGTCGAAAGTACTTGTTAAATGCAACCATACCGACTCTTTTCGGATAAACTAGAGGCGATGACACATTTTTAATGTCTCTGCGAACTCATATCACGAAAAATGCACTACTAAATAAAAATGTTCCAAAATAACATTGACTGCATAATTAAAATCTGATCAGCGATCCTAAGCTACTAGGGTAAGTTAAAAAACACATCCTGCTTTTCGGCGTTGGGTATATGCTAATCATTTGTTTTATAGTATTTGTCATCGGGTCTGTCCCGTAGACAGTAAAATATATCATCCTACAGAAGTGGAGAGGCTGTGACATACGATCACACTCACAAGACGAAATTATCAGAATTTCATTTTTTTCTCTTTTGCGTGCAGAACAGTGAGGAGTGGTTATCTCAGTGTAAATGGGACTTAATCAGCACTTAAGACGATCCCTGCACGCGAACCCCAGCGGAGACATCCAGGGAAGCGTGGGCAAGATGCGACAGTATGTGAAACAATCATTTTACAGGAGTAAATTGCTGTATTTTGACCAACCTAAGTAAGGTATCGAGACTTCGTAAATTTATATTTATTACTGTGGTCGCCCCAGTTGGTTGGTAAACGTATTTGCGTGCAATTCCAACTCTCTGTATATTTCGAGTATACACAATTACTCAGGGTATTGCAACAAAAAATACACACACAGTTAATGGATGCTGATGTACACTTTCATTCTAACAGTTTTTAATGAACACGAATACACCGACCAGCAACCGAAATTAAATAGTATTTACCCGAAGATTACAAGTTATTCCGAGTGAGAAGTTTAAATTAGAGAAAGTCTATCCAGTCGTTAGTACAGTTCTACATCTACATACATACTCTGCAAATCACAAACATTGTGGGTGGCAGAGGGTGCTAAGCACCAAATCCTAAACCCGTGCATTCCTATCCCGAATAGCACGAGGAAAGAAGGATTACATAAAAGCATTGGTACGGCATCTTATTTCTCGAATCTTATCCCTCCGTTCATTGCGACCTAAATAGGTTGGCGGAAGAAGTATTTCATTGCACTCGTAATTTAAAGATTTTCGCATATTCTCCAATAAATTCAAACGCAAACTACGTCGTCTGTCTTCCAAACTATCCCAGCCCAATCTACGTATCAATTCTGTGACGCTTTCATAAGGGCTGTAACAACCAGTCACGAATCGAGCGACTCTCCTCTGCATCCTCTCCACTGAGTCGATCAGAACCTTGCGATACGGATCCCAAACTCCACAACAGTAATCCAGATACGGACACACTAGTGTTTTATACGCTATATACTTTGTATGAGCATTACAGTTCCTGAAAATACGATCTATGAATTGCAATTTAGAATTAGCTTTGCCTACGACGGAAGTTATGTGCAAGTCCCATTTCATGTTGCTTTGCACTATCACCCCCAGATACTTCAGGGAATCAACCGTGTCAACAGCTGAATTGTTTATTTTGTACTCGTGAACAAACTGATTCTTCTTGTTACATATTCGCATTGCCTTGCACTTTTTGCAATTAAGTGTAAGCTGCCATTTACGGCACCAATCGGAAATAGCATCCAAATCGCGCTGAACTTCTAAGCAATCGTCGGGGCACCTTATTTCCCTTTAGATAACTATATCGTCGGCAAACAATCGCAACCATCATTTGACGTGGGCACCGAGATCGTTTATAAATATTAAGAAAAGAAGTTGTCCTATTACACGTCTTTGAGGAACCCCCGAAGTAACATCTATCTTAGAAGAAGCTTCCCCGTCAACAACGACATACTGAGATCGACTAGTTAGAAAATCACGTATCCATTCGAAAATCTGATCCGGTATACCGTATGCTCGAATCTTCACTAAAAGTCGGTTGTGTGGTGCAGAATCAAAAATTTTCTGAAAATCCAAGAAAATTGTATCAACTTGTGAACCTGCATCGATAACTTTAATTACATCATGTAAAAATTGGGCCAGTTGTGTTTCACACGATCTCTTCTTCCTAAATCCGTGTTGAGACGGTATAAGTAACTCGTTCTCATTTAGAAACTTCATAATGTTAGAGTATATAACATGCTCCAGAATTCTACTACAGACAGATGTTAGAGATATGGGTCTATAGTTCCTAGGATCACTCCGATATCCTTTCTTGAAAACGGGAATTACCTGGGCTATTTTCCAGGTAGAAGGTACTTTTTTTTCTTCTAAAGATTTCCTGACAGAAATGGTTCAATTTCCTCTGCGTATTCAGAAAATACTCTTACCGGTATACCATCGGGACCCGGCGTTTTACGTTACTTCAGGAGATTTAATTGCTTTACAATACCTACGCTATCAATCTCTATCATATCCATCTTTAATTCCACGCGATGTGGTAAAGTGGGGATGTTTTACATGTTTTCGCGCTTGAATGAATTTTTGAATTCGGTGTTAAATACGGTAGCCTTGTCGCGGCTGTCGTCAACTTCCCGTCCGTCTTTTATTAGAACTGGTTTACTGTTTCCACTACAACTAACGTTTTTTACATACGACCAAAATTTTTTAGGGTTTTCGGTGAAGCTCTTAGAAAGAGAATTGCAACGAAAGTCATTAAAGGCCTCACGCATCGCATTATTAACATGTCCCCTTATCGCCTCTAACTTATCTAAATCAGTCCGATGCATCGTCCTGTTTGATTGTGCATGTATCTTCCTTTGCTTTTTGAGTAACCTTTTAACAACCCGTGTATAACATGGGGGATCGTTCCCTTCCATGATTGTCCGTTTCGGTATATACAAGTCCAAACCTTCCCTGACTATACGAACGAATCGTGCCACCTCTTTTCAACGGTGCCTCTTGCTACTATGAAGGAATGGTAATTATGCCTCAAATACGATCTAAGACACTCTTTTGAAGCCTTTTCGAATCTGTAAACGGTCCTCTCTTTTCCCTTTCTGCGCGTGGTTGTTAGTTTTACTGTAGCAATTACAGCTTTGTGATCACTTATTCCTGCGGTGGTAGAAATATCCGTGAATAGTTCGGTCCTATTTGTAACAACTATATCTAAAATATTTTCGTTACCGTTGAGGCATCGCGTTGGTTCAGTTACGAGCTGTTCAAGATGGTGATCTGAGAAGAGGTCTAGAATGATTTCGCAAGCTGCTTTATCCCTGCCCCCAGTAACGTGAACGTAATTAGTCCAGTCGATATCTGGCAAGTTAAAGTCACCTCCTAGCATTATTGTGTGGTCCGGAAATTGCCGTGCTATATTATTTACATTATTTCTCAAGGGCTCGGCAATATTTACGCTTGCATCGGGTGGACGATAGAACGAGCCTATCACAAGTTTTGTCCTAGCTACGTTGAGCTTGATCCAAATGATTTCGCAGACAGTATGGACATCTATTTCGCTACATGGGAGGTACTTACTAACAGCTATAAATACACCACCTCCTTGGGAATGCAACCTATCCTTACGGAAAATGTTCATGTTACTATTAAAAATTTGGGCGGAACTTATTTCCGGTTTTAACCAACTTTCTGTGCCTATTACGATATCAGCATCTGTACTACGAATAACGTTTTCGAGTTCAGGCTGCTTATTACAAACACTTCTGCAGTTAACTACTAGAACTTTTAATGTTCGGGATTCTTTTAAGCTACTCCTAACACGCGGTGCTGAATTTATCTGCGCTGTCCGCAACTGAATTTCCTCCTCAGGGTCATCCTCCCTCAGCCTAAAAACCCTCCCAATGCACGCCACACGGCCCCTGCCACCCGTGTAGCCGATTCCCGTGTAGTGTACGCCTGATCTATACAAGGGATCCCTAAAAAACTCAACCCGTTAACACGGCTCTGAACCAGAGGTCCACAGTCAGTTCTATCGACAATGCTGCAGATGGTTAGCTCAGCAGAAATCTTGCGACCAATGGCCACAGAGTTCACCCTTTCTGCAAGTCGCCCAAATGAAGAGAAGAATAACCTGTGACCCTAGGCGGCAAGCATCATGGTGTCGACATGAGCCTTAATCCGCAGCTGGCTTCACCCTGTCCCTTCAATGGCATCCGGGATGGCCTGTTCCACATCTCAGATCAGACCCCCTCCCCCCCCCGGAGTACTCAATGAATGGATACTGCATTTCATCACCGACCGTAGTTAGTGTCTGCACAACAATCACCAATCTACTAACACACATTGCATACTTTCCAATGGCGTATTTATACAGTTCTATGTCACCAGGCTTATATGACGTTGCGGAAGCGAATGCCAGTATTTCTTTTCCGACGAGGCAGCGTGAATTACGTATCCAAATGGACCCGGAAAATCTTCATAGGACACCACTTAAACACAGATCCACCATCGCAAATTCCCGCGCTACTTCTGCGACTTCCATAACGCGACTGTCGTACAGCGATGCTAGCACAACGATGTACCTTTCGATCAGTCGACTATCGATGAGTATACATAGATAAACTTTAATAGGAGGTTGCTAGCCTATTGTAATGTCACAAGTGGTAGACACATAGTTAAAAGATTGAGGAAACATCAGCAATTGCAATAACTACTGAAAATCGTTTTTGACAGAGTAGTTGGTCAACAGAAATGTTTCCACCCGTTGGATGCCGAAATTAAAAAGGTACTAAGATGGCTGAAATCTGAGGGCAATCTAGCGCTCTTTGAAGAGATTTCACTAGAATTTGCTAAAAAGTTTCTGACTATGGATGAGACGTAACCCTATGACTTCACCCCATGGTCAAAATAAATTCAGCGAAAACACAACAGTTTTCTCCGTCCAACGTCGGCTATTATTTTGGGATTTTGAGGGTTTGTATCGCCTTTAAATTATCTAAAGAAAAGAGAAACCTACACTGCGGCATATCATAACAACATTTTGAAGTGATTTAAAATATCTATCAAGAAAAAGAGAGGAATTTGCCTGTCGCTAATAATAACATCCCGTCAGTAGAATGCTCTCATTGACAAGTCTCTCTTTGCCTTGGTTAGATTTAATGAAACTGGATCCAATTGGTAGCGCAACCACCCTAATAACCAAGTCTGGATCACTCGGACTTTTATCCAGTTCAAAACCTTAAAAAGTTTCTGTCTGGCATACCAAGTTGAAAAATCGCTTCAGATTTACTGTCTCCTGACATCTTAACACTCTTGGAAAATCTTCTTCTGAAGATGGCACAAAGCAGACGTTAGAAGAATTTTGTGGAGCAGAAATGGCTGTATTGTGTAACAGATAACTTCTTTTTAACTCGTGTTTGTCAGTGCCAGGCCACAAACTTCATCAGACCCTCATACACCATGCCAAATGTGAAGACCTCTATTCACCATGCCGTTCGTTCGTTGAACCTGGATTTTTTCTTCTTTGTGTTATCAGTTAATAGGATGCTGGTCAGAAATGTTTTACACACTTAACATGACTCGTGAACTTTCTTTCTGCACCCGGAACAAATAAGAAAAGAAGGACTCGTAATCCTTGCTCGTCATACGCCACTATGTGCAGTGCGACGTGGGACAATGTTGGGAAGCAGATGAAAACTGCCGTGTACCGGAATTTACTGCTCACTGCGCCGAGTGAGAAAACTATAAAAACTGCACCGCCGCTGGATTACGTCCTCAGTTCTTTTTAGTGGCAGCATAATCCGTGCTTGTTCCAAGTAGAAAAGAGATAAAACCAAACGTCCTTGCACTGAAGAGAATAGAAGGTTAAAAAGTCGGGATGTTTCCAGAGGAAGTGTAAACAAAAGGCAATTTTCGTCTCAAACCACAACCGTCATTCAGCATTAAGATTCGCACTATCCAAAGAAATTAATGCCGTAATTGCCTGAGATAAGATATCATTAAGATCAAGCTCCCCGGAGGAGAGAACATATAAGTCCGATATACAACCAAAACAGCGATGGGGCTCTAATTGTAGTATCGTCTTATAATAGTAGGATGAACTGATATTGGTTCAGTGTTGTTTCAGAACACCTCAGATGAACCAAAAAATTATGAGCACCTGCTTAATAGCGCACATTTGGAACGCAATACAGCACGATTTGTTCATGGCATGGATTCGACAAGTCCTTGGAACGTTTCCAGAGGTATCTGGTACCAGAAGTCTACGAACATGTCACGCGGTTCCCTTAAACTACGAGCCGGTGGTTTGAGTGGACGAAGTGATCTATGGAGTTGAGATCAGGCAAATTCCGTGACCAAGATAGCAACAAGGGTTCACTATCACCTTGTGCTCAATGCATCCCGAGGTCTCCAAGTACACTTGGTGCGATTTCAACCTGCTGCTTGACGTATTGCGTTAACGTTTTCCAAAAAATGAGTCTCGTTTCCAGCCCTATGTGTCCCTACAGATATCGTGCTATTCCACACAAACTGTTTGTTTTTAAAGAGCCTACGTCTCTTACTAAAAGCATGTCATTCATCAGTGACTAGTAAACTAGTTTCAGCAAAAAAATAGAAAGAAAGAAAAAGAAATAGAAAAAAGAACGCTGGAATTTGAAACTACGAGGTTATTGTGAAATCAAATGTTATAACTGAAAACTTAATAAGCTTATTTATTTCAAAGTTTCGTACTCTACATATTTCCGTGGTATTCTTTCTATTGTATTCCCTATCCTATTTTTTGTAACTCTTCCCGGTGATGTATGACGTAGTGTTCCCCATATGCCGAGAAGCGTTTCTTATCGTTTTGTTATACACTAGCACAGAATGCAGTGCTGCCCAGTCATTTTCTCATCAAAATCTTAGTGGAGAAACACGAGGCGTCTCTCTTGAACCGTGTAGACAGATACTGACGCTGTACTTTCCGCCAGAGAGATCTCTTCTTACTGCTCGGATATTTAGATAAACAAGTAAACCAATTACAAAGAAGCTTCAAAGATTTAAATTATCATATTTATATGACTTTAATGTATTACTTATAATGCCAAGTAAGTAAGTACGTGCAGTAATACGTATTTGTCTCGTCTCCGCTAGTAGACAACCTCGTTCGCAGATTGTCATTTGGTTTCAAAAGAAAGGGCCACTACATTATTCAAAATACATACAACTTTCCTCAAAATCTAATTGTCTCGGAAATACTGAAAATATGTATTAAAAATATGAGCAATAAATGAGGCAGAGCGATAATCGTGAACTTTCTTCCACAAGATCGAAACTAATAGAAATCAGTGTACGTTTCTAATATGCCGCCCCGTCATACCCTGACACATTGTCATATTTAGAATGTCTACAGGTATGACAAACCCGCTACGAGGTACTTAATCTGTTGCAGATAGCGTTGTGGTTCATTTTGTAATGTAACAGAACTTCAATGCCCGCTTACTACGGTTGGCACAGAGCACCGTTGGGCAATTGCTGTAAATCGATATCTGACCGAAGAATAGGAACTTGCCAGCATTCACAGAACCCGCGATTAGTAGTACACGTGGGAGATTAACCATGTAACGTTCCTGCTATCGCTTCGTACTTTTTAGAGAGCCTTTTCTACGTTATCTACTTTTTACTTACTTAATACGTTACACATATATTTTACCAAAGACAAAGCTCTGCACCGTTTGTTATTCTTTATCCAACATCTAACGTCGACTATTGCTACCAATAGTATTTCCATTTACCTGGAAGTAAATAATCACACTCCATCTTTCCTTTCTCTCGTCTACTAGCAGAGATTGAACCATTTGTTCATCAATATTAATTACTTAGATTTTCGCTATACTTCACATTTACTCAACAACTCAATTTATTGCTTAATACAATTATAAAACTCAACATTCATTTGTAGCTCCAGTGTCTCCTTCCAAAAACTCATCATCGCAAAAAAAAAAAAAAAAAAAAAAAAAAAAAACGTCCATTCTTTTCTTGTTACAATATAATTACGAATACTTTGTCATCATTACATGTTTTGTTCATGATGCATGTCCGTTTCACACTTTATTTGGCAAGGTGATGACGTACACTTGCAAATATTGTAAATAAACACCCTCTACCAGGAATTGGTGCAAATAAAATATCTTACTGTGAGAACTCACAAATAATAGTTGCTTGAGATCCTCATTGCCAACAGGGGGATGGGGATTAACAAAGTTACGTGCAGAAGAACTAAAAGAGATATTTCTTGAGTGCAACATTACCAATTAAATGTTTAAAAAACTCCTGGAACTATCAAGTGAGATACTTGAAGCTACCAAGTCATGTAACAGATCCGTGTTGAAAAGCGACCGCCAAACAGCTGTACTAACATTGCATTAACAGCTTTTAGATGGAGGTGTTAAAAGATCAGATGTCTTTCATTTTAAAGAAAAAATCTTTAAACTTTTCTGCAACTTACAAAGATCGTTTAAGGTGGTGACTCCAAGTTTCTGATTGGACTGACACCTCGAGAGGAGCATATCCTGGTTTGGTAAGAAATTAGAGACAGACGTAGAGTCGAGACGAAGAGAGAGAACTCGCAGTGGCTTGCAGTGTTGTCCGGATGTGGCGCAATTGTCTCGGTGAATACGGCCCCTTCTGTGGAGAGGAATCAGTTGGTCTCTGCCACTCATCTTCGCTCCACGGAGTTGCTCTCTATTGTCATAGAGCGAGCAACTCAGCGAAGGCCGAGACGCCCCACTAATGGTCTCCTCAAGCTCACCAGCTGTGGCCTGCCGTCAGCAGGGTGTAACGTGTATTTACAATGACTGATCCTGCGCTTTATTCCATTGGAATTTCAACCCATAATCGCATCAGGTCAGAGTCCTCATCACGTTTCTCATCGCTCATGACATTGAAGTGATATTGCATCACTTTAAATGTCAAAAATTTCGAAGGAATTCCAAATTATATTTTTCTAGTAAATAGATTATGACTCAAAATTATTTAATCACATAATCCCTCATTTATGTACAGCAGTAAATCAATAAACATCCAATAATTTTTAACCTTATAATATGGGCGGAAGGATTAAATTCAGTTATTGTAATTATTATTATTATTAATAAAAGCGAATTTTTCCAATAAATGGAAGACGTTAAGCAAATGTTCTTGAGTTCTTCTTGTTATGCCAATAGGCTTTGATTCTTTCCGAGAATGCTTGTTTGCGTTCTTCCGACCATTTTGGTCTGTCTTGTTTTTGTTTTGGTTGCTCAGTTATAACTTCCCATTTGTCTACTTTGTGTCTGAGGGTGTCTCTTTCTAAGATGTCTGTTGCTCCTATGTTTGCACTTTTCAGATCCTTCCGAATTTCATTCAGCCAAGGTGTTGGATTTTTAAGTGAAGTTACATAATCTGTTATCTTTTTTTGTCAATCGATTTTCTGGTAATCTGTTAAGGTCACCAAAGAAATCATTCGCCTTTTCTTGATGTCGATTTAGATGTTTGAAAACTTTTCTGTTTTTTGATTGATTGTAGTCTGTAACCATCTTTAATGAGTCTTACTCCTAGAATTTTTCTAATGATTTTTTCTCTACTTTTTTTATTTCTTCAAGGTCACGTTTTCTGTTAAGTGTTAACGTTTCACATGCATAGAGGACTGCTGGTTTTATGACTGTGTTGTAGTGCCTAAAAACTTGCTATTTCTCTCTTTGAACATATGAATTCAGTTTTATCGAATGAGATTAGTAACCCTACTTTTTCTGAACATTCTTTGAGTGTCTCAAGCTGTTTGAAAGCAGTCTCTTCATCTTCTGCTAGTATCGCCAAATCATCCGCAAAAGCGAGGTATGGTATGTAGAATTTGTTTTTGGGAAAGCCAAGTGGGATTGGCTTCCAACACTTACATTTGTTGAGTTCTTTCTCCCATTATTCCATAACCTTGTCTACAACAGCGTTGAACAGAAGAGGAGGGAGCCCATCGCCTTGTCTCACAGCAGTTTGAATTTCAAAGGATTCTGAAATTTCTCCCATGAATTTTACTTAGATTTAGTGCCAGTTAGTTTTTTTTTTATCTGCTTTACGTCTCTCTAACAGCGAGGTCTTTAGAGACGGGAAAGGACGGGGGGCAAGAAATGGGAAGGAATTCGGCCATGGCCTTTTGAAGGAAGCATCCTGGCATTTGCCTGGAGTGATTTGGGAAACCATGGAAAACCCAAATCTAGATGCCCGGACGGGGATTCGAACCGCCGTCTTCCCGAATGCGAGGGCAGAACGCTAGCCGTTACACCACCACTCTCGGTGCCAGTTAGTGTTTGTTTTATGAGTTCACGTGTTTCTGGATCTAATCCCCCTTCTTATAAAATTTGGAATAGTGAAGGCCTGTCTATTGAGTCGTATATTTGAAGTCCATGAGCATACTAGGAGTTTTTTGTCTGAGGGATTGCATTTTGATTATGGTTTTGAGGTTGAAAATTGATATTCTGCTAATTTAGGTTCTAACAGCTCTTGTGTCCTCTTAAAAACACAGACTGAAAGAATTTTGTGACTGGTAGGAGGGAGACCCCTCTATAGTTATTTGTTACCTTTTATTATTATTATCATTAATAATAATAATAATAGCGATACAACTCGGTAGCTGTTTCCACCTACTTTTGCGTTATGCCAATTTTTATTTAAAATTTTTCCACCGTTGAACGTAAACTCTGCAGCAACTCTCTTGAAGGTTTATCACACTCCCTGCTGATTTGTCTACAAAATAAAAGACTCGTACTACGCCTGAAATCAAGATCTGACTTATGATCTCGGCCATCCCTTCCCCACACCACTCCAAAGTCCTCTCTCAATATCCATCCAGGCCTCGTCCCAACGTTTATCTTAAACACACCCAACGCTCTCTTCACCTGTTTTCCAGCAACTCCCATTTCTCCTTCTTTCTTTCCGTTTGCGCCACCAAGGACGACGCGGGCTTTGGACACCAGGTACCGGAACTCAGAAGTCTAACCGGACCTATTAGGTCCGCTGTACCCAATCTATTATCTATTGGAGGAAAGTCTTGTGTTGCCATCTGTCTGCGAGACGTGTAACTTTGCGAGTTCCGTATGATAAGCGTATTATTTGTTTGCAAAATGTGTAGTTTATAAGGCGGAGGTTGGAGACCGCCCCAGCAGTTGTGTTGATGGATGTGGAAAACCACAACCAGGACGGCTGTTTCGCGGACGCCTGCACTCGTGCCCGCTGTCTTGCCTGGCCGACCCAGAGTGCAACGCACTCAGCCACACTGGCGGGTGTCTCCTTCTTTATTAAATCATTTAATGATCCTGTTCTGCGGTAATTTCTCTAAATAGATCCAGCTACCATTCTTATAATTCCCGCCCCGTTTTGGTAACATTAATGTGGGTGTTATACTATCTAACATCAGAAGTTAAGGGGTCTGTGTGGAAGTTGAAAGGTCCCCGGTTGAAATCCCTGTGCTAGCGGGGATTATCAAAGGAACTTAACCCGACCTTCACTCTGACAATCTTGCCGTGTAATGTGAAGTACGCCAGAACACTTTCGTGGTTCGGATTCCACGTTAAATTGTGGGTAGGATTACCAGGTTAGATTAAGGGGACTAGCCTTTTCCTATGCTATCTACCAAGGTCAAGAAAGTGTTAAACAAAATAATTCCGTTTTTGCTGCGATTTTTGACACTACTATTGCAGTATTGACGGAAGAATTAATTTTAATCTGTTATAGCTAATATTTTTTATATGTATGGGCGGAGAGACTATATGAGACGTTGAGACCTGTACGCACTGTGATAGAGAGACAGGGGAGCGTGATGAGCTGCCCCCCCCCCCTCTCATTTGTAATCAGAAACAGCGGACCGACGGCGGGTCTGATTGCAATTGGCGTAGCCAGGCGGCGCTGCAGTCACCACTTAAGGTCACTGGAATTCCCTACTGTGACGGAGACTGTCACTGCTCCCAACTGTTTATACCTGCTTCCTTATAGGTAAACGTCCTGTACAGACAAGTTTCTCTGCTGCTTTAAACTGTCAAGCAGTCGAGAACTTGTATTTATCCTGCATTACTGCATGTTGATTTCAACTTCCATACCTTAACTTAGAATAAATTGGGTTCTACTGTAGCTCATGTTTGGGACGATTTCCAAACGAAAATTTGCTTCTTCCCCCTCGCAACTAGCAGTTTACTGAAACTAGCAGTTCATCTGAAACTGTATTTTTGTCTGTGGATTTACGTCTCGTCAACGTCAAGCTGATTACCGTCTGGAATGGACTGTGGGCAAGGAACGACAAGGAATTCGGCTATATCCTTCAGAAGGAGTCATCCCAGCGTTCGTGGGAGAAACCACGGTAAATACAAATCTGTATTGCTGGTAGGGGATTCAAACCCGCAACCTCCAGAATATATGGCGCGCTGCCATTTTTACCACGCTAAGAATAGCTCTTTCTTGATGATTTTTTTCGAACCACGCTATTTCTTATTTCCAGACATATTCGTTCGCTCCTCATACTAAATGTATACGTGTTATACAGAGAACTGAAACGTCGTAGAAATTCAGTAATGGGATTTTTAGTCTCTTCGAACAAAGTAGTGTGAAACCCACAAGTAAACCAGAAATATGCTAGGCACTTTCTGTCAAGTAACAAAACAGCTGCTTAAAATGTCTCCATACTTTTAGTGTGATTCTTAAAAATTAATAAAATTTACAATATTTACAAATAACAATTCCACAGTACATTTGTTTCAATCCCAATTTCAACGAAATATTCTCTGAGTCCTGTTACAGTAATTAAACTTTACATAGTCTTCACCCCGACAGGTAGTGAATTCTCAAAAAGTAATCCGTGCCTTTTGTAAGAATATTAAGACTCCCTAACCAACATTGTAATCAGTGCCAAAAGATAATGTTTGACACATTTTTAATGCAGAGAAAGAATTATTACCTATTTTTATTGCGTCGAAAATATAAAAACTCTTACCTTGAACCAATGTCATTAGATAAACAGATACAATTAAATACTGGGTTAGAAAATTTATTTTATTTTATCGTTTCACATCATAAAACTATTTTTGTATCAATAAAACATATAAATAATCAACCTAAAATTATACGCTTCGTGTTTGTGAGGATCTTAAATTATTGTTACAATTCCTTAATAAGTCATATGTTCTCCTTTGAAGTTATTAAGTTTTTCAGTTATTTCAGCTTGCAAAGCAGCAGATAAAAATGAAACTTTTTCAACTGTCTGGATTTCATGAACTGCTTATCTCCTGTTTTTGAATGCGCGAATTATGAAAGGTAAATATGACTTACGCTTTAGGTAATTTTATTGGGACAGTTATTCCGAACAGTAGACATATACTGTACCTCATTAACAATATTCCGGTGTTTGGGATTACTACCAAATATAATAGAGAACAATTGTGCTGGAATTAGACAGATTTCCATAAGATGCCAGTGGGTTTTTTGTGTTGATATCTCTGATTATATATCTAAGTAACTTGTAAATCTTCTCTGCTGAAGAAAAAGGAACTCTCGCGTGAAGCCATAATTATGATGTACAGTGTTAATGAATGTTGTAGGTCAAGTGAGACTTTTAATGTGCGTCAATCTGATTTAAAAGAGATTGAGGAAAATGGTCTAAGAACTCATCCAGCCACCTCCGAACTTCCAACTCCCTCTAATTGTTATCGAAAGTGTAACGCTTCTGAAGTATAATGTACCAGTAAAAAACATTCTCCAACCAGCTCCAAACATACCGAACAGCCATTTTTGTCGTGCACCTCGAGCGAGCAGTAACTCGTTTGGTCTACAAAAATCGGATGTGTCAATGCCAAAACCTTAGCTGAAGTCTTGGAGAGTCATCATTCAAAAACCAATTACTGCCTTGGATGATACAGCACTTCTTCGATCTTGCTGATCGACTGGTCGCAGGGTCTACATCTACAACTGTACACTGCAATTAAAAAATTATGGGTGGCTGAGAATACTTTCAAACGAAACTATCTCTTGTGTATTCCAATCCCCAATAGCGTGAGGGAGGAAAGATTTCATATAAGCATCAGAGTGGCATCTAATTTCTCTAATCTTATCTCTCCTGTCATTGCGACTTAAATAGATTGGTGGACGAAGTATTTCATCGCACTCGTAAATGAAAGGTGTTGTTTCGCATGTTTGCCAATAAATTCAAACGAAACATACGTCGTCTTTTTGCAATACAATCCCAGACCAACCCCAACCCACGTATCAGTTCTGCAACGCTTTCATAAGGGCTGTGGAAAGCTGTCACAAATCAGTCGGCTCTATAATGTCAATCAATCCCTTGCGATATAGTAGTCCAAATGTCCATGCACGAGAGATTTATACATATTCTTTGCATATGCATTACAATTATTCAAAATTTGACCTATGAATCACATTCTAGAATTAGCTCTACTTACGACGGAAGTCATGTGTAGGTATCATTTCATGTTGCTCCGTATTGTTACGACAAATTACTTCAGGGAATCAACCATGTCAATAACTAACTTGTTTACTTCGTGTTTATGAACAAACGGATTCTTTTCGTTATTTATGCACATTGCCTTGCACGTTTTGCAATTTAGTGTAAGTTGCCTATTACTGCTGAAATAACACCCAGATCGCGTCGATTTTTATCTATCGAAATCCATACTTCTCTATAGACGACTGCATGGTAAGAGCACAATCTCAAAGTGTTAATAACGTTGTCTCCTACGTCATTTACAAAAATTAAGAAAATAATTGGTTCCATTACACTTCCTTGAAGGACACCCGATGTAACATCTAGATTAGTAGAAGCTTCTCCTTCAACAACGACATACTGCGACAGACCAGTTAGAAAATCTTGTATCCGTTTACAAATCTATTCTAGTTAAAGTACTCTTAAAGACGGTCGTGTGGTACAGAGCAAATAGCTTTCTGAAAATAACTAAAACAGCATCCATTTGTGGTTCTGCATCAACAGCTTTCATTAAGCCATACGAAAATACAGCCAACCGTATTTCACATGGTCTGTTCTTACTAATTGAGTGTTGGTTGCGTGTAAGCAATTCGTTTTCGTCTAATGTGCGAGCATATAACTTGTTCCACAACTCTACTGCAAACAGATGTTAGAGATATGGATTGGTAGTTCCTAGGATTTTTTCAGTCTCCTTTCTTGAAAATTGGGACTACATACCAAGTTTTCCAGTTGGACTGATTAGTTCGGTGGTGGACCATTTCTAAGAGAGACGAAATCGTCGGTTCCTTGATTCCACCAATCAACAAAAACAGCAAAGAATTTCTACCAGATAAGACATGCCGGTTGGCTGTTGGTAAACGAAATGAAAAATTACGTAATGAGAATGATTTTTGAATAACTTATATTTTACTCAAAGCATGTCCCGTCCTAAGCCCACAGAGCCTGCAGTGCAAGGTAGAAAAACGTGGAACGACCTCTGCACCAAGGTTCCAATATTACTTGAAGATTCGGTTACGAAAAGGAATCCTCTGAACGGCACTTATTTGTTTGAGGACAATGTAACACATCTCATATGTAGAGCAGATGAGAGAGCAAGCATGTCTGTTTCCGAACAGAATTTCATGTACGATAGATGTGTTAAAACTACTACATTATCGGCAAAAAGGAACTAAATGTACACAGTGGCACAGCATTTTCGCAATTTTACCAGATTATGAACCAAATTTTGAATATTGTGAGAGTCCAACTGCTTCATAGAGTCTGCCCTGGCCAAATTAAATATATTTGATAAGTGGTTTAATAAGTGCGTTGGCTGTTGTTGGCTATGTTGTTAAAATGTGTCGCTTTGTCCATCCAAAATTTCTCAGTTCAAATACAAATCACACCCAAAGTTTTTGCTGTAATTTAACTAATTTTCCCCTGCTTTCCTTTGTTCATGTGAAGTACATTTGAATTCTCGCCAGTCTGGATTCAATGCAAAGCTGAAAGTCTCATTTAGCAGGTAGTATTAATATTTTGACATGAATGCATAATACTAAAGTCCAAAAAAGTGAATGCCTCTTTCAGCTTGTAAAAGTATCACATCACTAGCTGATGTAGCTTTTGGAAAAGAACGAGATCAAAGACAGTTGTGAGATACTACGAATGCACATCTCACAAATTTTTTTCTCGGTATGGCGGTTTACATATGAACAGCATTACTTGATAACCTAATTCTTCTCAGTATAATACGGAAAGTTTTTTATCCTTACGTAAGGTCGACCCCTGATCCATATATATTCGTATGTATTTGTAAATGATGGACTCATAACGGAACGGAAAAGCAATTACGAGTCCCTTCATTTAATTGATTTCATAAAATATTAGGTTAGGCACAAATAAGCCTTTGATTAAGTGTTGCCTGTTACAATCTTGTTTTTGTAGTAGTCTAATGCCGCATCAATGATAACCATGATTTCCCCCTGTCTGATTTAAAAGTACCAATGCGAATTTTGCAAATTCAGACGGTTTCCGTCCTCCAAAAGTTTTCTACATATTATTTTGTAGTTGTTATTACAATTTTAGATTACTTGTGGCGAAAAACTTTTTTCAAGTGGGCCCTGGATAACGGTCAGTCACATCGTGAATGTAGATACTATAATGTTTATATTCGCCGAAACAGATGGATTCTGACTCAAATAAATATGCACGAATAAACGTCGTGGCTATGAAAGTTACGCTTTATATAAACAGACTTGCTAATTACATGAAATGCTATGTATTTTTTAAAATAAAAAAAAAGATATGATTCTGTTATCTTATATTATAAATCAAGTTAATATAACCATTCATCGCAGTTTTCACATGTTTCTTCTCTCGATACACTAATGAAGAACTTTGAATGTCAAAACATGTATTCATGTTTGTGGTAATTAAAACTGAAATTCTAAAACTCAACAAACACATTGACCTTGCGGCTATTGAACGGGCATGTTCAGGAACCATATTTTCCAATGCAACACAATGTTCCACAGATTTTTTTAATCATTTTTCACTGCAACATACGTTGGTAGATACGTACATTTGTACTTCAAGAAAAGTTACAATAATACCCATCTATAAGTGGTCTTATTAATGTGTGGAACAGTTACAGACTGTCTGGTACAAAGTCGATACATATCTTGTCGAAGCTGCAGCCTGGCTTCTGCCGCGATTAAAAATAGCAGCAAAATCCCATTTTTGACAAACACGGGTACATTTATAACAGTTTGGACATGTTAAATTTCCAACAAAACGTACACCAGTATCGTAAGTTATATTGAAAATTCAACGTCAAATCAAATGACTAACTCGTTCATTGTTATTCAAGAAACATTTCACAACGAAACTCGCATTATTACTCAATAAAGCAAAATTGTGTAGAAAATCACGAAAGTATAAAATACATTGAGATGTCGGCAAAGAACACTACTTCCGTGGTAAAAGTAATTTTATCATCACATGAGATTGTATTTCCTACAGCGCCAGGTAATGCTGTCTTTAAACGTTACATAACCCATTATGAACTTACCATGAAAATTGGAAGTTGGAGCGAATTTAAAGTATTCGATGTTCTGTCTCCTGACTGTTAAATACTGTACTGTCATCTATATGATACATTCCAGCGTAACTTCTAACTCTTCTGACTAATTCTGCTGTCCTGTTGTTGGATATATCATCCGCAGTTAAGATACTTTTTGCAAGAAGCATTTATACCATCCTACATGAGTAGCATCGGATAATTCAGTTAGGCAAGTTATTAGTTGGGGGTTCGCCGTTCGTCGACGGCAAGGAGGATTTAGGGATGTCAGTGGTTCCCTGTGGAGGAATCATCCCGGAAGGAGTTAGGGAAATCATGGGAAACCGAAATCCAAATAGCTGGAACGAGCATCCAAATGCGTTCTTTCGAATGACGGGCACGAAAGTTATCGCTTATCTGTAGCACCCTGCATATCGGAGAACTATCATCTAAGGATCTGTAAGCTTAACCACCTAGTATTAAAGATGACCAAAATCATATCTCACTGGTAGTGTCGATAGATGAACAGCAAGAAGGAGCGAGTAATGTTCAGTCAACTGCTCGGAAATACATGTCTGTGAATCGTACCTTGCTTGCACCGAGAAGACAGCAGCTGCAGTATTTGTCGTTGTCATGTACACGAGAAAAAGAACAAAAAATGTACAGTCTTTACTAATAAACGTGGCCGCTCCCATCAGAGACTATCTCACTAATTTTGCACAATATGCCAACACAGGAAAAGCACGCGTCTCTTGACTCCTCAGTATGAATTACCGGCAGGCGAGAAAGAAGCAGCTCTGTTATATTAATTACCTATTCGAATTGTTTCACGTATGTTAATTGACAATGTACGTAGATTAAATAATATTTCAACACGTAGGAATCGTTAAAAATGGGTCAAAAGTATCTGAATGGGGAAAATTATGAATTATAAAATAAACTCTGATAAAAAACAATATTTCGCGCACACATAACTAAATAATAATTTCCTTTCAAATACATGATGCTCAGCTTTTTGCACGTATTAATATTCTCTCAAATTTGTGGAAAACAATAAGACCAGACAGAATTCAATCTGTGACACTTATTCTATTCTCGTAGGTAGCAAACTAAAATCTGCAACAAGCTGAATGTATTATGATTTCGTGTGAAGTGTACTTAATTTTAAAAAACGTCGAAACTTCCGGAGCATAGCTTACTATTTAAGCGAGTGTTGATCTGTTTTTGTCAATTAACATACGTGAAACAATTCGAATAGGTAATAAGTATAAGAGAGCTTCTTCTTCCTCGCCTACTGAAAGGAAGACAATCTTCTTGTTAGTCAGAAATGTTTCGTGTATGTAAATAGGATTAACAAGATTCGCAGTATTTCGTTTTGCGTGAGGATTGTCTGGCGGAAGCCTTTGTTGTGGTGAGATAGCGATCAGACGGAGCCGTGACCCGGCGAGCTTGTCGACCCATATCATCGGCGCTGAGTCGATCATCGATAGTCGATAGCGACCGACTGGCTAATCTGTCGCTTGGGACCTTCTGTCATTTAGGTCCATTAACCAGGCGGGCCTTGTAATTTTTCATGTTTAAAGCTCACTCCGCGGACTATTATTCAATTCGAGATTCCTTTAAAACAATAGAAGACAAGCTGTAATTTGATTATGTATAGATCATATCGCTGGATAAGCATACATTACCCTAATCACTAGTATCGAACTGCGTGGTTTACACTGATGTTGTCATTTAAATAATGTGAGATAGATAATTAATGATACAAGCTACAGAAACTTGAAGCCAAATTGTTTCGAGATGAATTACGCCTTTTCTCTATGAAGTTGGAAATACAGTTTCTGCGCAACTCCTTTTATTACCGCTTTTTATCTTCATCTCTGGAAATCAAAATATTTTTGTTTTGTTTTAAGAGTATTCAGATCCCTTTGCGACGGCATTATTTACGTTATAGCAAAAGTGAAAGCGGAATTATATCATCCTATTTAATACGATATGCTACAATATGAAAATCATGTTTGCTTTTCATTAATTACACACGTATTTATCTCTCTCTCTAGTATCATTCACACTATGCAATCAATCTAAAGTCAGCCAAGTTTTAAGAAGAGTTCAGTGCATCAATTTTTTCTTATTTTTGAAACATGTACCGAGCATAGTGGTTGAGCGGTAACGCTCTGGCCTCGCATCGCATTCGGGAGGACGCAGGCTCGATTCTCCGTCCGGGAATCCAGATTTGGGTTTTTCTAGGCGAATGCCGGGATGCTTCCCGCAAAAGGCTATGGTCGAATTCCTTGCAAGTCTCCAGTCCCTTCCTGTTTCTAATTCCTCGACGTCGAAGAAACATAATTTAAAAAAAAGACTTAATGTGCTTCCAACGTGACATGCTCATGATATTGTTTCAGACAGCAAACTGTTGTGATGTGCCGACAGTAGAGTAACGAAGAGAAAAAATGTAGAAAATTTCAATCCACTCACAGAAAATCAGTCGTAGTTGACACGATAGGAAGGGATGACTAGAAGTGCGGACAAAATGGCCTCACTTTGAAACATCACTTGGAGCATGTAATACTACGGTTTTACATAGGACGCCAAAAATTTAATATTAAGTAAGAATTAATTACAGACGCAATAAAACGAGAACAAGTAGAGATCTTAGGGTGTAGGATTAAGAATAAATTAATAAATGTATTTTGGAATATTTCGTGAGGGAGCAAACATTATTGTCATGAGGAGGTATAGATACATATGTCTGAAATGAAGTTACAACCCAGGGGCCATTTGTAGACCCACCTAGTTGACGCTCTGACGTCACTAGCCAGACTGGCTACCAACCTCGATTGAAAGGAAGCCAGTCATCCTTTTAAAACAAGATATGGTCCTTTGAAAAAGAGGGGCAGGCTAGTGTCTCTGGTTTTTAAAGGGCACGGCCTTTATGACAGAAACAGCATGCCAGACCCTCTCAGGGCCGGGAAGTTAGGATTGTACCGCCGCGTCACAACTTCGTCGAGGAGAGGACATTCTGACGACTCCCCGTATATCGTTAGACAAGAAAGCATAAAAAGTCTCCTCGACTTAAACCCATTGTCTGTGAGCTGAAAGAATTTTGCATAGATCAGTGTGCCGTTCAACAGTATGAAGTAGTGTCTTTTAGAAAGTGCATCGATGGGTGACGCCTAAAAGCCATGGAGGCCTCAGCCCAGCTATCAAAGAAGTAAGGCAAATCATTCTTTCTGTCTCTTCTATTTAATTTCTACTCTCTCTCGTGTGTTCGATGTTCTAAGTAATCAAGTATACTTTTGTTAAAAATCGTGATAAGTCTTTACGTCAGTATATAAGCAGTAGTAAGATTGAATCTTGTTTAAAAGTAGTAGGTTACGAAAGAAACTTATAGTATGAAGCGGATATAATATTGATTTTATTTGTGAAAATTCATGCAGCGATTCAGAATAAATCAGGAATTTTAAATATAAAATTCATTGCAATTCTCATCTCATCTTTCCTCCGTTCTTACTTTCGGAAGTGTGTCGGAGCTCTAGAGTAAGCTTCTGCGAGATGTTCATACGTAATTCAGGTGCTGTAGAAAAATACTCTGCTTCCAGAAATCAAAACGGAAAACGATGTCACCGCCTCTTCACCTAGCTGTGTAGTGGAAATTATAAATCGATTGCGTTTGTCTGTTGTGAGCAACGGCAGATCGGAGAAGGATTAGCGGTACCTGTTTCCAGCAAGCAGGGAGACTGGTCCTGCAGGAGCGGATCATTAATCCCGCCCTTCCAGAAATTTGCGCAGCGATCGTCAGCCTCCCTCCAAAGCTTAAGAAAACTACCACCTCGTCGGCTGAGCGGGAAATTTGCGCCGCGCAGAGCATGCAGCAGCCCCAACATTAGCACGAGCATAACATAGCTCAGTGACACATCAAACAAATTCATAGGCACACGATTGGTTAAGGCGTCTGACTGGTGATAAATGAAGACGCCTGTTGACTACTAGTCTCGGGTGGAATTCGGACGGATCCTTGAAACAACCTTTCCCTTTCGCAGAGCCATTGTTTATCCATGTTCGCTACTCTTCGACTCTTCGTGTCCTCTTCAACTGGTTATGGTTAGGATAACGACGATATACGCGTAGATAGATCGCGCTGCAAATTGTAACTTGTGAGGTGGCCAACCTATCCCTCTGGGTCAGTAAATTCATATGAGTTTACATTCTGATGATTCAGGTTACTTGCGTTATATATAATACCTTCAGCAATGTTTCCTAGAGAGCGATAACTATGCAGTTGCAAAATCACTTTCACATGCATATGTAATGTGTGTATGAGTAACCTGCAGATACACAAATTTTTGCTTTAAAATAGATGGAATTTCTGCAAGAATTTCGGGAAGTAGCATGGAGAATATCATTCACCGAAACGATACGGCAGAAGATTTTTTTTATGGACATACATATTTCTTCAATTATTTATCTATATACAGAGATGGTTACGAGTAACTTATTAAGCCTTGGTCACACGGGACGATTTTTGTCGCTGCTACTAATCGCGGCGATCATTCACTGTCACACGGAACTACTAGTCTGTGCGATTAGGTTGTGGCTAACTATCTTCGGAGGACCCACTAACCTACAGCTGCAGAAATATTCATCAGATAACTGAAGGAAAGTTTGATCAGTTACTTGAAGTGGTTACTCCTCAATTTATGAAGAAGATACACTGATAAGAGGTGCGATTCTATGTAAGAGCAAACTAGAAATTAACTTGTCTTACGTGACAGGTGGTGATAACCTGAAGTATTTGGAGTATTTATTCATAGCTAAGTTACTTTCTGTATGCTTCCTTAATGTTACCAATCTTTTTTTTTCTGACAAGGGTCTCAGATGGATTGATCAATTCAGTTTCATTCACTTCAGTAAATAACTTCCTCAAATGATTTTTTTTTTCGAGCATTCTTGTGGAATTATTTATTGTTATTCGTGACCAACAGTCCTTCATATTTCCACTAAACATAAATTAATATAAAAAATCAACCATTTGGTCACATTTCCTTCCCAGTTTTCCATGATGGCAAAAAATAAAAAATAAATAAACATGGAACAAACCAAACAACGGTGAACGCTACTTCTGACAACAATAAAAAGACTAGCGATTGAGTTACCTCACAAGTGCACGTCTGAAGCGTCTTAACACATTTCACGTTGGCAGAGAGTTTGTTCGCTCTAGAACAGAGGCAGCCATCAGACATAGCGAGGACTTCATACTTAACAGTTTGGAGAATCGCCAATGATGATACAGGTAAAATAGAACTTCTGGATGATCTCTGTCTCCTTTGTTGATTTCTGTCACAGCCGAGACGGGAGCAATAACTGGCATTACAGGAAGGACTGGAAACCGCCTGCTACCTTTGCTGTCTGCCTGACAGGCGGTGGTGCGGAGGGTTTAATATCCTGAACCGAGAGGTGCCGCTTC
>JARYHS010008075.1:16855035-16871035 GCA_031002005.1 Vandiemenella viatica | reverse complement strand
CCATGTTGTTGATTTTCACACCACTGTCTTTCTTCGGCAACATTCATGGTATGGTTGAACATTATCAAGATCCTCATCAACTTTCCTGTCTCTTATGCATATAGTTTACAACCCCTTTTTTTCCCCTTCCTTCCTTCATGAACTGAAACTCCTATGGCGCATTTCCAGTTCTGTGCTACTCACCGAGTTTCCATATTAAAGATAAAAAAAAAATTCTAGGTATGGTACAATATCGTATCCACATTTCTGTAAGACATGTATGGTAATATCCACGGCGACTCCTTTACATTTTTTTACATATTTAGCTACCGTTTGGTATCCTTGGAATATTCCCACTGTTAACTCTGTATCACAGGGCGTAATTCTCTCATCAACCTGTTGCACAAATTCGCTACTTTCACTCACCTTTGATAACTTCTTCTCCATATTTGTACATAACTGATTGAATGCCACGTGTGCCCTTCTGTTTCTTAATGTAGCCCAGTCCTAAAAATTTGTTACGGCATCATCAGAGCTCCCTTTTCGATCACAGTATTCTTACTGAAGCTTTAACTCATCTATGAGATTATCTATTATAAATTTGAATAAATTCTGCTGTTTGATTTAACCCCGTCTTCAGGTACTCATAAATCAGTTTTTGATTCCTGTTAAAAACATTTGATCGATTTTAATAATTTTCTTAAAAAATTTGCAATATTTAATCGTAATCGATGTATCTAATTCGTTATATAATCAATCGATCCTATCTCCAACCTGCTGTCATGATGAATGAAACTTCGTACATATAAGCATGTTGTCATATTGAAATGTTTTCTTGATAACTTCGCTTCTAATTCATCAACGAGCTTTTTATCTTTTGCGAAATTGAGAAAACTACGCATTACAACTACAAGTTACCTTTCAGTCACGGTACCAATACATTGAAGATATCAGAAACATCTGCTAGAATTATTAGTGTGACGTTTACAGTTCTTTCCAAAACATCACACTACACCGAATGTTTGTTCTAGTGTCAGTGCGCATACTTTGAGTACCTCACTCTGTTGCTGTTACATGGCGCTGAGGAATCCACAGATCACTGAGCCAAACCTAGTGGCAGAGTGGTTAAAGATCGGGCGTGGAAATTCGGAGAACACGTGTTCTTTTCCTTGTCCGGCGATACAGGATTTCCGCTTATAATAGCTTTCAGAAATACTTCAGGCAAATGCTTGGATAGTTCCTTCAGAAAAACGTCATTGCAGGTTTCCATCCTGTTCCTAGCTCGCAATCCTTTCCCTGCTCTAATGGCCTCTAACTAGTCTTGAAGCCTATGAATTTTTTTTTACATAAAATAAATTACTGATTAAGAGAATTTTCCAGTCCAGTGAAAGGGTAGGGATCAGAGAACCAACAACGCGAACTGATAGCATGACACTTTAGGTATCTCACCCCAATGTCTTTTGCATCAGTGACTTTTCGTCTATGAGAATACGAGAGCTAAAAAATTGTACACACTCAATCTATTGAAGTACAGGACATGTAGTGTATGCACTGTCTGCGTACCCGTAAGGCGTATTGGCGTACTGTTAATCTCGGTCTTGATGTCGATGGAAATAAGAAACTTTTTTTCCACACTTCGTTTTTTTTCCCTAATCAATGTTTGTAGTATTACAAATTTATTTATAAAATATAAATTTATTTTTCTTTAGAAGATTCATAAATTTTTGGAAGTAAGCATCTTACAAATGTTTGGAACGTAAATTGCTTCCATATCAGACATTTCATGAAAGACTAGCCCTTACCCGCTACTTGGTACGCGTGGAATTAGAATTGGATAAAATACACACCTAATAAGGTGTATCTGTATATGAAACTTATCAACAAATCCCACACAAACTGACTTCGAGAGAAACAAAGGTTGAGCGACCGCTATAAGATTACAGATACTTACACACGCATTCCGTCTGTCTATCACCGGACAGTTTACAAAATTTCATGACAAAATATGTTATTTATTCCGGAAAAAGGTATCCTATATTCTTCCTAATTATAGGTAATATTTCTTTGTCAAACTTCATCAAGATTGATTTAGCCGTGAAAACGGAACACACAGACCGAGAGGCAAAGTTACTTTCGCATTTATAATGTTAGTGTAGATATCTCTTCACAGCCACACACACTTTTCAATAATAAATATAGATGCACATTCTACATTTCTAAAATATTGGTTTTCCTCCGTTAATTGCAACCAAATCATACATAGTTTACGATTTCATGAAAAATAGGAGCAGGCAAAATAGGGTGAATGGATGGAATTATTTTTATATTATTCTACTCTTGCATTTTAAAGATTTTCTTCCAATACTTACGGAACTCATGGAATTTTTAGTGACGATACAAATACGAAACACCCGACCTACAGGAAGGGGTACATTTTCGTGGTATTACTTTTACAGTGCAAGTAACTCTTTCAATATCATTTGTGAGGACCTCACAATCCAGTATCATGCCATTTGATCTCTTCAAAAATCATTCAACAATAATACATTTTTATTGCCGACATATAGTTTTGTTACAAACCCCAAGATTGTTTGTATCATTCTTTCATCATTTTTACAGACCTGGAGCAGGCAATAGCAACTGTTTAAATAATTCTGTAATGAAACTGCGACTTGTAGCGAAGTAGGGGGAAAAAAAAAGGTTCTTGAACTGGGTAGTGATGATTCGATACAAGTAAATACGAGTAAGTACTCGATACTTTGTTCCGATACCGAGTACTTTTCGTATTCGAATTAATTCATTCGATACTTACTCAGTATCGGAAGAAAAGTACTTGTATCGAATCAAAGTATCGAAACACACCCGGTGTTAAATTCTAAACGCATCAACCCTGCTACGCCACTCAGCCGCTCCTACCAAATTAATTTCCCTCTGACGTCCAGTTGGTAACATTGAAAATCAAACAAAATCAGTCTTACTTGTTAGAATAGGCAACTGCCACAGACAATCTAATCTCAAAGAGTTTGTTTTAGGTCCCTATTTCATTGTACTTCGCTGTGCCTGGCCTATGGTCGCTTCCGCGCAGCCCCACACAAAAACTAAAAGATATGATTCAGAGCAGCTAAGTAGCCCATTTGAATCGGAAGAAGAAGCTGCTTCAGCTATCTTTTTACTGGAATGTGACTTCTGGAAACATCGCAAAGAGCTAGCGCACGGCCACAAAAAGAAAACGCACCGCAGTGACAAAGTGTCTCTCTACTTGGGGAGCGTTCATAAACCACGTAGCTCCATTTTGGCTTCTTTCAATGCCCCCTCCCCCCACGTAGCCCGACGTGGCTTTTGGCTCTACCCTCCCCCTCCCCATGTAGCACGTAGATTTTTCCCTATTGATTCCAGAAGACATTTTGTACTGTTTTCTCTTGTTAGACTATCGTATATTACATATGGAGGTAATTAAATGACAGAAATAAATATTTATATGCTGTTAAGTGTTCTGTACCTCATTTTAAATGTGACAAATAATATGAATGAAAAGCTACGTGGCCTGGCTCGAAACCCCCCCCCCCTTTTCCACGTAGCTCTCCACCAAACCCCTCTCCCTTCTCCCTAGACCGAGCTACGTATTTTATGGACGTTCCCTTGTCAAACACTGGAACGTCTCTAAAAAGCAGTTTGTTTACAGAATGGAAGAAATGAAACTTATATTTACTTGTCTGTACAAATACGCACAACAGTATCTTATTGTTGAAGCAACGTCAGTACCGAGTGAATGTTTGTTTTCTAATTCGGCTGAAACAATGACAAACACAAGAAACAAGCTGTCCCCAAAATATTTGGAACAATTGCTTTTTTTGGGAAACCTTCCAAACGCGAACTTCTTTTGTTTAAAAGTGTTAAAATTATAATAAATAAATATTTAAATATATGACAAAATCTTCAAAGTTTGTTTACTATGTGCGCTTTATTATAATTTATTTGATTTTATTACACTAGGTGAATAAAATAAATAATTAAGCAAAATGTTACGTATATTCTTACATTTCGACATTAATTTTAAAATACACAGACGGAAAAAAAAATCCCAACACCAAGAAAAAATTATTGTAGAGTAATGAAATTTGGACAATGCATTTGTCAAGTTAACATGTTTAATTGATTAAATTTTCAAGATCACAGGTTAATTTAAGCTCAAGAAAATGCATTTCAAATGTGAAATACTGTTAAATTAATAGCCGGTGTAACCTCCAGAATTTTGAATGCAAGCCTGCAAACGTGAATGCATTGTGTCATACAGGTTTCGAATGTCACTTTGTGGTATGGAGTTCCATGCTTGTTGTACTTGTGCTGTCAATACTGGGACGGTCAGTGCTGGCTGTGGATGATGCTGGAGTTGTCGTCCAATGATATCGCATACGTGTTCAATTGGAGACAGATCTGGTGATCTCGCAGGCCAAGGTAACATGTCGACACTCTGTAGAGCACGTTGCGAGACAACAGCGGTATGAGGGCGAGCGTTATCCTGTTGAAAAACTCCCCCTTGAATGCTGTTCATGAATGGCAGCACTACAGGTTGAACTACCAGACTGACGTACAAATTTGCAGTCAGTGTGTTTGGTATAACCACAAGAGTGCTCCTGCTGTCATAGGAAATTGCTCCCCAGACCATGACTCCAGCCCTGTAGCGTGCATTCCACTGACTACAAGCCATCGCCGTTTGCGACTCCAGTGGTGTCAAGCCAGAGCTCATTGGAGGACGGAGTGGAGATCTGTTGTGTTTTCTGATGAAAGCAGGTTCTGCCTTGGTGCCAGTGATGGCCGAGTGTTGGTCAGAAGGAGGCCAGGGGAACGCCTGCAACCAAACTGTCTGCGGCCTAGACACACTGGACCTACACCTGGAGTCATGGTCTGGGGAGCAATTTCCTATGACAGCAGGAGCACTCTTGTGGTTATACCAAACACACTGACTGCAAATTTGTACGTCAGTCTGGTAATTCAACCTGTAATGCTGCCATTCATGAACAGCATTCAAGGGGGAGTTTTTCAACAGGATAACGCTCGCCCTCATACCGCTGTTGTCTCGCAACGTGCTCTACAGAGTGTCGACATGTTACCTTGGCCTGCGAGATCACCAGATCTGTCTCCAATTGAACACGTATGGGATATCATTGGACGACAACTCCAGCATCATCCACAGCCAGCACTGACCGTCCCAGTATTGACAGCACAAGTACAACAAGCATGGAACTCCATACCACAAAGTGACATTCGAAACCTGTATGACACAATGCATTCACGTTTGCAGGCTTGCATTCAAAATTCTGGAGGTTACACCGGCTATTAATTTAACAGTATTTCACATTTGAAATGCATTTTCTTGAGCTTAAATTAACCTGTGATCTTGAAAATTTAATCAATTAAACATGTTAACTTGACAAATGCATTGTCCAAATTTCATTACTCTACAATAATTTTTTCTTGGTGTTGGGATTTTTTTTTCCGTCTGTGTAGTATTGATATGAGTAGGTATCGATACTTTGATGGTATCGGAACATCACTAGGACTGGGGTCGAGTTACCACATGAGCGCTACGCCTTACGCTCTAGAGCACGCAGCACCTCCATTCTTCACCGTGTGATTCCCTCCTGATTCCGGGCGCAGGCTGCTACCGTTGAGAATGTGCCCTTCCATGGAAACTCTCTTGGGAAGATGAACTGGGGTGGTTTCCCGTTCCCTCTCCAGTGTCTGTTCGAATGGTGAATGACTGTGGCAGTGAGTGTGTCCAGTACAGACACTTATCTTGTGTAGCATAAAATGAGAGTTGGATAAGGGAGAGGGTGAACCCGGTGCCGGCCAGGCAGGCTTACTCTTCGGAAAGACACCCGAGGGATCGTCAGGTGTAACATGCCCAAGATACTGTCAAATCACCATCAACAGTGCCGTGTGCCCTCACTCCATCTACTCTACACAGAGGTTTGGGGTTTAGTCCAAGACTGTGGCACATAATGATGTGGTTAGGAATTGTGCTCCTCTCTTATCCTGCCGGCCAAGTATTGATACTGGAAATTTCTTCCACGACCAGGACTCGACCCGCTGACCACGTGTCTGCGTCAGATATCGTCATAGTGCGCAACCATCTGAGCCTACGGCCCAGGTACCGCTGTGGACTAATAATGTACAACTTTTAACTCCCGTTTTCTCATAAAACGAAGAGCGAATGAAACGAAAGACATTAATGTGAGATACCTGAGTTTTCACACTATCAATCCGCCTTGTGCGTTCTCCACTCTCCATCCCTTGTATTTTAATCCCATTTGTTCACTTCTGCCCTTTGGTTCTGAGAAAGGTCTCATCGCTAATAAGAAATAAGTAGCACGCGACCAAAAGCTCGGAATTGCGTTATGAGAGAGAATAAATTAAATTCGTTTCTCCGTATTGTCCGTCCCTAATTGGCGAGGGCGGGATATTGCCTGTGGGGAAATGGACAGGCGACCAATAAAACTTGCCGCCTTGGACCGTCTCCAACAACTTTCTTCCCTCTCGTCCGAGTTTGGCAATCTTTATCTTGGCCTCTATTTTTCTCCCTCGCCCCGACTTTAATCTATCGACCTACCGTGCAGAGTCGTAAGCCTTCAGCAGCCCCGCTTTCCTCTAATCTTTCAGTGTAAAACCAACGCACGTGACCATCATTCTTTCAGTGGCGTATGAGCTACATAACTAAATCATCACTCTTTTCGACTTTTATAGTATTTCTGCAAGAATGAGTTTTTCACTGAACTCTGTCAATTTCTTAAAGTCAAAGATCTAAATTAAGCGTAACAAGCAGCTAGTATTCACAGTTAAAAAGAATGGTTAAACCATGCACCAATCAAAAGCATTAGGATTTCAGTACTGTGGAATTTTCAAAGTATGGGATTATTATTGTAGGCTTTGGTTAAAAAAAAAAAACTTCCTCTTTTACAAGAGCCCGAATCTCTTTATTGTCGAACAAAAAATTTTTACTGGACGGTGAATTTGTCGCGGGTTCGCGTATTCTAAGGTCTAGGGTATTGATTTGAAGCCTTTATTCAAACTCATCGTAGTTCCGATTCACATCCAGTTGGACCAGCGAGCCAGATCTCACGCTGCGCCAATGTTATCTTTTGTAACGAAGCACGAAGGTCTCAGGTTGAGCACGTCGCAAGCCTCTGCTACACACGCCTGTAACTCGGTACATGGCTTACGACTGCGTTATGCTACTTTCTTATCGCAGGCTGCGCCTCACTGAAATTTCAGCAGCCTATACACCGCAGCAGTTTTCCGAGTGTGTGGGAGTGCTTACTAAAGGGAACCCCACGGCATATAGAATAGCTTTGCTAAGCTTATGTCAGCCTGGAAACCACCACACTATGCAGTCCCCACTACCTGCACTATAACTCCGCCCTGACCATCTCCACTTAGTCCTAGTGAGCCAATTAACATCATCTTTTATCCCCACCAGAATCCATAATGAGTTTTCCTGTAAACTGGGAGCACACGGCCCCAGGCAGTCCTACTTACACCTCGGACTCGGGAGTCCATCATCCACCACGGACTCGACGGTCCATCTTCCATCATCCAGGGACGCACCGTTCACACCATCAACTAACAGGTACTTAAGGCTTGCTTGATCCACTGTTTGCGTGTTTGTCTTCATAACAGTATGTCCACCGCTAGACAGGAATCCAATGCATTCGCCGACAGTCACTCATTTCGATAGGGTTTATTGTGCCTTGCCCTGTAATCAGTCTACCAATGAAATATAGTTAATATGTCAGCCAATCAGTATATCGCAACGTCAGTAATAGTTCACCAATGAGAGATCAATGAATATTAACCAATAAGGTATTTCTAGTGACAAATCATTCCTTTGATCAATGTAGCCAATAGTGTAACATGTACGCCGATCTGTCTTCAAGTGTAATAAACCAGTAGTTAATAATATGTGTTGTTATCATTCCTAAAAGATTAGTCACCTCTCCGTGAATAAAGATGTATGATAATATTTATGTAAATGTTTAATGCTAATCAGTGAGATTACGCCGTGTATATAGTTTCTCAGTAGCTAAGGCTCAGTTACTTCCTTGGCAATATGCCTGCAGACTACACTCTAAGGTGTAGGCAGGTGCCCAAGCCGAACAACCACAGCTTCCCTCTCTCCAATCTGTCGTATTAAGTGGGAAATTGAAAGGTTTCCGCTCGGCCGATCACACCCACGCGACAAATTTACCTCAAATCATTCCAGCGTTTTCGCAGCGTCTTGCTAACTCTCTTTTGTACAGTGCAACTACTTGTACTTTTTGAGACAAAAATTGGAGAAAATTCATACTTGCCGACTCCAGTATCTGCACTTTTCCAAGCACAGCGGTATGCGAGAATTCCCTTGCACATTACGCGCTATTAACAAAATTTTAGGTAACTGTCACACAAAACTTGAACCAGCACTGTATCCGTTATTTGAATGAGTTTTATCCATCAGCCACGTCTGGGACAGTTAGTCTAGTCTCGTTCAGTTCATATTTAATAGATACCAACTTGTAACGTAGTTCTGTGGCACCACATTTCAATCGCTTCAAAACTAGTGTTAATGAAAATCTAAATAAGACGAATGAACTACATCATTAGTGAAGTGAACTACACTTAATGGTTCCTTGAGGTTTATTACTATGTACACAAAACACTGATAAACAATAACAATTGTGGTACAGTTAGCGGATGACCGTCGAGAAATTTAGCCTGGTCCTGATCCGGGGTAGAGAGAGACGGCTTCTACTTCTCGCGAACTTCCAGTGGTCTTCTGTAGTTGAAGCTGGTTCCGCGGTCAGGCCGGAACTGGCGGTGGAGCGGCCGGCTACGCTTATATAGGCGGCCTGGCGCAGGAATTCCGTGGTGTGGTAGTACGGTGACCTCTGTAAGAAATAGTCCCACTTAGCTTCTAGATGATTCTATTTGTTTTCCTGGTTTGTTTTGATGTCTCTGCGCCTGTTTGGAGTCGTATATGTATCCCGGCGTGCAGGCGCGTTGTGTGTGAGGTCTGCCTGGCAGGGGCCTTACTGGCAGACTGAACATACCTCCCTCCCGGGGGGGGGAGGGGAAGCGATGTCTGCGACGTCTGCGAGGTCGTCTGCCGCGGCGCCCTGGAGCAGACTATGAAGGCTACCTCCAGGGGAGTACGGAGCTGTTCCCCTGGCGATGCGTGCCGACCTGCGTCGTGGTGCAGGTTGTGGTGGAGGTACTTGTGGAGCTAACGGCATCGGTTCGTCGGCGTCGATGGCCGGGGGCTGTACGGGGGGCGCTGAAGATGGTCCCCGCAGGTGGTCGAGAGGCTGCGGCTGAAGGGTGTCGGAGCGACCGACAGGTTGTGGCGTCGTTGGTGGCGCTGTAACTGTCCCTGAGCAACGGTTAGACGGCAGGAGTGGTGGAAATGGCAGGGAAGGAGAGGAAGAAGTGGATGGCCGTGCCGTGGTGGAAGAGGACGGTGCCGTGTGGTAGCGGGGACGTAGTTGGTTTCGATGGCGTCGCACTATCCGGCCATCCAGGCTGACGTCGAACAGTTGGTGGCCCCGGGGCCGCTGGATGACCCCCGGAAGCCAACCGGCCCGGGAGCCAAACCCGCGGGCCCAGACTAAGGAGCCCGGGGTGAAACGGAATGGGCCCGAAGGTACCTGTACTTTGGGCGGGGGTAAGAGGAGATGGAGGAGAGTGCGAGGTTGGCGGCCATGCAGCAATTCCGCCGGGCTTTTGGCCCCCACTGGAGTGGTTCGATAGGAACTGAGGAAGAGTGTCAATGCCTCTTCGAGTTTGTGACTTGTGGTGTATTTGGTCATTTGGGTTTTGAATGTTCTGACTAGCCGTTCCGCCTCCCCGTTAGATTGGGGGTGGAAGGGCGGGGTGAGGAGGTGTTGGATATTGTTGGCGGTACAGAAGGATAGGAATTCCCGACTTCGAAATTGCGGTCCGTTATCTGTGACGATAGCGTATGGTAATCCTTCGATGGAAAAGATCTTCGTGAGGGCTGAAATGGTGACCTCTGTGGTGATTGTGGAGCAACGGACGACATATGGGAAGTGGGAAAAGGCATCCGTCACTAGGAGCCACTGGTGGCCTAGGAATGGGCCAGCGAAGTCGAGGTGAATGCGTTCCCAGGGTCCGGACGGTGCCGGCCAGGAAAGGAACTTTTGAGGGGGGCGGGGCAGTTGTTGGGCACAGATAGTACAGCGCCGCACCATCTTCGTGACATCCGTGGTAAGGCCGATCCAGAATACATGGCGTCTGGCAAGGGATTTGGTGCGGGCAATTCCCCAGTGTCCTTGGTGGAGGGTTTGGAGGATTGTCGGTTGTAGGGATCTCGGAACGACGACCCTCGGGGTGGAATTTGGTTCTGTGCGGAGGAGCACTCCCTCTACTACTGAGAGCTGGTGGCGGATGGAGTAGTAGAACTTGAGGTCTTGATGATGGCGTGGAGGGGAACGTGTTTGCCACCCGTGTTGGATGTGGTGTCGGATGACACGGAGGAGGGGGTCCTCCCCTGTGGCTGCCGCGACTTTTGAGGCCGTGACTGGAAATGTCTTCAGTGCTTCTTGTATGTCATCGTCGATCTGGAACACCAGAAGTTCCGACTTGTCGAAGGCAAGGTCTGGTCCCTGCGGTAGTCTGGATAAGGCGTCTGCATTGGCATGCCTGGAGGTGGTACGGAAATGCATGGTATATCTGAACTGGGACAGGAATAGTGCCCAACGCTGGATGCGGTGGGATGTTTTGGTAGGCAGACGTGTGGACGGATCAAATAGTGATAGGAGTGGCTTGTGGTCGGTAATGAGATGAAAAGAAATCCCATATAAAAGGGAATAGAATTTGGAGCAGGCAAAAACAATAGCTAGCGCCTCTTTCTCGATTTGAGAATATTTAAGCTGAGCAGCCGATAGGGCTTTGGAGATGTAAGCTACGGGGCGTTCCGTGCCATCTGGTAATTTATGAGACAGAACTGCCCCCACACCGTAATCGGATGCATCTGTGGCAAGTATCAAGGGGAGGTTTGGAGTGTATGGCATGAGGCATGCTGCGGACTTGAGCTGCTGTTTAAGGGTGTGGAATGCGGTCTCGCAAGCTGGGGTCCAACGGAACGGGACATTCTTGCGACAGAGGTGGTACAGGGGTGCTGCCACTTGTGCTGCTGAGGGTATAAATTTTCTGTAGTATGAAATCTTGCCTAAAAAAGATTTCAACTGATGTAGATCCTGAGGCCGAGGTAAGTTGGAAATAGCGTCCACATAGGAAAATGCTGGGGAAATGCCTTCCTGAGCGATGATGTGACCCAGGTAGGAAATGGATTGTTGAAAAAATTGACACTTGGAAAGGTTGCATTTCAATCCTGCTGCCCGGAAGCGGAGGAAGAGTAGGCGGAGGTTGGTCATGTGTTCGGCAGCGGAGGGTCCCGTGACGACTATGTCGTCGAGATAGTTGATGCATCCCGGAATATCCTGGAGAAGTTGTTCGAGATACCGTTGAAAAATCGCTGGAGCACTGGCCAAGCCGAACATGAGCCGGTTGAGTTGGAAGAGGCCAGAGGGAGTGTTGATGACTGTGTATTGTCGGGACTGGATATCCAAAGGGATTTGAAGGTATGCTTCTGCCAGGTCAATTTTTGTAAAGTAGGTACCTCCTGCTAGTTTACGGAAGAGGTCGTCCGGTCTCGGAAGTGGATAGTCGTCTACCAGCAGATGCGGGTTGACGGTGGTCTTAAAGTCACCACAGAGACGTAAGCGGCGTCCTGGCTTCTGAACTATGACCGACGGCGTGGCCCAGGGGCTGAACCGCACCGGCTGGAGGATCCCTTCGTCTTGGAGACGTTGAAGTTCTTCCTGAAGTGGTTGTTGAAGCGCTACGGGTACCTGGCGTGCCCGGAAGTATCGAGGCCGTACGTCCGGCCGGAGTTGGAGTGATGCTTCGAAGTCCTTTGCACAGCCGACGCCTGGTGAGAACAGGTCCTGAAACTCGGTGCAAAGGGCGTCCACTTCAGGAAAAGGAACATGCTGAGATACGAGGTGTATGTTATCCTCAATTGAAAATCCGAATAAGCGGAAAGCGTCCAGTCCAAATAAGTCTGCTGTGAGAGAACTGTTAACTACTAAAAAGGGGACTGAACGATGTACAGACTTATACATGACGTTTGCTGTGAATTGTCCCAGGAGTGCTATTTCCTGTTTGTTGTATTTCAGGAGGCGCTTGGGGGCCGGCGAGAGGGGGGGCGAGCCAATTTGCACATAAGTAGTATAATTAAGCAATGAGACTGCTGCTCCTGTGTCGACTTGTAGGCGCAGGGGCTTGCCATTGACCGTAACGTCAATAAAAAGTTTGGATGCTGTGGAAGTGTCTACCTGATTGATATCCATAGGTGCGCCGCTCAACCTGTCTTGTTAAGACCCTGGGCGGCGAGAGCCGGGATTGGCATTGGTGGTGTTGGTGCGGCAGACGGACGCCAGGTGTCCTTCCTTGCCGCAACGTGAGCATTCAGCCCAACGATCCGGACAATTTTCCCTCTCATGTGCTGAATAACAGGCGGGGCAGGAGGGTAGGCGGAGCGGGCTGCGGGATCCGCTGCTGCTGCCGAGACTTGGTGCCCCTGCCGGAACGGGCCGGTTCGATGTCCTTCTGAGGAAGCGGTCCCCGGTTGTGGTGTCGGGAGGAGCGCGACTGGGAGCTCTGGATGGCGGCGACGTCCTGTGTGTCCTCTACGTCAGTTCGGATAGCGGCCACATCCGCCCAGGACTCCAGGCGGCGATCTGCGGCCGTAGATATTTCGAATTTGTAGGCAAGTTCGATGACCTGCTCCAGGGATGGGTCCTCTAACTTGAGGGCGTCATGCCGGAGTGCGGCATCTGGTGCAGCCTGTATGATGTGATCACGCACCATGTCGTCGGCGTAGGATTCGTGGGAACAACGAGTTTGAAACTTACATTTTCTGCTAAGGCCTTGGAGTTCGGCCGCCCACTGGCGATACGTCTGATCGGGCTTCTTCCGGCATTGATAGAATTCGATGCGGGCCGCGACGACATGGTACCGGCGTCTGTAGTATGCATTCAGTGTCGTACAGATGGTCGTGAAGGTGAGGGTGTCGGGGTCTTGTGGCTGAAGTTTGGTGAGCAAGACATACATCTTCGATTGGTTCCAGGAAAGGAAATATGCACGCTGGTCTTCTTCTTTGGATATGTGATGAATTGCGAAGTGTTGTTTTATGCGCTTCTCGTAGGTCTCCCATTCTTCGACGTCGTCGTTGAATGCTGGGAACGGAGGCGGGGCCGTGGGTTGGCGGAGATTCCTGACTTCCGCAATCAGTTGTCTCTGAGATTCGAAGAACTGATGTAGAAGTCCTTGGAGGAACTGTTGCCATTCCGTAGGTGCTGCTGGCGTAGCCATGATGGTCAAGAGTTCTTATCCCAACCTTGTCGCCACTGAAGTGAACTACACTTAATGGTTCCTTGAGGTTTATTACTATGTACACAAAACACTGATAAACAATAACAATTGTGGTACAGTTAGCGGATGACCGTCGAGAAATTTAGCCTGGTCCTGATCCGGGGTAGAGAGAGACGGCTTCTACTTCTCGCGAACTTCCAGTGGTCTTCTGTAGTTGAAGCTGGTTCCGCGGTCAGGCCGGAACTGGCGGTGGAGCGGCCGGCTACGCTTATATAGGCGGCCTGGCGCAGGAATTCCGTGGTGTGGTAGTACGGTGACCTCTGTAAGAAATAGTCCCACTTAGCTTCTAGATGATTCTATTTGTTTTCCTGGTTTGTTTTGATGTCTCTGCGCCTGTTTGGAGTCGTATATGTATCCCGGCGTGCAGGCGCGTTGTGTGTGAGGTCTGCCTGGCAGGGGCCTTACTGGCAGACTGAACAATTAGCTTGACATTTTAAACATTTTTTTAACGATGTAACTATTCATCAGTGAATAAACATTAAAGCACGACGACAGATATGGTCTGAAAGTCTTGATAACTGTCCATGAGTTGTATCCATTACTGCTGTACGCCTCGGCACTCAACCGAAGACACATTAAATGTGGAGTTGTGGTACATCTGCCAGGCTACCTACACTCCGGTCCAGAGTTTACTGGTACTCACAGCAGTTGCAGTTTGACAAATTACTAACTGATTTCGAGTCGTGACCGAACCGTCGTCCAGGGAAAAGTGGCAACGGTTCGCCCGGGCCTTTTCTTAATTGCGTAAGCTAAAATTATGATAAACGTGAAGTGATCTATGATAGATAACAACTTAGAATTCAGAAGCCGTGTACGAGTAAATCGCAAACATTTGAAAGCGGTACATTCATGTTCAGTCACCGGTATACCGACAGCGGCATGGCAGGAGTCACTACAGCCTGCAATGTTCAGCCACCGTCATACCCAAAGTATGGCGTAGGAGGTAATTTTAGTTTCGTATTGCTTTATTGGTCGCGATGTCTTCGAAGGTTTCGGTGTCCGATTGATGGTGTTTCTGTTTGCCGCACATGCGCCTCTGTAGTGGGTACCTCAACCTAACCCTGTAATCCCTGAGAGTACAGGGGGCCTACAGTTTAACGTGGAACAAGAATCACGGAAGCGTCCTGGCGTACGTCACCTTAAACAACAAGCTGTGCCAGAGGTGAAGATCGGGTTAAGGGCCTTCAAAACCCCTTCCAAGACAGGTATTCGAACCAGAGACCTTTCGATCTCCAGTCAGACGCCTTAACCACTGATCCAGCAGGCCGCTGTATAATCTACGTGAAGTTGGTAAGGTGATCATAACAGCTATCAACACAGTTAATGAGGGTAACACCATCAGCTGCAAATTCTACCAGCGTTGCGCCAGCACAGCAAGAACTAAGAACTACCAACAACAGATAATAGTAGCGCGGAGTCGTCCCAAACTCAAACAAAGACGTTATAATGCTACTCGCAATATTGATGCGTTGTAGTCTTATTAAACTTTCAGAACTACAGGTTGATCAGGTTGCCAGTGAGTATCAATTGCCTTATATGAGAAAGCAGATGATACCTTTAACTTCGCTTTTACTGTAGAAAAACATTTAAAATATACATCTGACATTTGTGAATGTTTCAAAGGCTCATTGTATAACAAAAATTATGTAGATTCTTTCCAACGTTATTCCTAGCGTGTCTGCCTGGGGCTGGATGCTCGTACATCTGATAATTCTTGACGTAAACAAAGGTCGCCGCATCCAGAGCGCAAAACAATGGTTCAAACAATCGGCAACCATTAAAAACAAATAAAGTTTTCAATACGAATTGGTTATAAATGGAAATTATCTTAAATGAAATTAATATTGCACTGCCAATTATATAATCTATTTCAGTGCATCTAGAACACACTCAAATACGACAGCTGACACAACATATGTTATTATTCCTTTGTTAAAATGCCAGGTTCGCAATCCATTTAGCCCATTTACAAAGTCTAGCACATTCATTCAATGCAGTTTCATATTATATACAAACCAACAAACCATACATTAAGAAAATACGGAAGATTAACTTATTCAGTAATTATTGATATAGGCGTTAGCTTAATGCAACTTGTATGCAAAATATCATGCTCTCACTACATGAACTTTTGTCATTCTGCTGACCTCGACAGAATCTCTTCTAGCTTGAATAGCCACCAATAAAGCATTTAGTTCTGACCATCTGCAGACCTGACATTCGGAAACTTTAGCTGTGTCAACTGACACTGAAATTAACTTGTTATGAAGTAGCACCGGTGAACACTGACACATTGCGGAAGACATAGGGTAACCATTCCAGGTCATCTTCAGAAGACTTTGCTAGTGAGAGGTCACATCCTTCAGAGCATCTGATTAGCAGCCTAGTGGCTCAGCGATTAAGCCGTCTGATTGTAGATTGAAAGGTCCCTGGTTCGCATCGCTGTGTCGCTGGAGATTTCCATAGGCGCTTAACGCGACCTTCACCTCTGGCACAGCTTGCTTTTGAATGTGAAGTACGACAGAGAAAT
>JARYHS010008075.1:16503999-16854035 GCA_031002005.1 Vandiemenella viatica | reverse complement strand
ATTGAGTTTTAAAAATTTCTTTCTAATTCCTAGATCAATATTTGAAACTAAAGGATTTCTCTTTTTCATAAAGGCTCTTTTTGCTAGTGCTATTCTGCTTTTAACGTCATTCCTGCTTCGGCCATCGGTTGTAATTTTGCTTCCTAAGTAACAGACTTACTTCTCCTATCGTATCCGATCCTATTTTTATATTTAATCTACTATGATTGGTATAATTTCTGCTACATTTCATCACTTTGGTCTTGCTTAGATTTATATTCAGTCCTTCAGTATTTTGTTCATGCCATTCAGTAACGTCTCAATTTCCTCAGCCCTTTATGCTAATAAAACAATGTCATCAGCAAATAGTAGCATACTGACTTTTTCTCCCTGAACACTTACGCCACATGGAAATTTTTCTTTGACTTCCTTCATTGCTTCTTCTACATACAAGTTGAATATTAACGGGGATAGACTACAACCTTGTCTCATATCCTTTCTAACTGATGCATGTCTCTCGTTATTCTCTACTTTTATTATAGCCACTTGATTCTTATACAGTTTATAGAGTATTCTTCTATCTCGATACTTTAGACCTGACTTCTTTAAAATTTTGAACTTCTTGTCCCTACTAACTTTATCAAAAGCTTTTTCTAAATCAACAAACGTCATAGAAGTATCTTTGTTTTTCTTGATCCTCCCTTAAAGTATTAATCTTAAAGACAGAATTGCTTCCCTTGTACCGCGATTTTTCCTAAACCCAAACTGATCTTCACCTACTATCTCTTCTACTACCCTTTCCATCCTTCTGTATATTATTCTGGTCAGTAATTTTGAAGCATGTGATATAAGACTAATGGTGCGATAATTCTCAAATTTGTCGGCTTGTGCTTTCTTCAGAAGTGTGAAGATGATATTTTTATTAAAATCAGTTGGAATTCTCCTCATTCATAACTTTTTGATATCAGCTTGAATAATCTTTCAACTTCTTCTTCTCCCAGGGATTTAAGAAGTTCTGCAGCGATTTCATCGATTCCAACTGCCTTATTTGCTTTCAAGTCATTCAGAGCTCTATTAAATTCTGTCCCCAAAACAGGATCTCCTAAGTCATCAATGTCGACATCACCTTCATTTTCCGTTACGCTATTGTTCAGGTCGTCCCCAGCATACAGATTCTCAATGTATTCCTTCCATCGGTTAGCTCTATCGTCTGAGCTTAAAAGAGGTTTCCCATTAGCAGCTTTAATGTTCACACCTCTTATCTTAATTTCACCAAAAATTCTGTTTGATGTTCCTACATGCAACATCTACTTTACCTACGACCATTTCCTTTTCTACTTATTCACTCTTTTCTTCTAGCTTTTTTTTTTTTTTTTTTTTTTTTTTTTTTTTTGGATTTCCTGTTTATTTGATTTCTAAATTGCCTGTATTGGTCTCTCCCTGCTTCATGCTAAGCATTTTTGTACCATCTCCTCTGATCCATCAGCTCCAAAATTTCTTTTGTGATCCAAGGTTTTCGGACGGCTTGTTCCCTAATGACTAATTTTTCTTTACCGGCATTCATTATTTCAGTCTTTAATGCATTCCATTCGTCCTCGGTTGATCTCCTTTCAGAGTTACATCTTAGACCTAAGTCTACCATTTCTGCAAATTTTTCTGTCGTGCTAGATTGTTTCAATTTATTTGCTTCCAGTCTGATCTGCTTATACTGCTTCCCTATTCTGCTTGAATTTCAGCCTACACTTCATTACTATCAAATTATGTCCAGAGTCTATGTCTGCTGCTGGGTACGTTTTACGGTCTAGAAATTGATTCCTGAATCTCTGTTTGACTGTGATATAATCTAGCTTATATCTGCCTGTATCCCCAGAACGTTTTCAGGTGTATATCCCTCTTGCATGGTTCTTAAACAATGTGTTTACCACAACTAGCTTATATCTTTTACAAAATTCTAACAACCTGCTTCCTCGCTCATTTCTTTCTCCTAGACCAGTGGTTCCCAATTAGTGGTAAGCGTACCCCCAGGGGTACGTGAGGTTTCTTCGGGGGGTACGCGCGGTAGTCTCTTGGCTAAGGTGATCACTAAAATAATTGAAAAAAAATCCACTTTTATCAGCCAAAAGAAACATTACTATCACCCAAATATATTTTAAGATAAACTGTGTTTGTGTCAATTATATTATTGTAATTCTGTGGTTGTGAGAAGCACTCTACTGGGATGAACCAATTCATTTATTTATCATTTCAGCTGTAAGGAGTACGCGCGGTTGAGCTCCTTCTTGCAGTGGTACTCGGGAAAAAATAATTGGGAACCACTGTCCTAGACCATACTTCCTACAGTATTCCTACAAGATTCTACTCAAGGTACGCAAAGGAAATTGCACCAAATTTGATGAAATTATATACCATCTCCTAGGATCAAGGAAAAATACCAGCCGAATGGAAGACCGCTTTCGTAAGTCCAGTGTTTAAAAATGGGAATGTTAATGATCCTCAGAATTATAGGCCGATATCGTTAACTTCAATATTTTGCAGGATTTTAGAACATATCATCTATTCAAATGCCATGCGGTTCTTGGATGAAGGTGAGCTTTTAAACCCAAATCAACATGGATTCAGAAAAGGCCGAAGCTGCGAAACACAACTTGCACTTCTAATTAACGATTTGTGCCGAATTATAGATGAGCAATCCCAGGTTGATTTAGTTCTATTAGATTTTTAAAAAACTTTATGACTGGATGAGATCAACTTTCAACATTGCCAAAGAAGACCTACTCCTCACAATGTGATGACTATCGTATGATCAGTCTAATGTCGCATGTGCTGAAGATATTTCTGCGAATCATACACACTGTAAGGACCAAAACTACTATACCGGGGTGAAGTATAGGTTTTAGGTAGCTTAGCTTACTTGAAAAAATGTTTTCTGAATTTGCATCTATAATTTTAAATGACCATGTTGCCACCTGGATCTTCAACTGTAAAGCTTAACAGCCGCCACAAAACTTATTTGAACCAAAAGCTTAGGAAAGGTTGCAGTTCACTACTAAAATATTTGAGAATCCACTTGATGAAAAACTTGAATTTTATTCCAAAGTAACATTTCAAAAAATAGCAGTTACAGTTGAGTAGGCAATCGAACTAAACTTTTCCAAACAATTGCAAATTATGAAGAGGAGAATTCATCGACCGAGCCCCATTGAAAATTTTACAAGTTCGTAGTCATTACTAGCTCAAGTCCCCCATTAACTACAGTCAATATGGCGGTACATAGACCAACCAGAACTTGCTCCACCTAACCAGCAATCACTTTACCACACGACCGACACATGCTCGCGCAGGTCCACTATACGCAACGTTCCCGGAATAAAAGACGAAATCGAAAGACAGCCAGCCGGCCTGAGCATTCAAAGTTATACCCTCAGCCGCATGCTCTATGTGTTCTACTGCTTACCAAAAATAGTGTGAGAAGGTGTGGTTATAAAATGTGTTCAAAATCTACCCGTATGTAGCCTGGCCCTTGAGGTTTTTAAAAAGTGTTTAGAGAAAATTCTCAAATGATTAGCTTCCTTGTAAATGAATTTAGTTTGAGTGCGCAATGCTAAAAAGTTTCCGAAAATTAATTGGTGAAGCCCCGAATTCTATCTTAATTTGAGCACTTTTTAGGTGATCCTGCTGAATTACAAATTGGTTTCATCATGTTCTACGTTAATTCCTGATTCCAGAAGTGTAAATTTTATTAAGATTGGTGGTGTAATGGCAAAGTGATGAGTCTGACAAAAATCGGGTTTGAAATCTGTTTAGCAGATATTTGGTTTTTAGTTATAATTATTCACGTGTTGTTTATATCGAAAAAGTGAAGTTAATCTGAATTTTCTTTGAATTTAGCTACGTGTTTTCATCGTTGTTTTATTTACGGAAGTGGCTTGGTTTACTTGCAAATAAATCTCGAAAACTACCACGTGTGGTTTATGACGAAATGATTTTAAAAATTGGTTTAATACCTGTTCTACTGCATGGAATGTTCTGAAATTTTAATATGTTATACTAGATTTTTCGTTCTTTTAGGAAATCTACTTTTTAGTCCAAGAAATTACTGAAAACATATGGTTAAAAATGTTGAAAGTGAAAGTGTGCTCAATGAAGTATTTAAAATTTTATTTACGTAATTTACGTGGTCTGAAACTACTGAATTTTACTGAATTTAATCTTCTTTTTTGGCTTATTATTATTATAAAATTACTTTGCTGCATCGAAAAGTGTTAATAATTAGTGAAATTATCACGTAACCAAAATCTATTGTTTACCAGTTGGATAATAATGGATTACCCTATTCCAGGTTAGTTTAAAAGTTCATTTACAAGAAGTGTGAATCTCATATGGGTGAGACCCAGTTTGTCTTCCGAAATGGGCTTGGCACATGTGAAGCACTCTTTTTCTTAAATGTATTAGTACGGAGGTGCAGGGACATGAATGTTGATGTATATGCCTGTTTCATAGACTATAAAAGAACCTTTGTGTGAGGTGTGAAAAGATGATAAAGATTCTGAAATCAACTGGTGTTGACCAAAATGATTTACGAATTGTCAGCATGCTGTATTGGAATCAGACTGCAGATGTCGAAATTGACCAAGGAACATCAGAAGCAACTGCAATCAGGAAAGGTGTTCGCCAGGGCTGTGTACCATTACCTCTCTTGTTCAACATTTATTCCGAGGTAATTTTCAGGGAAGTGTTGGAGAACGAAAACAGTGGGATCACTATAAACGGAAAAGTGATCAATAATATCAGGTATTCATATGGCACTGTTGTAATAGCCAGTGATCTACCTGCACTCCAACACATAATAGACAATTTAGTTCAGCACAGTGAAGAGTTTGGTCTGCTCGTCAACCTTTCCAAGACAAATGTTGTAGTCTTCTCTAAGAGAAAAATCCAGGCAACTTTATCAATAAAAGGCAATAAGATTTAACAAGTGTCCTCCTTCAAATAGGCACTGTGGTGGACGAGCAGAGTGACTTCAAGAAAGAAATCAAATCGAGAATAGAACAGGCCAGGAGACAATTTATTAGCATGAACAAGTTTTTCATAAGATCGGATCTCAGTCTGCAATTGAGAATGTGAATGATTCCTGCTACATGTTCTCCATTTTTCTTTATGGGTGTGAAAGCTGGACCTTAGACCCAGTGGCGGCCCTAGGGCGGTGCGAGCGGTGCGACCGCACCGGGCGCCGTCATATGGGGGGCGCCGAAACTGCAGCGATAGATCGTGTGCGCGAAAAATGAAAAATAAATTCTGCAATAACCCAGCTTGCTGTTCGCATATTATTTTAACACACTGTTCATTCAGAAGATTTTATAAGCGCAAAAGCTTCAGCTTGATGCATAGCCATATGCCGTCATAGAATCGTGTAACCTCGAGTTGCGACTCGAGTTATCTCGAGGTACTCGAATCAAGAAAATCACCAACTCGTCCCATAACTAACACTCTACGGTACCGCGTCTCCCACACCTGTTTCCTACCTCTTGGGCTGTAGTCTTGGAGTTCATTCGCATGCGGGTGCATGTTAATGGGGAGAGATTTAACCCACATATTTATTTCTACCATACCGCATTATACCAAAGGGGACTGCAGTAAACGTTCGTATCGGAAATATTTACAAAGCATAATGTGTCTTTTGCAGACAAGACATGTGCTACCCCCCCAAAAAAGAAATAAAAACGAAGGCAAAACTGAGAATGCTTCAAAATTGCTTGCAAAATTTTTTAGAGTTGAGAAGTCATCTGAATCGTCGTCACCAGAACTAGTTCAACACGAGACGGAAGAAAACGTTATTTAATAGAAGTTCTTCAGGAGAGGCTCATGATGATAAAGAGCAGCATGTATGAGAAAATTTAACTATTGCTTAAACGTCGTCTGTAGTTCAAAATATTACAGAATGGAACATACCAGACATACCACCACCGTCGCCTGTTTAAGGTACAATTTAAGATGATATTTCAGAATGGTCTATCTTTGACTCTGCAGCCAGAATTATTTGAGCAACGGAAAAATCCCCCCCCCCAAAAAAAAAAAAAATCATCGACGTCATTTTTCGAATACGCATTTTCAAAGAATAATGCCAAATGGAGAAACTTATAAAAGAAGATGGTTTGTTTACTTTAAATCTGCAGATTATATTGTTCGTTCTGTTGTTTATTCAACAGAAGGTTTCACTCTTATTGGGGCAAAGATGGATTTGATGACTGCAGCTTCTCAAAAGTCATGAAAATTTCTCAAATCACCAGCGCATCATGCTCCATTGAATAGAAGCGTTGATTCGGTTAAAGAACTTCAGTGTAATAGACAAGCATTTATAAATACAGACTGAAGACGAAATATCACGATAGGGTGTAATCCTCAAATTAATGTACTCGTTTTATATGCAATAATTTCTTGTTCAGAGGAAGCTTCGGATCTGAAACACTAAATACTTCTAATAATGGTAACTTCCTGGCAGGGCCGTATTTAGGCACAGGCTACCTAGGCTGAAGCCTAAGGGCCCGCACCACATAGGGGGCCGCACCACATGCAAAAATAGAAATAAGAAAACATAAAAATATATTAGTCATTATATTCCTGTTGACATCCGTGTGTTAATAATCACTACTGTGTTTTTAATCTTTCTTTATTGCTTGCTTTGGTGATCTTAATAATCTTTTATCGTTTGTTTTATTTTAATATGAAAGTCTACTGTTTCATATTGTTATTGAAACTTTTGAGTTTGTAATTCCTCAGGCTTTTATTGAGGGTGTTTGATTGCAAAAACATAATAAGAAGCGCTTTATCTATCGACCAACAGGCAAAAAATTGAACGTGCGAGCATCACTTACTAATCTTGTTCACTTCAGTCTCGGAAACGATACAGAAAGCAAACGCATTAAAAATGAAGGAAGTTCGTAATAAAAATTTTACAATGGATAAGTCATCTAAATACTTTTCCATTACACTGAATTGAACTCCTGATGTCAGTCGCGTCGAACAATTATCTTTAACATTGTTTTGTTGACACTAACGAAGACTAAGCCCAAGAGCCTGAGTGTTTTGTTGCTTACAAGCCGGAAAGTGACCCTTCGGGAGCTGGACATACTGGCCTATGTATAGAGGATATTTTGCAAAAGTTCGATTTTGATATGAATGATTTTCGTGGGCAAAGATATGACAATAGGTCCAGTATAATAAAAAGAAACAAAGGGGTCTAAATAAGAATTCTGAACCATCTTCGAGCATTTTATAATCTATGTAGCTATCATTAATTTTGGTAATAGCAGGTGGCGCCAAAACATCACTTAAATCGGCTTCTTTGTCCAGATTTCTTTTAAAAACATTTAGTCTATTCTGTCGATCAACAAAGAAATGGGAAGTGGTATCCAAGCACTTAAAAGGACTGTCTCTAAAAAAAACTTGTTTTGAGAATTGAGTTTCTAACTTTGCTGTAGTTCGTTATCACTACTCTTCAGTTCGCGACGCCCTTCTGGAGACGAATTATTCAGTTGCAGCAACAGAGGCCTTGCCCCTGAGCCAGATCATGGACCAATTTAAGTTCCTAGTTCCATAGTAAATATTCTAAGCAAGGCTATGCAGCCTGAAAGTGGATTTACCAAACGCTTCACAATTGCTGGAAATCAGCTCGGAATTTGAGAAAGAGTACCAGGGTTATTCGTCTGCTCTGATAACAGCTAGAGAAATTGCTTCTAAGGGTGGGATGTATTCTTATTATTAAGACAATAAGATACCGAAGAAACCAAAGATTTTTTTTTAGTGTGTGGCCGTAGATGAATTAGCAACCGGGTCCAGAAATACAACTGAAAATGCGTTTGTGAATCAACTCATACAACTATCCAGATTTACAGTTTCGTTCGTTCGTTATACAGTTTCGTTCTTACACATTATCGAAACAATTCCCGAAAAGTCAGAATCGGAATAATTGAGCACACATTTAGAATTAAGCTTAATTGATGGAGAAAAATGTGACATATCCAGTTGTGAATTGATTGAGCAGCTTTCTAACTGAAACTATTGTTGATGGTGCTTGAATCAGCAGAACCAATGAAAGTTAAACTTGTGAAATAAAATGGTTGGCAGGATATGTTTCCGAAAGTGCGGACAGCACTTCGAATTTTGCCAACCACACCTGTAACTGTCGTTAAAGGAGAACAAAGTTTCAGTACATTAAAACTTGTCACAACTTATTTATGGTAAACGCAGACTCTAGATAGACTGTCAGATCTTGCAATTTCACCTATATAAAATAATATTGTCCAAGGGCAAAAGCGAGGAAGATGGCAATCTAGGTCTTTTAGTTATGATTTTATTTAATTTGTTTATTTAAAAAATCTATTAAAAACTATGTGAATTTGGCGGATACATGTGAGCTTTGGGTACGCCATAGTAGCTTAAATAAACTTTTTCAAACATATAGTGTTTCTTTTTATAGTTGTTGTTTATCATTCATTTCGCTGCTACCCTATACTAATCTTTCTGAGGTATGCTTGAGTGGAATACATAACGTATTCATACACGTATTCGTATTTAAATCCCACGGGAACTACTTTTTCGATCGGAATAAAAGTAGATAGCCAATAAATTATTCCAAATTTTGAACTAAGCTGTTCAGCCATTTCGACGAGAAACAGTAAAATCATACAATCATTTACATGAATAATATTAGTTGGATCTAAAAAATGTATGTTATCTTCAGTCTGTCTATAGGAACACCTTAATCATGAATAAGTGACTGAACATTTGGGGCGCCACAATGAGATCTCACACCACCTCAAAAACTTGCTAGGGCCGCCTCTGCTTAGACCAAAATCTAGAGAAAAAGATTGAATCTTTTGAAATGTATTTGTATCGTCACCTCTTACACATATCTTGGGTGCTGAAAGTCTCAAACTAAGAAGTACTTCATTGGATGGGGAAACAAAAAGAATTGCTGCTCACTATAAAGCAAAGGAAAACGCAATATCTAGGACACATTATGAGAGGCAAGATGTACCAGTTACTGCAGCTCATCATTGAATGGAAAATACAAGGGTAAAGATCTGTTGGGAGGAGAAGGAATTCGTGGCTGAAGGACATTTCCATGTTGCAGTTTCACGCTCAGAGTTAGCTATGTGGACTGCCAAGCTCCAATAGGAGAAGGCGACTTAAGAGGAAAAAGGTGGATAAATTTAGCTTACTGGTTCTGTAAATATGTCTAGGAGAATAGGAGAGTTGTGATTTATATTAGAAAATGGTTTTAGTGTAATGCCATTAATTTTTGTTGTTAGGGTTAGCATTTTCAAGCCTGTGGAGCCAGTTGGCATTGTATAAGGAATGGTGGTGTTGATGAATAAAGATTTTCAATAGTAATGGTGTACAAGGTTACATCTGAAATCTTTGGTCTCTTCCTGAAGAAATTGGAGTCATGTGGTGAGACTTGGTGTGTGCACATTTGATCCCCTTACTATGTGTCTAATATGGTTCCATACTGAAATATTGTGAAATGTATCAATAGCTGACATCCAGCATTCATCATAAGTAAGTGATGAGTTTGCTTTCCAAATATATTTTTGTATTTTTCATTAAGTTTGTAAAGCAGAAAAGTACTCAAAGTAACTTTTGTGATGACCTTAACATTGGTTTTCTTATCAAAGTACCCTGTAAAACCATGTTGGAATCTTTAACTAGCTTATATAAGGGTGATTCCAGATTAAGAGGTCGTGAGAACTCTTAAAAATGTACAGCAAAAATGTTAAAAGTTTTATCCGATAATAGTATTTTTTTTATTAAAACAGCTACTGTGTGCATATCTGTGAGCTGTTCAGTCAATTATTCAATTTTTTTTCTTGATTTAGAAGAGATGAGGGGAGGTATTTCATGCAGAGTAGATACAAGACTAACAGGGTAGGATAAAATATAAACAAAGGATGTATTTATGGATTTTAGTACTGGTTTATAAATAGGAAACACTTTTTTTTAGAAATCAACTTTTATTAGTATTGTTTAAGCAGACTATTAAATCAAACTTTTAATATCTCTGCTCATAAACATCTAAGCTTTTATTGAAAGAATAGAAAATCCATTGTCCTTTCATTTTTAAGTTCAGAACTGGCAGTTCTTCTTTAATATGGTCCCACATAATGAAAGAAATATATTATTATCATCAATATGAGATGTTTTCCAGTATTGAAACAGATTTTACAAAAACACTTGAACCTCATCATCTTCTTCTACAGCTGTACACATGATGGTGTTGTGAAATTCTGTGTTTTCATGTTAAAGTTTAAGTAACACAAAATCACCGTTGCTCAATGTTTTTCGCCTGATGTTGAGAATTGCAGTTCATTTTTCCATGTCTTGTCTTGTGGCCAAATGATTCTTCAGAGGGCTGTGGAAATTTTTGAGACTTTTCTATGTTTTGCTGAGATTTTAGTGACCCCAGTGTGTCATCATCAGATTCTGATTCATAAACATCCTCAACATGAAGATGAGGTTCCGGATTAATGGCTGAATAATCCAAAGTACCTAGTACAAAATGACTGCAGCCATCAAGGTCACAGAAGCAGCTGAAAGTCTTCATTGCTTCATTTAAAGGATTACAAAATAACCGGAGAAGGGATGCAAAACATGTGTGACAAAGTTTTTTGTAAATATTTTTTATGAAAAATAATATATTAAGTGTTTTTCCTTTAGATTACAGTTATTAGTCATCTTATTTTGTGAAATATATGAAATTAAATTGTTTTAAAGGATTTAGGTCTATTTTTTTTTTTTTTAAGTATGCTTTCTTGTCATTGCCGCAGTGAGTACCTCTTAACTTGGAATTACCCATAGTCTAGCTCAGACACTTTTTTTTTCCTTAGCTTTTTATAGCCCATGAACATTAAGGTCATTAGAGCCAGGAGGGGATTAGGAACAAGTATAAGGAAGAAATTCACTGATGGCCTTGTGGAGGAAACCATCCTGAGAGAACCATGGTAAAACTAAGTACTGGATGGTCATGCTCTCCGTCACAATTAAATAAATTAAAATCCTTCTAAATGCAAGGCCTACCCACTTGACTTAGTCTCAGTTAGTTAACATTCCCTTAATTAATGAATAATAGTTACTAAGAAATCAATAATTGTTTACATAGGTATCTCAAATCTGTCACACAGTCAAGCTGTCATATACAGTATTTCGTATCAGGATGCCCAGTTACAACATTTCAGTTGAAACTAGTGGCAGGAATAAGAATTTTAAAGTAAAGTGAGTACTTTATAATGAAACCATTATTTATTTTAGAGTTTGTCAATACTTAACAATTAGATTCTGACCAAACCCAGATTTGGTTTTCAGATGGACTATTCTACAGAACCGGCATTCCCTAACAATATTTTAGAAGCAATAAATGATAAAGTACTGTTTGTATGCATATTCTGAATTTTGTTTAAGGCATTTGATTGTAATGTTCATGAAATTTCTGTTCAAAAATTAAAGTAATATTGTTCTGATGGCATTACTAATAAATGGTTTAACTCTTACCTCCTGAATACAAAACAGAAACTATCATCAGGACATTCTGTGCCACTTGCCATTCAGTTTCCTTAATGTGAATTCCTTGCATGTGGACCTGCTATTGTTTTCAATCTAAACTGGGTGTCAAGTCTATAATGGGTAACCCTTCTGTTTTCAATTTTTTGTCAATTAAATAAAACCCTCACTTCCTGTAGTCTACATATGAAGACAATGATTAATATTTTTTATTTTGAAAATTATATTAAATGCTCAAGCCAAAGCCCTATTGCTCCATGACATGCCCTGGACCAATAAATTATGTATTAATTTGTCATTCATTACCAGCTGTATTTATTTTTTGAGTGACTGACTGGATACACATTCACAGCTTCTCAATTGTTGTTATTTGGTTTTTGTAAATCATATCTCTAAGACATCCACCATTTAAAAAAGTTTTAAAAAAACTACAACGGGACTTCAGTCATGTGATCTCAGCGGCCACATATTGGGATTTAGGCATCCACTCATAATTGTAATGAACTGGACACCCATCATTTTGCAGCCACATGTTCTCCTTTGTTGCCCAATACACATCATCTAACAGGCCAGGCATTCCGTTTTGCAAGAAATCTAAACAAATGTGTGCATTTATTATTATTATTAATTTAATGTGATGAAGCACATGCTCCAGTTGCTATTCTCTTAGGAATCTAATTACCCCTTTTTATTTTATTTTTATTATCTTTTATAATTTGAGTGTTAAATTATTCTCCCATGTATTTTTGTGATTTCCAAATTTTAATTTTAAATTCCTTTAGCATTTTTGATAATTTATTCAGCACTTCACTTGGCACTTTGTTTCAAGTCCAGACACCTATAATATTCCGCCCTCCTGCCTTTACCATTCATTAATTTAGCCTGATTTTTGTTGACTTAACCCTAATTATTTCTTTTAATAGTAATATATTAGACTTATCTCCAAAGCTTGTCTAAGTTCTTTGGGGAGATAGACCATATCACTAAAATCAATAGCAGGTTACACCATAGAGCAGTCTATTATAAATAATTTACATTTATTAAAAAAATCATCTTGCATGATAGCACAATTAAATATCACTCTAGATATAGCACAACTCAACTTACAAAGTCTTATACACTTGCAAAAGTTCACTTAAATAATTATTATTAATGAAATTTCAGTTTATCCATGAATGAGAGAAAAAGAGAGAGAGAGATGGAGAAAAAAATGTTCAACTCACTCATCACATTATGCTGTATTGTCTTGTTGGCCACCACAGACCCGGTCACTTCAATCGCTGCCAACCGAAAGATGCTCCTTTTGTTCTGGAGGACCCTTTTACCAGTTCAAAACAAACGGAACTTGGTTCTCAAGGTACCAAGCCTAGCATCTTACCCTGAGAGGTTCACAAACAGTATCTCCAGAAGATCCATCCACAATGGCTGCCCATCATCATATATCCCACATCTCACCTCCGATCTAGCTGCCCAGTTCATGGATTATAAATCATTGTACCAAGATGATCCCTTTGGCGAAGAGACTGTGGAAGCTAGCAATCAACTTATCTCATCTCTAAATGCAGCAGATAAAGATTGCTGGATTAAGACATTAGAAGACAAGAGAGAGTCATAAGGCACGGAGACTTCTGAAACATCTCAACAATGATTCATCGAAGATCACTGGACATTCCAACATCAATGCAAACCAAATTGCACATTACCTACTCTTGAATGGGAAGGTAATTCACAAAAGTAGATCATGTAAAATACAAAGAAAAATGCACAGAAACAGTCAGGAAGAGATGAACAACTGTAAGAGGTCATTTTGAAGACCATTACTATTTGGGGAATTATAGGAATATTCAGTCCTCGAACTATCGGCAATCGGCGATCATTGCCATGCCGAGCGCACTCGAGCAATGACCAGCCAGGAATCTGCATGCTTGCAGTCAGCACCTTAGAGTGCAGTCCCCTTCGTAATTGTAGGTCAGCTGAGACAGCTTGGGAAGTACTAGCTAGCAAGTAGTGTCTTTACTGTCGGACACTGTCGGCGAGAGTAGTCGAGTATACTTCGATAGCCACCTGTTAAGAGCCTGCCACCCTCCCATGCACCTCGCATCTGGGTGACCATCTGCCTAACAATTAACTATTACAGTTCGGGGCTTAGATAAGTTGGTGATAGTTGGAAACCACTTTGCGGCACGCTATAAACTGTACTACTCCGTGTCAGAGGCCAGTAAACTAGTTGAATTGCAAGTCTTGCATTCTACATGTAGTAAGAACTTATGTCAATTTCTATCCTTCAGTCTGTGGTCGTCAATCCACAGTGGTGTCAAGCATTAGCCCAAACAGTCCAACGGTAAGATTCTAGTGAAGCTGCCAGAAGAACAGAAGAGACGCTTCGAGGAGAACTGGAATTCCCTAAGGTTAGTTCGTCAGCACACCTATCCACACACACACCCACTAGCCTTGGCCAATCAGCTGTTGGCAAGCCTGGATGACAAATCCAGATAAATCTTCCTGAGAACATCACAGGAATTAATTGGGTCACCTGAAAAGGCAAGAGTACACTTGTGTAAAATGAAGTTACCAAACATCTCAAGATCTCTGACAGTTGCAGAGCACTTGCAACCTGGTCATGCAGAGGGTTGGAATGTCTGGAGGTCTTTAAATTGATTGCAAACAGGGCAGGTCAAAGTAAAACCTAGTTAAATTGGGTTATACTGATGATACCAACATTAAATGTAAATGTTGTGTGGACCAAACAATGAACTATATGCTCGAGTGCCCTACATGTCTGTCATCCTGCAATGTAGATGGTCTGTTTGAATGGACTTGGAGTTGCTAAGTACTGGGCAAAATGTATTTAAAGTTGTTAATTTCTGAAATGTTTTAATCATGCATTTGGAGTTTATGACTCAAGAATAAAGGACAAATGATTTGGAATCAAAAATAATTTGAAAATACGAATGTGGAATGTGAGAGGTATAAATAATAAAGAATATGATCTGGGCAGGGAGTTAACTAGAAACCCCTTTCAATGTTGCTGTAATTTCAGAAACAAAAAAGAAATTGAAGGGAACAGAAGAAATAGAAAAATATACAGTGATCTACAGTGGAGTGGCACGAGAGAAAATAGCTGCAGCAGGAATGGCAATATTAGTGGATGGAAAAATAAAATTGTCAGTTACACTTTGATAAGTGAAAGGATTCTGACTCTAAGATTGAAAGTAGAGAGAGGCAACCTAACCTTGATCGCCATATGTGCCTCAGAAGAAAACAAACTAGAAGAACCTGAACAATTTTATGAACAGCTTCAATGGTGATAGACAAAATTAGTAAAAGTGATTTCCTAATACTGGATGGCAATTTTAATGCTCGCATTGGAAATAGCCCAATTCCAGAGGTAATGGGGAATAAAGGTGAAAAAAGTAACTGAAAATGGGAAACTACTGACAGAATTTATGTCCTTCAACCAGTTAAAAATTACAAATACATTCTATACAAAAAGAAGATCTCCATAAACTTACATGAATGGCAAGAGAACAAAGGTCTATCATTGACTGCGTAATGGTTAGTAAAAAATTAGGTTCAGAGGTAGTTGACATCAGTATACATAGATATAGTGATATGTATACAGACCACTATCTCGTTAAAGCAAAAATAAGAATACTTGCTAAATGGAGGAAAAGAATGAATAAACAATTACAAAAATATCAATAAGTTTTTAAGACCTGCCTTTTAAAATATGAAGGAATAAGACATCTATATCTAAGCTGATTACAACAGCGCTTACTGGAAAAACCAGAAAATAATGTTATCAATAAAGAATGGGAAACTATAGCTTCATAAATACTGAAAGCAGCATATGAAACCATTGGCAAGAAAAATAAATTTAGAACAAAAACTGGACTTAAAATGTGGGACAAAGAAATTACAGAAGCCATCAAACAAAAGCAAAAGTCTTATCAAAAAATTATACAGGATTGAACCCTATAAAATGAAAATTAATATAAATAAAGAAGATATATTGTTAAGACAATAACAAAGTAGTTGAAACAAGAGTCATGGGATAGATTAATCAGTTCAATAGAAGATGATGTCCATGGTAGACAAGAGATGGCTTAAAAACTTATGAAACATCTTAACAAAGATGAAAAGGAAAGTGATAACATAAATATAATTGAAGAAGAGGCATGGGTAAAGCATTACAAAAAATTAAGGTACAATAGTAATTATAAAGAGGAAGAAAAGAAAATAGGAATTGACCATGTGGATACTAAAGAAATTGATCTTATAGACATAGAGGAGGTTAATGCAGCACCAAGATCATTTAAAAATAGAAAAGCTCTTGGAGTAGATACAATTAATTTAGAATTGATTATGTATGGGGGAATGATTTTGAAATTTAGATATTTACGCTTAATTAATATGTGTTGGAAAAAGAGAATCATCCCATCCCAGCAGAATTGGAAAAGGCCAAAGTAATGTCACGGTTAAGAAAGGATATGGGAATCCATGTGATAACAATTGAGAAATTAGTTTATTAAATATGGGATACAAAATATATGCAAAAATAATAAATAACAGGCTCAAAGTAATAGCAGATGCTCTCCTATTAGAAGAACAATGTGGGTTTAAGAAAGAAAGATCCTGCATAGATAATATATTTTGCCTTAAACAACTACTGGAAAAGAGAAGAGAATTTAATTTAAAGACTTTCATTGCTTTTATAGATTACGATAAAGTAAATAGACAAAAACTATGAAAATAATGCAAATAAATGGCTATCCAGAACATTTAATACAAGTTATTCAAGATATGTATAGAAGGACACAAGTTGTATTAGATCTAGGAAATAAACTTACAGAAGAAATAGCAATTAACCAAGGAGTGCGGCAAGGTTGTAGCCTGTCTCTTCCATCTCAATATATATCTAGAAGACTTAGTTAGGAAATGGAAAGAAAATGTCCATCCTGGTATAAAAATAAGCAACAACACTTATATAAACATTATATTGTTTGCAGATGACCAATTTATCCCCCAGGAAAATGAAGATGGACTTCAAAAAGCAATTCATATACTAAACATTATCAGCAAAGATTACAATCTGCAGTTGTATCATGCAAAAATGAAAGTTATGGCATGGCAAGGGAAATATCCAGTCAGAATTAAAATAGTGGTAGACAATCAGCCAGTAGAACAAGTCTCCAGCTTTGCTTATCTCGGATGTAAATTATCTTTTAAGGAGGATAATGAGGTCAAGAAGAAACTTCACCTATTTCAGTATATCTGCGGAACAATTCAATGAACACTAAAAGGTAAAGCACAAGAGGAAACGCAACTCAAGTTTTATAAAACAATGGCAGTACCAACTCTGCTAAATGGCAGTGAAACATGGGTAAATAAAACACAATACAAAAACAAAATTCAGTCATCAGAAATGAAGTTTTTAAGGTCAGTAAAAGGATATTCCCTAAATGATAGGAGGAATGAGGAAATAAGAGAACAACTGAATGTCTCCCCACTAAATGATAGAATTACCCAAAAAAAAAGGGAAGAACCACGTGCTACGGATATGAAATGACAGATTTCCTAAGCTTGCCCTGGAGTACTATCCCACAGGCAGAAGGGACATTGGAAGACCTAGGAAGAGATGGTCGGAAGAATGATGTCATAACAGGCTTTTGGCCTATCCATGAAGAGGAAGAAGAAAAGACTCGAAAATAACAATGGGAGTTTCTGTAGACAGGTCAGCCATAACTCTTAATTCTACTGGCTAGCTGCTCTGTTTTTCACAGTTCACGGTTGACTGACATCACAGACACTTTCACGCCAACTATCTGAGCCCCCCCCCCCTGCACCACCAGACCACCAAGATGTCTGCAAGCTTATATTCTTTCTCTCTCTTCTCTTTAATATGAAATGTTCCTACATTAAAATTATCAGTAAGTTATTATAACAAAATTACCAATGTACAATTTAACATTACAGATATACAATTTAACATTTACAAACATACAATTTAAAATTACCAATATACAATTTTATATTATTTTAATGGCATTCAGATATTCTCTATACAGCCAGCATCATTGCATTATAAGATTTAACTTCATGGATTGGCAGTAAAACATTGTTTTGTATCAATGGATACATGGATTAATAACATCATGGGATTGAAGTAGGAGTATAAAGAATTACATCCCTGATAATACATCTTCAAGTTAACATAACATTACAATATATAATAGTTTATATTTTGCTTCAAGATACAATATTCACATTTTAACACTAGGTGTTAATTTACAAACATATTAGGTTTTCAGTTTTATTGTAAGTTTCACATGAACCTGGGCTAGAAAGCAAGAGTCATGGTTGTCCCCAATTTATAGGGACACTTTTACCTATTACCACAGCTGGGCACAAAACAGTTAATCCAGTGTTTCCCAACGTGGGGCCCACGCCCCACAGGGGGGCAATTTGGTTTTTTTAGGGGGGCGATTTAGAAATTGACTTGATACGACTTTACTGCTTTCTCTTTGGGTTATTTAAACACAATGCCAGATATGGTTACAAAATATAGAAAAAAAGCAAATTCTTAAAAGAATCACACTAAATTGCCATAATAAATGTTTATTATAAGTCATTTGAATTTTAGTATTTCATTATATGTTTTTTTAATTTTACTTACTGTGTTTTATGATAACATTAAAGTGTTTTCTTTCAAAAACCATCCTATATCAGTTTCTTTAATAACAAATAATTTTTTTTGTTAAAAATTATGTATGGGGGGCAAAAAAATGTTGAAAATGGGACATGACCCAAAAAAGGTTGGGAAACACTGAGTTAATCCGTTAATCGTTAATTAACGAAGTTAAAAAAATTGCGAAAATTTAACTTTTAAGTTAACCTAAAAAATCATTAACAGTCTTCTTAACTTCCGTTAAATTGGACTTCCATTAACTTTAGTCCGTTACATAGGTTGTTGACGTCTTTTCGTTTGTTTGAACTGTGCGCCACGCCACCACTCGTAAACAAAATGTTTTTTTTTTTCAGCTTTGTGAAAAAAAAAACATGAAAAAAAAACCTAGCACCCGTGTTTTTTTTCTAAATTTTGTTTTTTTTCAGAAAACAATATATTTGATAAATTATAGTTTTATTTAAGGAACTTCCATTTTACATGTGTGTTTTAAGTCTTACTGAATCATATAATGTCTCACATAATTATTCATAAGTGTATCTATATAGGTAACATAATTTTATTCATCCTCTATGTCAGTACCACATTCACTAGTATCAGCACTACCAACATTAGTTCAATCGGTGTCGGAATTTTCTGTCTATTCTTCTGTCTCCTCTAGATCCATAACTTCAGAAATAGTTAAATTTTCTTTTACTGGTTGTTCTCGTATTGTACGCAAAAGATTTTGAAATTGCAATTTTAAATAATGAGCAAAGTACACACTGTGCATAAAGACTGTGCTGATAATTCTGTGTTACGGTCTTTTAAGTTTGAATTAAAATCTATTATCATACAAAATAGGAGCTTTACTTCTTTTCAATCGTTTGTTTACACCAACGGTTGCAAGGAAACGATTCATAATTACGGACCGTGCACAAACTACGTGGCTCGGTCCAGAGGAAGGAGGGGTTAGCTGGAAGGCTACGCTGGGCTACGTGGGGAGAGGGGGGGGGGTCCGAGCCAGACCACGTAACTTTCCTTTCGTAACATTTTTCACAGTTAAAATGAGGAACTGAACTCACAACAGCATGTGAGTATTTATTTCCCTCAGTTAATTATATCCATATGTAATTTACAATAGTCTGACAAGAGAAAACAGTACAAAATGTCTTCTGGAATCAAAACAGAAGAAAGCTACATGCTACGTCGGGGTGGAGGGGGGGGGGGCAAAAGCCACGTAGGGCTACGTGGGGGAGGAGGGGGAGTTCACAGGAGGCCAAAATGGAGCTATGTGGTTATGCATGCTCCCTTACTGACAATTTATTTATTATTTATTTATTTATTTATTTATTTATCAATCTTGTTCCATGGATCCCTGCTGAGGAAGTACCTCTGGGATGTGAAACATGTCATTGTTGATACATATACACATAATATGAGTCATATCATAGTAAATATATATATATATATATATATACATATTTTACAAATACAAGAAATAATAATAAACATACATTTTTGCAACTGAGATTTGCTAACGTCATAATGAGTACAATTAATTATTTTCTTCAAATTCTTGAATGGAGTAGAAGGAGTTGCCAATAAGATAATCTCTAAGTTTTTGTTTGAATACATCTTTATTATCTGAAAGCTGTTTTATACGATTAGGTAGTTTATTAAACAGATGTATCCCAGAATAATTAACTCCTCTTTGTACTAATGACAGAGATGTTTGTGTTTTATGCAAGTTATTTCTGTTTCTTGTATTGAAACTGTGTACCTGTGAATTAGGTGTAAACAGGTAAATATTTTCTATGACAAAGCTCATGAGAGAATATATATACTGAGAATACATTGTAAGAATATTGAGTTTCTTAAAGAGTTGTCTGCAAGAAGTTCTTGGTTTTACCCTACACAGAAACCTAATAGCTCTTTTCTGTGCTATGAAAACTTTTTTACTTTGTGAAGAGTTTCCCCAAAAAATTATGCCATATGACATTACTGAATGAAAATATGAGGAGTACACCTGTTTCATTAATTCTAGATCTGCTGTTAGAGAAAGTGTTCGTATTGTGAAGGTGGCACTACTTAACTTTGCCAGTAGTGTAGTGATATGATCATGCCAACAGAGTTTCTGATCTATTTTAATACCAAGAAATTTTATACTCTCTGTTTCTAAGATTGTGTTGTTTTTATAGTTTATACATATATCTGGCTGTGCATAGTTTTTTGTTTTAAACCTAATATAATGTGTTTTTTCAAAATTTAATTTTAATGAATTTGCCTTAAACCAATTTGCTACTACTCTAAGTACTTCATTTACATTAAATTCTATAGTACTGTTTGGTGTTTTACGCACAGTCAGGTTAGTGTCATCTGCAAATAAAACACTCTTAACTTTGTCGGATAAATTTCCAGGAAGGTCATTGATGTATAACAGAAAGAGGAGGGGACCTAAGACAGAGCCTTGTGGAATTCCATGTTTTATTTTCTCCCAGTCTGATGAAGCACCTTTACTTATTTTAGAATCAAAAATTGAAACTTTTTGCATTCGGCTTTCAATGTATGATTTAAACCATTTACCTGCGGTCCCAAGAATACCATAGTATTCCATTTTTTTCAAAAGTAATTCATGATTTACACAGTCAAATGCTTTTGCAAGATCACAAAATATTCCTACAGGATTCATTTTATTATTCAGTTCCTCAAATGTGTTATTTAAAAATGAATATATAGCCATTTCTATGGATGATCCTTTTTTGAACCCAAATTGTGAATTAGTTAGGATATTATAGTGTGTAACATGTTTTATTACTCTACTATACATGACTTTTTCAAAAACCTTTGAGAATGTTGAAAGTAATGAAATGGGACGATAGTTGTCTACACATGTTACGTCTCCTTTTTTAAATAATGGTTTTACAACAGCATATTTTAGTCTATCAGGAAAAACACCTTGTATTAAGGATTCATTACAAATGTGAGCAAGTACATGACTGATACAGTCTGAACATCTTTTCAGTAATTTACTTGAAATATTGTCATAGCTGGAAGAATTTTTAGGTTTTAATTGTTTAATGAGTTTATTTATTTCTGAGACTGTTACTGGTGGCAATTTCATTTCCACAAAGCTATTTGGGAAAGCAGTCTCAAGAAGCCTTAGAGCACTATGTGGGGATTGCTTTTCTATGCCTAATTTATCTACTACTGACGTAAAATGTTTGTTAAATATTTCACAAACCTCCCCTACTTCGCTATACACATGTCCATTTTGTTCTATTTTTATGTCTTTAGAGTGATTTACAGTTTTTCCTGTTTCAGTCTTTATTATATTCCATATTGTTCTCATTTTATTGTCTGAATTTTCTATTTTCGCCGATATGTACTTGTTCTTGGCCTTCCTTATTACATTTCTTAGTATTTTAGAATAAAGTTTATAGTGATCTTTCAGCGCATAGTTATCTGATTCTCTCATTTTTAAATAAAGGTCCCTCTTTGTTTTACTAGAGATTCTAATACCCTTTGTTATCCATCCCATGCCCAGTTCATTGTTTGGAGTGTTGAGAATTTTCCTTTTTTTGAAACTACCTTCAAAAAGTGTTAGAAATATATTCAGAAAGGAATCAAATTTCGCATTAACACCCTGCGCATTATATACTTCTAACCAGTTTTCATTGTTTAAGGTATCTATGAAGTGTTTTATATTATTTTCACTAATATTTCTTCTATAAACCCAGCTTTTCTTTATCTGTTTAACAGTGTTCCTGGACTCGATACATAATAGCTGGGCATCATGATCTGAGATACCATTTATTACTGGATGTATGCTGTAATTACTGCACTGAGAAATATCCATAAAAAAATTATCAATTGCAGTCCTGCTATTATTTTGTATTCTCGTAGGAAAATTTACAAGTGCTGTTAAGTTAAAAGACAACATCAAGGCTTCCATATCTAATCTATCATTGCTGTGATTTAGAAAGTCAACATTGAAATCTCCACATAATACTATTTGTTTGCTATTTGTAAAACTTAGTAGCAAAGACTCTAAATGAGATAAAAACAGTCTGAAATTACCTGAGGGGGCCCTGTAAATTGCTATCACTATCAGCTCTTCCTTATCATATTCTAGTTTAGTAACACAACATTCAAAGTGTTGTTCTATACAATACTTACTTACAACTACACTACTGCATGAGTCAGTACCACTATACTCTGAGAGTTAACTATACTCTGAGAGTTAACAAGTATACGAATATAAGGAAAGCCCAATAAGTAATAAAAAGAGGCAAAAAACAGTGGATAAATTTTAAATTCCTAATTTTTTTTAAAGATCTGTAGATATTTTTGTAGGGTTGGCAGCACTATTTCAAATAGCAAGTAGCAATCCAAACAATGGCGAATGGGGATTCCTTCTCGCGCAACCTAGTCTTTTCGGGAAATCCCCGTTCATAAAGAAAATTTCAGTCAATTTTGCCAATATTTTCGTAATCTTTTTTCCTACTGAACCAGATAAATATAGTAGATTTTAAACTGAGAGAAGTACTTAGAATAAACTCTAAAACAGTCATTTTAAACGATAACTGCCTTACAAATTTGAGATTTAGTAGTTGTGAAAAAAAACGTGTTCCAGAAAAAAAACATGTTTTTTTTTTTCAAAGTTTTTTTTCATGTTTTTTTTTTTCAAGCCAGAAAAAAAAACCGTTTTTTTACAACACTAGGCGTGACTATTTTATATTGTGAATTCTGCAAACGTAAATAAACTAAAAAGCGTCATAACCTATCTTATTGACAAATCAACATTATTATCTGTAATGAGGTGTATTTATTACTACAAAATGTATGTCGTTATTATACGTTTAGTAAAAACATCGCGTTCAGTTGGTGTTGAAGCAACAGTGACGGATCGGCAGTGTGTGTCGAAGAGGTTAATCGGACAAACTGTTCGGCCGTCAAATCGGGCATTACTCGGACGAAATTCTGTGCCAGTGGATGACCGGCCGCCTGATCGATAGTTAGTATCGCACTGGAGTCTGCAAACACTGTTGCAGATCAGCAAAAAACTCAACTTTCAGTAACCAGTGCGAAAAAATTCAAAGAAATAATACATAAGTTACGAAAAAGGTGATGTGCAATTTTAATTCGAAACATTTGTGTCTTTTTTAAAAAAAAAAAAAAAATAGAAGCTAGTTTGGCAGTTTCGGCCGTGTAATGTAAAAGGATGTCGCTGACTAACTTCCGTTCTATTTGTTCACGTAAATACATGCAGGCCATGATTTAGTGAAACCAGGCCGGGTCGTCTAAAGGGGCCTTTAGGTCACAGGTAGACCGTGGCACAAAGGTAACCGTAATAGGCATTGGTCGTAGATTTTAGGTTGGCCGCAAATTTCACTGGTCGCAGTTTTCACATATTCAGGTGTCCCAGTCCAACTTGTTTTCTATAATATTGTTGCTTTTCACTCTGCATTCATGGTTTATATATATATATATATATATATATATATAAAATCACGAGTACCTTATTTGTCTCTCGTAAGACAATTTGCATGTGTTATGTTGATCACAGTCTCAACAAAGATAAAAACAGACAGGAATACCACTTTGTTGTTGTGGCGATAGCGTAACCACAATTTTTTAATTTTTATAAATAAATCCACACTTGCATCATGGTACATAACACCTTGAGATAGAGAGCAGTTATACCTACCGTACTATAATACTAATACATCAGTACAACTTTTGACTAGTTAACTTTTAACGGATAACTTTAACTTGCGTTAAATTTATAAACATTTAACGCTTTAACGATTATCGAAGTTAACTTTTTAAGTAGCGGAATAATGACTAACGAAGTTAACGTTTGGATTAACTGTGCCCACCTGTGCCTATTACTGTCCTATATCATTGCCGAGAATTGCAGGAGTAAAACAATTTCTTCCAGGAATTTTGTTATTGCTTTGTAGAGGGCAACATCTTCCAAGACCAGGAGGTGGGTCACGTTTAGTGGTAATTGTATTCCTAATCCCACAAGTTGCTGTATAAATTGTGTGCACTCCCACCGTATTTCCTTACAAGCAAATAAGAGGTGGTTTGGTTCGCATTTGCTGATTCCTTCACAGGTGCAACTTGGTGTGTTCAGTAAATTAATGTGGTATAAGATTTTGGGGATGAGTCCATGGTTAAATTTCAATTGCCACATGCAGTGGCTTGTTACACTCCTACCGACATTGAAAATTTTCGCCCTACCTTTTGCATGAAATCAAGTGCCAGCTTGTGGTACTGGTCATCTTTCCCCTTCCATGCACTATTCCTAATTCTTCAACCAATATTCCTCCAAGCCCTATCACCAACATATGCCTTCTACATTCCCCCTTTACCCTTCTGCTGTCCTCCAATGATGCCCACTCCAGCTCCTTTATCATTTCAGATACTGACTGGGTCCTGCGATAATTTGCAAAAACAAATCTAGCTTCTCTTCTTTTGACATCCTCCAACTCCTGTGTTTTATAACCAAAATGTAGGTCACAAGCTACACCACCATATTTAACCAATGGTCCGACCAAAGTTTTCTAACCCGATTCTCTAACTTCTTCGGTACATCCTCTTATTGCCCTATCCAGTAATTATAGGATTTTGTAACCTTTTCCTACCACCTGTCCAATATGCTTTACTGAGTTGAGTTTATTATCAAATGTTATGCCAAGAAATGTACACTTCCAGCCTTCAACAAGCAATTCTGACCCCCCCCCCCCCCCCCACTATAATCCTAAACAATCTTTAGTGTTTTATCTATATTTCATTTAAATTAATTTAATTTAATTGCAATGGAGCACAGGCTCCGGTGGCAATTTCCCTACACACCCATCTTCCCCCTATCCTGCACCTACCTACATTTGCCCTCTACAAATTTTATCTTTAAATTCCTTCAAAGTTTTCGGTAAATTATTCATCATTTCTCTTGGTAACTCATTCCAATCCCTGACACCCTTACCTAAAAAAGAGAATCTTCCCACACCCTTGTGCCTGAAATCGAGTGCCAGCTTGTGATCATGGTCATCTTTTCCCTTCCATGCACTACTTTTCATACCTATTGCAATATCTTTCCATGCCTCATCACCAGTATATGCCCTGTACACTCCCATGACCCTCTTCATCCTCCTCCTGTCTTGCAATGAATCTCATTCCAGCTCCTTTATCATATCCGTCACTGATTGCATTCTGCGATAATTTCCAGAAACAAATCTAGCAGCCCTTCTTTGCACCCTCTCCAACTCCTGTATTTGATATGTAAAATGAGGGTCCCATACTACACTACCATATTCGAGCAATGGTCTGACCAAAGATTTGTAACCCAATTCCTTGACTTCTCTCATACATCCCCTCATCACTCTCTCCAACAAGTGCAGAACTTTGAAACCTTTTCCTACCACCTGTTCTATGTGTCCTGCCCAGTTAAGTTTGTTATCAAAAGTAATTCCAATATATTTACATTTCAAGTCTTCAGCAAGCACTTCTGACATTTGTTGGCATTTATCTTAATTCCATGCTGACCTATCATTTAGGTATTCCATCCAGGTCACCGTGCAGCTGTATTGGTAGATCACATGGCCCAACCACTTCCACATTAAGTATCCCAGTCCACATAATAATTTTTATTTGTCTTTTCTCTTAGGATTTGATGATTTTTCGATCTGCCAGCTGTGCCGTAGACTGCGACTAAAACTTGAAAACTGAGTCACTTTTGTTAAGGCCAAATTTTTATATTTGGTAGGTCACAATAATGTATTTTGACAGTTAAAATGTAATCTTTTATTTCTGGACACCCTGTATAAATGATTTCTAAAGGTTACAAAAACAACAACAAAATGTATCCTTTTTCTAAATGACAATCATAGGAATTAAAAAATTCTCTCATAGAGTAACACCAGACATGCACACATTTGCATGTTGAACACAGTAAGAGACAGCTCTCTGACTTGTTGAAGCACTTAAATGCAGCAACATTAAAAATGGGTACAATTTCAGAAATAGGTTTTTCTTAACGTGAAGAATCTGGTTTATTTTGTTTATTCTTTTTTCCTTATGTCATGTACAATTCATGGACCAATTCAAATGATAAGGAACTTAACTAGAACTTGAACTTAAAAGTGAATGACAAGAATTATGATTGGGTTTAACAAAAGGACTTTCCACATAAAACTGATCAAGAATTTAGGTATTTTAACAGCAGAAAATATTTATAAAGGAATATTACTTGCAGTTACTGGAATTCTTTGTCATGATTCACTATCACAAGTCTGCATTTCAACAGAATCTGGAATACCCACCTGCAACAATGAATCATGACACTGAAATTGAATCTCAGATTAAAGGAACAGAATATCCAACATGTGATTCCAGGATATAATGCTGTGCAACATGGAAGTCTATTGGATAATGAGCACGATTTTTTCATTCCTTTAATAACTGATGAGCCTTCCAATGCCATATTTTCCCTTCTGCATCTTATTTTTAACTAGCAAACAAATTGCTACTGACTCTATCACAAGTACAAAATTATCAGATATCTTGAGCCAAAGTAAATTAAATTGAAACAGAATCTGGGTGCTTTTAGCATAGTGAACTCTTCTCTTTTTGTGTTGTCTGAGCAGCATCACAACATTGAATCAGGGCAGCATTGTCATGGACCTGTGGCAATGAATCATGTCAATGGATCCCTGTGTTTAATCATTCTAATTCTGTTCTGCGTGAAATAGTAACATAAATAAGAATCGTGACTTTCCCAGCATATTATTGCAATGAAATCTTGATGTGAAGATTTCATTGCTAAAAGAAACATAATAGCATTTGAAGATTTCATTGCTGAAAAAAACATACACTGTCCAGTCACATTAATGTAACCACCTCTCAAAAACCAGAATAACCACCTTTGGCAGAGCGGACCACTGTGAGGCATGCAGGAAGAGAGTCAGTTAGGTTTCTGAAGGTGTTCACTGGGATGTTGGGCCATGCAGACTCCAGTGCCATGGCCAGCTGCGCTAGATTACGCGGTTGAGGATCCATGGCGCCAACAATCCGATCGAGGTGGTCCCACAGATTCTCGATTGGGTTTAAATCCGGTGAGTTTGCTGGCCAGGGGAGTAAGGTAAACACATCCTGGTGCTCTTCGAACCATGCACATACACTGCGAGCTGTATGACACATCGCATTTTCCTGCTGGTAGACGCCATCATTCTGAGGAAAAATTATTCGCATGTAGTGGTGGAAATGGTCCGCAAGGACAGATACGTACTTGTGCTGATCCATCGTGCCTTCCACAATGATGAGTTCACATTCCCCAAACCATAATGCTCCCTCCTCCACCCTGGATCCTTCTGGCAATTGTTGCAGGGTGTTTGCTTTCAGATGTTTCACGCCGTATGCGCCAACGTCCATCTGACCAATGGAGCATAAAGGCCACCTGTTACCACTGTGTGGACATCCAGTTGCGGTACTGGCATGCAAATTCTAGCCTTCATCGCTGACGAACAGCAGTCAGCATAGCTGCATTAATCCGGCGTCTGCTGCGGAGGCCCATGTGCAGCAACGTTCGCTGAACCGTTGTTGAGGATACACTCTTGGATGCCCCTTGGTTCATCTGGGTGGTCAGTTGCTCAACAGTTGCACATCTGTTTGCCCGAACGCATCTCCGTAGCCTTCGTCATCTATACCCATGTTCAACGCCGCTGATTTTGAATAGTGCCATTTTGCCATGCACGATATACTTTCACCATGGCGGCATGTGAACAGTTCACAAAATTATCCATTTCCAAAATGCTTCCACCCTTGGCCTGAAAGCCAATAATCATGCCCTATTGGATGTCGGATATATCGCTACATTTCTGCATAACGCCAACGATTGAAATGCTTTCCGATACCCTAGGACATCCTTTATACACACTCCACTGTAAAGTGCTGCCACCTGCTGTAGCATTACCGATAGTGTAATAACATCCTTGAAGTAGGAGTTCCATGTCACGGGCCGGTTAATACTCTTTTAAGGAAGTTTCCATAACAACGAGAGGACTCACAGATACTAAGAGATTGCATAGAGCAGCGGCTAAGGAGAGCTTGCTAGGAAGAAGTCCGATAATGTATTTAAGATGATGTACTAAAATAATAAAAGTGTGATTATATTGTGAAGAATAAAATAAAAGATTAATTATTTGATTTAACCGCACAAAAGTAATACTATGATAAGATAATCTGAAGATAAAGTATAAAGAGAATCACATCGTAAATACAACACGGCACATTTCTTAATGAATAAACAAGCAACTGTTTATAAGAAATGCGAGATGGCGACCAAGACAGGACTTGTTTTAATTAATGATTAAATTCTGAACTGTTTATAAGAAATGCGAGATGGCGATCGTGCAGTGGACTTGGGTGCTGCAGAAAGAATAAAGAATTACTAAATAAATTTACGACTTTGAGTATATAGCAGACCACAACAAGAAAGAAGAGAGGAGAATCCTTGGAATTTGGAAACACGCAGCGCTACTAGCGGCCGAGCGGGAACCAGCCAGGGATTGTCTCTGTTGAAAACGTCCGCCGTAGAAACTGACAGCGACGAAATACGTTAAAGTTACTGTAAGTGTTTTCAAGACCTATCTTTTCGGATTTTCGTTGTTTATTCAAATAATTTATTATTTCACGTCATTTTTATTGATACTAGTTGTGGGACATGGGTATTGCAGAATGGCTAATCAGATGCCAGGTGCAATGGTTATTAGTGATCCTTCGGGATCTGTAAATAAGAAAAATGAAATAGTCACTGTAAGTGCATTAGAAAAAATACTGTCTCGATTTGGGTCGCAACTAATAGCACACCTTACAGCTACACAAACACAACTTAATACACAACTTACTACACAACTTACTACACAACTTAATACACAACTTACTACACAACTTACAGCTACACAAGCACAACTTACAGCTACTCAAGCACAACTTACAGCTTTAGAGGATCGAATAATTAGATCAGAAACTGATGTACGGCAAAGTTAGATAAGTATATAGAAAGGGCTGAAAAACAGTATACAAAGATAAATGAGGAAATAAAAGTATGCAATGAGAGTCTAGTAATTAGAGAGTTTGAACAAAGTACGAATGCCATTCACTGTGAATCATTAGGTAATACAATTGAAAGTAATGATAGTAGGCCTATTACTGTTAAGGAAAAATATGAGACGAATGATGTTACAATTAATGATGAGGTAAATCATGTAAAGGATAGACAAATTGTCAAAGAAGGGGGTCATATAAAAGAGATGGAAGAGACTTTAATGAAGGTAGAAGGATTAGGTAGTTTGATGATTTTGAAGGATGTAAACTGTGACATTTTTTCCATTGTTGGCGAGAATTATGTTTATGATTATGAATCAAAGCAATTAAAGAATAATGGTGTTGAACATTTTCAGAGTTCTTTACATATTTTTGAAGTTGGTTTGCCATGTTACTCTTCTGGCAAAGTAAGATTAACTGTAAACAGAAAGTTGTTTTGTATGAATAACTGGGAAAAAGTGAACTGGAAATATAGAAAAAAGGTTTTCTCTTTTTGTAGAGGAGTAAGCTATGCTTACTGCCTCATCCTGTGTACAAATTCAATCAGGATATTGAATCTACAACTCAGAAAATGATGAATTAGTTTAAGGTGAAGGAAAAGATTTAACACTAGTGCAAGGCACAGGTGTGTAAAGATAAACTCCATCATATTGGAATTGTAGTGACTGATTTGTCGGATGGCTGTGTGTATAGTCTGTACCCAGTCACTATAGCTAAGACTTGCGACGTATTCTTCTTCCGCTACGCTGTTAGTCTTCTTTGCTTGTCTGACACCTAGAAATATTAGCTGTGGGCTGCATGGGAACGGAGAACATACGGCTTGCATTCGTTGAATGAAATACTGAAGTCGTTAACCGATGTTTATTGCAACACTGGATACTTGTTACAAGGAAAATACATCTGTAACTTCACGCGAACGTAATGCCAGCAAACTAGGTATGTTGTAGGAAATATCCTACGACGTGTGTAAACGAGAATCTTGGCGGGAATCGCGTCCGATTGGTATCGCCCGAGGCCGAGCTGTCGCTCCTAGAGATCACACACGAATGTGGAAAAGTTACAGGTCGTCTCTCAAGGTGACCTTCGCCACGCGAGCTATTCTGCCACGCGCGTAAAATTCATGCTGAGCAATGACAGAACATCCGCTCGGCTTCTGCGGCACATACGACTCGCTCGGACTCGACAACTAAATACAAGATTTTTAATATAATAAAATGCGTCCCTTACATCCTCCCACAGCTGAGGAATCGTGTACCTCCTGGGACACGCCTTGAGGTCTCAAAATTTCTGAGAATCTCTACTAGCAATTTGCTCAACATTAAGGCGTTTATAAAATTATAACTCAAACATGAAAAGCAAGAAATCATCGCACTAGTAATTAAATCATTGCCTAATTGACTATAGTCTATTTCAAATGGTTTGTAGTTAGAACAATCAGTATAGAGCAATTTGTGTAAACAATTGGATTATGGCAACTGCAATATTGAATTATCTCCATGAACAATGTTGGTTATAAAGTGGCTCACAATTAATTCCGCTACATTTGAATATGTTATTAGGCAAATCTAAGAAATTGATAAGATTGAAGAGAATTAATTAAAATGTAGTACATGATTATCGTCAAACATAAATACTATCTTATTACGCTACTAAATCCCCATCACACAAAAGAATGAAATTGTTTCGGCTAAGTCAACATATATAAAAGCTTCCATGTAATTATGAAATCAAAAAACAATTAATAATTACTGTCATATGAATGCTGGAGTTCAAAAATATTTCTGATATTTAATCATCATAGCATTGAAGCATCTTAACTAGTCATTATACCTGTTCCCCAATACTTCCCTTTGAATTATCTACATCACATACAAAATATATTAGTAATGAAAAATGATTCTATCAGTCTCTATAAACATATCTTCAAGAACTGTTTTCTTTTCATTTTCTGTTTTTTTTTCGATTAAGGATTATTGCACTGTTTCAATGGTTAGTAAGGATATAACTTGAATAGCATCGTACTCAGTCCTTGAGTTTTATTCCGGGCTGTAGCTGCACACTCGAGGGTACGGCCGGAAGATCTCGCTTATCAGAAGCTGCGTAAGCGGTCTCTTGTTACTACCCTGCAGCCTGCATAACCGCTGCGTGCCTGAAACCTCGTGAACAGCAGTAAAATATTCTGGAAATCCACAAAGTAACCGAGCCATGGCGAGGTTGATGGCACCATGTGACTAGTTCTTTGTGGGCGGAACAAATAAATTAAATTTTAAATATAGTGCTAATGACAAAGATTACAAATACAGAAAATCTGAATCAGTTTCCATTTGCTACTTTTAAGTATTGTTCAAGGCACAAATAAACATAAAATGACTATAGATGCAGTTATAATTTTACTGTTAACTTGATCTCTGGGATCTCAAATTATAATGGTTAGTTTTCTGAGATGTTTAAGCTGTAGAGTCAGGCTTCTTGCTGCGCAATCCATATGAATGTGTGGTAGTTTTCGTCTCCGAATTTACTGGCTTTTTCACTGGCTTGACCTGTTGTGTTTTGTTATCTACTGGTTTGATCTGTTGTGTTTTTGTATCTACTGGTTTGGTCTGTTGTGTCTTGTTATCTAATGGTCTGGTGGTGTGCACAATATTTTTAGGTATCCCCTGATACAAACGAAGTCTGTTTTTATGAACGACTGTGGTTCTATCCTGTTATTGAATTCGTGCCGTTACAGGTGAAAGAAGTTCTTTAACTTGGTACGGTCCGAGCCATCTAGTAGTGAATTTTTTCGACTCGTTCTTCCTCATGAATGGTTTACTGAGCATAACATAATCTCCCACATTAATACTTTGCGGTTTCGCGGTCTTATTGTACTGTTTGGCCTGGGATAAAAAAGCATGATAGTTATTACGTCGTACCTCAGCCCATAATTTTTTAAGCTTAAAAGCAAGACTTTTTACGTTTGGATTATCAATTTTTTTGGAAACTTGGAACATTTGGAAGGGTGATCTCATTTCTCTGCCGTAGAGCACTTCGAAAGGTGTTTTTCGAGTACTGGTGTGAATTTTTGAGTTATAACATGATACTAAATAGGGTAAAATTGATTGCCAATTATCGTAGGATTTGTTGACATAGTAACTAAGCATTCTACCTATAGTTTTGTGTATGATCTCCGTCCTACCGTTCCCAGCCGGATGGTAACTGCTGGTCCGTAATTTTTCGATACCTAACAACTTGCAAACTTGTGTAAACAATGAAGACATAAATGACGATTCTTGGTCCGTAATGATCGATTCCGGGACTCCGTAAAGTAATATCCAATTAACTACAAAGGCTTTAGCTATTGATTCAGCTGTTTGATCAGATAAAGGTACCATAACTAAATATCTGGAAAATGCATCAGTAATTGTGAGTATATAATTACTGCCTTCTTGACTGCGCCTAAATGGGCCCAAAACGTCAAGACCGATTCTTTGAAAAGGTTCTGTTGTTTCAGGTAATGATTGCAAAGGTTCCCGCGCTTTACCTAAACCATATCTTTCATTACATTTGAGGCAATTTTTTACATATTTTCGTACGTCTTCTCTCCTGTGTGGCCACCAATATTCGGTCACTATTCGTTGGTTAGTTGTTTTGAAACCACAATGACCTGATAAGATCGCGTCGTGATACAAATACATAATAGGTTCTCTCAGTGATTTTGGTACCGCCACTCTATCACCGCGCTTGGTAACACGATATAGAATGTTATCGCGAAACGCAAACCATTTCTGCTTCCTCCATTTGCTGCATTCTTCGTCCTTAGCCTGTTCAATAGGTAACTCAGTTAATGAGGGTGGTTCTTCACTGTTAACTACTCTGATTTTTCTACTTAAGCCATCGGCATTTTTGTGCAAAATTCCTGGTTTATGAACTACGTCATATTCGTACTCTGAAAGTTTTAGGGTCCACCGCATTAACCTGCTCGATGGAACTTTGAGAGTAAGCATCCATTTTAACGCAGAATGATCAGTTACGATAGTGAATTTCCTCCCGTAAAGATAACAACGGAACTGTTTTACGCTCCAAATCACTGATAACAATTCCTTTTCCGTGGTTGTGTAATTGATTTCTGGTTTGGTTAATTGACGAGAAGCGTATCCTATAGGTCTTTCTTGCCCATCGATTACTTGCGATAAAACAGATCCAATGCAATAATTTGATGCGTCAGTCGCAAGGACGAAGGGTTTATTAAAGTCAGGGTATATAAAAATGGGATAACTGGTAAGGGCTGTTTTCAGAATATTCATGGCTTCATCACACTCATTTGTCCATTCAAACTTAACCCCTTTCCTTAATAATTTCGTCAATGGTTTGGCCTTAAGGGCATAATCCTGAATAAACTTTCTATAGTAATTCGAAAGCCCTAAGAATGATTGCAATTCTTTCACACAGGTGGGAGTTGGAAAATTTTTTACTGCTTCTACAAGCCTTGGATGTGGTTTAACCCCATCTTTGGTGATGTGAAAACCTAAATACTCTAGTTCTGACATTGCAAAATTGCATTTTTCAAGTGATAAGGTTAAATGAGCTTGTTTCAAACGTTCAAACACCTCTCTGAGCCTTTGGAGATGCTCTTCCATGTTTTTGAAAAATATTATTACATCGTCTAAATATACTAAAGCTGAAAAAGGCTTTAATTGTCTTAAGACGCCATCAAGGAGCCTCTGGAACTTTATGTCCACGGGGTACGACAACATCACTTTCTCCAAAATTTTCAATTGACACAGGTATATGTTTTATTCCATTAATTACCCGCACTTTACAAATACTTCTTTTCACATAACACTGATTAGAATCTAACCAACTGGATTCTTCGGGAAGGTCTACTAAAACAACTGAACTTTCATCACACTCTACGTTATCTTTAATGGGTAAGTTCACAATTTTCCCTGAAGCTTTTGGAATGGTTTCCGCTTTACTTAAACTGACGACAGATTTATAAGTCCGTGTAGCTGGTAAATGTCGGTTCATGACTCCTTCATTTACGCAAAGACTTTTATTTGAATCTGGGAACGACAAATGTGGGCCTACGCTTTCGCGTTTCCTCAAAACAATTGTACGTTTCGCCACGTCAAGTATTGCGTTATATCTATTTAGAAAGTCCATCCCTAAAATTCCACTATATTTTGGGTTTAGTTCAGAAACAATGTAAACAGTTGCATTATAAACACAATCATCTATAGTTATATTCACATCTTTCATCCCAAAAGTATGAATAATAGTATTTCTATCTAATCCCGTAATTCTGCAATCAGATTCTCTTAAATCATTGATACCACAAATATCTTTAGATAATAATGTAACTTCAGAGCCCGTATCAGCCAACAGCTGACATTGTTTTCCCTCAATATTTACTGTTACAATAAAATCTGCCACTTGGGGGTTACTCTGACAAATAGTTACAGGTACCATTTTAATTTGGGGCGTGACAACGTGGCCTTGCATACCCCTTATTCGTTTAACTTATTCTGTGAATCATTATTGCCACGCTGCCCACCATTTGATTTATTGAAACCTCTATATTTTTTTGAACCATAATTCCCACCATTATTTCCTTGAAAACCTTGCTTATTTCCCATAAATGATCTACTATCCTTATTTTTATAATTATCTTTACTACCTTTATTGTTGTCATTATTTTTATCATCATCTGCAGATAATCTTTCTCCACTATTCCTCCTAAATTCCCTTGTACAATAGGTTTTTCCATCATTCCCTTGGAATCTACTATCACTGTCAGAATAAAATCTTGCACTATTTCCTCCATGACAAGTATGCCTTTTATTAGCACCATGAAAATCACGAAAATCATTATCTTGACGACATGCGACGTCAACATTAGAATCATAACATGCATTGTTAGTACTATGTTTACAGCATGCATTATTAGCAAATTTCCACCAACAGTTTTCAGAAGCATGACCTAATTTTTTGCAAATTCCACACTTTAATTCTCTTTTCGTATGAAAGACCCGTTTTTCAAGCCTATCTCTTCGGTCACTTCTAGTCATATTCATTACCTGTTCAAAAGTTTGCGCATGTTCTAATCCCTCGGAAAATGTTCATTGGTTTCTGAAGACTTACGTGTTTTGCTATATCACCAGTCTAATCCCCCTAGAAATGCGTCTAATGCTCGCATATCAGCCTCATAGCATTTTACAATATTCTCTTCTGCATATTCTCCAAGCACATATGTATTATTATTAATCATCCTAATCCTATCTGCGAATTGATCAAGTTCCTCCCCTGGCTTTCTCTTAATATTTCTTAATTGTTCGCGGTAAAACCTGGCCGTGTGTTTCTTGGAAAAACGTTTTTCAAGTTCACCGCGTAATAATTCATATGTTTCGGCTTTTTTGCAATCCTCATCATAGATCACGAATTTCAAAGCCTCGTCAGTTAACTTTGTTCTTAAAAGAGTTAATTTCTCACTACTACTTAATTCTCCTAATTTATAAAGATCTTCTAGCTTGATTAGGAACTCATTAATCGATTCATTAGGCTTTCCCCCAAAAGAAACTGAACTCATCATCACTGCACTGTAAGCTCTGTTATTAGAAGCTTGAGAATTGTTAGTTGCTTGCGCAGGCTGTGCAACTTTGGCCTCTAGCGCCGCAATTTTACGCGTTAATGCATCAATTACATCTTGCAAATTTCCTTCACGCCCTTCTGGATTAGTCGGCATGCTGCCAGCAACTCACCTTTTGTAAAAACTGCGAAAAGCTGCCAAACTGCGCTGAGTTGTCGTGTTGGGTTGTCGTGCTGCTGCTACCACCACGCCCTAGACTGCCCGATGCACTGCGACTGTTATCAGCTGCCTGGAATGTGGCTTACGTCGCTGTTGATACGCCCTCGCTGCTCGCTCGCCTCACCGCCTGGCCGCTCCGAATCTCGAAGTTCTCGTAGATCGCCGATCGATTTTCCCGCCAATATCTCGTTACCTAGCTGCCGTATGGTTCCACACAATCTCACTTCTGTCGCCAAAAATTTGTAGTGACTGATTTGTCGGATGGCTGTGTGTATAGTCTGTACCCAGTCACTATAGCTAAGACTTGCGACGTATTCTTCTTCCGCTACGCTGTTAGTCTTCTTTGCTTGTCTGACACCTAGAAATATTAGCTGTGGGCTGCATGGGAACGGAGAACATACGGCTTGCATTCGTTGAATGAAATACTGAAGTCGTTAACCGATGTTTATTGCAACACTGGATACTTGTTACAAGGAAAATACATCTGTAACTCACGCGAACGTAATGCCAGCAAACTAGGTATGTTGTAGGAAATATCCTACGACATGTGTAAACGAGAATCTTGGCGGGAATCGCGTCCGATCGGTATCGCCCGAGGCCGAGCTGTCGCTCCTAGAGATCACACACGAATGTGGAAAAGTTACAGGTCGTCTCTCAAGGTGACCTTCGCCACGCGAGCTATTCTGCCACGCGCGTAAAATTCATGCTGAGCAATGACAGAACATCCGCTCGGCTTCTGCGGCACATACGACTCGCTCGGACTCGACAACTAAATACAAGATTTTTAATATAATAAAATGCGTCCCTTACAGAATTTCCTATTATTATTAAGTTGTAGTTAGCATATTATTATTCAGTGTCACAAAACACTTGTAAATAGTACTGATTGTTGTGGCTGTGCACAATTCAACTGTAATGATAGTACACGTTTATAACCACTAAGTGTAATCTGTCACTTACCAATATTGATGATCTTAGTCAGATGTGCAGTCTTCGGCTGTTACCACAGCATACCATTACATAAAAGTTTATTGTCTATTAGGACTTTCTTTTAAAAAAATATATAGTTTGTAAGGTATACCGGAGCATTAGAATGAATAGAATGAGTGGAGAAGAAACGAGGTATTACTATGATAGAATAAATGTGTAATGAATTAAGAAGTAGAATATCATATAGAGAGGGTACAACAGCACAGTCAAGACTCAGTTCCTGTAAATAAAGCCACTATCTAGGCATTGCCTTTAAATGATAACGAAAGGTTCGGGATTTGGTTAACACAGAAATAGCTGAGGTCTAGGGAGAACCTATAAATGACTCTGTTGGTACCTATCATAGCCTATGTATGAATATATTCAAGCTGAAGTAAAGTGGAGAGGAGTTATTACTTATGGGGAGAATATAATGTAATGTATTGAAGAAATAAACTAAAAATGAAGCTGTGATGGTGATGCTAGATTAGCAAGAAACAATGGTGTCCCAGTCGCATTAGCGTGGGTTGATTGTACTGGTCCAGAGACCAAACATGTGATTTAAATAATGTTGCCGGTTATACAACAGTAAAATGGTTCAAAAGGATCGGTCTTATGAAAAATATAATGTACCAAGGGCAGGTAATAGAATTTTTTAATTATTTGAATGGTATGCTTGGTAAACAGGCGGAGGCCATGACAGTTAAAGATGATGTTATTAAATAACGATTCTGTAGTATAATATACTTAGTGTAGTTTTGGTTTTTTTTAAGTGATAAGGACAGTAACTCTGTGTCACAATGTGTGTTATAGACAATATGCTGTTCCAACCAGTCGCGGCTTATGGAAAACCACCTAGGAATATTACATCAAGCTATCAGTCCTCGTATATGTAAAAAAATGTGTTGTTAGCCAAATGTAAAATGTAAGCTCTCCTTACCTGAAAGGTAACATTTACAGGAAAGTTTACCATAACCATTTATAATGGTATAGATGTCAAATGGTATGGTAAACTTGGGGGGGGCTGTAGCATTACCGATAGTGTAATAACATCCTTGAAGTAGGAGTTCCATGTCACGGGCCGGTTAATACTCTTTTAAGGAAGTTTCCATAACAACGAGAGGACTCACGGATACTAAGAGATTGCTTAGAGCAGCGGCTAAGGAGAGCTTGCTAGGAAGAAGTCCGATAATGTATTTAAGTCGATGTACTTAAATAATAAAAGTGTGATTATATTGTGAAGAATAAAATCAAAGATTAATTATTTGATTTAACTGCACAAAAATAATACTATGATAAGTTAATCTGAAGATAAAGTATAAAGAGAATCACATCATAAATACAACACGGCACATTTCTTAATGAATAAACAAGCAACTGTTTATAAGAAATGCGACACTGCCTTCTGTGATTGGTTATTTCACGTTGACGTCAAAAGTAGCTGGTGGTCACATTAATGTGACTCGACTGTGTAATAGAGGTGCCAGAAGTAAAAATGATCTTCACAAGGAAAACCACTCCTTACTCTAGTTCAAAAAATTCATGCATTCAGGATTACTTATTTTCAACAATTTCCTGAGATATCTTAAAAGTCCAAAAGGAATAAGATTAAATTAAGGATTAAAAAAAAAGAGATACTTATAAGTATCTTCTACTTCACAGATTTTTTTTTATATAGAATAGACAAAACAGTTGCTATATCTTGCAAAACTGCAACAGTTATTAATGAATTTCCAGATAACACTGACACAGTACTATTTTTTGTGTACACACCTGTTTACATGTAAATATTTTTGTTTCAGTTTGCCTCATTTCACATAGCACACTAAGACCTGAGAAAAATTAATGAACTGCAAATTTAAATAACAGAAAATGGCCTATTACATGTGCAATCTCTTGTACCATCACCCCCCCCTCCCACCCCCCCTCCCACACCCCCTCCCACCCCCCCTCCCACCCCCCCATACATACCACTACAAAACACACAGTGAAAAGAGGCAAGTTTTAAAATCTTAATTGTATTACATATCCTACCACATTTGTTTTTAAGAGTAATTTACAACACTTACAGATATGTCTCTAATAATATTGAGTTATATGATACCACTAGGACCACTTTCATCAGATCTTTGGACAAAATAACAGTAACCCAGCACAGCATCAAATGTAGCAGATGGAAATGACTAGCAAAGTGGCAGAATTTGTGTCCAGATATTATTACATCAATATTATTGGTCCAGGAATCATATCAAGTTATTCTCCTTGAAACTCAATACTTCATTTTCTGTTTTGTATATATGTGTGTACAAGAGAGAGAGAGATTTCTTCTAGTAATAGAATACAAAAGCTTATATTTTAAATCTATTATGTAACCATGTATGCACAAGCAGATGGTATTGCCAGTACCATGGACATTGAAAGAACCATTCTTATATGTAGTTTTGGACCCACATTTTCATTATCAAATACAGGAGTTGAGGGGTGTGTAAAGAAGAGCAGCTAGATTGGTTTGTGCAAATTATCGCAGGATCCAGTCAGTAACTGATATGATAAAGGAGCTGGAGTGGGAGTCATTGGAGGAAAGGAGGAGGGTGAAGAGAGTGCTGGGAATGTACAGGGCATATGTTGGTGATGAGGCTTGGAGAATTAGGAATAGTGCATGGAAGGGAAAGGGTAATCATGACCACAAGCTGGCACTCGATTTCATACATAAGGGATTGGGAAGATTTTCTTTTGTTGGTAAGGATGCCAGGGATTAGAACAAATTCCCAAGTGAAGTGATGAATAATTTACCAAAAATGCTTAAGAAATTTAAAACTAAAATTTGTAAACTGGAAAAGTAAATGGCAGAGGAATTTAAACACTCAAATTATAAAAGAAAATTTTTAAAAAAATGTATATTATATATAGGGGTAGTTAGACAACTAGGGGAGTTGCCACCGGAGCATTAGCTCCATTGCAATTAAAATTAATAGTAAAAATGTAGCTTACTTCTCAACTTTGTTGGTGTGTAGGGAAATTGCCACCAGAGCGTGCACTCCATTGCAATTAAAATTAAATTAAAATCTTAAAAAATGTATGTTACAATAAAAATAAACTAATCAAAATTGTAGCTTCTCTTGACAATAATTACAAACACATTGTTCTTAAACTCTTCATTTTCTTATGGCTTTATGGCTGTGTCAACATCATTAGAGCCTGGAGAGGATTGGGAACAAGGAACAGAAAGGAAGATTGGAAGTAGAATTAAGAGAGATTCATGGATGGGAAAAGATGGCAATGACCACAAGCTGGCACTCAATTTCAGGCATAAGAGTATGGGAAAATTTTCTTTTGATAGTAAAGGGATTGGGGTCAGAATAAATTACCAAGGGAAATGATGAATAATTTACCAAAAAGGATGAATGAATTTAAAGGTGACATTCATAGAGGACAAAAGTAGTCTGTTACAATAAAGGGTGAAAACGGATGTGTAAAGAGATAGTCACTGGAGGATGGCCTCCATTGCAATTAATTTAAATTATTTCAGACATGGCCTTTTAAAGAAACCATCCCAGTATTTACCTGGAGTGATTTCAGGAAACCACTGAAAAAAGAAATCTGGATGGCAGAACTGGCAATTGAACGCACTCCCCTAGTCCAAAGCATTAACTGTTCAAAAAAAATTACAAATCAACAAACATTGGACCAATTAAGAAATACAAAAGTATTCTAAAATAATTGATAAAGAACTTATTTAAATACTAGTTTTAGAATGTGATATCATCGGTAAAGTGAAATATTTGTCTCAGAACGTAGCATAGTGGGTATAATTTTATCTGAAAGCTATGAGTAATAAACAGAGTATGTTCCATGAGAACTCTGACAATGGTGGTTGCTCCACATTCTGTAAGAACAACTACTTTTTTGCTGTGCCATTTCAATTAGATTCTAATATGCACAACACAGCTGAAGTTGGGAAAATTGTGGCAAGGCGCCTCACCAATAATTTGTTAGATCAGATGGTTTATTTATTAGTAAAGTTAACAGTTGTGCATACAAAATGTAGAAAGGAACAAAAATTAAAAGACAGAATGCTGATAACAAAGTGATCACAATGCAGTTTTGATGGTTGCAAAGGACTTCAGTAAACTTGTGATCAGAGTTGAATAGGGAAATAGGTATAATTATAAAAAGGTAAAAAATACAGAACAAAAAAGATATTTCAGGGATAGTTTCAGGAAATGGAAGGATGGCACAAATACAGTGGTGTCCTGGGAATGTACAAGGCATATGTTGAGGATGGGGCTTGGAAGGATATTGGTTGAGGAATTAGGAATAATGACTGGAAGGGGAAAGATGACCATTACCAAAACCTGGCACTCTATTTTATAAATAAAGGAGTAGGAAAATTTTCTTTTCTGGGTGAGGGTGTCAGGGATTGGATCAAATTACCAAGTGAAGTGATGAATAATTTACTCAAAATGCTGAAGGAATTTAAAATTTATAAATTTCAAAAGTAGATGGGAGAAGAATTTAACACCCATATTATATAAGATAATAAAAAATAAATAAATAAAAATGGGTAGCTGGATGACTGAAATTGCCACCAGAGCATGTGCCCCATTGCAATTAAATCAATATTACTTTTATACATAAGCTTGTTTACCTAAACCATCACCAAGTTCTTCTATTTGGAACAGGTTCAATAAGTCTGTCCGCTTGCTTAAGGGACTTCAGTCTATTATAAAAGTGGTTAAACATTTAGCCAAACCTCTTCAACTGAGAATCTTGTATCATGGCATGAAAGAAAGAGAATATTTTCAATTTTGTACAAATTATTACTAAAAAAGACTAAGGAAATGTGTAGTCTATTTTTCTTCGCTGAAATGGTCAACATCTGTACTATGGAAACAGATTTTTTGGAAAGCCGGAAAACAAAGTCAAGTCACATAACAAAAATAATTGTTTTAAAAAACAAAAAACTGCCTTAAAAAAACACACTAAACACTGTAAAATAACTTTATACCCTGCTTAGAAGAAAATAAATATAAATGGACAGTATTTTACATTACTGTTATTGAAACATTTATATTGACAGTTATTTTTGGAGTCAGTGCCGGTTGTCACGTCACAAGGAATGATTTACTAAACTTTATTTGCTGTTTGAGGCAACACAGGTAATATGAACAAAAATTCCAAATATTTTACAGCATGTGGTGTTTCAGTTTTGTTGAAAGAAGTTTCTAGCATTAATAATAGGAAAATATTAACATGATTTTTTATGTATTATTGTCATTTCTTATTGTTTTTATTTATTTTTTCTTGCTTTGGCTGGCACCGACTACAAAATTAATTGGTTAAGATAAAAATTTTAATAATAGTAATGTAAAATATTGTCCACTTACTTTCTTCTAAGCAAGGTATAAAGTGATGTTTTAATTTTTTGTGTGTTCTCCAGATGGCAGATTTTAGCTTTTTTAAACAATTATTTTATATTAAATTTTTGTTTGTATTATAGTTTCTTTTGTATTTTAAATATGCCACACCAGTTCTCACTTTGTGAACATCCTGGAACCCCTGTCGTTAAGGCTCTCGCTTTCAAAAAATTCTGGCTTAATGTACCCCAACAATTTCCAGAGTGGGGTGAATTGGATGCTGGGATAATGAATGTCAGTTTATATTTTCGTCCAGGCTATGTTGCAATTTAATCATAGATGTATAAAATAATTTTCAAAAAGCATTTAAATACAAAATACAAATACTTTCTTGTTTTTCCATTTCAAATGCAAAATACAAAATAGTTTTAAATATTAATATTTAAATATAAAATGCAAAATAGGTATTTTTAAAATACTTTTATTAAAATCCTTTCTTCACTTAGTGGATTTTAACACTACTACTTGTTCAGATAAGTCATCCTTCATGATTAGTCTAGAAGGCCTCCTTATCATAAAGTTCTACTGGAGCCTAACTAGAAAAGTTTTATGTTTTAGGAATTTTTTTATTGTTGGATTTTTATTTAAGAAACCTAAACTAGTATCTGGGTCTGTGGAAGAGTTTGTATTGACACTGGCAACAGAAGAATCTGAGCCCTTCAAGATTGTTTTATACTTTTTCCCCAGTTGGATTATTTATACTTTGAACATCATCTTGTTTTATAGTTAGTATTTCAGCAATAAACAATTCTTTTATGTAATCTCTGTTTACCTTTGACAACCATTCAAGTTTTATACAGAGATATAGATGCTATTGTGCTATACTTTGCCTTGGTTTCTTCTAATTGGTAGAATCTCTCAAAACACCTTTATAGGCTTCTTTTATTATATTTATCAACACCTCACAGTGTGTAGGATTATCAGTTTGTAAAATGCTTAGCATGGATTGCATTCACACTCATTCTGGCAGTAAACATCCATGGAAGGTATCTTTGTCTCCCTAGAAACTCCATACGCCTTCAACAATGGGCTGCTAGATTTGTTTCTGGAAATTATCACAGAATGCAATCAGTAACTGATATGATAAAAGAGTTGGAATGGGATTCATTGCAAGACAGGAGGAGGGTGAATAGGGTCATGGGAGTGTACAAGGTTGATACTGGTGATGAGGCATGGAGAGATATTGGTGTAGGTATCAAAAGTAGTGCATAGAAGGGAAAAGATGACCATGACCACAAGCTGGCACTCGATTTCAGACACAAGGGTGTGGGAAGATTCTCTTTTTTAGGTAAGGGTGTCAGGGACTGGAATAAGTTATGAAGGGAAATGATGAAAAATTTACCAAAAAATGTTGAAAGAATTTAAAGTTAAAATTTGTAGAGGGCAAATGTAGGTGGGTGCAGGATAGGTGGAAGATGGGTGTGTAGGGAAATTGCCATCGGAGCATGTGCACCATTGCAATTAAATTAAATTAAAGTTTTTTACCAATTATATAATCATTAATAAAATGAATTTCAATTTTATTACAAGCTGAAAAATCTAGTTTTCTTAATGTTTGTCCCCTTTACTGCACAAAAATCCTGAATAGAATTATAATACAAATTACATATATTTAATTGCATTGGAGTGCACACCTCAGACATCATGTTGGACCTAGAGAATTGGGGGATTTGGCAGTAGACTCTGAAGTTTGTGTCACATGCTTTTGAACACCTAGAACTCAGATTTCAGAGTCCTTGATATTTTACAATTGCCATATCATGAAGTTTCTTGTATGAGTTGCTTTGACATCATGTCTGTAACTCGTGAAGCAATTAAATGCTATGTATAAGTAGTATATCTTTCATGATTTGGCATTTTATACCCCCCAAAACCTTTAGATAGTTTCAGAAATTCAGTAGTAACGCTACATCAACAGCATCAATATTTTTAATCTTAGTTGAATCTTTATCACATTCTGTGTATGTTCTCAAAGCATGTTTCCCTACTTTTCAAGTGAAGCACTCAGAGGCGTAGCTAGGTTAACAAGGGTTCCAGTGCAAAAAAAAATATTTTGGGCCCTCAGGCCAGATGGGTGACCTTTTTTTCTTTTTAGGTCTACCAAGTCTTGTGAGGTTTGTTGGCATGGTAGGGCTCGGGGCTCCCTGAGCTTTAGGGGGCCACCTAGCCCTCCGATAGCTACGCCCTTGGTAGCATTTTTTTCTTTCAAATATGTTACAATAAATCCAATAACCTGTCATACTCAGATAACTTAGATGAAAAACAAATATCTGCCATGGTACATAAAAAAATCAATCACTAAGCTAATTCTGTCTTTTCAAACTATTCCATAAATTCTTCAAAAAAATTATTATTATTATTATTTTTTTTTTTTTTTAAATTTGGTGGCACATATGTTTTGGTGGATTTGGTATTTATTTAATTACATCTGCAATTAGAGCCTTAAATGAACCATTTTCATAAGTCCATATAGGTGACAGTGTCAACAACAAAATTCACAACTAACTCTTCAAAACTAATTGTATTTGGTTAAAGAATGGAATGTCTGATCAACAACACAGTTCTTCTTGTTTGTATTTTGAGGTTTGATTTCGAACACTCCTCTAAAATTTCAATTTTTATCTTTTCTTCAAAAATAAATATTTAATTTATACTTTCTTAAGCTACGTTCACACTCAGATACTCATGCCACAACTTGAATCAGGATTTGTATATTTGACTACCTGACAAGTTGCAGCACTTTACTTCTGATCTTACTATCAACAACTAAATTAAAAATAAACAAATAAAAATATTTTTAAGTAGGTACTTTTAGGCAATTGTTTCTCAGATCAGCTTTTTTTATTATTATTATTTATTGCTTTACGCCTCATCGACGGCTAAGGTCATTAAAGGTGGAATGGGAGTGGGGACAAGGAATGGGAAGGAGTTCGGCCATGGCCTTTTTGAAGGAAGCATCCCGTCATTCACCTGGAGTGATTTGAGGAAATCATTGAAAACCCAAATCCCAGATCAGATTAACTTCTGGTATGTGTCCCACAAAACAAGAATAGCAAATAAATTGAATTACTATTATATGGTTCAAAAAGTTTGTAGCAGCACTAACATTTCCTTTAAGGGTTTTGAACATATCTTGCAAACAGAAATTTTTTATATCTTTAAACAATGTTTCCATATAAATTGAATGTTTTTGCTGTCACACCTGACAAAGAAAATTTTATTTTGTATAAAAACTTTTAATAAGCATTTTAAAATTGTAATCCGATGAATTGACAAGAATTAGCCTAACTTCGTACAACAAAGGCAAATAAAGGTTTCAAAATTCTGCACATGTTGAAGAGAGTGATGAGGGGATGTATGAGAGAAGTAAATGAATTGGGTTTCAAAACTTTGGTCAGACCATTGCTCGAATATGGTAGTGTAATATGGGACCTACATTTTGAGTATCAAATACAGGAGTTGGAAAGGGTGCAAAAAAGGGCTGCTAGATTTGTTTCTGGAAATTATCGCAGAATGCAATCAGTAACTGATATGATAAAAGAGCGGCAATGGGAATCATTGCAAGACAGGAGGAGGTTGAAAGGGTCATGGGAGTGTATAAGGCATATACTGGTGATGAGGCATGAAAAGATATTAGTGTAGGTATGGAAAGTAATGCATGGAAGGGAAAAGATGACTGTGACCACATGCTGGCACTTGATTTCGATTCTCTTTTTTAGGTAAGGGTATCAGGGATTGGAATAAGTTACCGAGAGAAATGATGAATAATTTACCAAAAACTTTGAAAGAATTTAAAGTTAAAATTTTTAGAGGGTAAATGTAGGTGGGTGCAGAAAAGGGGGAAGATGTGTGTAGGGAGATTGCCACTGGAGCGTGTGCTCCATTGCAATAAATTAAATTAAAGTAGCAGATTAATTTTAAGTTAGGAACAAGTGAGATTTGTTTTGTATGTTGTGCAGTATTACATAAAAAATTACTTTTGATGTTTTATTAGCATTTTTATAACTCGCATTCATCAAGCAAACAAAATGGCTTTATAAATGACTAAACAAAATAAATCACAACCTGCAAGTCTGCGGTGGCATCATTAGATGTATCAGTTATGTCAAATTCTTGGTTATTTTCATAACAGTCCAAGTTGTCATTTGACTTTTGTTTGGTAATGTCACCAATGGTTTGAATGAGTTAGTAAATCAAATTAGATTAGTCCACAATCCAAAGGTTGGATGGATCTTCCCGAAGGAGGCATGTTAACCCATTGTGTCGGGGGTAGTTGCTATCTTCTGGAGCTACAGTTTAATGTGGAATCTTAAACAAGGAATGACCTTGCATTGCTCATATGATCAATCACGACTCTTAAATATTTTGAGCACCACTGGGATCTAAAACAGGGACCGGACCACGAGCTTTTAAAAGCAAAAACTTTAACCACTGACTTACCTCACCACTTGTATTCTTGTATTCATGATATATATATCGTCTTTTTTTTTTTTTTTTTTTTTTTTGCTGTCGTCAGTCTTTTGACTGGTTTGATGCAATCCTCCATCCCTTCCTATCCTGTGCTCACCTCTTCATTTCTTCATACCCCTTACAGCCTACGTCCTCAATTATCTGCTTCATATATTCTAATCTCTCTCTTCCTCTATAGTTCTTACCTTCGACTGTTCCCGCCACTAACAAATTAACCAGTCCAGCATGTCTCAAAATATGACCTACCAGCCTGTCTCTTCTTTCTGTAAGCTTCTTCCATAAACTTCTTTTCTCACCCATCATTTCCAAAACTCGTTCATTTCTTACTTTGTCTGTCCACTTAATTTTCAGCATTCTTCTGTAGAGCCACTTTTCAAATGCCTCAATTTTCTTTCTTTCCAGTATTCCTAAAGTCCATGTTTCGCTACCATAAAATGCTGTGCTCGACACAAAGAGTTTTAAAAAGTTCTTTCTAATTCCCAGATGAATATTTGAAACTAAAAGGTTTCTCTTTTTCATGAAGGCTCTTTTTGCTAGTGCTATTCTGCTTTTAACATCATTCCTGCTTCGGCCATCGGTTGTAATTTTACTTCCCAAGTAACAGAATTCACTTACTTCTCCTATTACATCTGATCCAATTTTTATATTTAATCTACTAGTATTGGTATCATTTCTGCTACATTTCATCACTTTTGTCTTGCTTTGATTTATATTCAGTCCAAAATCTTCCTTCAGTATTTTGTTCATGCCATTCAGTAACTTCTCAATATCCTCAGCCCTCTCTGCTAACAAGACAATGTCATCAGCAAATCGCAGCACACTGATTTTTTCTCCCTGAAAACTTATGCCACATGGAAATTTTTCTTCTACTTTCTTCATTGCTTCTTCTACATACAAGTTGAATATTAACGGGGATAGACTACAACCTTGTCTCACACCCTTTTTAACTGATGCATGTCTCTCGTGATTCTCTACTTTTATTATAGCCACTTGATTCTTATATAGTTTATAGAGTATTCTTCTATCTTGATATTTTAGACCTGAAATAAGTGAGCAGGGAATGAAAATATGCAAAATATACTAACTTTCTGGTTTCTATATTGGCTATTCTAGATATTACCCTCAGTGAAAATGTTGCAGAATTCAGTTTTTTAAGAAGTTGTTGAATATGCTGTTTCCAGTTCAATTTGTTATCTATATATACACCCAGGAATTTTGTGAAACTGCTTTCATTAATTGCTTTTCCTTCTGATAACACATTATAGCTGTCCTTTGTTTTATTTTTTGTAACAAACTGAAGTAACTGTGTCTTTTCTACATTAAGTATTAGTTTGTTGGCATTAAACCACCTGTTAATTTTCTTTATAACTTCATTTGCTGTGTTTTCGAGGTTTTGTGCTGATGGGTTTTTCAAGGATATGCTAGTATCATCTGCAAAGAGCACCATGTGTTCATTATCACCTAGTATATGTGGGAGATCATTTATATAGATTAAGAACAGCAGAGGGCCAAGAATTGAACCCTGAGGCACACCACATTTAACTATACCTCATTCTGAGTTTATAACATCTCCTGTATTAGCATCTTTCAGTGATACACATTGCTTTCTATTTTCCAGGTATGATTTAAACCAATATCCTGGCTTACCACTAACTCCATAGTGGTCTAATTTACCTAGTAGAATCTCATGATCAACACAGTCAAAAGCCTTAGCAAGATCACAGAATATACCTAGGGAATTTAATTTTTTATGCATTGATTCCAGTATGTTGTTTACAAAAGCAAAAATTGCTGAATCTGTTGAAACACCTTGTCTAAAACCAAACTGTACTTTACTGAGTAGGTCATTCTTTTGTAGATGTGCATACACCCTTCTGTACATTGCTTTTTCAAAGATTTTTGAAAATGCTGGTAGAAGTGAAATGGGTCTGTAATTCTCAATTTTTGAGGTATCACCCTTTTTATAAAGCGGTTTGATTATTGACTTCTTGAGTGAGTCAGGGAAGATAGATAGATAGATAGATATGTTCTCTTTGATCCCATGTGAGAATAATCTCGGGGATGTGGAACAGTACATACACTTACCTTCTTCAAAAGAACTATTACAAATATGACTAATAACTCTACTAATGCTGGTGTTACATTGTTTCACTACATGGGTTGAAACCTCATCATAACCAAATGACTTTTTATTTTTGAGGGATTTAATAATTTTTTCAATTTCATTTTGACTGGTGGGAAATATAGACATAGGTGCTGTTTTTGGTGACAAGGATTTAAGTATTGCTATAGCATCCATATTCCCAATATATTTTCCTTTTATTTTTTCAGCAACTGTTAAGTAGTAGTTATTGAAAGCATTTCCTACATAAGAGGGGTCAGTTACAAGCTTATCATTAATGCTTAAAGATATAGGTTTATGTTCAAGGGATGATACAGTTGTTTCTCTTTTAATAATGTTCCAGACACTTTTTATCTGATTATCTGAACTACTAATCTCATCGTTTATGGCCAAACGTTTAGCTTCTTTTATTACTTTGGTTAAAATTCTACAGTAAGTTTTGTAATGTTGTCTGAGAAGCATATTATCAGTATTCCTAACTTTTACATACAATTCCCTTTTATGTCTGCAAGATGTTTTAATACCAACTGTAACCCAATTTTTGTTTACTCGTTTTTGACCAATTGGAGCTAGTTTTGTAGGGAGACACCTTTTGTAAATTTCTAAAAACCTTTGGTGAAAGTAATTGAATTTATTGTTTACCCCTTTTAATTTATAAACAGTGCTCCAGTCCTCATTGAGAAGTTCATCACTTAATATTTTTATTGAATTGTTCTTTAATGGCCTAACTCTGACAAATCCTTTCTTTTTGTTATTTTCATTTCCCACAACATCCAAAGTATTTATTTGAGCATTATGGTCTGACAAACCATTTTCCATTGGAACTGTTTCATGTATTTCTAATTTATTGTGCTCTACAAAAATGTTATCAATAATGGTAGTACTACTATCTTTTTGTGTTCTAGTTGGGAAATTTACAGTTTGATAGAGATTGAATAATCTAAGCATTCCTAGAAGATAATCTGTCTGGTTACATTCTACAGCAAAATTTGTGTTGAAGTCTCCACAGAGGGTAATTTCCCTTTTAGTACGTGATAAGTTTATTAGAACTGCCTCAAGTTTATTACAAAATTTACTGAAGTCTCCTGTGGGAGCCCTATAAACTGTCAGCACTATAAGATATTTGTTTTCTAATTCTAACTGTATTGCACAACATTCAAAATCTTGTTCTATACAGTATTTACTTACATCTAACGATTTTGTCTCAGTATTTTCATTTACATATATTGCTGCACCACCCATTCTGATCTCTGACCTGCAATAAAAGTAAGATAAAAAAACTCTGAAAAGCCAAGTAAAGATTTTATATTTTCAAATACCTAGAAAATATGTTTGAAAAAGTATTCCAAATAAAATACAAAATGCTTTTTGTATCAAAGTATTTTAAATACAAATTGAAAATAGGTATTTTACATTTTGTATTTGCATTTTAAATACATTTATTTTAAGTAATGCACATCTCTAAATTTAATCACAACATCTGTCACAGCTGCTACTTGATAATCTAAAGAAGTAACATCTAGGTATAAATACATACCACATACACAAATATATATCTGGAATCTATCTGTTTGTTCTGGTATTATGCATAAAATGTAAATTTTTAATGGGTTTTCACAATGTCAGAGCTTGGGGTTCAAGTTAAAATCAGATGTACATGTTGAAACATTAAGACACATTTATTTTATGAATATTCTGCCTTAACTTAAAAATAGCTGAATTGATTTTGAAGGGATTTAAAACTATGGGTTTCTATAAAGAATATTAGAAATCAAAAGGAGTGGGGTAAAAGGGAAGAGGGATTGGGCTTTTGTATACCAAATGTCTTTTTCTGTTTGATTTAAAGTATATGTGCACAAATTTCCATTAATACCTGATAAAAACTGTAGGTATTTATACTTTAAAAAAAAAAAAAAAGCTGTTGTAGAGGGGAAGAGTAGTTTGGTTTTTGTGAAACTGGTGTGGACAGTATTTCTCTGATTGTTTTAAAGTATATGTGTACAATGTTCCATCGAACCTAGATAAAAGCTGTAGGGAGTATGGGAGTTGGGTTTTGTTAGCAGAATGTAGACATTATGTTTCTCATTATATTTAAGTGTATGTTTGCAGTATTCCATTGAAATCGGATAAAAACTGTGGGTTTCCATAAATAACATTAGAAATTAAGAGGTGTGGGGGTAGAAGGAAAGAGGGGTTGAGCTTCTGCAAACCAATTTTAAGCAGAATTGTTCTGTATGTTTTTAAGTATACATGTGAAAAGTTTCTTCAGAATTGGATGTAGCTTTGTATAAAGAACAATGATAAAAATTAATGGGAATGGAAAAGGGAAGAGGGGTTTGGTTTCTCTAAACTAAATGCAGACAGTTTGTTTCTGTTTGTTTTAAAATATATGTGTGCATACTTCCTTCAAAATCGGATAGAAACTGTAGCTTTGTATAAAGAACATTGACAGTAATTAAGGGGGTGGATAGGGGAACAGGGTTTGAATTTTTATAAAACTAATGTGGACAGTATTCTCTTTTTTTTAAGTATATGGATGCAAAGTTGCATCGAAATTAGATTAAAATGTACAAAAATTGAAGGGTGTATAAGGGAAGACAGGTTTTTTTTATATTTTTTTAATTTTTTGGTCAGAAATCTTCTGTATGAAAAAGTATGTATATGTGCCAAGTGTCATGGAGATCGGTCAAATAGTTTCGACTATAGTTTCTTAAAAAGACCATTGATAAAAATGAAAGAGGGAGAGAGGTTCAGTTTTTGCAGACCAAAAGTTTACAGTATTTTTCTCTTTGTTTTAAAGTAAAGGTATACAAAGTTCCATCAAAACCGTTTAAAAACTGTGGGTTTCTATAATAATTAAGTGGTGTGATGGGGCGAGGGGGGGGGGAGGGAATGGTTCTTGAATTTTTTGTTCAGAAACCTTCTGCGTGAAAAAATACGTAAGTGCCAACTTCCATGATGATCCGTTAAACGGTGTCTGTAGCTTTGTATAAAGAACATTGACAAAAATTAAAGTTGTTGAAAGAGGGAGAGGGGTTGGGATTTTGTAGACCAAATGTTGACAGTATTTTTCTTTTTTAAAAATTATTCATGTGCCAAGTTCTGTCGAAATCGGATAAAAAATGTGGGTTTGTATACAAATTAAGACGTGTAAAGGGTGAGAGTGGGTGGGTTTTTTTGTGGTCAGAAGCTTTCTCTATGAAAAAATACTTAAATATGTCTACTTTCATGGATACTGGTTGAATGGTGTTGACTTTTATAAAGAACATTGACAAAAATTAAGGGGGTGGAAAGGAGGAGAGGGTTTTTTTTACGCAAACCAAATGTTGACAGTGTTTTTCTCTTTAGTTTAAATTAAACATGTCCAATGTTCCATCAAATTCGGATAGGAAAAATTGGTTTGTATAAAAATTAAGGGGTATAAAGGGGTAGAGCGTGTGTTTCTGAATGCAATTTATATTGGACCACTTTGAAGGTACATCCCATCCACTAAAAAAATTCATTAAAATCGGTTCTCAATTGGCAAAGATATCGCTGAACGTACATAAAAAATAAAATCCCAACGAATTGAGGACCTCCTCTTTTTTTTATGTCGGTTAAAATTTTAAGTAAACTAGAGGACCCATGCGTTAATTTCGCGATTACAATGAATAGTAAAGTTGGTGATTTGTAATAGGATTAAGAACAGCAGCCTCATTTGTATCGGTTGTTTATTCTTCTCCTTTTTCTTGCCATTGCCGTCATTATTGTTATCCGTCCTGCTATTTCTTGTTTGAGACTTGAAAGCAAAACAATTAGTCCTACCAATTGGTTGCTAGCCAAGAGGTAGCAAGTCTGGCTGTGGGGCTGCCACATTGACGCTTCCAGATCAGCGTTTGATTTTCTGTCAGGGTTGACTCCCTTACCCTTTGATAGTCACATATCAAACCTGCAAGGCAGCTGGTTCCCCTCACCTGGTTTAGCCAGTGGACCAACACCGTTGCCCTGGTGATAGCTCTTGGAGCTACCAAGTGAGAGTTGAATGTCTGGTGTGGACCAGTCTGCATGACTTGTCTTGAGTCAAGCTGTCAAGACATGCTCGAAAGGTACTACCACTCTCAGGCACCCCATATTGTTTATTTGTTTAGTGTATTCATGCTACGCAACAAAAGTCGATGCCAGTGAAGCAGTTTATTAATGTTCCTGTGATATGTACAGCTAATCTCTAGTGGCTGGACTCTGAACTGTATCATACGCGCGACTTTCACTACTTATTACTTTTGTCCTTCAAGGGTCAAATTCCGAAAAATCTCGTTCTTAATTTATAATGTTGCCTGAATGGAGACAATCTTTTAAATAATACATTATTTATAGATTTTGGTTTAGGTATCAAGGAAGATAAATGACTCGTAAGGAAAAAAAAAAAAAAAACACTTTATGAAATAATGATTCTTTCACCCTTTAAATGCCAATTTCCGAAAAATTACTTTCTTAGGATATGATGTGACCAAAGCAGAGTCCTTAATCTTTAAAATTTTACCTCATTTATCAATATCGGTTTGATATCAAGGGAGATAAATGGCCCATGACACAAAAACGCGCTGTAGAAATAAAATTACTTTTGACCTTTAAGGGTCGAATCCCTTTCTTAATATATGATGTCGTCAAAGCAGAGATCTTAATCTTTAAAATTATACCTCATTTATCAGTATCGGTTAGATAATAAGGGAGATGAATGGCCCATGACACAAAAACGCTCTGTAGAAATAAAGTTACTTTTGACCTTTAAGGGTCGAATTGTGAAAAATCCCTTTCTTAATATATGCAAAGCAATACCAAATCAGAGATCTTAATCTTTAAAATTATACCTCATTTATCAATATCGGTTAGATATCAAGCGAGATAAATTGCCCATGAGGCCATGACACAAAAACGCGCTGTAGAAATAAAGTTACTTTTGACCTTTAAGGGTCGAATTGTGAAAAATTCCTTTCTTAATATATGCAAAGCAATACCAAAGCAGAGATCTTAATCTTTAAAATTATACCTCATTTATCGATCTCGTATATATTTGAATCTTTTCCTGATCGAGCTTTCGTTCGAGTTTTCTCAAGGGATTTGGATTTGAATTGCTTCAGTTCCAATAAGGCGTCCTCTCCGTAGTGTTCCAGAGACATATGTCTCGGAACACTATGGCAGATATTAATGATGGAGCAATGACTTCAGTCAGCGTACCATTACGTCTGTATTATGAAAATGCAGCTGTTGAAGCTCTTAACAGCGAAGATCTCCATGCTGATCGATCATCACAGCAAATGCAGTTTCAACAACAGCACTATCGCCAGCAGCTTCGGTGCCAGCGACAACATCAACCGCAACCACCCCAGCCGACGGAAACAACACAACATCCCGCTACGCCGCATCCATTGCCGAACCAAATTTATGTACAGCTTAATAGTGCCAGTATGCCTCAGCCTCCCAAGTGCTCAAGTAATCCAAGTAGCTTGATATTTCCAATGGATGTTGTCAGTGAACAGAAAAGAACCGGTCAAAAACGCCCGCGTGCTTTATCTGCAGATAACGGACCGCCAGAAATGAGATATGTAATAAATATACATACACAAAACAGATTCCAAATCTTACATAGCGAAGAACCGATAGAAGAAATAACTGAAACGACAAAGGTAGATAAAACATCACCAGTTTTTCTTCACGACGTAAATAATCATCAAAGGCTCAACCGAGATTTCAAAAATTTACTGAGTGATGACTTTTCAACCGAACTTAAAGGAAAGGTAATTAAAATTAATACTACTTCTATCCAGGATTTCAGAACTCTAACAAGACATTTTGATACCATTAAACAGAAATACCACACTTTTCGTGCCCCAGACTCCAAACAGCTATCAGTAATCGTGTGTAATTTACCATACTCACTAACAGATGATGGAATAAAAGAAGAACCAATCAGACTTAAATTCCCAGTGAACAAAGTAACAAGACTTCTAAATAAAGATAAGAATCCTATGTCACTCTGCGCAGTTGAGCTTGAAGAAAATCACGATTGTGCCAATATCTTTGAATTAGATAGACTGTTCCACTCCAGTGTTAAAGCAGAACCACGTAGAAAGTCAAAAGATATTCCTCAGTGTACAAATTACCAGTTCTATGGGCACACAAAAAACTACTGTAAACTTGACCCTTGATGTGTTGGCTGTGATGGGAAACACCATTACTCCTCATGCAATCGCCAGTGTACAGCAAACCCGATATATGTTAATTGCGGTGGGGAACATCCAGCAAACTTTAAGGGATGTAAATATTATGAAGAAATTAAACTTAAAAGTTTCAAAGAACCTTTACACCAAAACAATCTTAACTCAGATAGACAGCTGAATGAGATGCACACACCGCAAAATCTGGCCTCTCCGGGATTTCCATCTTTACCAACAATTCTACCCCCTCTGCTACATCTTAAATATACAGCTGACCAAATAACGCAAAGCAAAGATAAAACAAATTCACAGCATATTCAGCAAAATAACTTTCGTCCCTCTTACAGCAACATACCACAAGGAAACCGCAACGCATCACCTTACGCCACAAACATACCACACAACGAGCACAACACCGAGCAAGGTACCGCATGGACCAAATTAATCCATGAACTGATCTCTGGATTAATCTCTGCTTTTCTCCCCATGATAAAGGAGATTATTATGTCGTCAGTAGCCAGTTTCCTCCAAAATGGCAAATAATTCTGTCAACATCTCTCAATTAACACTCCTAAACTGGAATGCAAACGGTGTACGGAATAAAAAATCTACGCTGCAGAATTAATGAGTCCCACAATGTTGATATTGCTTGTATAACCGAGACACATCTTGCCTCTAACGATACTCTCAAAATCACTAGATATAAAATATACAGAACGGGCCGTGATGCGCCTGTAGCCTTCGGCGGCGTAGCTATACTGATTAAAAACCACATTAGTCAATACTCGATTTATATGCTCACCAGTGATCTCGAAACTGCTGGAATCCGAATACAAACTAAAACTAACTCCGAAATAACTATAATTGCCGCTTAAAAACAACCATATAGGAGGCTTACACAACAACTACTCGTACCGATATTTGATCATAACCAGTCTATCATATTAATGGGGGACCTCAACAGTAAGCACTTAGCTTGGGGATGTCGAACAACAACACCAAACGGTAGGAAACTGCTTGACGCTGCAGGTAACCTTGATCTATAACCTTCATCTACATACAGGTATAGTCGCACCACATGGGCCGACTTACTTTTCTAATAATGGAAATGTTGTGCCTGACATACTTGATATTGCCCCAGCAAAAAACACACCACTACCAATATTTATGGAAGCAATTTCTGAACTAGATTCAGATCACCTTCCGGTTTTAGCAAAATTTGGTACAAGCACAGAAATAATAGAACAAACATCAAAGATACTACTACCTGGGCAGGTAAAATGGAATTTATTCGAACATAATCTCATTCAGATACTATTACCATTCTCTAGGCAAGTCACTAATGACAGCATTGATGAAGACGTACAACATCTAACAACTGCAATTCACCAGGCGATAGAACTATCAGCCAAGAAGCCTCAAACAAGAACGTTTAAGTCACTCCATGAAAGAATACCGCAACGAATTATTGACTTGATCAACTAAAACAATCAAACCCACAGACAGTGGCAAAGGCAACGACTCCTGCACCAACGCAGACTCCTAAACCAATTAATTAGACAGGTCAAACTAGAACATGACTCATTTCGCTACGAAACATATCAAAATTATCTATCGGAACCTGGTGATAGATCTCTATGGAAAACTACGAAACGAGTTCTCAGGGAACCCACTGTCTTGACGCCCTTAAAATGGAACGACAAATACATATCTAGTGATTCAGAGAAGTGCGAAATTTAAGTAGATCATTTTAAAAATGTCTTCAAACCAAATCCTATATTAGATCATGAGTTCAACAAAACAGTCGAAGATTTCAATCGGCATATGACCATTGGAGCGCGGAATTATGTCAAATTCACTACCCCAAGAGAACTGCGACAAATAATTAAAAGTTTTCCCGTAATAAAATCGCCAGGTCATGATAATATACCCAACATAGCGCTGAAGTCATTACTCCCTAAGGCAGTAAGTTATCTGGCAGCACTTTTTAACAGCATTCTCTGTACCGGATACTTTCCAATAGATTGGAAACATGCTAATATCATAATTTTCAATAAACCTAACAAACCAGCTTCCCTACCCTCTAGCCTATAGACCTATAAGCTTCCTTCCAACCTTATCAAAATTACTGGAAAAGATAATATGGACGCGGCTAACTTCCTTCCTTGATGCTACGGGAACCATCCCACCACATCAATTTGGATTTCGCCCGATGCACTCAACCTCACACCAAATACTACGCCTGGTTGGACGTCACAAGGGGTTTTAACTTAAACATCCTGGCTGCTTTTATCGATGTTGCCCAGGCACTCTGACAAAGTATGGCATACTGGACTTTTATATAAACTTAAAATATAGGAATGCCTCTATATTTTTACAAAATCTTAGAAAGTTTCCTACAGAACCGAACCTTCAGTGTACTAGTGAGCATAAAAATATCCAGAGCACAACCAGTAACAGCAGGAGTCCCACAAGGATCTGTTTTAGGGCCCACCCTATTCAACATATACACGTCGGATATTCCAACTTTCACAAATACCTCGACTACAATGTATGCTGATGACACAGTAGTATACACTTCACACAACGACATCAACAACGTACGCAATTACCTACAGGATGCAATTGCACAACTAACCGAATGGTTAAATCATTGGCGACTATCTCTAAACCCCGGAAAATGTCAAGCCAAAATGTTTACACTGATACGCCCACTAAACCCGCCAGAGATAAACATCATGGGAAATAACATTGCATGTAACCCACCTGACCAATCAATTAAGTACCTCGGTGTCGACCTTGACAGGCGGTTAACGTGGAACCAGGCCCGCCGTAAGCACCCGAGCACGCAAATCGAGTGATCGACATTCGCCGCCCCGCGATAATTGTCACTGCATGGTCGCCGCGACAAAATTTATGCAGACCTCTTTCTTTTTTTTTTTTTTTTTTTTTTTTTTTTGACCCGGTTCGGAAAATTCCTAGGTCCGTCACTGGCTGTAGTTAGACAGGGGGCGACATAATCGATATTGCAGACGGGCATTCAAACAGCTAGTGGCGGGCCTGCGTGGAACACACACATTAATAATAAAATAAACCAATCCTATGCCAGATTGTACAAACTATACCCAGTATTAAATAGAAAATCATCATTAAAAACAGAATGCTGCCTATTAATTTACAAAATGATATTACGACCGCTCATAACATACCCAATTTGGGGATGTGCTAATCGTAGCAAGTTACACAGGGTGCAAATGTTCCAAGGTAAAGTTCTTCGATGCCAACGCACCTGTAGTGACGGTGCCAATTTTGGATTATCAATCGGAGAGGAAAGGAATATTTATTAGATTTCATTCATTTGCAATCTGTGGGCCTCGGTGAGAGAGCCGGGTTCCCAGTCGGAGTGCAGGAAACACGTCTTGTTATCAGAGTCGGCTGTAATGTAGCCTACGGCTCAAAGCTATGAGAGTTGGCGTGTTGAAAGTTTCACTCGCGTAGCCTGGGAATTGCGTACGTCGCAAGTTTACTTTAGTCAGCACAGAGTGCGTGAGTTTTGCCGTCCCCACCCGAAGTTCAAAGTTAAACCGCAGAAAGCCACTCATGAACTCTAAAAGTAACTACTTGAAGGGTCTAGCCAATTGTAGAGCGAGATGCCCCCACCACCGCTAATTGAAGCAGACGACAGTCTGAAGCCACTTGAACGCGAAGTCTAACAACATCATCGACTCGAGAAACATCTACAATAATTAAAGTAACACCTAATCATCTGATATTCCTACGCTTGTTGCTTAAAGATTTATAGTCAGTCATTCAAGTCACTCAATTCAAAGGATAGGTCTTGTGTACCAGTTAGATCATCATAAAGGTTATATGTGCTTAGAATAAAGTATAAGCTAAATGTGTCGTGTCATGACTTCATTCTTTGGTGTGCTTTGTAATGTTGTATGTTTTCATCAAGTGATAGAATAAATTATAGTGTACCGAATAGGTGTGTTTTCCTTCATGAACACCTTGTCATTAGTTAAGAATTAAAGTATTAGAATTCAATAGTGAGACGATTCCTCCAATAAGTAACTAGTATCTACATATATACTCTGCAATTCACAAAATTGTGGGTGGCAGAGGGTGCTCAGCACCAAAGCTAATCTATTTGTTGTGCATTCCAATCCCTAATGGTACGAGGGAAAAAAGAATTCATATAAGAATCATTGCGGCACCTTATTTCTCTAATCATATCTTTCCTGTCATTCCAGCTCAAATAGGTTGGTGGAAGAAGTATTTCACTAGACTCGTAAGTGAAAGTGCGAGTACACATGTTTACCAATAAGTTTAAACGAAACGTGCGTCGTGTATCTACCAGAGACTCCCAGCCTGGTCTCCTCATCAGTTCTGTGACACTTTCAGAAGGACTGTAGCAAGCGTTCACGAATCGAGCGGCTCTTCTCTGTACTTTCTCTATACTTTCGATCAACCCCTTACGAAACGGATCCCAAATGGCACAACAATATTCCAAATGTGGACGCACAAGAGATTTGTACGCTATCTCCTTTGTTTGTTCATTACAATTTTTCAAGATTCGACCTATGAATCGCAGCCTAGAAACAGCTCTGCCTACTAACGAATTATTGTGTATGTCCCATTTCATGTTCCTTTGTACTGTTACTCCCAAATATTTCATAGAATCAACCACATCAATAACTAAATTGTTTAACTCATATTTCGGAACAATTGGATTCTTTTTGTTAGTTACACTCATTGTCTTGCACTTTTTACAATATAGCGTAAGTTGCCACTCAGCGCACCATGCCAAAATAACATCCAGATCACGCTGAATTTCTAAGCAATCGGCCAAATTACTTACTTCCCTATAAATAACCCCATCATCAGCAAACAATCTAAAAAGGCTTTTCACTTTGTCTTCAAGATCGTTTATAAAAATTAAGAAAAGAAGTGGTCCTATTACACTTCCCTGTGGTACACCCGATGTAACATCTAGATTACAAGAACTTTCTCCTTCAAATTCGACATACTGGGACCGACCACTTAGAAAAACATTTATCCACTCACAAAGCTTATCCGATATACCATACGCTCGAAGCTTCGCTAAAAGGCGGTTGTGTGGCACAGAGTCAAAGGCTTTCTTAAAAATCTAAAAAAATTGCATCTACTTGTTAACCTGCATCAATAACTTTCATTACGTCGTGTGTAAATAGGGCCAGCTGTGTTTCACATGATCTTTTCTTCCGAAATCCATGTTGATTTGTTGTAAGCAAATTATTTTCATCTAGGAAATTCATAATGTTCGAGCACATAATATGCACCAAAACTCTACTACAAACAGATGTTGTAGATATAGGACGATAGTTTCCAGGATCACTTCGATCACCTTTCTTGAAAATCGGAGTTACTTGCGCGATTTTCCAGTCTGAAGGTACTTTTCGCTCTTCTAATGATTTACTGATTATATCAGACAGAAATGGCCCGATTTCCGCCACGTAATTTGAAAATACTCTTACAGGAATTCCATCCGGGCCCGGTGCTTTCCCCCACTTCAGGAGCTCTAATTGCTTTATGATACCTGCAGTATCTATTCGTAATGATTACATCATCAACTCGCCACGGCGTGGGAAAATGGGAATACTATCCTTATTTTCATCAGTAAATGAATTTTTGAATACAGTATTTAGTACGTTAGCTTAATCGCAGCTGTCATGAACCTCGGTACCTTCACGAATTAGTACTGGAATATTGCTATTGGTTCAATTGACTTTTCGTACATACGACCAAAATTTCTTTGGGTTTTCTGTGAGACTCTTAGAGAGAGAGTTGGAATGAAAATCGTTGAAGGCCTCGCGCATTACATTCTTAATACGTCCTCTTAACTCAGCTAAGGTTTCTTAATCGCTGCGACACCGCTTCCTTCTTGAGCGTGCGTGTATCGTCCTTTGTTTTTTGAGTAATCTTTTGACTTCGCATGTGTACCACGGTGGTACATCCTCCCCATTTATTGTTCGCTTCTGTATATGTATTTCCATACATTCCCTGACTATTCGTATAAATCGATGCCACATCTCTTCAACGGTGTCCTTTGTTGACTTGAAGGTATGGTAATTATTCCTCAGGTAGGCTCTAAAACACTCCTTTAAGGCCTTACTGAATCTGTATACAACCCGCCCTTTACTCCATTTTCACTTGGTCATTAGTTTGATAGTCGCAATTACCGCTTTGTGATCGCTTATTCCTGTGGTCGTTGAAATGTCGGTGAATAATTCTGGCCTGTTGGTAACCAGCAGATCTAAAATATTTTCGCTACCGTTATGACACCGCGAAGGTTCATTAACTTGCTGCTCGAGATAATTATCTGACAACAAATCGAGAATTACTTCAGATGCTGCCTTTTCCCTGCTACCTGTAACGTGAACGTAATTACGCCAGTCAATATAAGGCAGATTGAAGTCGCCTCCTGGAATCATAGCATCATCCTGAAAACCACTAGCTATACTGTTTACATTATTTCTTAACTACTCGGCGATAGCTATGTCGGAATCGGGTGGACAATAGAAGGCGCCTAAGATGAGTTTTGACCCAGCAACAGTGCGTTTAATCAATATGATTTCACATATCGTATCGACGTCTGTTTCATTACATGGGAGAAATTTACTCACAGCTATAAATACCCCACCTCCATGAGAATGTAATCTGTCTTTACGAAAAACGTTCATGCTATATTTAAAAGATTCGGCGGAGCTTATTTCCGGTTTTAGCCAACTTTCTGTAACGATATCCACTTCTGTGCTACAAATAACGCTTTCAACTTCCGGTTGTTTGTTACAAACGCTTCTACAGTTAACGCCGCACTAGCAAACGCGACAGTTGCTTAACTGTAACCTAGCTTGTTGTCTCAAGTAGCAAGTAATAGGTGTACCACCTAGCTTCGACCAATTTAGCTTGACTGTAGAATCAAATTAAACCACTCGTTGTCTCTCAAAAATTTGATGCATATGCCGGTTCAAGTGTTCAACCCAAACCGACAGCAGTCCTTGGTTGAGAGAACTTATGCAATGTGGCGGATTAGCCGCTCAATTCGCTACACACCATGGTACGTACGCAACAGTCAGCTATACTGAAAATTAAATATTTCTTACATTAATGAATTCATAAGGCAATAAACTAAAAATTTTATAAAATGATTGAATGCGGTATCTGGTGCTTGGTTTTATTAGCTAGGAAAAAGAAAGGGCGAAACTAGATTAAAAAATCGCCTTCCTCAAGACATTTATCTATCGAACAGTGACTTTGAAGAAGAAATGAACCAGTAAACCATATGTTGTGAAGCAAGATTATCCTCAGCACTAAAAACTAAAAAACTATATGTGTTCCATGAACAAAAGTGTATTTATCTTAAATCAATTTATTTACAACCGTTTTTACTACTATTTCCACACTGATAACTGTTTATATATATATATATATTATTTCTATAAGGTATTTTTTTATCACAAGCCTGTATCTTCCTTCATACGTAACCGAAATCAATGAATGAGGTGTCATTTTAAAGCTTATGGACTTCACTTTGGTCACATCATATTTTAAGAACTGAAGTTTTCGGAATTCGATCCTTAAAGGGCGAAAATGTTAATAATTCTAAAATGCTGTTTTCTGTGTTACGAGTCATTTATCTCCCTGCTTACCTACCTGAAATCGTTTAATGAAGTATCATTTTAAAGATTAAGATCTCCGCTTTAGTGACGTCATATATTAAGACAGAAATGTTTCGGAATTCGATCCTTAAAGGGCAAAAGTATCAATATTTTTGCAATTCGTCTTTGTGTCAAGAGTGATTTATCTCCCTTAATATCTAACCGATATAGATAAATGCGGAATCATATTAAAGACTAAGGTCTCCGCCGTGGTAACATTATATTTTAAGAAAGGAATTTTTCGTGATTCGACCCTTAAAGGGCAAAAATGTCAATTTTTCCTAAATGCGTTTTTTTTATCTCGAGCCATTTATCTCCCTGGATATCTAACCAAAATCGATAAATGAAGTATGATTATGAAGAATAATGTCTCAGCTTTGGTAAAATCATATTTTAAGAAAGACGTTTTTGGAATTCAACGCTTAAAGGGAAAAAGGATAAATGGTTCTACAACGCATTTTTGTGTCAAGAGCTATTTTTCTCTCTTGATATCTAACCGATATAGATAAATGAGGTATATTATTAAAGACTGAGGTCTCCGCCGTGGCAACATTATATTTTAAGAAACGAATTTTTCGTAATTCGACCCTTAAAGGGCAAAAATGTTAAAATTTCTAAAATACGTTTTTTGTGTTTCGAGTCATTTGTCTCACTGGATTTCTAACCAAAATCGATAAATGAAGTAGGAGTATGAAGAGTAATGACTAAGCTTTGGTGAAATCATATTCAATCTCACTATTCAACGCATTTTATTCGCGAAATTTTCGCACGGGTCGTCTAGTATATATACATACCAATAACTGTTCTTATTACTACTTTAATACTGTTGACACTGTTTTCACTATTGTCGCAAAATATTTACTGTATCACTGTTATGCGGTTACTGAGGGGCCCTAATGGGCTTACCTCAACCATGTCAATAAGAATGCTATGATTTGTAAAAGACAACCTTATCCTGTATATCTAAATTTTCTGATCCGATAATAAATATATAACAAAAAAAAAGAGATTCGATCACTGGCACACTCGCTTGTTAATGACGTCATGTATCGCGATTCGGCGTGCTCTTGATGCTCCAGTACCAGTATTGAGAGATGAAACAGTAGTTTGTGGAAAAGAGGAAAAATTGGTGTGAAGGGTAATTACCATAGGAGCACACTCCATCGAAATTAAATTAAAAAAGGAAGAGATTAGGGCACTCGATTTAAGGCCTTATAATGTGGGTTTACACGGTTCACTTTTCGTAATCACTCAGGATGAATCACTCGCAGTGAAAGTGAAGGTGAATTCACTTTTTGTTTACACGTATCACCACAAATGAACCATTAGGTTAAATTCAAAATGCTAACAAACAAACTTGTGCGTGTTGGAATGGATTTAATTTTCAGAAACCTCGCCTAAGGAATTAAAAGATACATTGTGAGGAAAGTTGATTGAAAAAAGAGAAGTTTGTCAACTTGAAATTGGATTTCGCGGGGTGGTATAATGGGTATTGCAGGACAAAATTACACATAAAATAATCTTCGAACGTATGAATCTGTAAGTTTTGCTATCAAAAATTCACTACTAATTACAAAACGGGACACTAAAAAAATGTTTTCTGGTTAAACCGAAGCTATAAACTACTCTCAGGTTCCTTGTAACTGATAACTGCTTTGAAACACATTCACTTTACCTAGAAGCACAATTTACACCACATTTTTACGATTTTAAAACTTTAGTTATTTCGCTAGTACACCTGGTTCGGATAGTTTTAATTTTGCACTTGATGTCTACTATTGTCAAAAGTGGGAGATTTAATACTCAATCATGTACTCCGTAGCACTATCTCTTATGTTTTTATTTTTATAACTTTCAAATATTGTTTTCTTTAAACACTCATTGCTATGGAAATATTTAAAAAATAAATGTTTCTTCTTCCAATTTAAAAACCATTATGTGTTGGAAACAACAACAAGCAGAAACAAACAATTGCGATCGATCCAGGAGAAGGTTTCACTTCAATATTTTGGCTGTTTACACGCGTCACTCTTGATGATTCATCCGAGTGAAACACCAAAAGTGAACGAAAAGTTGATCCGAGCCAACTTCTTTCATCCGTCATCTTAGATGATCACTTTGGATGATTCTCTGTTTACACAGTTCACTTTCCTTTCACTGCGAGTGATTCATCCGGAGTCTTTACGAAAAGTTAACCGTGTAAAGCCGCCTTAAAGGAATAAAAAACTGGAATAAATTATTTCGTGTAACAGAACTATCATAATTTACCTCACGGTATGAAAGAATTTAAAAGTAAAAATTTGCTTAGGTTCAAAGTAGGTTTTTAATTAAATTTACGCCATAACATAAACCCATTGTAATTAACATATAAATATATTGGTGAGCGAATACATGAACTACAAATAAAAATCAAAGCTAGTGGGAGAACAGTGTAAATTACAAAATAATAATGAATCCCCTTCGTGAAAATTTTCTCAAATTCTGAAACGAATTTGGATTATAGAGAAATCACAATTACACGGCAGCATCAATCACTGCAAATTCAAAGGCACCCGCAACCTCAAATCCATGGTTTATATATAATTATCGATCGGTCGTTGTAGACTGTTCAAACATGAGGAATAACGGCTTAAATTACAGGCTGAGTATCTATCAATTATAGTTTCTGCAAGGCAAGTCAATAATTAAAAGAAAAATTCGTAATTGTTTGTTTATTGATTTATCATGAATTTATCTCAGCCACGAAGTGTGAGTAAAACTAGTTGATAATTCAGATAAATACTGAAAATTCTGTATAAATAAATCATAATAGGTTGGAGTACAATGAAGATATTGTTAAATAACAATATTTTTTTTAGAAAGCTTGAATGTAGTTGGTAAATTTTACACCGTCAATATTACGATTGTCATTTGTTACAACTTAGTAGCGCTGGGAGTCCGTTCACCTGATCTTTGTGACCCCTCTAAACCCAATTGAATCCGGTAACGTGGTACGCATGCGTCTGAGATCTTCTGGAGGGAGTACCCATTTTGGCCACATGTGAGTATTTGTGCGGAGGTGAATTGGTTCGGCAGAATTGTTTAACTCTATTTCTGTGCTGTTTGAACGTGTGTAATTTGATGTTAATAACTATCGCATTACTTAAGATAAATTTAAAATATTTTTGAAGTCAACTATGGTATTATTTCTTGTTCGGCTGAAAGTTGACATTGCACGTTATCGCTGGTAGTGTATCGCCATATTGGATTTCGTTGTACTAACAGTTAACTCTCACAGTTCCAGTTGTCTTATTGAATTGGGTAAAGAGCTTTATCTTTACAAAATAATTGTAAGTTGAGGAGACTAACGCATATCGTGTGTACTGCACCATATTTTGTTTTTTCATGTTTCAGCTGTTAACTTTTGTATTCTCACTATAGATACCCACTTTATTGGTTTGCTTAAATATTTGTGGTTTTTGTTTTCTGGGTGAAAAGGCTACTGTGGTAGTTTGATGTGTTGATTACACAGATCATTTTGATGGTTGGTTTTTAGTTAGTCATTGAGTTTACTAGTAAAGTACTAATCTGCGAGTGGATTCGCATGCCATGTGCTCGGTACAAACTACTTTAACGAAATATTGTGATATTCATTAACTTCATGTGTTAGCTTTGTTGTGGATGCCACATTGTGTTTTGGACAATCTGGTTAAAACGTTCGTGGTGCTGTGTACTTTTCATCTGTTGCTTTGCGGTAATGTAATCACTGTTAAACGTTTCAGATTTTAAAATATGTAGACGTGTTTTACGTTGCTAACATATATTCGGTGTTCTTGGGTTATTTTTCCCAATCCTTGGAAGTGACTGAGATACTGTGAATGTATTTTCTTTCATACTGCAGCAGCTATTTGTGAAATAAAATACTAAAACGATACAAATAGGAAACTAGTCTAGGATCCTGAATTTCTCATAAAAATTGGAAAATAATTTAATATACGTTTCTTTGTAGCATTAAATTAGCAACTTGTAATTAGATATTTTTTCTTCTAGCTAAAAAACTAACACTTGAACATGGCTGATATTGAGGACACCCATTTTGAGACTGGAGACTCTGGAGCTTCTGTAACATACCCTATGCAGTGCTCAGCTCTGCGTAAAAATGGTTTTGTAATGCTTAAGGTACAGTCAGAGTTCATTGAATCTGGATATTTGATATAGGCCTACTGCTGTCAGAATGTGATGCAAGCAGAACTACTTTACACACTACTAAGTAATGTCTTAACTACAGCAGTCAATAGTGAGGTGTTTTATTTCTAAGCATAACAAGGTTGGAGTACACCCTGCATAACAGAGTAACTGCTTCAGGAAGTAGTTACAGCAGCGGTAACACGTTAATACATCGGAACCTACGAAAATTACCCTATCGATCTGAAATTTGATACACATTCCTTAGGTGATATTTGACTAAGTGTATAATGTAAGCTACGAATATGTGGAAATAAAGTAAAATCACTAATTGTGGGTAGATGCATACATGTTATTGCACAAGAAATACATGTTTATATTTATTCTGCACGTTTCTTACTTTTAATTCTCGTTCCAGGCTGCATTTCAACCTAACCACAACTGCTGTTAGGTAAAAATTATCCAACTTAAATGCTCTGTATGAAATATTGGTAATAATAGATGCCATGTTTTGCTCTGGAAGGTATGCTGCCATGCAATCTATCTTAGCATTGAAATCAGCTACTCGCAGAGAAATTGTAAATGTTACTGATTTTCAACATATTAAGTATCTGTAATTTGCATGTGGACAGCAGCTTTTATGCAACAATGAAGACGTAACAACACGTGGAATAAATCGTGCATTTATTGCGTAATAACGTATGGGTCAAATCAACACAGAGTTTAAAACTGACATTTTCAGATTGTAATGAAATTTATTGTACTGAATGATGATGTAAGTATTGTGAAAATTCTCTAATATTGATTTGATATGTGTTCTGGTTTTGGAGTTACAGGGCTCTAAAGTTGCCAGATTTGACTAAAAAGTGGGTGATCGACATGTTTAAAAATTACATTTACCGTTTACCTAATTAAGGTAAGCTGTTGAACAAGATGTCATTTTAAAGCTCTTTTTATGGTCTTTCATATGATATGCAACAATACAAGATTTTCTTTAAAAAAAATTTTTTTAATTAAAATTAAAATTTTTAAATTTAATTTTCTTAAAAAGCCAATTTTTTAAAATTTTGAAAAAAAATCTCTTAGTTTATTCATATTATTGTTAATAAATTCTGAAAGTTTCATTTTGGGATCATGATGGGTTAACATGATATAAGAACTTTCAATTTTGAGTGTTTGCGGAAAACATTCTTGGTAACACGTCAATACGTCGGAACCTACAAAAATTGTCATATCGGTCTGAAATTTGGTACACACATTCCTTAGGATATAATATTTGATTAAAAGTGTATAACGTAAGCTTGCAGTGTGTGGAAATAAGGTAAAATCACTTGAAATGTGGGTAGACGCATATATGTTATTACGCAAGAAATACACGTTATTACATGTCGATATTTATTCTGTGTATTTTTACTCTTAATTCTTGGTCCAGGCTGCATTTCAACCTAACAACAACTGGTATTAGCAAAAGATTAAACCAACTTAAATGCTGTGTATCAATCATTCGTTACGGTAGACGCCATGTTTTTCCCTGTAAGGTAGGCTGCCATGCAATGTATCTTAGCACTGAAAAACAATATGTCAGCCCGCACAGATAAATTGTAAATATTACATGATTTTCTACTTATTACTTATCTGCAATTGGCATGTGGAAAGCAGTTTTTATTCAATAATGAAGACTTAAAAACACGTGGAGTTAATGTCAACAGCTAGTAACGTGAATTACTTGCGTAATATGTATGCATCTACCCACATTTCGAGGGATTTTTCTTCATTTCTACTTATTCGAAGCTTACATTATACACTTTAAATCAAATATTATCGCCTAAGGAATGTGTGTGCCAAATTTCATACCGATAGGACAATATTTGTAGGTTCCGACGTATTGACGTGGAGCCACATTCTTTATTAATGCAGTGCTGCTTTAATAAAGTTAGAAAAACTAGCACACATGATATAAAATTAAATATAATTCTTTCATACAGCTTTCCTTGGGCCAATCTATGCAAATATGAGAATTTTAGCTGTTTAATTTCCCTAACTTATTCAAGTACTGGCTTGTAGATTCATGTTCTGACACGTTGATTGTTGTTCTGACATGTTGAAACAGGCACAATACTTCTACTTCACCTTTCTCAGATCAGTATTGTAGATTATAGTAACAACAGTGGTTGGTTGTGTTCACAATTGTATACTGGTGTTTAGTCTTCAGTCTTTATGCTTTATGTTCTTATTAATAATCTTGTTTATTTTGCAAAAAAAAAAATCTTTAAAAGTTGAAAACAATAAGTAAAGATGGAAAAAGGGGGTAGATACCCTATGCTGCACTGTTTTAACCCATTTAAAAAGGTGAATCATGTTTATGATAAGAAAGGATTAAGAAGAGTTTCTGAATGGATGTGTAAATTAATTTCTGAAATGCCAAACATTGCTAAAGTATGCGATAGCTGCAGAAAACAGCTAGGAGTGCTTAAAAAAGAGCAAGAGGGCCAATGTTCATCCTCTCAAGATGTCACTAATGGTAGTCAAAATGCGAAATTGACCCTCCTTTTGTTTCAGAGTCAGAGGTTGTTCAGTCTCTCAACATCTCTCTTCAGGAGTTAGGGGAATCTGCAGTAGATATTAAAAAAAGTCAAAGTTAAAAAGTATTTAAAAAAAAGATTCAAAAAATTAATTCTGCCATAAAACGTAAAATTTTTGATGACACAGTCTTCTGAAAGTGATGATCCTAGTGAAACAGTTGCAGTCTATTGCTTCCAGAAAAAGCTTATAAACTTTTTACGGACAACATTTGCAGAAAAAATAAAGAAAATAATTTACTTCTCTGATGGTTCAGCTGCCCAGTATAAAAATAAGAAAAACTTTGCTAATTTATGTTTCCATAAAGATGATTTTGATATAGAGGCAGAATGTGGCATTTTTGGGCAACTGCTCACGGTAAAGGACCTTGCGATGGAGTAAGTGGTACAGTAAAAAGGTTAGTAGCTCGAGCCAGTTTGCAACGTCCCTATGATAAACAGATACTTACACCAGAAGATCTTTATGTATGGGCAAAAGAAAACATCACAGGAATGGATTTTACATTCTCAACACAAGAAGAACATATTGAAACGGCAATATTTTTAGATGAGCGCTTTAAAAATGCAGTGAAAATTCCAGGGACTCAAAAATTTCATGCTTTTATACCTGCAGTATCCTTAACTAAAATGGTTGTAAAGACATTTTCCTTATCACAAAGTTCATTACAACAAACAGTTATATCATCACAAGAAAAGCTCTCATTTGCTGATATCAATGGATACATCACTGCTGTATATAGCAGCAATTGGTGGCTTGCTTACGTTTTAGAGAAAAATGAAAGCACCGATGAAATAAAAGTGACATTCCTCAAACCAGCTGGTCCTTCAGCATCGTTTTCCTATCCAAGAAATCCAGATGTATTGTGGCTTCCTTTATTAGATATTCTGCCTAAAGTGAATCCAACAACTCCAACAGGCCGAATGTACACTCTTTCTGAAGTGGAAACATTAAAAACTAATGAAAGTTTCAGTCAATTGCATCCAAAGCAGCAACACTAAATGGCAAGGTTTTTTAAAGTTTCTGATAGTGTGTAAGTTTTCACAAACTTTAAATATTGTAAAATTAATGTGCTGTAAATATTAATACTTTAATATATGTTAAATTATTAGATTGAGATAAAATTATTAAAATTGCCTGAAATTTTTTTTTTCATTTCTGTAATTTTTAACAAGCATTCCAAACCAAAAGCTCTTGTACCATGAGAACCCATCATGATCCCAAAATGAAACTTTCAGAATTTTTTAACAGTAATATGAATAAGTTCTGAGATTTTTTCAAAATTTTAAAAAATTGGCTTTTTGAGAAAATAAAATTTAAAAAATTTTAATTTTAATTAAAAAATTTTTAAAAAATAAAATCTTGTATTGTTGCATATCATATGAAAGCCCCAAGAAAGAGCTTTAAAATGACATCTTGTTCAACAATCTATCTTAATTAGGTGAACGGCAAATGCAATTTTTAAACATGCTGATCATGCACTTTTTGGACAAATCTGGCAACTTTAGAGCCCTGTAACTCCAAAACCAAAAGACATATCAATTTAATATTTTGGAATATTCTTTGTTTTTATGTCAATTTATAATATACTAAATTTCATCAAGATTGGAGATGGTAAGATAAAAAATGTTCAAAAATTGTGTTGATTTGACATGGAATGACCCGTATGCACCTACTCACATTTAGAGTAATTTTGCTTCATTTCCACATATTTGAAGCTTACGTCATACACTTTAAGTTAAATATTATTGCCTGAAGAATGTATACCAAATTTCAGACCGATATGATAATTTTGGTAGGTTTCGATGTGTTATCATGGAGCCGTTACAGCAGTGTACTGTTGGTCCAGTGTGTAATACAAAATTCAATATTGTAGGCTATACACTTACGGACTAGTAAGCCTTAGACTTTTTGTTTTGTAGGCCTAGATGTTTCATGTTTTTTCCACCTTCTTGAATTGTGTAATTAAAAATTTGATATGTTTCAGTCACGTCCTTGCAAGATTGTAGAAATGTCTACTTCAAAGACTGGTAAACATGGACATGCTAAAGTTCATCTTGTTGGTATTGATATATTTAATGCTAAGAAGTATGAAGATATATGTCCCTCTACTCATAATATGGATGTGCCTTTTGTTAAACGAGAAGATTATCAGGTATGGTTACCCACATTCGAGCAATTAATATTTTTAATGGCAGTCTTTTATTTTTTTAAGACATTTTCGCTATTGAATTTAGTGGGGGCTTCATCACATTCGGAACACATGCGAAATTGGTACTAACCTGTTGAAATTTGGTTTGTTTGCTTTGTCAATATGTCCTCTTCACATTTTGTGCTTATTTTACAAACTTGCCAGGAATTTAATCAAAAATGCCGAAATATGACAGTGCTGCATAACCATTATTTGCCGCCAGAGTTGAAAAGTCGGTGACGGTCTATTAAAATGTTTGATCCGTTGTAGTGTTTTTTTTTTTTTGCGGTTTCATTTTTTCTCTGTTCTAAAAAGTTCAAAATTGACATATAGAGAACATTTGTCAGGGTTGTAATATGGTGATGCCCATCATCTTGTATCGAAATGGTCAATCAGAAATAGTCTGTTTCCTTTGTAAACAAATATGTTATTTCCATGATGGATGCTGCATAACGAAAATATTGAGATTTCTCTCTCTCTCTCTCTCTCTCTCTCTCTCTCTCTCTCTCTCTCTCTCTCTGTGTGTGTGTGTCCAGGCTGTATTTCGCACTGTGACGGAACGAAACTGTAGGTTGATCCCTGTACCAATCATTTTTGTTTTTACAGTGCTGGTAGTATTTCAGTTGTGAAGCCCCTAATATTTCAGTATTTTCAATTTAATTTCTTGTGACTTCCGCCAAACACGAGTGCAAAATGTGAAGATGACATATTGAAGCAATTAAACCAGATTTAAACAGGTTAGTACCAATTTCATGTGGATTCTAAAATTGGTGCAGTCCCTAATTTGGTAATACTTTTATTCCTTATGGAGATCAGATTTTAAGTGAACAGTAAAACATACATAAATGCAACTTTCATTTGTTTCCATCTGTTCATTTCTATGGTAGTGTTGAATTTTTTACTCTTTCAGCTAACTGACATTTCTGACGACGGGTATCTCTGTTTGATGGCTGATAATGGAGATTTACGTGAGGATTTAAAAATTCCTGATGGAGAGTTAGGTGCTCAACTTAGAGCTGATTTTGAAGCAGGGAAAGAGCTTCTGGTATGTTTTAATTTGCAGATGAAAATAATTTTGAGTTAAGTCATTGTAGTATGTTAGTCCAGGGTATATTCAAACCTAATTACTTCTTAGTCTTTCTACGAACACCCATGGTATTGTGAAATTACATCCTACAGTTGAAAATAGTTCTAGCTGTAATTGTGTTTTTCCATTAGATATAAAATTTTCCTAGATTTCTTGCAATGCCATCATACTGGATATGGGTAGGTACGAGCCCAGTTGACCATCCTCACCTTTCCCCCCCCCCCCCATCCTCTTTTTTTTAGCTTCAGATGTGGCCCCACACTTCGACTAAGAAATGACATGGGGTCCACTGGTGATCGCAATTCTGCTACAATATCAATACTGCTGTAGTTGGTTGTAATACATGTTATTTTCAAGCAGTATTTCAGTTGTAACATACACTGGACCATTATTTCCAAGCAGTAATTGGGTTGTAATGCAGCATGACCCCGCTAAAACTACTACACAAAGTATTTTTAGCGGTATCTAGCATTTGACTACTGCAGTATTATGGTGCAAATTCCTTGCTGAATTTCAGATCACCAGTAATCCCATGATTTCTTTGACTATAATCCAATCTAAATGAGGTGGTTTTGGATTTCATTCTTTGTTTCATTTGAATAATATAAACAGCATAATACTTCTTCAAATACTGCCACCTCTCATTTTACTGTCCTTCAACAAGATTAATCATACGTCATTGGATCAATTTCTCTGTCAAAGTTAGACTGGTCTTTTGATCCAATTAATGCCGGTATTTTTAAAATGAGCCAGAAACCCATGAGAATTACCATTTATTAGCTGTTGGATGTAAAGAGCTTGTGTTTTGCCAATTTAATTTTCTCTTGCCATAAGATGAATAGCAAAGCTTTAAAATGCAAACAGGATAGTCACTGTTTTAGGCTATGGTTCCAGTGTTTATATTTTGAGTTATGTTGAAAGTGGGTTGGTGGTTTTATTGCATTCAATGAATTTTAAGATTAAAAAAAGGGGTAATTGATGGACTAGGATGCCGATGTATAAGGAAATTGAGCACGTCCCTGGGGCAATTGCAATAAAAATATCTGATTGTGTATTAGTTTTCTTCAACCCATCCACCTTTTTCACTTGTTTGCCTTTGAGGTAATTTATCCCTTTGGATTAATTTAGATCGTGATTCAGTGAGGAATTGACATTATAATACTGCGTTAGTCAAAATAAAACACCGCTAGGCATACTTTCTGAAGTATTTTTAGTGATGTCATGTTGGCTTAGAATGCATTACAACATAACTGCTTAAAAATTTCTTGCAATTCACTATTGCAGTAACGTCATTCAAAAGTGGGGAGCAATGTTGAAGAAGTTTCGCAATTCCTGGTATTCCTTTTTACTAATACTTGGTATCACGTTCACATTTTTTAATCTGATATGTTCAGTTTATTTTGTACCATGGAACTTAACAGTAAAATTGTCTGAGGTATACAGATCATACTGAGTAAGAAATGTGAAGATAACTTAATTGTATCTTTCATACTACTGAAGAATATTGGGAAGTTTAATTTTTCACTTGTTATTGGTTTATTGGCAAAGATCATGGAAGAAATATTTGCAAGGTAGAAGTTAAATGTTGAATATATTGTTCATTGTTATACTTAATGGGAAATTTGAAATTTCTGGCAGCTGGGCAGAATTAAAGAAAACTATAAAATGTTTGGTTACAAGGGGTGATCAAATGAAAAGGTACGAAACTACACGGTGGGTACAAATGTAGACTTTATTCAAAATATACACAATAGGCCTGAGCACAACGATCCCACTGATGAACAAGCCGCAAGATTCCTTGCTCCCAGAATTCCTGTGGCCGTGATGAGACCCAGTCCTTCAGTGTCCTTGAGTATGTCATCCGAGTTGAAGCGCTTCCCTTCCAGGTGTTTCTTCAGTGGACCAAACACATGGAAATCGCAGTGTGACATGTCCGGACTGTAGGGCGGATGGTCCAACATCTCCCACTTGAAATTGGCCAGTTCCATTTGTGTCTCTGGACACGTGTGGACGCGCGTTATCATGGAGCAGCACCACACCATCTGTTGTTCTTGATGGACCTGCGTAGGCGTCGGAGTCTCACAGTACACATCGGAGTTAATGGTTTTTCTGTGCTCGAGGAATTCAAGTAGCGGACCTTGAACGTCGAAAAAGACGGTGAGAAACCACCTTGCCTGCTGACTGCACGGCTTTGAACTTTTTGGGGGATGTGACGACGCATGCTGTCCCACTTTGTCTCTGGCTCGTAGTGATGGCACCAGGTCTCATCAACTGTGACGAACCGCTCCATGAAAGTGGGGTGTTCCTGATACCGAAACAGATGTTGCAGTGCTAGCCCCAAATGTAGTTCCTTTTGCTGGTCGGTGAGCTGCTTCGGAACCCAAGCAGCACACACCTTCTGATACCGCAACCTGACGTGAACAATTGTCCACACGGTTCCATAGCTGACATCCACCTTCACCGTCAACATTCGCAATGACACGCCGATCACTTCTCACTAGGTCGTCTACCTTGTCGATGAGATCGATCGTGATGAGTGTTTGCCTGGCCTGGTCTCAGGTCATCACCCAGACTCTCACGGCCTGCACGAAAACGGGCACTCCATTTTCTGACATACTTGTCAGAGACACATTTCTCCCTGTAAACTGTCACCATCAGGTGATGAATAGCTGCCGGTTTTTCATCTTCCGCTGTCAGAAATTTGATAACATCTCGCTGCTCCTCAATCGTCGAATTTTGCAACGCGAATGCCATCCTGTCCTCATTTGGACGTCGCTTTTGATAAGAGCCTCTGCTCTCTACTGCGCACGCAGGCACCCGCGCATGCTCCGATCCCAGTAAGAGACTCCAATCGCATCCTGAGATGTCTCACTATGTTCTCCCATGGCGGAATATGCAAATATTTAAGTTACGTTTTTACGTCAATTTGTACCTTCTCATTTGATCACCCCTTGTAGATGGATTGGTAGGTGTTATTATAAATTTACATAAGAACCTTGATAATATTAACAATGTTTTAGTATCGCTCTTTCTTTGTGTATGATATTTATACCTTGTAGGACAAGGTTTTATCAGATATTATTTTCATAAGAGAAATCCGATAAACGAGCCTAGAGTCACTGGTCTGTTTCTTCAGCTTTCCAGTGCTAGAGGATCTCGAAGAATAAAACCCTACTATGCCCTTGTTGGAACTTGTTCCAATAAGGTACCTTGTAGTGATACATGTATTACACTTAAAACTCTTTCGTGATGAGAATTGGTAACTGGTCTAAAATCTATTTTCTTCTTTACAGTGCACAGTGCTAAAGTCATGTGGTGAGGAGTGTGTGATTGCCATCAAAACAAATACAGCCTTGGACAAATAATTGATAACAGCCACTGGGGGGGAATTGAAGGAAAGCAATGATTAATGCTGTCAGGGCATTTGTTGGCGTGGTTTTTGTCACTGTTCCATATGCTAAACCAATTTACTCAAATTAATCATTGTACAGTAGCTGTTTGAAAATTGGACCATCATGTTTTGAGATGCTTGTTTCACTATTGCCCCAGGTGTAATAAACATTATGTTGAAAATTTATTTTCTTTGTTCTATAAAATCTTCAAAGAAGCCAGGACCATAAGGCTAAAAGGATGCATTAGAAATTAAGATGCCATAATTGCCTTTCCTATAATGGCTTCATTGTACTGCTGCAGTCAACTTTGAACCCTGATGTACTGTCCCTAAGGTTCAGTATTGGAAGTAAAAAAAAAAAAATCACCTTGACTATATGCCAGCCTTGGTGTTCTTGGGAAAAGTACCAGGCTACAGGTTGTTAGCAATATACACCTGCTTATACAGTACAAATTCTTATTTTTGATCATTAACCAGATTAATTTAAAACATAGTGCAGAAGTGGTACAGGGAACAGTGAGGGACTGTTAAGTTTTTGGTATGTGATACAAAATATTGTACACTTATTCACTATTGGTTTTTAATTTGTTCATCAGTATGTATTATGTATGACATTAGCCTTTACCAGAACTGAATAAAATTATTTGGTAATAACCTTTTAAATTCTGCTTTGAGTATATCTTTCTACATGTGCTTAAAGTTTCTGAATGTACCATGGAAAAAGCATTCCTAATCAAACCAATTTTGAAAAAGAGAAATAAATTGGTCTCAATTAGACTTTTGCCTTGGTTTTATTTATACTTCAGTTAACTGTACATATATCATTAAATAGCATTTTTGATCATTAGTGTATTTTTTAAAGAAACTAGACTAATTTTGTTTTGAGGAAAAAATTTACATATGGCATTTTCAGTTCATTTTCATAGTTGCTGTAGTTTTTTTTATCAGAATGGAGGATAAAGGCCTCCTGTTACTTCAGTGTCATTTTAAAGCACAAAGTAGCAGTTTTTAATGCTCCATGTTCTGTGTTATTTTGTTCAGTAAACTTTTTGCTGAAAGATCTAGTTTCATTTTCGACTGTGGTAGCGAAGACTTGATGGAACTACTCCATATACTGTTTGATTTGAATACAGTTTTCACAGGCATAACTTAAAAATTTGGGCTTTTGTAGCTAATATTGTCATAAAAGGTAGGTAAATTTAGTTTTCACATGGCTCTGTACAAATCTTTGCTACCATTAGTTCCCCTGTAATGTGTACAACTGTGACTTCTGATAATTATTGTATTGGTGTATATCAGGTGCTCATTTGTAATTAAAGTTTTTTTTTACTCAAATTGTATGCAAAACTTTTGATTTTAAATGTCTCGGTTTATAATAAACCTACCCTAAAGTTGGCATTTCTGAATTAGTTTTACGCCAAACTGAAAGTTTTAAATTTATAGGCTGTCACAGTGATTGTTTCGAAAGATTGTACCAACATTCCAGATCTTAAATCTGGCTTTGAATGTTGTCTATGTTGGAAGAGATGCACCGAGTAATTTTTGTCCGTTCATATTTCAAATTTAACTGTAAGCTTGTGCTGTTGGGCAAAATGAGACAATTAAGTATATGGTTTAATTTTGTTTTTACTGCCCATTTTAAGTAAATTATTGTGACTAGTTGAAAGTGGTGTACAAAGTAAATTTTTTACGAAATGTTTTACAGTAGCTTGGAAGAATGGCTAAATTTGAGTTAAATTACCAGTGTTTACTTTTTATATTACCACTGCCTTTTGCTAGCAGAATGGGAGCTGTTCATTGTGCTCTGTTTTACAAGAGTTTGTGCTGTTAGTATCCAAAATTCTAAGGAAGCTTCCTTGTTTTAAGCTAGCTTCTTAATCATCTGTATTAAATCTTGCTGTCAAACTTCATAGTAAATGATTTGAAACTTTTCATAATTATCTTTCATGGTAACAATAAAGTATTAATTTTTACTAATCAGTTAGTAGAAATTGAGTAAACTTAAACTTCATTTTATTGAATTTTATGATTAGGACCTTTTCTCTCCCGTAAAAAATGGATTACTTCTAAATATTCAGTATACTAATAATTATTTAAGAGGATAACTAGTAAGGTCTATTTTAAGATTTGTAATCTACCATTTTCCTGCAATTAAAGGTAATCGCTGTTGTGTTATGGAGCCTCTGACCAAACTTAATTAACCTCGCATTCAAAGTATTTTTCTGCATCCTGACTTATTTCATTTTATGTATGTAACTTTTGCAGGTAACATTGATAGCAAATACATATATTTTTTATGTATGAACTTCTGCATTTCCTCCTATAGTAGACACTTCGAAATGAACATGCTTCTAAATTACACCTTTAGTCAACACTTTCCACAATCCTAAAATAGCATTAGTGTCAAACAAAAGCTGATGAAGGGAGATTGGAAAGTTGTCAAGGATCCTGTCACAAGTTATCGCATTTTATTTATTTACTACCATCGTATTTTCTATGATGATACTCCCTTTTAATGTTTTATTTTATGTTCTTCCCCTTTTTTGTAACCAGGATACACGATCGTCTTTAACTCTTGAGTGAGTAAATCTTCAGCTTACTGTTTATTAGACTTCCTTCCTACTTCAAATAAATAATAAACTTATATGACTTAATTCCTTTTTTATTATCACGTCATAATATCCTTAATTATCTGAACGTTTGCGAGATCTTTCAGCGGCAACTTAAAGTTCAAAGCGAACACACCAACGGTTTTTATCAAGCTTGTCCGATCTTATATCTATCTCCTCTTTTTTTTATAAACATTATCCTAGCTACCAATTTCACAGAGTAATTAGTTACTTTAGGTAGCCTGTTATACCACGAAGTAGGAGCAATTCAACTGGTTGGTGTCTGTGCAAACCTGGCAAGTCATGAGCCCCTAGGACAGTGGTGACAAACCTTTATTGATCTATGTTGGTTTTTTTAAAAAATGTTGAATGAAGCCATAAAGTACCATCAATCATGACATAGTGATTAAAGGGAAAAGAAATAAAAGTAAATATTATTGCCCTTAGAACTTAATATTTGCAACCAGAAATATAGATTTTTTTTAATACTAAGTAATGCCAGTTTTGTGTTTAACAGATAAAATTATTGTGACTTCTGTGTTACAAAGAAGATGCCAAATAACTTATTAGGTTTATACTTTGTTGCATTTAGCAGAATGTAAGCTTAAGTGGAATTGTCTGACAAACTGTTATGTTGCAAATCATTTCCAAAAATGTTGGCTTGCAGGCACAGTTAGATGACAAGACTGTTGAGAGAGCAAAATCCAGCTTCTTGAGATCTATTTGGAATTGAATTCAAAGTTAACATAATTATGGCATTGGCATTTTTACTCATATTGAAAGTCTTGCCAGTTCATTTAATTCCAACTCCTTCCATATTTAGATGAATTTTTGAGTCCATATTGAACTTTATTTCCATTTCTTCAATTTCCAACCAATCAAATTTAGCAAAGTTCAGTTTATCATGCGAATTCACATCAGGATACATAATAAACTAGTGTTTCCAATGATTCTTTGAAAAGAGAAAATCTCAAATTATTCAGTTGAAAAATTACTGAAGATAATTCTTCAGTTTTGAATTTTTTATTCCCCTTCCCTACACCCCCCCCCCCTTTCCCCAAGTTGGGAAGTACTTCTAACTATATGAAATACCATTAATGAAAACTTGCAGTTTAGCCCCAAAAGCACGAATGAGATATCATTTTCACCTTGAAGCTTCATATTCAATTCATTAATTTTGAAAGCCACATAACATTCATCAGTTTTGAGTATTCCTTTTTTTCCTCATTTTGTAAAGTCAGATTTCTTCCAATCAATCAACAAATCTTTGAACTATGTTACCATAGATCAGTAAGCCATTGTACAGAATTGACTTCATCCAACAAAGCATAAAATTTTCACTTATTCTACGCCTGAAACAATACAGGGTTCGCTATTTTCACAACTACATCCATTATAATATTAAGGTAGATGAATCTACCTTTTTACACCAGGCTAGTTGATGTATGATGCAGTGAAATTCAAGAATTGGATATCCTGTGTTTGACTGATAAACCATTAATTTTGCCCACCATACTTCAGCTTTGGTTAAGTCTACTTTCACATAAGTAAATTTTTAACGGCTATCCAAATATTTCCCCTTGGTAGTTATTGCTAACGGTGTTTTCACAATTCTTCCTCGATTTCATTTACTACACGATATCAAGCAAAACCAGCTAAATGAGCAAATTTAGTTACATCAGTAAGAAACAGCCTTGTAATCTTCTCTACAGTGGGAAAAGGAAACATCACTTCAGGTTCTGAATTTAAAAAAAAAAAAAAAAAAAAACTGAACATTCATCCACCAGGTTGGTTGGTCCTCTGAAGCAAGTTCTAGACTATTTGTAGCAAATGCTATGGGCCTCACGCCTCCTAGGGAGGCCCGCGTCCAGGAGTCTAGCCTCGCTGTCAGGCGGGCAACTTAATTTTAACTCTACAATTCCTCCTGACGGTGAAAACCAAGGTTCTCTTCACATTTGCTATGGACCCCATGCTGCCTTAATCTGGCCCTGAACTGTCAATGTTGCCACAAGACCTCAATGACTGACAAAAACAGTGAACGTTATTGTGAAGGAACGATGTCTGCATTTTACCATACTAATCCGTCTATAATAATGCCCAAGATCTAATTAACATTCCAAAATCTAATTGTACAGTTAACTTATCAATTTTCTATGGTTTGTAAATTGTTTCTGCAGTAAATCAATGGTTTTTATTATTAAGATAAGCAGGTGGTGTAGCTGTTCCCATTAAACTGCCACTGCACAGGATTGAGGTGGTACAGTGAGCATAGGTTCAAAACTAGTTCCCCCGCATACCAGACATCCTGAATGTGATTTCTAGGTGGTTTTTTGCAATCACTTTGGGAAATGCTGAGGTTGTTCCCAAGCTCTGTCTTGTAAACTAAACAAAAATGCACAGTTTATCAAATAGAATATAATTTACACATTTCTTAGACAGATGGCAACAAATCCGGTCTCCACTCCATCAAAACAATGACAGGCCTAAAAAAAAAGCCTTCAAAATAAATACAGCCTCTGGAAGAGGATGTGCTGAATAATCTGAAAATAGAATCGGTAAGATGATAAAGAATATGCCATTAAATAAAGATGTGCAATAGAGTTTAATTCAATCATGATAAATTTATGCCAGTGTTAACCTCTCTACAAATATACAATTTCATTTCATTTCTCAAAACTTAATCCATAAGTAAGAAATGTGTGAGATATTAATATGCAAACAAAAGAAACTAGACCTAGGGTTTACTGCTATGGACTTTGACCTTTTTCATGAAGAGATGTAAAACAGGTCTGGTGCATCAATCTTTGTGAGCAAGGTCATAGACTGAAAATATTGTTTTTGTGTAGTGGTTTTCGTTGCTGCATGCTTCCTACCTTTTAACTTTGGTGCATGATTGGCCTACTTCATCTTCCCTTAAATAGTAGTGCCACTTTCAAGATTCAAATTATTTCTACAGTTCTATCTCATCTTTGCTTCTAACTTCATTACACTACTTTGTATTTGTCCGTCAGGCACAAAACATCGTATATAATTATATCAGTGTGGAGACATCCAATGTGTTTTGACCATTGGAGGATCTAGATGGTCACTTTGAGGACAGTCATGTTGGACTGAACGATCTTGAGATCTTGTAAACTAAAAGGGAGAACTTTTCAGAGGGTATCTAAAAGTAAACACAGGAAGGTACTGTTACTTGGAAGCAGTCATGGGAGGGGAATCAGAGGGTTGTTTCAGTCTGAATTGGGGCCAGATTATGAAGTCTGCAGTATTTTCAAACCAAATACAGAACTTGGAAGTTTAGCAGCAAATGTGAAAGTCCTAGGGTAAGATTTCTCAGAAGATTGTATTGTAATTGTGAGGGGACCAGGAAATAGTCTTGATAAGGACCTCAATTATTCAATTGAGGAAGATATTGCTCAAATTTACAGGAACAAATGTGGGATTTGTAGGTTTGCTCGAGCATTATGATAAAACCTGGATTTGGCATAATATTAGGTGTAAAAGTGCATCATTGGAAAAGATAGCCAGCAAATTCACACATTGGTTAATAGATGTGGCCTGCATTGGTAGTTATACTCGCCATGGACTTCATCTGAATTTCAGAGGTAAAACGAAGCTTTTGCTTCTTATTGCTGATGAGATGAGAGGATGCTAGGTGAGTGAAAGAAGTATTCCTGTTATAAGTGGTGTTCAGTCACGGCCTTTTTTTTGGGGGTGGGGAGGGGGTTAATAAAATAGATGTCTAAAGGAAATTGTCTCTGCTGGTCAAAACTTATTGAAATTGGAAATTCCAACTGACACACCAGTTTGTACTGATAAAGTAAACAATTAGTCATTGAATCAAAGTGTTCAGACCACTATTCTCCATCAAAATATAATAGGAATATTTAGTAAAATTAATGACATTGCCTTAGACCTAGAAGAGATTAAAATTTCTGGAAATTTTAATGTAGATCTTTTGTGCATATATGAGGATCATTTGTCTGACACAAATATCTCGGCTGTCCATACCAAATTGGAAACTAAGCTCTCTTTTCTGTAGATGTAATGCCATTTTTGCTAACAATAATATTCAATGCAACAGTGTTGTAAGTATTGTATTGAACAATGCTGTGTTACAAAACTGGAATATGGTGAAGAAGAGCTCATAGTGATAGCAATTTACGGGGCTCCCCTCCTGAAATTTCAGACTGTTTTTATCACAGTCTTTGCTAGCTACTATGTTTCACAAATAACAAATAGTTTTATATGGAGATTTTATTGTTGAGTTTCTCAATCACAGCAATGAGAGACTAGATATGGAAGCCTTGATGTTGTCTTTTTACGTAATGACATTTGCCAATTTCCTTACAAGAATACAAAATAATAGAACTGCAGTTGATAATTTTTTATGGATATTTCTCAGTACAGTATTCTGTATCTCAGATCATGATGCCCAGCTGTTATGTATCAAGTCCAAAATACTGTTAAACAGACAAAGAAAAGCTAGGTATATAGAAGAAATGTTAATGAAAACATTTCATAGGTTCCTTAAATAATGAACACTGGTCAGAAGTGTACACTGCACGGGGTGTTAATGCAAAATCTGATTCCTTTCTTAATATATTTCTAACAATTTTCGCAGTAAGCTTAAAAAAAAAAAGTTCTCAACGCTCCATACAGTGAACTGAGTAAGGGACAGATAACAAAGGGTATTAAAGTATCTAGTAAAACAAAAAGGGACCTTTACATAAGGTAATCAGATAAATATACACTGAAAGCTCATTATAAACTTTATTCTAAAATACTAAGAAATTCCAGGAACATAAGTATAAATAAGAGAAAATGGAGAATTCAGGCAATAAGATGAAAACTATGGAATATAACAGAAACAGGAAAATCTGTAAATCACTTGTATTAGATTTGTTTGTATATCGTTTCAGTCTGGTGCCTCTGATTTCATAAATCCTTGTGGAAAATTAACTTTATTCTCTTCGAGCAGTGTTGCCTTTCTTCTTTATTTTATGGAAAAGTGTCTAACTGTGAAAAGATACACAAATAATTCTTTTCTTTCTTGAAATAACTTTTATTCAATCAATTACTTATTTCACATTTTCCACCAACACCAGCAGAAACCAAAAACCGTTACGTCTATATCGGACTTCTTCTTGATACTTCCCGATTCGTATATCGAATTCGTGAACTTATGATAACGTCTCGACCCTGTAGGCTCAATTATGTCATTCTTAGCAACCAACCTCATCTAGAATAACTGCACAAATTTACCAAATCTCAAGGAATCTACATGTATATAAGTAAGTTTGCATACCATAAAATATGTGATCGTCACAACTCCCTCCACCCCTCCAGTTTATTGCTATATTTTGGAAGTTTTGACTTAAAAAATGTAGCGTTAAGCTCTGACATTTGGTTTGATCATATTACTCAGATTCATACGTAATGGCGTTTGAACAGTCAGCGAGTGCAGTAGCGTATTTTGTTGTTGTTTTTATATCTGTAGTGGTGTGGGTATTTGAATAGTGTAATCTCTGAGTGTTTACATTTTGTAAACAGTGGTCGTTAGTAGCGTTTGAACAGTTGCCTAGTGCAGTAGCGTATTTTGTTGTTGTATTTTATCTGTAGTGGTGTGGGTATTTGAATAGTGCAATCTCTGAGTGTTTACATTTTGTAAACAGCGGTCGTTAGTAGCGTTTGAACAGTCAGCGAGTGCAGTAGCGTATTTTGTTGTTGTTTTTATATCTGTAGTGGTGTGGGTATTTGAATAGTGTAATCTCTGAGTGTTTACATTTTGTAGACAGTACTAGTTAGTAGCGTTTGAACAGTTGCCGAGTGCAGTAGCGTATTTTATTGTTATATTTTATCTGTAGTTGTGGGGATTTGATTAGTGCAATCTCCGAGTGTATATATTTTGTAGGAAGTACAGGTTATTTCGAGTTTCTGTTCCTTTTTTCTGTACTTTTTTTGTTTCCTTTCTTTTTGCGTTTTTCAAAAGCAGTATGTCTAGGGACTGTGATTGCTGTGTGCAGACGCAAGCTGAGGTGGCTGATCTCCGCGCTCAGCTTGCAGCTGTGTTAGCGAAAGTTACGCAGCTGGAAGCTGCCGTAAAAGGCTGCAGCAGATGTGATGTTGGGGAAACTGATATAGCCAAGCCTATCACAGATTCTCCCATATCAACTGTCGTACCTGCAACCCAGGCTGAAGTGTTGGATGCTGTGCCGCAGTCGCCTGTTGGTGACTGGCGTATGGCTTCTAGACTTCGAAGCCGCACACGGGGGCAGTCGAACAGGCTTAAAGGCCAAGACGCTAAACTTGTTCGTCTGTCCAACCGGTTTGATGTATTGTCGGAGGCTGACTCAGTCCCACAATTGTCATCCTGCGAGTTGACGGCCCCCCAGCCCGCCAGGTCTGAGCAAACGCAGAAGGGCATTCTGGTAGTTGGGAGCTCTAATGTTAGGCGGTTAGTTAGAGCCCCTTAGGGAAATGGCGGATTCCTCGGGGAAGAAATCCAACGTCCATTCAGTGTGTATTCCGGGTGGCCTGATCCGAGATGTGGAACAGGCCATTCCGGATGCCATAGAGGGGACGGGGTGTAGCCAACTACAGATTGTGGCTCATGTCGGCATCAATGATGCCTGTCGCCTTGGGTCGGAGGTTATCCTCTCTTCCTTCCGGCGGCTGGCTGAAAGGGTGAACTCTGTGGCCAGTGACCGCAAGATATCGACAGAGCTAACCATCTGTAGCATCGTAGACAGAGTTGATTGTGGACCTCTGGTTCAGAGCCGTATTGAGGGGCTGAACCAGAGACTACGACGTTTCTGTGATGACATTGGCTGCAGATTTCTCGATCTTCGCCATAGGGTCGAGTCTTGTAGGGTTCCCCTTAATAGGTCAGGTGTGCACTACACGCGTGAGTCGGCTACACGGGTGGCAGGGGCCGTGTGGAATGCACTGGGTGGTTTTTTAGGCTGAGGGAGGAAGACCCGAAACATGAAATTCAGTTACGGGCAACCCAATCAGATACAACACCGGAATGTAGGAGCAACGTAAAAGAATCTCGTCAGTTAAAAGTTCTCGTAATTAACTGTAGAAGCGTTTGTAACAAACAACCGGAACTTGAAAGCGTTATTTGTAGTACAGAAGCGGATATCGTTATCGGTACAGAAAGTTGGTTGAAACCGGAAATAAGTTCCGCCGAAACTTTTAAAGATAGCATGAACGTTTTTCGTAAAGACAGATTACATTCTCATGGAGGTGGGGTATTTATAGCTGTGAGTAAATTTCTCCCATGTAATGAAATAGACGTCGATACGAACTGTGAAATCATATGGATTATACTCAACGTTGCTGGGTCAAAACTCATAGGTGCCTTCTACCGTCCATCCTGATTCGGATATAGCTATCGTCGAGGAGTTAAGAAATAATGTAAATAGTATCGCTAGCCGTTTTAAAGATCATGCTATGATTCTAGGAGGCGACTTCAATCTGCCTTATATTGACTGGCGTAATTACGTTCACATCACAGGTAGGAGGGATAAGGCAGCTTCTGAAGTAATTCTCGATTTGTTGTCAGATAATCATCTCGAGCAGCTAGTTAATTAACCTACACAGTGTCATAACGGTAGCGAAAACATTTTAGACTTGCTGGTTACCAACAGGCCAGAATTATTCACCGACATTTCAACGACCACAGGAATAAACGATCACAAAGCGGTAATTGCGACTATCAAATTAATGACCGAGCGAAAAAGGAAAAAAGGGCGGATTGTATACAGATTCAGTAAGGCCTCAAAGGAGTGTTTTAGAACCTACCTGAGGAATAAATACCATAACTTCAAGTCAACAAAGGACACCGTTGAAGAGATGTGGCATCGTTTTATACATATAGTCAGGGAAGGCATGGAAATACATATACCAAAGCGGACAATAAAGGGAGAGGATGATCCACCGTGGTACACATGCGAAGTCAAAAGATTACTCAAAAAACAAAGGAAAATACACGCACGCTCAAGAAGGAAGGGGTGTCGCAGCGATTTAGAAACCTTAGCTGATTTAAGAGGACGTATTAAGAATGTAATGCGCGAGGCCTTCAACGATTTTCACTCCAACTCTCTCTCTAAGAGTCTCACAGAAAACCCAAAGAAATTTTGGTCGTATGTACGAAAAGTTAATTGTACCAACAGCAATATTCCAGCACTAATTCGTGAAGGTTCCGAGGTTAATGAAAGCCGCGATAAAGCTAACAGTACTAAATACTGTATTCAAAAATTCATTTACAAATGAACATAAAGATAGTATTCCCGTTTTCCCACGCCGTGGCGAGTCGGTGATGGAATCATTACGAATAGATACTGCAGGTATCGTTAAGCAATTAGAGCTCCTGAAGTGGGGGAAAGCACCGGGCCCGGATGGAATTCCAGTAAGAGTATTTTCAGAGTATGCTGCAGAAATCTGGCCATTTCTGTCTGATGTATTCAGTAAATCATTAGAAGAGCGAAAAGTACCTTCAGACTGGAAAATCGCGCAAGTAACTCCGATTTTCAAAAAAGGTGATCGAAGTGATCCTGGGAACTATCGTCCCATATCTATAACATCTGTTTGTAGTAGAGTTATGGAGCATATTATATGCTCGAACATTATGAATTTTCTAGATTATAATAATTTGCTTACAACAAATCAACATGGATTTCGGAAGAAAAGATCATGTGAAATACAGCTGGCCCTATTTACACACGACGTAATGAAAGTTATCGATACAGGTTCACAAGTAGATGCAATTTTTTTAGATTTCCAGAAAGCCTTTGACTCTGTGCCACACAACCGCCTTTTAGCGAAGCTTCGAGCGTACGGTATATCGGATCAGCTTTGTGAATGGATAAAGGATTTCTAACTGGTCGGTCGCAGTATGTTGTCGTTGAAGGAGAAAGTTCTTCTAATCTAGATGTTACATCGGGTGTACCTCAAGGAAGTGTAATAGGACCACTTCTTTTCTTAATTTTTATAAACGATCTCGGAGACAAAGTGAAAAGCCTTTTTAGATTGTTTGCTGATGATGCGGTTATTTATAGGGAAGTAAGAACTTTGGCCGATTGCTTAGAAATTCAGCGCGATCTGGATGTTATTTTGGCTTGGTGCGCTGAGTGGCAACTTACTCTAAACTGTAAAAAGTGCAAGACAATGAGCATAACTAACAAAAAGAATCCGATTGTTCAGAAATACGAGTTAGACAATACAGTTATTGATATGGTCGATTCTATTAAATATTTGGGAGTAACAGTACAAAGGAACATGAAATGGGACATACACATTAATTCTTTAGTAGGTAGAGCAAATTCTAGGCTGCGATTCATAGGTAGAATCTTGAAAAATTGTAATGAACAAACAAAGGAGATAGCGTACAAATCTCTTGTGCGTCCACATTTGGATTATTGCTTGTGCCATTTGGGACCTGTTTCGTAAGGGATTGATCGAAAGTATAGAGAAAGTACAGAGAAGAGCCGCTCGATTCGTGACCGCTTGCTACAGTCCTTATGAAAGTGTCACAGAACTGATTAGTAGATTAGGTTGGGAGTCTCTGGTAGATAGACGACACACGTTTCGTTTAAACTTATTGGAAAACATTGCGTACTCCAACTTTCACACATGAGTGTAGTGAAATACTTCTTCCACCAACCTATTTGAGTCGGAAGGACAGGAAAGATAAAATTAGAGAAATAAGGTGCCTGGACTGATTCTTATATGAATTCTTTTTTCCCTCCGTACCATTAGGGATTGGAATGCACAGCAAAGAGATTAGCTTTGGTGCTGAGCACCCTCTGCCACCCACAATTTTGTGAATTGCAGAGTATATATGTAGATGTAGATGGCTGGTGTTGGTGTAATTTTTTTATGTCATTTTAAATACATAAATAACATGTACATTTAATTATTATTATTTTAAAATAAATACACATGAAATGTCGGCCTTTTGGAGACATGTTTGATGTCCTTCATACAAAACAGTTTATTCTGATAAACCAAAGTATAAGTTTTGCTCCCTACCTTTGTCCCCATCATAATTTTTCACTATTTCCCCCCACCAAAAATTGCATGGGGGCGAGGAAGTGACTCGGTCGCTCCCCCACGCCACAAGCTATTATTTTCTATATTTACAATTTTTTTATTGACAAATCATTGTACAGGTTAAACGTCATGTATTGTCCATAACCATTTATAAAACAAACTGTGTTTAGCACCCTGACCCGAAAAGCTGATTTTTTTTTTTTATTAATCAGTAAACACCTTTCGGCGTAATTCTCCCAATTGTTGGTTTACAGTGTTGCAAGTGAACTAAGTTGGCATTGAATCTATTACACGTGTCCCCTATGTTATGTATACCGATATTCAGGGGCGAATCCAGGATTTTGGTTTGGGAGGGGCTTGAGCGGGACTTTGGTTTGGAGGGGGATTGGCTTGAGTGGATTTTGGTTGGGGAGGGCTTGCCCTTGATGGATTTAGGTTTTTGGGTGGGGGGGGGGCTTGGGGGCTTTAAATCCGTAGAGATAAAAAAAGTCACAATGTGGGGGTGGACCTAGACCCTTTTGGGGGGGCTTGAGCCCCCTAGATCCGCCCCTGCCGATATTGATGTCTTCAACTGTCGATTTTCTTTTGTCTGTTGTAATGCTTTTCTCTGCTATTTCTCCGCGAAATGTATTGAGTTGTACATCCATCACCTTGTATCTATCTGTGACCTGTTTTTTAATTTGAACATTTGAAGCTGTTAATTGACTTTGTAGAGATAATGAAGTTTCTTCTATTTTATTAGTGATGTGTTATGTAAAACCTGACTGGTAGTAGAACATCTTGACTCACATGCTACGACTTTATCCTGTGTGTCTCCTATTGCCAAATGGAAAATTACCGACTGTTTCTCAGTCGCGATAGTTTTGCGTTCCAGTTTATTTGACTGTACTTCTATTTGAACCTTTAGTGATTTTATTTCAAATGACTGTTGATCAAGGTGATTTTGTAATTCAATGGATTGTGTTTCGTGTACAATCCTAATATAAGGGATCTCAGCTTAAGTTTACTGATTAGTGGGTCACTTAAAGACTAAATTATTCTCATTCAAATGTGCGAATCTTAAAAATGGGGGTGAATGTTGTTGCATATGTGTTGGTGTGCTAATTGCATTTAAAACATTTTCAGTTGCTTCTGGTGACATGATATTTGGTTCCACCCCTAGAACTAGGCTGTTAGGAGCATTGCCTGCCACAGCGTTACTGATATCATTCATGTTTGTATATGAAGAAATAATAGTTTTCTGTTTACTAATATTCTTCACAGAATATAGTTGTAAAGATTAATATGTAACATACGTAACTGTACAAACTTGATACACTTGTAACCATGAATAAATATATTTTAAGCTATAATGAACATTTTAACTCGATACTATGTGGAAATATATATATAAAAAATTCTAAATTTAGATGAATATTATTCAACATATACTTGCTATAATTTTGTAAGACAAAAATTAAATTAATTGATAGCAAATTCGTCCAAAGTATGCGTCTTGAAAGATGGAATAACTTAGCTGGTTCAATCGTCGAAGTTGGCAGCAGTGGAATTCTCCTATGTTGTATCGCTGGCAACATTAACTATGCTTCAAAATTCAGTTGGCTGCAATCTGTATTTTCAGCTTCTTGGTAGTAACTGTTTTGCTTATTTACGCTCATGAATTTCCAGATTGAAAAGAAAAACTGTCATGGTCACCGTGTATTAGATTTGTTCGTATATCGTTTCAATCTGGTGCCTCTGATTTCGTAAATCCTTGTGGAAAATTAACTTTATTCTCTTCGAGCACTGTTGCCTTTCTTCTTTAGTGTATTTTATGGAAAAGCATCTAACTATGAATAGATGCACAAACAATTCTTTTCTTTCTTGTAATAACTTTTATTCAATCAATTAATTATTTCACATTTTCCACCAACACCAGCAGAAACTAAAAACCGTTACTTCTATATCGGACTTCTTCCTGATACTTCCTGATTCGTATGTCGAATTCGCGAACTTAAGATAACAACTCAACCCTGTATGTCGTTCTTAGCAACCAACCTCATCTAAAACAACTGCACATACGTAACCAAATCTCAAGGAATCTATATGTATATAAGTTGCTTGCATACCATTGAATAACCTATAAAGTATGTGATCGTCGCACACTCTAAAGACATAAAAATAGAACAAAATGGATCTGTGCGTAGTGAAGTAAAGGAAGCTTGTGAAATATTTAACGAACTTTTTTTCTTCAGTTGTAGAGAAATTAGTTATAGAAAAGCAATCTCCACATAGTGCTCTAATGCTTCTTCAGACTGCTTTCCCAAATAGATACATGGAGATGCAAATGCCACCAGTAACAGTATCGGAAATAATTATACTCGTACAACAACTGAAAGCTAAAAATTCTTCCAGCTATGACAGTATCTCAAGTAAATAACTGAAAAGGTGTTCAGATTGTATCAATCGTGCACTTTTCCCCCATTTTTAATGAATCCATAATGCAAGGTGTGTTTCCAAATTGACTAAAATGTGACATAGTAAAACTGTTATTTAAAAAAGAGAAGCAACATGTGTAGATAACTATCATCCTATTTTATTACTTTCAGGATTCTCAAAGTTTTTGGAAAAGGTCATGTATCATTGAGTAATAAAACGTGTTACACATTATAATATCATCACTAATTCACAATTTGGGCTCCAAAAACACATTTGATGAACTGAATTATAAAATGGGCCCTTTAGGAATATTTTGTAATCTTGCAAACGCTCTTAACTGTGTAAATCATGAACTACTTTTGAAAAAATGGAATACAATGGTATTTATTGAACCACAGGTAAATGGTTTAAATCAAACATGGAAAGTTGAATGCAAAAAGTTTCCATTTTTTATTCTATAATTCGTAAAAATGCTTCATAGGCGGAAAAAATAAAATTAATTTCACAAGGCTCTGTCCTAGGACCCCTCCTCTTTTTGCTATACATTAATGACCTTCCTGGAAACTTATCTGACAAAGTTGAGAATGTTTTATTTGCAGATTACACTAACATGACTGAGAAAAACACCAAACTGTAATCTAGACTTAAATGTAAATGATGTACTTAGTGAAGTAGCAAATTGGTTTAAGGAAAATTAATTAAAATTAAACTTTGAAAAAAAAATATTAGGTATAAGATTCTTTGGCATTAAAACGATAATCTCTGTTGGCACAAACATATCACTTCACTACTGAAGAAGTTAAACGGTGCCACCTTTGCAATACAAATACTTTATCTAACAGCAGATTTAGAATTAACAAAATGTGTACTACTCATATTTTCATTCAGTGATGCCATATGACAATTTTTTGGGGAAACTCTTCACAAAGTAAAAAAAAAAGTTTCCATAACACAGAAAAGAGCTATTAGGATACTGTGTAGAGTAAAACCAAGATCTCAATATTCTTACAATGACTTCTCAGTATATATATTCTCTCATGTGCTTTGTCGTAGAACATTTTAACCTGTTTACATCTAATTCACAGATACTCAATTTCAATACAAGAAACAAAAATAATGTGCACTAAACAAAAACATCACTCATTAGTACAAAAAGAAGTTAATTATTCTGGGCGGGGGGGGGGGGGGGGTACATCTGTTTACTAAACTTCCCATCAGTATAAAACAGTTTGCAGAAAATAAAGAAAAACTGAAAGATTATATTATTGGCAATTCATTCTACTCTATTTGAACAAAGTAATTAAAAATAATTAATTGTGTTCAATATGACCTTTTGCAAAATTCAGTTGTAGAAATTAATTTTTATTCTCTTTAATTGTCTTTGTAACACATAATTGACTCATATTGTATGTTTGTGTGTTAACAATGACATATTTCACATCCCAGAGGTCCTTCCTTAGCAGGGATCCATGGAGCAAGATTGATAAATAAATATCTGTAGCCTTGGTGGATTAAATTTCACATCACTTCGGTCCCCACTTATATTTTGATTAAGCTGATAAAGCCTCGGCTACTTTTATGGACTAGATGTAACTTGTTTAGTTGCCAGCGATTTTAGAAAGTATGTCTCAAGAAACTGTTTGACTGCACAGTTCTTTTCTTGGGGCATCTACATTCACTTTGAACATTTTTATCTGCTCATATTTCACAAATTAGCTGCTTATCAGTCCAAGTTGGTTTAGGTGAAACTTTCTCTTACACCTCACTCTTGTTAAATGTGAATTAATGGCTAGAAATTTACATTCTTATGAGATATGGAAGATTGAAACATTTGAGAATGAAATGAGTTGGGGACGGGAGACATTTGTGTGAAATCTTCTTGCTTATATTGGTCTACTTTTTGATGTTTTCCTTGCCTCAGTTATCATTTGTATTTTTACACATTAAATAATGGATTTTTATGACTAATATATCTGATATTTTTTGCGATATTATTTGTGCTATATGATCTTAGTTTTTCTTTTCATTGCCTTTATTCCACCAAATATTTTGTCCATTTCATGTTTGAAAGTGGGGTCAATACCATCAGAAAATTATAGCATAATGCTTCATTTCCCCTTCGGTGTCCATTTCACACTGAAAGTTTTCTTTTATTTTGCTGCTTCCATATGAGCTGAGCAACCTTGATGATACACTTCTTTTTAACAGTCCTTCATCAAGTGCCTCTTTTTAATTATGGCCACATGAATCTTTCATAGTTTATAAACTTCCTGTTAATTCTCGATATTTTAGGCCAATTTTAAACATCCGGTACCCCTTAATATTCCAAGTTTCTAGCAATTTCAAAAAGTCTGTGAATTTATCATGACTTTATTCATCCAAGCCTGTAATATTTATATCGGGTGAATTCTTTCTTTCATACCCTTCTGATCTCCATATTTTTTCTTTATAATATATACCAGGGTTGGATAATAAATAATGCCTCCACCTTCATAACTCCTCAACAGATGGCAGCACTGGCATGCGGCAGTTACTGGCTTGTTCTGTAGACACTCCTCTGCAGCTCCAGTTGGCGGGAAGCTTTAGCATTGAACGATTGTAGTGTAAAGTATGGAACCCTGCGCAGACGGTCGGTCATTGCGATTTAAGCAATGTGCAGTCATTGGATTCTTAGTAGCAGAAGGTGTCACCCCAAAGGAGATTTATCAAAGAATGCAAGCTGTTTATGATGATTGTGTCGATGTGAGTGCTGTGCGAGTAAGTTTAAAGATGTTGAAGTGGGAACATCTGACTTGCTTGACAAACAAAGAGTTGGACGTCCCCAGAAAAAGAAGTTCAAAACACAGCCCTCAGCTGGAAAAATCATGGCAACAGTGTTCTGGGACACAGATGGTGTTATCCATGTTGATGTCCTTGAATCTGGGAAAATAAATTCAGAGTTATTTCACAACGCTGCGAACTTTGAAGAGGTGGCTAACAAGTGTCCAAAAGGAAAAGGGAAATGTTTTCCTGCAGCATAACAATGCCAGACCACACACTTCAAGTACCACCACAACAGAACTTCAGAGATTGAATCTCACCACTGTAGGGCATCCTCCATACAATCCAGATTTGGCATCATTTGACTTCCATCTGTTCCTGATAATGAAAGAAGATCTGCAAGGACATCATTATGCTTCTGATGAAGACGTTGAGAGAACTGTGGTTGCGGAAACAGTGTCGACTTCTTCCGTAATGGCTTCAGTAAACTGGTTCATCGTTGGCAGAAATGTATCCAATTGTCTGGTGATTATGTGGAAAAGTGAATATTGGTAATTAAAGAAGACATTCCAAGGATTATTTCTGTGTTTGATTTATTAAAATATTTCCATTCAGTCCCAAGTTTGACCTTGGAGGGATTATTTATCATTCAAACCCTCCTGTGTGTGTGTGTGTAGAGCAGAATGTTTGTGTTGCCTACTGTCTGCGAAAAAGTAATTTGTATGTTGTATGATAAGTGTATTTTTGTTTGTGAAATGTGTTGTTTATGAGACAAAAGATTACCACATCAGTATTCATTTAGGTAACAGAGGGAAACCGCAATTGGAACAGCAGGTATGTAGGAACCAGGTCATGAACCTATTTTTTTTTTTTTTTTTTTGTTTGGAGCAGTTATAAGTGAAATTGAATAAAAAAAAAGTTTAGCAGTTTATACGGAAGTATTTTACGATAGTAAAAGACGAATCTGCTAAATACAAAATTCCCATAAAGGTAAAGGCACAACTTCATTAAAAAAAAAAAAACTATCGTCTTCAGGGGGAAACACCCGCAAGAATATGATTATTCTTAAAAGAAGACTCAGCTAAGAAGATTGCCAAAGAAAACATTCAGCAGAGAACATCTTTACAAAAAGATAATTTAGACAAACATCTTTTTTAACAAAAATGTAGAAAAAGTAAAAATGTGGGATGGGATACCACAAATCCCAAATCAATAAAACTGACTATTTCATTGCAGAAATAATGAGTTTACCAGGAGAAGTGATGAATAATTTACCGAAGGCGTTGAAGGAGTTTAAAGGTAAATTTGTAGAGGGCAATGTAGGCGAGTGTAGGGTAGGAGGAAGATGGGGGTGTAGGGAAATTGCCACCGGAGCCTGTGCTCCATTGCAATTAAATAAAAAATAAAATGATAGCTTTATCTGACTTACTTCTTCAACACGAAGATTTGGGGTTCCGACGATTGATTGATCATGGTTCCAAATCTTATATATATATAAAAATAGACGTGTGTTTTCATATATTTCACTTTTCAGCCACCACTACCAAGCACAGATCACTGGTCTTTGTGTGTGGAAGTGCACAACGTTCGCCGAATGTCGATAGCTGTGGGGATATGGGAGATAAGGTGATTAAAGTTGGCCGATGCAGGGCGTTTTCATATTTCGACCAAAAATTTGTATCTTCTTATACTTCTCTTTTCCGCCACAACTACATAGCATAGACCATTGGTGTTCGTGTGTGGCATTAGAATCGTGTCTCCTGTCGTGCATCGTCGGTAGTTATGGGGGGGTGGGAGATATGGGGGTTGAAAGTGGTCGACCTGCGGCAATTTCATATTTCTGCCAAAGACGCATGTGTCATGTTGTATCACTTTTCAGCAGAAAATTATCTACCGCAGATCACTGGCGTTTTGTGTGTGGTAGTAATACAGAGTCACCTTTCGATCACATCAGCCGAATTTCAGTAACTGGTAGTGTGGGAGAAAGATGTCGGTAGCTGTCAATACAAATTCTTTACAAACACGAAGTCGTGGGTATCAGCTAGTTATGTGTTAAAAGCAGGAAATATGTTACGGAACTTGTTTGAACGAACTTTACTATAAAGTGTCAGCGAAAACAAAGAACGTGTTGAAGGATTTTGAAAGTTTTGTTTCACATAAGATATCTGGTTAGATTCTATGTCAGGTGTTTCATTATTATTCTTAACATGTCATGGCATTACAAAAGATTTTGTAAGAAAAAACCTTCGTTTTGAAAGCGGAGATTCCTGAAGCACGCGACACGGGAGATTACGTTTCGGTAATATAGGGCTAGTCAAAATGATTGCAGTGATTTCACTATTTTTCTTTTAGCTGTCTATTACAGGTACAATGATGGGGTTTGCTGTTATAAGACAAGTGGATCTCCAATTTTCGATTGCACTAAATGCAAGCTTCCCGCGGTGGCCGCTAGAGAGCTAGACGGAGGAAAGTGAGAAAGCGTGCGTTGTTCTCGAGATTCATTCGACTGAGTCTGTGGTAACTGTTCAGCGACACTTTAGAACAAAGTTCGGAAAGGATCCTCCGCATGCCAACACCATTCGGCGTTGGTATCAACAGTTTAAAGACACGGGATGCCTTTGTAAAGAAGAAACACGGGTCGCCCTCCTGTTTCCGAAGAAACCGTTGAACGTGTGTGCGCAGTTACGTTCGTAGCCCAACAGAAGTCTACTCCTCGAGCGAGCAGGGAATTAGATATTCCACAGAAGAACCGTTTGGAGAATCCTCCGGAAGCGACTGTGTATGAAGCCTAAGGCTGTGGTTACACTGCAAGCAGTGCCGGATCTAGGGGGGGTCAAACCGGGGCTCTTGCCCCGGGCGACAACTTCAGGGGGGCGCCAAAATCATGAATTAGTGGCATCTTTTTATAAGCGCCAAGGCGAAATATTCATGTGCTGCCGACCCTTTTTTTAGGTCAAGCGCCGTGGTACACTGACTGCGGCGGCAACTTGAAAGGACGGAAAATTCATTGTTCTGTGACAGAGCGGCCTTAAAACAAAGCTAGCTCTATTCATGGAATTGAATTCATTCCGTCATTTTTAGCGGGAACTCCCGATATTCTTGGATTTATAAATTATGCCATCTGTTGTTCGCATTCAGTGATTAGCCCAGTTTTTTTTTTAATATCTACTTTTGTGCTGAACGAGTTTAAATATTTAATACTGGAAACGAACCTTTAACATGTAAGGAAGAATCTATCATTATCAAATATCTCAGCGTTTCTCATCCTTTGTCAATCCGAGGAAAAATTCTGATCATTAACTTATATGGGCCTTATTTCTTACCTCTGTATATATTATGAACCAAACATATCAATTGTTTCTCAAGGCATATACCTACAATAAAGCACTCATAAAACGTCGCTCTCCGAAAACGTATTTAGAGAATAGGCTGTTAAGCAACCATATACTGATTTTTTTTTTTTTTTGCTTGGGCTTTATGCCCCGTCGACAGCGAGGTCATTAGGGGCGGGATAGGACTGGGGCAAGGAACGGGAAGGAATTCGGCCATGGCCTTTTGAAGCAAGAATCCCGGCATTCGCCTGAGTGATTTGGGGAAACCATGGAAACCCAAATCTGGATGCCCGGACGGGGATTCGAACCCGCGTCCTCCCGTATGCGAGTCCAGAACGTTCCTGAAAATACCACTTTTTTATGGTAGTTGAAATATAAATTGTTTTTAGAAAATTTGGATTACTAGCTTATTTTCGCTTACAGTCTTATGCAGACGAGACAATATAATTTTTTCTTAGTCTATTTGGACTTGTACAAAAACTTTATTGCATCTTCGTTAGATCCACTATGCGGGTGGGAAATAATGAAATTTTTTTTTTACAAAAACCAACTTAAAATGTAGTAGCCAGACAAGATGGTCGGCCAAACACCTTGCTATTACAGCCCTATTGAATAATTTACCTGAAGTTGTCAAAACACTGGAGGAATAGAAGAATCTTCTCTGGCTGCAGAATCTAAGCATGAATCCGCTCATTCCTCTTACATGATGTATTGGATTTTAAATTTATCCTGAAATTAACAATTTGGGCTAACCTTCTTCTAGAAATTAATGGAGTAAACGTGGAAATACAAAAGGAGGACACAATTCTTTCGCGTTTCTGTGTCACTAATGAAAGGGCTTATTAAGATATTGCAAGAAATCAGACTAAAGCCGATAGAATATTGTATCAAAGAAGCTACACCTGTAGCACAAATATTGGGAATCGTTTCGATACTCAAAAGTAAACGAATTTCCAAACGAAAGAGGCAACACGACGAAATCTGCGTGGTCGAATCAAAAGCATTAGACCCCACAGCTGTTTTCCAAAGATATAAAAGTGGTATTTGACAGAATTTTAACAGAAATAGGAATAAGGGTAGAAAGTGCAGTAAAACCATGGAGGAAGGAATATATGGAGACGACGCAAGGGACCTTCGCCACATACTGGAGTGAAACCGGGTGGAGACAAGTGGGGAGTGGAGGCCGCCATATTGCTTGACCAGAGAAACACGGAAATATGCACAAAAACCTCCAGGGAATCATAAGACAACCGTGGCACCGCAATTTGATGATGGATTGTTATGTAACTCGACGAGACACATCAAAATGAAGAATAAAATTTTTTGATATCGTGCTTAGTTCTCGAGATATACTGTCTCAAAAGAGTGGAGTTTCTGTTTGAAATTCTGAAGAAACGTGTCCCCAAAGTCAAATTTGGTGATAGATTCTTATGTAACACGACGATACAAATCGAAAATAAAGAATAAATTTTTTCGATATCTTGCCTAGTTCGCGAGATATACTGTATCAAAAGTGAGGTTGTTAGGTTATGAGGGGATTAAATGATAACCGTGGCGCCGCAATTTGATGACGGATTCTTATGTAACTCGATGAGGGAAACCGAAAGTAAAGAATAAAATGTTTTGATATCTCGCTTAGTTCTCGAGATATTGTACCTTAAAATTGACGAGGTTAGGTTGAAATGCGGCCTGGACCAGAAAAAAACTATCGCCATATCCATATTTGATGATGAATTCGGACGTAACTTAATGAGCAGGTAATTCTTCTTAACTTGAATAACAAACTGTTTATTTCTACAGTCCTTAAATTTTAGTTGATGTTCATATAGGTTATATTTTCACATTCTATTTCAGTAATTGACAAGGAAGATTTCAAAATCTAGAAATATACTTGTAGACATATTTACAAACGGAAACAAGTCATATCTGAAATTTAAAAAAAAAAAAAGCATAAGTCAATGCTTTTAAAAAAAATTAATACTTCATAAAACCTCATAGTTTCTGAGCGTACTTAGAAGATATTGTACTGGTAGTGGCCTATTTAATTTTGCTAGAAAAATCAGTACATTCAAAATATCAGAAGCTAACAGCTAATAATAAATAAATTGTTTGTTCTCTTCATGGTATACACCGCATTTCAACCTGCCAACATTTCCACTAATATTGCCGCTACAAAACCAAACTATGTAGACACATCTAAACACAAGAAATGCATCGCGAACTACATTTCCGTACAACAAAGTTTATTTCATCACGTTTAGTAGTTCGCACAGCACAAATTATCACGATTAATTTCATCGTGCAATTTCAGTGTAAACTTACAACGTGAGTAATGCATGCAGAATACCATATTCACTTTGTCGCGATGTAAACATGACCCGTTTAAATTAAATTTCCAACATTGTCTACAATAAGGCTAGCTTTTCAGGTGCAAAATAGTAACATATGCTAATTGTCTACACTACACCAACAAAAATTTGAGAATAATATGATCCTATTGACAGAAATGAATAAATTTATAGCGAATGGACACTAATGTTGCGGTTGCCTGTCAGTTACTTCAAGAACGATAATTACAATGTGACTTACTTATGAAACGCTATTCCAGGTTTTTTCCTATCTCGTCTGTTTGTGCAACCATATGCATCACAACTTGGCATTATAGAAAACTTTAGAATATTAGAAAACGAAATATTCTCAGCAGCTGACACAGTGCAAACAGCCCAATGTTTTGGTACTCCTAGGATGTCCGCCGCGCAGGCACAGTTTTTTCACGGATTTCGCGTTATCTCGTCTCCATATATTCCTTCCTCCATGAGTAAAACTAAATGAAAACTTTGCCTTCCTTGGTGGCCACACGTTGGTAAATATGTCCACAGAAGTTCTCCAAAAAAATGGAGTCCTTCTAGCAAGCAGATACTCCAAGGATTTGAACGCAATTGATTTATGCGAAGAACTTGCCGTGTTTACACAACAAGCTACATTTTTAATTGGAATCGATGAGACAACTAGTCCATTCCAATTGTTGCAACACATGTGTAAAAATGACTTGCAGGAAGCCTTTTCTAATATTTGTATAGCTCTGAGAATATACTGCACGTTACCAACGACGTCCGCAAGCTGCGAACGGAGTTTAATTAAACTAAAAATCATAAAAACCTACCTGCGATCAACAATGAGCCAGCAACGTCTTTCTAGCCTCACGATCTTATCAATCGAAAATAGAAAAGCTTATGAGACGAATTTTGATGAAGGTATAGACTCTTTCGCGGAAATGAATGCTCGACTAGTGAAGTTGTAGGAACATTTAGTGTAAATTTTGCTAGGGCCTAAGGACTGCAATTGTTAGTCCAGTGTGCGTTATGTATTCTGATTGTGTGTGGTGTTTTCTTTAGGGGGTGGAAGGGGGGGGGGCGCCAGCGTGAAGGTTTTGCCCCGGTTCGGAAAAATCCTAGATCCGCCACTGACTGCAAGCGAATTCGCGCGAACAATCCTTCGCGCGATTTCGCGCGAAATCGCTATTATAAACAAACACATACAAACAAAGGCAGGTGGTTACAGTAAAAGCGAATTGGTCGAGCGAATCGCTTGTTGTCGCTGGAAGTTCAAACGGGTTTGTTTTTTTCGCGCGAATGGGGCGATTCCATTGTAGGCTGAGGCAAGTGCTGTAGACTCCGTATAGTTGGAAAAGGTTTTATTTCGCGTGAATCCATCCTTTGGTTATTTCAGTTGTTTTACGTATTATTATGGATTGTGACAGGGGTGGATCCAGGATTTTGGCTGGGGGGGGGGGGGCTTGGTTTGAGTGAATTTTGATTTAGAGGGCTTGCCTTGGATTTTGGTTTTGTAGGGGCTTGAGTTGGCCAGGGGGCCTCGAATCCGTAGAGCTAAAAAAAATTTTAAAAACGTCTCAAAATTACAATGTCGGGGGTGGACCCAGATACTTTTAGGGGGGCTTGAGCCCCCTAGCCCCCGCCCCCCTTGGATCCGCCCCTGGATTGTGAAAAAATGATATGTTTGGTGTTTGAAAGAAGAATAGTGTGGGATCAGAATCATAAAGGATATCATAACTAGGGTTGCCACCTTTTTTTTACTGAAAATAAAGTACATTGGTTATTAAAGGTAAGGAAAAAAAAGTACACAGTGGCAAAATAAAGTACAATTTATTTTTGTTTATTATTATGTTTAAAAATATATTTTTATTTCTTTTCGCAAGTTTTATCAAATTAATATCACTGCTAAACAATTGCACATCATCTTAATAGTCTATATTTAAGTTAAAGTAAATAAGCAATTCGTTTTTTATCAGATTCGGAGACGCTGTGTTTCTTTAGTCTCACCATTTGCAATTCATTACAGAAAACTCTCTGTGAATGGCGGGAATAAACAGTAAAAATGAAATTGCCTTATACAAGTTTGCAAAATTACCATCAGTCTTATTAAATACTTGCTGATATTTTTGTGCGGTAGATAATTCCGTAAAACCTTTATAACTATATACCTGATCATAAAATTTGTTTAATAAAGCTATTTCTCCATAAAGATAATCCATATCTATATTAAATTTTTGCAGTTTTAAATTTTCTATTATGTTAACAATATCAAATTCAGCATTGCTCTTTAAATTTATATTGCCAAGTATAAATAACCAGTTTGTGTCATTAAAATCGAACCATTCATTTAGGTACTCTAAGGCTTTGCAAATAAATAATAATAAAAAAAATTCAGCGTAACATATTCATTATCTACTTCATCCGTTCACTGTCAAAATTACGTTTTGTAGGTGTACATGGAGTACTTTGTTTACTGATGTCCTTGTCCATGATTTACTATATCATAAATCTATAAAACCGATGAATCGTATTCTTATTGCTCTCAAAAAGCTTTACACAAAACAAAAAAAAAAAGTTTTGACACGACAATGACATTGATAATGTTGACATTTGAGGTTCGGTTGCGTTAAAAAATTATTAAAAATGAGCATTCTAGTGGCGCTGGGGACTTATCGATTCGGCACCAATAGATAACGAACCATTTTACGCAAAATTCTTACGACCAAACTTTTTTAAATCCCAGAGAAATCAAGTCATGCGAAATAAACTATTTTCGCGTACTTTATTGTTATCACAAAGTATAGAGTACAGTTACCAGAAATAACGTACAATACTTTACTATAAAGTATGGGTGGCAACCCTACTCATAACCGTGATAAAGCAAGGAAGTTATGGGAAGAAATATCGGCTGATTTAAATGTTGGCAATAAGTTAGCGATTTTTATGTAAACTTCTTTTTATTGTTACATGCAGTACATTGTCTAAATGCATAGTAAAGTATTAATACAACTCACATTAAATGTTATACTGTTGTGGTATGGCACCAACATCACTATTAAAATACACTACACCTTAAGAGTTTCTCGTACATCATATGCCATATTGGTAGACCTATTAGTCACCCGCGTTTTGGAATTACCTTTCCTCTGAAAATTTGACAGTTTTTCAGAGGGTGAAATACATTCTCTGAAGTAACACTGCCTTGTTATTTCTTCCTCTATTGCATTCAATATATATATATGAGTATGTGTCATAAGTAATACGATAATATTCATAAAACTTTATTGACTGGTTATTTAATTCATCGAAAATTTAAAATATTCACTCAAATGGTGATTCAAGAATATTTAATTAACCCAGAATTGCCTCTTCCTCTTTTCAGATGCAAAGAGTTTCAAAAATGGGTTTTCAGCAAAATAAAATTCCTCTTCAATATCCATATTCTTGAATTTTCGCCAGTCGAGTATGATATGATAAATTTTACTTTACTTCTTCCGGCGACTACGTTCGAGCGAATGCGCTTGCACTGTAACCACTTCTCCTTCGCGCGATTTCGCGCTATTTCGCGCGAAGGATTGTTCGCGCGAATTCGCTTGCAGTGTAACCACAGCCTTACAGGTTACAGCTGCTACAAGCACTGTCGCACAACGATGAAGTACATTGTTTTCAATTCTGAGCCCAGTGTCTTGAACAAGACAAAACATTCTCAGAAAATCTTGTATTTAGTGATGAGGCCACTTTTCATGTGAGTGGAAAAGTCAACAGGCATAATGTCCACCTTTGGGGGTTCGAAAACCCCCATGCTTATGTGTGGCACGTTCGTGACTCTCCCAAAGTGAATCTGTTTTGTGCCATCTCGCGAAAGAAACTTGATAGGCCTTTTTTCATTAATGAGGTGACGATCACAGGGAAAATCTATCTGCAAATGTTGCAGAATTGGCTCATGCCACTTCTGGAAACTAACAGTGAAGATTTCATTTTCCAGTTGGACGGAGCTCCACACCATTTTTCCCTAGTTGTCCGTAATTTCCTAAACACCAGGATTCCAAACAGATGGATATGCTGATCGGCAGCTGATGTCATGGCCGCCCCGCTCCCCTGACATAACCCCCTGCGACTTCTTTGTTTGGGGTTTCGTAAAAGACACAGTGTTGGTGTCAACATTACCAGTTGATCTGCCAGACCTGCGGGTTCGCATCACCAATGCATTTGCTCTCATTGACAAGAGACATGCTGCATCGGGTATGGGAAGAACTCGATTATGTGTGCAGAGTCACTAAAGGTGCACATATTGAGCATCTGTAAGACGCAAAAAACTTTCACTGTTTGTTTATATATCTGTGTAATCTTGTATATGTCAAATAATAAATCTGTATTAATTTTCTGAAATTACTTGCAATCATTTTGACTAGCCCTGTATTTCATAGTATGCTTGACTGCATGGTAAGACATGGTGGATCCAACTTGAAGCGTGCCTGCACTTTATCTAACATAAACAATACTGTCTGTACAGCACATCAGCTGCATCTTGAGGTCAAAGAAGCTATTAAGAAATTTGATGCAATCTCCATATTACTTACAGAATTCCGAAAAATGTCAGGACATTTCAATCACTCTGCAATGGCAAAGCAAGAATTAGAAAAAATACAAGTTCGACTCAACCAAAAGTTTTGCAAGATTCGACACATTGGAATTCTACCTATTGTATGTTGATTGCATTAAGGATTCGCTATCTCTTTATACTGCTAATAATAAAATACGAGGCGTATTCCAAAAGTAAGGTCCGGGGTACAAGATGTCACAGATGATAGGCCTGAATGACGTTTCCCACCTGCAGCGCCATCTACCAACTCCTGGTAAATATGCAGTATTGTTGGCGTGCCGCAGTAGCCGTATATCTATTGTTGAGAGCAGTTCGAAATGGCCGCGACAATCGTAGCTCCCGCCAGTTGTGAAGTGCGCGGTGTGATTAGATTTTTGTTGGCAAAAGGATCGTCAACTGCGGACATCCATCGCGAATTGTGTGTAGTGTATGGACCAAACATAATGAGTGAGAAACAAGTTCGACACTGGTGTCGAGAATTTCAAAGTGGTCGCACAGATGTGCACGATCAACAGCGGAGTGGCAGGCCCAGTATTCGGACCGACGACATCGTCGAGCAAGTTAACCAAAAACTGCGAAGTGATCGGCGTTTGACGATTAGTGGTCTGGCTATGCAATTCCCAAATGTTGCTAGAACCTCAATTTACAGGATTGTCACTGAAGAGCTTGGATATCGGAAGCTTTGTGCGCGGTGGGTGCCAAAACTGCTCACCGCTCAGCACAAAGAGCAACGAATGCATAGCGCACGACAATTTTTGGAGCGCTATAGACAAGATGGAGACAGTTTGTTTTCCCAAATTGTTACGGGAGACGAGAAGTGGATAGCGTACACCAACGCAGAATCAAAACAACAATCAATGCAGTGGCGCCATTCCGGTTCACCCAAACCAAAAAAGTGTAAGCAATCGCCGTACACGAATCGCAAAATGATGGCTTCCGTGTTTTGGGACGAAAAGGGCGTCCTTTTGATCGAATTCATGGACCGTGGGACAACCATTACAGCTGACGTGTACTGTGCAACGCTCACCTAACTGAGACGTGCCCTCCAAAATCGACGCCGCGGGAAACTGTCGTCTGGCATCATCCTCCTGCACGACAACGCACGCCCGCATACCGCTTCCAAAACCAAAGAGAAGATTCAAGAGTTTCGTTGGGAAATCCTAGACCACCCTGCTTACAGTCCAGATCTTGCACCAAGCGACTATTTTCTCTTCCTGCATTTGAAACGGTGGCTTGATGGACAACGATTTCAAACCGATGAAGAACTCAAGACGAGCGTTACCAATTGGTTCACGTCCCAGGCGGCAGACTTTTATGCCGAGGGGTTAAAGAAACTGGTACAGCGTTACAGAAAGTGTATAGATATGAACGGCGATTATGTGGAAAAGTGAACTAGATATGTAGTTACATACTGACGTTAATAAAAACCTTGTATCCTGAACGATGTTTTTATTATGATCAAACGGACCTTACTTTTGGAATACGCCTCGTAGATCAGCTTGGTACCGAAGAGTGGATTTTAATTCAAGAATTAGTAATTGTACTGAAGCCTGCGGAGGATACCACAAAAAATTTGAGCGCACAAAACGTGCATATCCGACGATATTCCTCTAGTACGAGCATTACATAGATTGTATGATGAGATACAAATTGCTGATAGAGGGTAAACTCCCAATATTAGCACATCCGTCGTTCTTGAGTTTTTGTCTTTTTTGAAGAATAAATTAAATTATCGTTTTTCAGAAATTGACAAAAATATATTGTTCCAAATAGCAACCATTTTAGACCTACACTACAAAGGTAAATCCTTCAGTTACATCAATGATATCAAACAGAAATTGCTTTCAGAAACAGAAGTAAATCTCACAACTACAATTAGCACAGAAAAACTAAATGCTGTAAGAAAAGAACACCGCAACAACTTAGAAAACTCTATGGCCAAAATGTTAGTCGATGATGATAGGAATCTAGAAAACCAAACGTCATGTACGAATGCTAATTTGCTCACAGAATATACCAATGGAAAAGATTGCCAAGATCCGTTAAAGCATTGGGAGATTAACAGTAAATAAAAAATTGGAAGTCAAAGTCACATGGCTCACACAGCTTTATTGTCACATGCAACAAGAGTTCAAATTGAACAGTTTTTCAGTGCAGCAGAAATTATTTATGATCCTCATCGTAATAGATTTTTGGGGGACAAAGCTGCCGAGTTTTTTTTAAGTACAATTTACCATTACTTGATTTTAAATATGACATTTAATTTTTGTAATATAAATGTGCCAGATATGTGATTTTATGAAATAAAAAGTAATTTGAATTGAAGTTAATAGTATTTCATTGCAACCTATCCTTAAAATTTTATATGCTTAATTAAATTCTTTACAAAACATCCGTTAAAGATCCGCCAGATACGGATACAGATCATTTTTCCCCCTCAGATATCCAGGGATACGGATATCCGGCACATCACTAGTGTAATTGGCAGCGGTTCACAATTTTTTTTTAGGTCACGGAACCCTAATTGATCATTCATTTTTTGACGGATCCCCATTTTTATAAGTGCAAGCTGAAAAACCAGTCTCGCATCGGTAAATCATCACAAACGAAATCAGAACCATGATAGCCATCTCGTGGCGCGGTTATGACTCTTTTCAATGAACATTTTATTTAATTCTTGGACGGAACATGGAACCCTTATGACCTTCCACGGACCACCATTTGGGAACCACTGTAATAGGCCAGAACAAAACACCAGTAAAGCAGTTTATTAATATCTCTGTCTGTGATATGTGAATGCTGTTATGTAGCAGCTTTGTTCTGTACTGTATAGAAATGGAAGGGAAAGCAATGATGGGAATTACAGGCGAGTGGACTTTTCAGCTCCGAGAGAAAATCAAGGGTACGCAAGTAATCGAATGGATGTACGTACACCTACGAGGCCAGACGCGATTCGTTTCAATAATAATAACCATGTGGAAAATAGAAATGGAGGAGTGTTTGAAATTAGAGAAAGTGGTCCTGAGATGCATAATTCTAATAATGTTCCATTTAGAAGGCATGACGAGGAAGTAAAAAGGGGAGAAGAAAGAAAATTGGAAAACTCAGTGCCGTGACTGTAAAGGTCCTGGTAGTAGCGGAAAATTGAAACAATGGACCAAATCATGTAAATAGAAGAAACGATAATAGTGGTTACATAACCGAGCCGAGAGGAGAAAATGCCGAAAAAGAATTATTGAAGTAAATGGAAATGGCAGAAGTGCTTGGAGATTATTGAAGATAACGAACGTTGGAACCATCTGGCCGATTCCAAATACAGTTGGAATGAAAGAGAATTATGGGAGTTAGCAAACATCAGTGGATGGAAAAATGATGATAAAGAGAGGACTCTAGAAAGGGAATTAAGTAGTGCAACGAATACAGATACTTTCACAGAAGCAGATGGGGTAAACGAAGTTGTGGATAATATCGACGACAGAATGTTAATGAGAAACAACGTTAATAAAAATGAAGAGTTTGCAGCTTTAAGTAGCGACGAAGGTAGCAATGAAGACGATAATGAACCAAGCGATGAAGAGGAAGAAGACATTAGGTATTTTATGATAAAGAAGAGGAAATATTATCCATGGATCCACAGAAGAATTACAAGAAGTCAGCAAAGAAAAAAAAAGTTTCTGCCCAAAGTATCGAAGTAGATGTTACTGTCTACCTACCAGAAAATGAAGAGAATGAGGAAGTATTCAAAGAAGAAAATTGTTTGCTAACTGGTGGTGAAAGTAACCAATTTCATCAAAAAAGAAAGAGAAGATTTAATTTGTATAAAAAAAACAATGAAAGTGTAACATATTCTGCAAATAAATGTTTCAAAATCGATGAGCTACTAGAAGATGGACTGAAGGGAAGAAAAAAAAGGTGCAAGTAATGAAGACAGAAGAATTACTGAATGTAAAAAAAGGAAGTAAAACGATTTTCGCCTAAGAAATTGATCAGCTATGTTGAGTTGATTTTTCATGGAGGAAAAGAAAGCAGAAAGAATGAAGAGATACTATTACAGGGGGCTTAAACCCACCGATTTTGATGTGGAAGATCTGGTGTTTGTAAAAAGTCCTCATCCAAATGCCTATCATTTAGAATACCCTCAGCCAAGTAAAAGTTTTGGGCTGAGAAATGTAGTAGATCTTAAAATTATAAAGTGGAGGGACAATTATAAGTTTTACTTTGCTGTGCTTTAGACAATGTGAAAATTTGTAAGTAATTTCTTAGTGTGTAGTGCAGTGAGCTTCGGTGAAGTGTTTTGGACCGGCTAAGTGCCTACTGGTTGTGTTTTGCGATGGAGTGCATGCTCCAGTGGCAATTTTCATACACACCCATCTTTCACCTTTCATGCACCCACCTACATTTGGCCAATGCAAATTTTAGCTTTAAATTCTTTCAACGTTTTTGATAAATTATTCATCATTTCTCTTGCTAACTTATTCCAATCCCTGACACCCTTGTTGCTGAAATCGAGTGCCAGCTTGTGGTCATGGTCATCTTTTCCCTTCCATGCATTACTTTTCATTCTTACACCAATATCTTTCCATCCCTCATCACCAATATACGATTTGTTCAACCCATGACCCTCTTCACCCTCCTGTCTTCCAATGAAACCCATTTCATCTCTTTTATCATATCTGTTACTGATTGCATCCTGCAGTGATTTCCAGAAAGAAATCTAGCAGCCCTTTATTGTACTCTCTCCAACTCCTGTATTTGATACGCAAAATGTGGGTCCCATACTACACTACCATATTCAAGCAATGGTCTGACCAATAGTTTTGTAACCCAATTTCTTTACATCTCTTGTACTTCCCCTTATCACTCTTTCCAACAAGTGTAGAATTTTGAAGCCTTTTCCTACTACCTGACCAATGTTTCCTGCCCAGTTAAGCTAGTTATCAAATGTAATCCCAAGATATTTACATTTCAAGTCTTTAACAAGCAATTCTTTCCCCACCTTATAATCGTAATCAACCTTTAGTTTCTTATTTCAATAACAAATAGCAATGGTCGGAACACACTACCCTGTGGACTCCCATGTTCACTCCTACTTTTTGTTATTAGATGTTTCGTGGTTTAATTCTATATGAAATAATTAGTCCACTATACAGTTTAAATTTTAGTTGTTTTTATTTCTTGAAGACATACACAACTTCAAAGATACTAGTATGTACGTGCTCAAGCGATTACATTCAACATTTCTTCCAAAGACCATACTTCCGTACACTCTCACGGTAGACGCAAAACTGTACACTCAAAACTCTGTTCATAACCATATATTGTCTCTGGTTCATAACACTATGAAACTGTCTCTGCTGCTCGCTCTATATAAATTTCATCGAAAGTTCCAGAACATTACAAAGGCTTCCGACACATAATTCTCGAACTTTAACAATACTTAAACAATTAAAAACATATTAAAACCAATCAAAATCAATACATGATTATTTACAATCATTACGAAATGCTCAGAAATGACGGTTTGAACGCATTACTCTGGCAGCTCATTTTTTTTTTGCAGTTGGTTAATTAAACGGAACTGATATTACATAATGCTAATAACCTTGATTTTGCAATGTTCTACATATTTCATTTGCCGTTCATATAGCCATACAGTAGTCACTTCTACTGAATTAATGACGCCGGAAGTAAAGAACCAATTAAATAAAATCAGATTAGGAATTCCAAAAACTTTTGCTATCCATGTAATATCAGTTTTATTCCTGGTCCAGGCACAATTCAGCACGTTAAATATAAAACTACTTCCACCCGCATTAATTAATACCTTTAGTAACATGGCGCTTATGAAAGCAGTTTAATTGGTTTGTAAAACTCGTTTCAGAGTGAATTATGCTGTAACAAAATGTGTCAGTTGCGATTCTGATAAACTTAACCACAACCTCCAGTAATATTGCGTTCGAAAATCATAGCCTCTATTACCCTCAAATGAATAATGATGGGTATCACCTATGGTGGTAGTAGGAATTCATTCTGAAAAACCTTGTAAGAAAAATAATCTTTTTTAATTATATCTTTCGTTATCTGAATAGGCCTACGTTACTCTGGTTAGGATCTCACATAAATAAATGCATTTTACGTTAGATGACGGAGATTACAATTTCGAAAACAAATAACTGTTATTTATTTGACTAATACATGTCGCGATTACGTATGTACGATTCTCTGAGTTTTTAATAAACCTCATTGTTTCTTATCGTGTGCCAAAAAATTCTTAGTTTACGGTTTAAACTGGTGCTTACAACTGAGGCAGGTAAAATAGCGTAAATAATGAAAACCCTTCTCCTTACATTAATTTCTGTATCTGGTTGTCGTAGATAAATAAAATGCAATATGTAAATTTAATCGAACGTAATAATTGTAACTTTGTGACTTATAATTGCCTGGTATTAATTTTTTTCCCCTACTCTCAGTATTTATAATATCACTGCTCACTGCTATTTTGCGGCAATAATATCGTTGTTGAATTGCGAGTGTCATTTCTTTGATGATTTAAATCTGATAAAAAAGTTATCTTAAATCTCATTTAATAGCTAACACATGTATCAAAAACTAAGGGTATCATATATAATGGTAGTAGGAATTTATTATGGAAAAGCTTATAAGGAGAAACGAATAAGTCATCCTTAATGATATCTTTAGTTATACGAATACGTTATTCTCGTTAGATTATCAGAGTATTTTGTTAGGATTTTAAAATAAAAAAATGGATTTCACTTTATATTACGGAGACTATAATTTCGTAAACGGGTAACTGTTATTTATGTGACAAATACATTTCGCATTATGTACATTTCTCCTAGTTTTTAATAAACTTCATTGCCTCTTACCTTCTGCCAAAAAAAATCTTAGGTTATGCTCATAACTGATGCAGATAAAGTAGCGTAAATATTGAATCCCCTTCTAAATTTCTGTATCTAACTGATACGGATAAAATAGCGCAAATATTGAATCTCCTTCTCCTTATATGAATTTCAGCGTCTAGCTGTAAATAAACGAAAAGCAAGATGGTGGTACGAACGTAATATGGTGGTTGATGATTGGCCGTTCGTTAGCCAATAGGAGAAGCAGCTATAGACGACGCACGCAGACGCCACGTTAGCGTTTTATATAATAGGATCATTACGAAATGCTCAGAAATGAAAATTAAACATATTTAAACACAAAATTATCACATACAAAAATTTTAAACTGTAGTAAACCATCCTTTAAACATCGTAGCTCACCTTAATACTTGGAATTACAAACATTTATGTAATTATCTTGCATAATTCTGTCCTTAAAAATAATAAGTAGTTTTTATATCATTTCTTTTCATAAAACAGAGTTCATTTACACCAATTTACAGTAAATTACAAGATAAATATACAAAATCATATTCAATCAAACTCTACTTGCTCCAAATACTTCATAAAATACAATTCCATTTAAAGTCGAGGTTTGAGGACTGTAATCGTAATAAACCTTTACTTTTTTATTAGAATAACGAATAGCAATGGTTGCAACACACTATCCTGTGGGACTCCCATGTTCACTCCTACTTCTTGTGATACTACTGTAACATTTTGATTTCTACCTTTTAGAAATTCTTCTACCAAACAGATCACCCTTTTATCAACTCCAATAGTTTTTACCTTATTTAGCACTATTTTATGGCTCACTCTGTTAAAAGCCTTTGAAAGATCCGGTGCTACACTTTCAACCATACCTCCCCTGTACATTTCATCAACTATCTTGCATATAGCCTACTAACTGAGATTCGCGTGAATATCATTGTCTACAGCCATGTTGCCTACTTGAAAACCATTTACGTTCCTCATAGACACATCAAAGATGGTTGCATATTAATCTCTCGATTAATTTACCTACCACTTATGTCAAGCTGATTGGCCTGTCGCTGACCCTATATTTATAGGATCGTGCTATGACTATTAATTGGGTGTGCCAGGATGACTGACACGTGGGTTCTAAGGGGTTAACCTACGATGCCCTATTACTTGCGCTGACTTTCTGCTCTCTTGAACCTATCCTCTTCTTCTCTTGCGTTAGTAAATAAACATGAGCATCGAGTGTAACTCTTAATTAGGAGAGGGAGCAGGTAGCTACGAGCTACTTGAAATGAAACAATGTTTCTGGAAACCCCATTTAATTTGCCCTGAACCGTAAATCATCTACAGTCGATGTTGTACAAGATCAGAGGTATTCCGTAACCCGTAATACTGACCCTAGGGATGAAACTCAGCCCTACAGTTCACAATTAACAGAGTATGGTAAGGTTGGTGCGGCGAATATCTATCCCCGAGGCCTAGATGTTAACTTGTAGATGGTCAGTCAAGAAGTGAGAGTGATCAATGTATTCTGGCTTGCTGGAAAATTATTGGCTTACATTCTCAGCACTGCACGTGTAGCTTGCAACCCGAACTGTCGATCGGCAGAAAGTCGAACAGGACGCGCTTACTCGACGTCTGGCTGCTGTGAAACTTAGAAAACTTACATGATCTCGATACTAAAATATTATAATAAATGACGTCCCGTCACAGGCCTATAGTTTTCGACCCTATTTGTCTCCCCTCCTTTTTGTACCGGTACTACTATCACACTTTTCCAGTCATCTGGTAAATAACAAGTATACAAACTCAATTTAAATAATGATTCAAGATAAGGTGCAATGTCATATCCTGCTATCTTTAAGACATTATATTATCCACACCAGCCCCTTTGCGCTTTTATATATTACTTCATGATATCTTCATATTTAATTTCAAATTTTCTAATCTGATCACTTACAACTGTGCGGATACGCTCGTTTTCTGATATAAGGAATATTTTTGATGCAAACATAAAAAGGCCGTGTTAGGCTACTTGGGGGGAAGGGGATTCAGGGGAGGCCATAATGGGGCTACTTAGTTTATGGACGCTCCCAGGTTAGATATTTTTTTGTTAAATAATGCAGTATAAGAATTACAAATTACTAAGGCTGCTGTTTTTGTTATTCTGATTTCATTTTGTTTTAGGCCTACTAGTATTGACTAGTGCTTATTCATCATATAAAATTTGTATGAAAACAATTCTCTTATTAGTTTAAATTTATAGAATATCCTGTAAGTTCCTTTTATTTATCAAAGAAGATTAGAATAATGCCGCAATGTAATGAAATTTTAAATAAACTTAACCGAACTTAAATAACTTGCATTTCATATCTTAACTTAAAAAAATATCCTCACTGCCACCTAATGACTTAGATTAACACTATAAAAGTACATCAATATCAGGTCCATCTTTGAATGCAACTTAGAACCAAACTTTTCCCTCCAACGTTTGGTGACAATTTGCCGTCCAATTGCGGCAGCAGATTGCCATCAGTTTACTGCATAGGTTGATGTCAAATTGATAACCAGTCTTGGTGTCAAACGGATAGAAATTCTTGGACAGCAGACTATGATTATGGGATTTTTTTTTTTTTTCATATGCCGATTTTGGGACATATATCCCGACATTGGTGGGCAGCTCTACCGATTTCACATTATGACGTTCGAGACCACTGATCTGGATGGCCTACAACCTATCCGTGGTTGGTCTGTTCAGTTTATTGCAAAAAGACCTTTATATCGAGTTTGTGCTTTTTCCGGCCTCCATTGCAACGCGGTCTACAAGGACAGTTTATCGCTTTTCCTTGCTTAAATATCAAAAGTTTCATGAAGCTGCACAGTCCCATGCGATATGTAAGTGACATTGACGCGCTGGCTTCTTCAAGATTTTTTGAAAACATCATGGATAGAATGAGACTGAGTCTTCATGAATCTACGAATACGGCATTTCACAAGGTTGTTTAAGAAAATCGTTCGAAGCTTCGATAAATTTTATCAATAATTTTATTTTGCAGACTTCGTGGGAAAATCGATGAAGTTTCTGCTTTCACAGATGTGCCGCCTTTTCGAGTTGACTCTGATAACCAGATTTTGAAAAATCATTTAGAGTTAGGAGTAAAAACCTCCATGTATACATAGCATCAAATTCAAAATGAATTAATAGAGATTTGTTGTAATGTTCTAAAAAGCAAAATAACTGAGGCTTTTCGGTATAGCCTGAAGAGACTGCGGATATTAGTGGAACAGACCAATTATCGATTAGTGTTCGTTGTCTACATTGTGATAAAAATTCAATAATTTGTGTAGAAATCCTGGGATATTTCTTTTTCTTCCTTTTTTTGCCTTGTGGCTTTACGCCTCGTCGACGTCGAGGTCATTAGAGGTATGAAAAATGACTGGGGGCAAGGAAGGAATTCGGCCATGGCCTTTCTGAAGGCATTCGCCTGGAGTGATTTGGGGAAACCATTGAAAACCCAAATCTGGATGCCAGTTCGGGGATTCGAACCAGCGTCAACCCGAATGCGAGGCTAGTGTGTTATCGCTCATCCACCACGGTCGAAGGGTATGTCCTGCTACAAGAGTTGAACGCCTAAGCCATTTCGGAAACATTCACTTTCTAGAAGAATGTTATTTTCATTTAAATAAACTTGTCGTTCGAGGATTCGACTGCTACGCTGCAAAGGCTGGTCGCGTAGGTGGTCTTCAGAAAAGTAATTATGAAAGGTGTCCTACAGCCTTGTTATTCCACTGCTAAGGCCACATAATGAATCTTGTCGTCGATGACGTGAACGATGTCAGTGAAGTGAGAAATGCTGACAAAGAACATCGTGTGTGTATATATATATATATATATTTTTTTTTTTTGAGATGGTAAGTTGCGACTACATAAAATTTCAAATATACCTCTCTTCTGTGAAACGCGTTGGACAGCAAACTACAAGAGTATAAGAAAATTTACTAAAATCTTAATTACTATTGTCCAAGTTTTAGAAAATTTTTCGCACAACAGGCCAAACTCCATGACGAAAACCTAAGCAGTTCTACACGACTGCAGTAATCCCAACATACATTGTGACTTAGTTATTGCTGCATATTCAGCCAAACTCGTACCTGTGTGCAACCAATTACAACAAGTAAATATTAATATAAAGACAATACACTACCACACAAATCTTACTGTCGTAATGCCATGATGGTGTTCGCTCTTATTTTCGAGAATGTTCGAAAAATTTGCGAAGAAATGGATGTTGAATTTAAATGCCCTGGAATAGTGGCAAGACAGACCTATATATTAAATCAACCATCTGACAATACGGAAGGATTCTTCAAAATATCTGTCTACATCCCATATTTACACTCAATCATTTCTTCTGAGGATAAGATTTTCTTCTAGACATATAAAAAAGCATTTTCGCTTTGCAAGGTATCTGCTTTGATTACTTCTCTTGCTCTAGTAGTAATTCCATGTCCAGTCCTCGGTTATGTCAATTTAACAAGATAATCCTCTTATTTGAATTTAGTTACATGCTAAGGATTTTAGACTAAAACCAAAATGGTAAACGAAAGTTGCCTCGCTGTTCATAAGTGATTTGTCACACAATAAACAATTCTTCTCATGTTTTTTTCAACTTAAAAACATGTATTTCCAACATCGCATTTATAAATCCATTCCTTTACTCATTTCATTAAAAATTCTCTAGTCCGCAGACTCAACATTTTTTCCATAACAACCAAAATACAAAAACTCGTAGTTAAACTCAGCGATGATCATTACATTACGATTCATCTTACATGCTACCCAACCTGATTTCGTTACTTCATTATGTAATACTTACATAGAAGCCGTTTCCAAATTGTGTATTAACATCTTATTTACATAAATCATTTTATACTTCATTATTACTATGGTTCTTATCTCACAGCGTATACAGCTACATCCAGAAAATATAACAAAATTGGACAAACCTTCAGTTTTAGCCAAGGCAGTAAATACATAAAAACTTTAGGAATTTTTTTCTACAGATGTTTCCAAGTCTACCACATGGTCAGACATGTTCCAGATAGATGAAGTGATAAGGCCTTAAATGAATCTCTAACTGAATACTCAGATTTTATTCAACAAACCACTCCGTTTTACCCAACGGTATGCGAGGCAACCTAACTTTCCCAGTGGCGTAGCACTAAACGGTCATTTAGTACGCTACGGCGAATCAAAACGTGTAAACGGTCAACGACGGAAAATGCGAGGCTAAACGACCTGTGCATGCTTAGTGCTCATAGGAGAAGGGTAGAGGAGGACACTGAATTTATTGACAAGGTGTTGAACAAATTTTAAGTACAACCTAGACGCATTACGTTACTATTCAAACAGTGAATTTAATAATAAACTTTTTAATCTTTTAGCTGTGTATTTTCTTTTATGACATGGGGGTGCAAGTGCACTGCACCCCCTTGCACCTACCTCCCGGCGCCCATCTCTCTTCACCTCGTCCTGCCTTCCTATGAATCAATTTCTAGCCCCTTTGTACTAATTGTGTCAGTTTAATTTCCAGAGACAAATCTAGTAGCCCTTCTTTGTACACCCTCCAACTCCTTGTATTTGATACCCAAAATGTAGGTCCCATACTACAGTACTGTATTCAAGCAATGATCTGACCAAGGTTTTGTAACCCAATTCCCATACAGCTGCATCACTCTCTCCATCAAGTACAGTACAGTATTTTAAAGATTCTTCCTACTGTCCAAAGTGTCCTTCTCAGTCGAATTTGGTATGAAATGTTTGCCAAGGAACTTACATTTCAATTCGTTAAGAAGCTGCCGGGATGGTTCCCTTTAAAAAGACAAAGGTTGAATGGCTTCCTAATCCCTGTCCAATGACTCTTCTCGCCTCTAATGACGACGAGGCATAAAGCCATAAACATAAAGATAATAATCATTTGTTTATCAATTTATAATTATAATCAGCCTTTCGTTTTTTATCTGTGTACCTAATAAGCTGATTCTTCTTTGCATTCATCTTCATCCCATGTTGACCTACGCAGCTCGATACTCAGTCTTCTACCATTTTGATTCTATTATACAGCACTGTTTAGTCTGCAAACAACCTAACTTGTGATAGTAAAACTATTATCATTCATTAGAATAACGATTAGCATTGTTCCCAGTACGTTACGCGGTGGAATTCCATTTTCACTTCCACTTCTTTTTGTACTTCATACACTAACGTTCTGCTATCTATCTTTTCACAATCACCTCTTCATCCACTCTAATAGTTTTCACCTTAATTAACATGATTTTATGGCCACTTTGTCAAAACCTCTGAAAGATCCGGTGCTACATCGTCAAATCGGGCTCTCTTATTTATTTCATCCAAAATATCTTGCATAAAGCCTGAGATTGGCATCAGTATCCTTATCTAAAGCCATGTTATCAACTTAAAACCACTTACGTACCTGACAGACTTCTCTGATGTAGTTACAAATCAATCTCTCCCTCAATTTACCCGCTACTGATGTCAAACGGATTGATTTGTAATTTTCCATCCTATTTGTCATCCCTGCTTTATGGAATGCTAGTACTGTAGCACTTTTCCAGTCATCTTGTAAGCAGCAAGTATTCAGACGCATTTTAAAAAACGAAGATAATGTGCAATGTCACATCCTCCTACCTCTAAGACCTCTTTAGTAATGCATCTGTAATAATATTATCTGCACCAGCCCCTTTATATTTTTTTAGCTCCGTCGCGGTATCCTCAGGAATGATTTAGTCTTCTCATTTCTAATTGAGAAGATAAGCTCGTTCTCCGATTTAAACCCTTCCATTTCCGAATCATAGTCCATAGTCTTCGGCAGCCGTTACGTGAAGCAGTGCCTTTCTGTGTTAATATAATTTAAAGTGTTTAGTTTTCTGTTGTTTCATCTTTGAATATTTGTTTAGCAGCCCCAGTAGTTAGACGTTCTTAGGCAGCCGTTACGGGGAATAGTGCCTTCTGTGATAGTTTTAATTCAAAGTGTGTGGTTAGCTTCGTCTCTGTTTATTTTTCGTCGGAACCATTACGTGACGTAGTACCTCTAGTGATAATTTAATTAAAAGTTGTAGCTTCATCTTTGCATATTAGTTTGTCAGTAGCAGCAGCTGCAGTCATTGGTCGGAATCGTTACGTGAAGTAGTACCTACAGTGAAAATTTAATTTAAAGTGCGTAGTTAGCGTAACCTTCGTCTTCATATAGTTGGTTTTGACAAAGGGCCTCCTACTGAGAACGCATAGTGAGTCCGTTTTTCTCGTGTACTCCTTAGTTTTTCTTTCTGTAAGGTAGTATGTGTAGGGACTGTGGTTGTTGTGTGCAGACGCAGGCTGAGGTGACTGACCTGCGCACCCAGCTTGCAGCTTTGGTAACAAGAGTTACACAGCTGGTAGCTGCCGCAAGTGAGTGCAGTAGATGCGGTATTGGTGACCCTGTAGACGCTGATCGGCTCGCAGGTTCTCCCATACCAGTCATCGTACCTGCAGTTCAGGCCGAGATGTTGGAATCTATGCCGCCGTCGCCTATTGGTGGCTGGCGTGTGGTGTCTGGACGTCGACGGCGCATGCGGGGGCAGTCGTGCAAGCTTGATTCCCAAGAAGGCGAGCTTGTACCTCTGTCCAATCGGTTTGACGCATTGTCTGGAACTGATTCAGTCCTGCAATCGTCGGCCTGTGAGTTGGCAGCCCCACAGCCCGCTAAGTCTGGACAACTGCAGAAGGGGGTTTTAGTGGTCGGTAGCTCTAACGTTAGGCGCATTATCGAACCCCTTAGGGAAATGGCGAAGAGGTCGGGGATGAATTCCCGTATCCATTCATTGTGTATTCCGGGAGGTCTGATCCGAGATGTGGAACAGGCCATCCCGGATGCCATTGAACGGACGGGGTGCAGCCAGCTGCGGATTGTGGCTCATGTCGGCACCAATGATGCTTGCCGCCTAGGGTCGGAGGTAATCCTCTCGTCCTTTGGGCGACTTGCAGAAAGGGTGAACTCTGTGGCCATTGGCCGCAAGATTTCTGCTGAGCTATCCATCTGCAGCATTGTCGATAGGACTGACTGTGGTCCTCTGGTTCAGATCCGTGTTGAGGGGCTGAACCAGAGATTACGGCGCTTCAGTGATAGTCATGGCTGGAGATTCCTTGATCTTCGCCCTGGGGTTGAGTCTTGTAGGAATCCCTTGGATAGATCAGGGGTGCACTACACACGGGAATCGGCGACATGGGTGGCAGGGGCCGTGTGGAGTGCATTGGGGTTTTTTTTAGGCTGAGGGAGGATGACCCTGAGGAGGAAATTCAGTTGCGGACAGCCAAGATAAATTCAGCACCGCGTGTTAGGGGTAGCTTAAAAGAATCCGGAACATTAAAAGTTCTAGTAGTTAACTGCAGAAGTGTTTGTAATAAACAGCCTGAACTCGGAAAACGTTATTCGTAGTACAGATGCTGATATCGTAATAGGCACAGAAAGTTGGTTAAAACCGGATATAAGTTCCGCCGAAATTTTTAATAGTAACATGAACATTTTCCGTAAGGATAGGTTGCATTCCCAAGGAGGTGGTGTATTTATAGCGGTTAGTAAGTACCTCCCATGCAGCGAAATAGATGTCCATACTGTCTGTGAAATCATATGGATCAAGCTCAACGTAGCTAGGACAAAACTTGTGATAGGCTCGTTCTATCGTCCACCCGATGCAAGCTTAAATATTGCCGAGGCCTTGAGAAATAATGTAAATAATATAGCATGGCAATTTCCGGGCCATGCAATAATGCTAGGAGGTGACTTTAACTTACCAGATATCGACTGGACTAATTACGTTCACGTTACTGGGGGCAGGGATAAAGCAGCTTGCGAAATCATTCTAGACCTCTTCTCAGATCACCATCTTGAACAGCTCGTAACTGAACCAACGCGATGCCTCAACGGTAACGAAAATATTTTAGATATAGTTGTCACAAATAGGCCTGAACTATTCACGGATATTTCTACCACCGCAGGAATAAGTGACCACAAAGCTGTAATTGCTACAGTAAAACTAACAAACACACGCAGAAAGAGAAAAGAGAGGATCGTTTACAGATTCGAAAAGGCTTCAAAAGAGTGTTTTAGAGAGTATTTGAGGCATAATTACCACACCTTCTTAGCAGCAGGAGGCACCGTTGAAGAGAGGTGGCATCGATTCCTACATATACTCGGGGAAGGTATGAACTTGCATATACCGAAACGGACTATCAGGGAAGAGAACGATCCCCCATGGTATACACGGGAGGTTAAAAGGTTGCTCAAGAAGCAAAGGAAGATTCGTGCACGATCAAAAAGGACGATGCACCGGTCTGATTTAGATAAGTTATAGGAGATAAGGGGACGTGTTAAGAATGCGATGCGTGAGGCATTTAATAACTTTCGTGAAAATTCTCTCTCTAAGAGCCTCACTGAAAACCCTAAAAAATTTTGGTCGTATGTAAAAAAAGTTAGTTGTAGTGGGAACAATAATCCAGTTCTAATAAAAGACGGACGGGAGGTTGAAGACAGCCGCGACAAGGCTACCGTATTTAACACCGAATTCAAAAATTCATTCACGCAAGAAAACATGGAAAATATCCCCACTTTACCACATCGTGTGGAATTAGAGATGGGTCTGATAGAAATTGATAGCGTAGGAATTGTAAAGCAATTAAAACTCCTGAAGTGGGATAAAGCGCCGGGTCCCGATGGTATACCGGTAAGAGTATTTTCTGAATACGCGGAGGATATTGAACCATTTCTGTCAGATATATTCCGTAAATCACTAGAAGAGAGAAAAGTACCTTCTAGCTGGAAAATAGCCCAGGTAATTCCCGTTTTTAAGAAAGGAGATCGGAGTGATCCTAGGAATTATCGACCCATATCTCTAACATCGGTCTGCAGCAGAATTCTGGAAACATGTCATATGCTCGAACATAATGAAGTTTCTAGATGATAACGAGTTACTTACACCATGTCAACACGGATTTCGGAAGAAGAGATCGTGTGAAACACAATTGGCCCTATTTTCCCACGACATAACGAAAGTTATCGATTCAGGTTCGCAAGTTGATGCAGTTTTTTTGGATTTTCAGAAGGCTTTTGATTCTGTGCCACACAACCGACTCTTAGCGAAGATTCGAGCTTACGGTATTTCGGCTCAGATTTGCGAGTGGATACGGGATTTTCTAACTGGTCGATCACAGTATGTCGTTGTTGACGGGGAAGCCTCTTCTAAGATAAATGTTACTTCGGGCGTTCCTCAAGGAAGTGTAATAGGTCCACTTCTTTTCTTAATATTTATAAACGATCTAGGTGACAACGTCAAATGCTGGTTGCGATTGTTTGCCGACGATGCTGGTTATCTATAGGGAAATAAGGTGCTCCGACGATTGCTTAGAAATTCAGCGTGATTTGGATGCTATTTTCGATTGGTGCCGTAAATGGCAGCTTACACTTAATTGCAAAAAGTGCAAGGCAATGCGGATAAGTAACAAGAAGAATCAGTTTGTTCACGAGTACAAAATAAACAATTCACCTGTTGACATGGTTGATTCCGTGAAGTATCTGGGGGTGATAGTACAAAGCAACATGAAATGGGACATGCACATAACTTTCGTCGTAGGCAAGGCAAATTCTAAATTACGATTCATAGGTCGTATTTTGAGGAATTGTAATGCTCAAATAAAGGAGATAGCGTATAAAACACTAGTGCGTCCGCATCTGGATTACTGTTGTGGGGTTTGGGATCCGTATCGCAAGGTTCTGATTGACTCAGTTGAGAGGGTGCAGAGGAGAGCCGCTAGATTCGTGACTTGTTGTTACAGCCCTTATGAAAGCGTCACAGAATTGATACATAGATTGGGCTGGGTTAGTTTGGAAGACAGACGACGTAGCTTGCGTTCGAATTTATTGGAGAATATGCGAAAAATTTTAATTTCGAGTGCAATGGAATACTTCTTCCGCCAACCTATTTAGGTCGCAAGGACCGGAGGGATAAGATTAGAGAAATAAGATGCCGTACTGATACTTATATGTATTCCTTCTTTCCTCGCACTATTTGGGATTGGAATGGGCGGGTTTAGGATTGGTGCTTAGCACCCTCTGCCACCTTCAATGTTTGTGATTTGCAGAGTATGAATGTAGATGTAGATGTAGATGAAAACCAGTTACTTAAAATCTTACTCTACTTCAAATACTCAGTAACTTCAATTTAATTTCAATTTAATTGCGATGTAAACGCAATTTACCTTACTCACCCAACTTTCCCCTACTCTCCACTTGCCTGATTTTGCCTGCTACAAATTTGGACTTGAATTCTTTCAGCGTTTTTTTTAAATTATTCATCATTTCTCTTGGTTTCTTATTCCAATCCCTGGCCCCCATCCCTTTGAAAGAAAATCGTCCCTCTCCTTTGTACCTGAAAATCGAGTGCCAGCTTGTGATCATTGTCATCTATTCCTTCCATCCACTACTCCTAAAAGTCATTAACAGTCTTCTTAACTTCTGTTAAACTCGACTTCCATTAACTTCAGTCCGTTACATTAGTAGTTGATGTATATGGTTCGTTTTAAATGCGCGCCACGCCATGATCGACCGTTCATCGAGTCGGATGGCGAACGAATTAGGTAATACGAAGTGCTTTTGTGATGCATATACAAGTGTTATGGTAGGCATGGCGTGGGTATGAGCAGGAAAGCTAGAGTTTTTGAGCGTTTCTATTTTGCGTCTGCAAATTAGCGCTCACTACTCGTTTCTAATTCTATCGGTGATTGAATCTAATTTTTTTATAATCTAACTCTTTTACTGCCAGGAAAATGTTACTTTTTAGTTGGTATTGGTTTGTTGTTCGTTAGTGAAATAAATTAAACTGACGTTAGTCATGAAAACTGAAGATCTTGAATCCATTAACAAAAGCAGCAATTCTAACAATAGCAATGAGAATTTTAAAAAACCTTGGCCGCTATTTATGATTATTGCATTGAAATCAAGACTGGGAAGAACAGAAGATTTGTGAATGCAAATTTTTTGCCTAAATTTTCTACAAACAAGGCTCACGTGTCTAATCTTAATAATCTTAAATACATATGAAGAGGATGCATTAGATCAAAATATTAATAGCCTGAAGAAAACGTAATCCCCCAACAACAATTCTTGTAAAAATAGGCCAAGTCTCGTGTTCGTGTAGTGACAAAAAGTTATGAGATCATCTTCTGAGCCAAGTCTACACCTTACAGTGTGTATTCACTTCACTTTATAAAACAGAATGGTTTCTCTCGGTATCATAGATCGTTTATTTAGGATAAAAAAATCTGATGACTTGGCCATTATGCATGTCATAATTTATTTATTTATTTATTCCAACGGAAAAACCATTTTACATTAATATATCTTATGATAGCTACTTATTAAACACAATTTCCACTATTTATGAACAACTTAGTTACAGTGAAAACAAGAAGATAACAACAATATCAAGAATAATTTTATATTATTAAAACTAGAAAAACAATTACACAGAAGAAAATTATTAATTATTCTAAACTAATAATAAGGACTCAACATAAAACTACAAAAAAAAATTATTACAGGGAATAATAGACCGTGACTAAGCCCATCATTGCTGACTCCACATCACGTATGAGTAACTTGCTTGAAAACAGCAACACTGTCAATGAAAAAATCAAGTCAGGAGGTATTCTGTTACCTAGCCTCTGTATCCGTTCTAAGGCACTGCTAGCCTCATATTTGTGCGCAGATGTCTACGACCAAATAGTTCTCTCAACCGTGTACCAGACGGACAACAAAAATCTACAGTCTGAGAATTTCATGGCAGTCTATAACCCCTGAGATTAGTTTATGCAGAAAAAGGACACCATGAACATTCCGTCTCAGACTCCAAAGGATGGAGGCCAAGGTAGGTTTCCAACAGAACCAACGGAACGTCTTTGTAATGAAAGCCCATGCGACAACCTATAAGCCTTAAGAACTTATTTTGAAGATTCTGAATGTGTTGAATTAGTGTGATCTGATGAGGCGACCATACGAACGCTGCAATACTCAAGTATGGGTCTGACATGGGCATCAGTACAAGAGCCTGAGTGTCTGGATATTATTAATAAATCTGGAAGTGCGTGCCAATAAGCCCAGGCACTTGGAGGCCTTGGCACATATGTTGTGGACATGTTCTTCTGGACTGAGATTGTACGTCAGAAGAACTCCTAGGTCTCTTACAGTTGTGCAGCGATTCAGTAGCTGATTTTCCATTTCATATTCAAAATGTAATGCCGATTTAGTGCGGTGAAAAGTAATGCAGGAACATTTATTAACATTAAGTTGCATACTGTTTTGTTGACACCATTTCACAATAGCTTTTAAGCAATTCTGAAGATCTAAGCAGTCATCTCGAGTAATGATTTTCTTGAAAATCTTAATGTCATCTGCAAAGAAAAGGCAACTGGCAAAAATACTAACTAAATCATTTATGAATATATTGAACAGCAATGGTCCCTAGGTGTGAACCCTGAGGTACTCCAGAAGTTGCTGCGAAAGCAGATGACAATGAGCCAAAAGCCTTTACAATCAACCTTCTGTTGCTGAGGTAGCTACAAAACCACTTCAATAATTACCAACTATTCCATATTCCTTCAACTTAGTAAGAAGGTTGGGGGATGGCTAACTTTATCAAATGCCTTTGAAAAGTCAAGATATATGACATCGAGTTGTTTTCGCTCACTAAATGCTCTAATTATTTCATTTTGAAGAATCACAAGGTTAGTTGTTGTTGATTTTCCAGGAGAGAAACCATGTTGCTTTGGAGTAATTATGTTACGAAACATGGGATAGATTTTGTTTAGCACCAACTTCTCGAAGATTTTTGCTAACACCGATTGTATAACAATAGGTCTATAATTCTTAACATCTTCCTTCGATCCGCATTTATGCACAGGAACAACATGACCAAGCTTAAATACATCTGGAAAAATTCCTGACTTTAGAGACCTGTTAAACAAGTATTTTAAAGGATGGCAAAGCAAGACTCTACAGTATTTCAAAACATTAGGTGGTATTTGGTCAGGGCCACAACTCTTTGAACAGTCTAGCTTGCCCAATGCTTTATAAACATCTTCATCAGTGACTGCAAGTGTACTCAGACTATTACTAGTACTGAAATGGATATTGGAAGTAGACGAAGATGGAGGTGTAAATACTGAAGAGAAGTATTGTGCAAACAGATCACACATTTGCTGTGGGTGGGAAGTGAAGTGATTATTAAATGTTAACATGCTTGGTGCTCCTTCAGCTTTGCTAGTGTTACGGATGAAATTCAGAATAATTTGGGATTGCCAGGAATAGTACATTGCACATGTTCAACATAGTCATTGAAGCATTTTTTGGATAAGAGACGAGATTGATCTCTCAATTTTGAGAACAGGACATAGTACTCATAATCAAAGGTCTGCTTATAAGCTTTGTGGAGTCTTTTCTTTTCTATGACCAATTGTATAAGCTCTGTAGAGAACCAACATGGGAATTTTGACATTCCAGTTTTTTTCAGTGGTGTATACCTTGAGCACAATTGACTTCAATATGTCAGTGAATTTTATGAACAGATTGTCAGTATCGGTGGATAAGTCAAGGGATTCAAAATTGGATAGGTCCATAGAAAGAAGTTCATCAAAAACTTCTCCAAGATTACACCTTGCAAAATCAGGAACAAAAGTGCACTGGTGGTCAGGCAAGGTAGTTTCTACAGGGTGAATAATATTCAATGCTGGATATCAATAGGCAACAAAGGGCAGGTGTCTTCCTTGACAGTGACAATGGAAGAGGCAAATACTAAATCCAATAACACACCCATAGAGTTTAAGACATGGTTACACTGTTCAACATCCAATAAACAAGCTAGCTCACAAAGCATTCGAGGAGAGGCAGAAGGAAAACGTGGTTCTTTTTTTATCCAGTCAACATGTGGGATGTTAAAATCACCAACCAGAATCACATGTGATGGTTCTACCTGTTGGTCGGCTATCACTTCTTCCACCACCTGGCAGTAGTTGGCATATACATCGAGAGGCTTACTGGGCGGGATATATACACTGCTCAGCAAAATGTGTGTATCATGCAACAGATCAATTGATAAAAATATAGACTCCACTGATAGTGGAGACATTGTTCTAATACATCTAGAAGGCATTCTGTTGTTCACTGCCACAAGTACACCACCACCACTCTCTTTAGAACCAGTTTGAGAGGACCTATCACTCCTGTACACAGAGTGATTTGTGAATCCAAGTTCAGCATTAGAAATATCTGGAGAAAGATTGGTTTCAGCAAGTATAATGATATCATAAGTACATGTAGCTAGGGCTAATCTTAATTCTTTAAGTTTTGTCCGAATTCCATTAATATTTTGATAGTACATATTTATGTTGGTTTTCCATTGGATTTCATTAGTTTTTTGCACTTTGCACTATTTTGGGCACTCCATTGATGTATTTTATAGTGAGGCCAGTTTCACCTTCTTTGGTGCGCTTCTCGAGTTCAGCACGAAGATTTACTAAGAACAATCGCTCCTTAGGAGTTCTGTCACTTCCAAGTGAGATTTCAGAAAGAGATGGGTCTTTGCATGCAATTTCATTTCGCTTAAAACCCTTCAGGAATGTTACAGCAACGTCCTTGGAGCTTATTACTAGTTTGAGTGGTCTTTGGCCAGAGGTAGATTTCTTCCCCAACCGAAAGAATGTGACAAGATCACTTATATTGACACCAGAAGCTGACATGATGCACTCGATCTTGGACTTGTCGAAAGCTTTTCTTGTGTTGTTGTCATTACTTCTAGCTTCTGGAACCTTGAAGATAATGACATTTTTGGTCCTGTTTGACCTGTCATTGAACTCGGCTATTATTTCTTCAGAATCACTAGTTGTTTTTGACAGATGATCACTAAGAAGTTCAACACTTACTTCCAAAGTTGAAACCTTTGCTTCTACACTGCTAAGACGTGGTTCTAGTTCAGCAAGCTGATTAGAGAGTTTTTCAATGTTTTTCCTGACACTGTCCATTTCCTCCTTGAATTCATTTTTGGTAGTGAGAGACGACACTTTCTGCAGCAGCAGAGCGATATTCTCGGACATAGAGGCCGACGTGTCGTGATTCGATGATAAACAATCATCTCTGTCGCAAGTCCAATTATTATTTTCGCCTTTTGCGAAAGAAGAGTATTCTTTTTTGCTCATTCTGACGCATTCAGGATGGAACCTTCGGGAACAGTTACTACTGCATTGTATCACTTTACTCAGAGTTGGTTTGAGGCAACCATGGAGGAAGGAATTATATGGAGGAGAAGTGACGTTAAATCGGTGAAGCAAGCACTAAACTCTCCCGCATGGTGGCAGCACCGGCAGCGACCATATGGCGCTTCCCAACAATTAAGGTGTTCACATTGTGGTAGATGCAGTGATTATTTAATTTAGTATTGTGTATAAGTGTTTAAAAATACCAGCTTGTGTTGCGTACGGTTGCACAAATAGGCCAGACAGGAAAGAACATGGAATATCATTTCATAAGTAAGTTGAATTGTAATTATCGTTGTTGAAGTGAGCGATAGACACCGCAAACTTTGCAGCACGTCTATAAATATTTAGTCATAGCTCTCAATGGGATGACTTTGTTCTCAAATTTTTCTTGGTGTAGTGTAGAAAATCAGCAAACTTGCTATTTTGCACATAATAGACTAGCATTATTTTTTAACGAGTGTTTAAAATGAGATTTAAAGGGGCGTGTTTTACTTCGCGATTCAGTGAATTTACTATTACGATTTCTTTCGTCACGTTACTGATTATACTGACAATGGATGATGAAATTAACTGTTATGTGAGAAGCTGTGAGTTTTATTAATTTTTTAAATAGCTATTTCAGGCCATTGACTTAGGTTATTTTTAAAGCTTCATATAAGACTTGTTTCTGTTTGTAAATACGTCTATACCTATTTTTACCGATTTTGAAATCTTTCTCATCTATTTATGTCGAAACAGGTTCATGCAGAAATAAAAATGGGCTTCATAAATAAAGAAGTTATTGGCCTTTGAACAAAATCAATTTGGGGAATATTTTTCTAATTTAGTCTCTTTTTTTTGTACAACATTCTCCCCCCTCCCCCCCGTATCTAAATCTAACTGAGAGATATTTTTTTTACAATTGTCCTAATAAGTAGGGCTGTGAAATTACACAACACATCTTGATCAAGAGAATGTTCATTAAGGTGACTGAATAAACATTTTATTTCTGGTACCAGCCTACAAAATGTCTGGGTTGCTCATCCCTAGAGTGGGTCCTCTTACTTTTTTTCTGGTCTAGGACACATTTCAGACTAACCACAAGTGGTAGTAATAAAACTGAAATATCCATTCTGCATGTCAACCATGTAATCATTGTGGCTTTGACAGAATTAATTTTTGGTTCAGCCTGCATCCAAACCTAAACCCCTCAATTTGGATGTTGTATATCCCCGAAACTAAGCAAGATATCGAAAACATTTATTCCTTATTATCGAGTTTTTTCGTCGTGTTACATAAGAATCCATCATTAAATTTGACTTTTGCGAAATTTGTCTTCTGCATTTCAACTCAAGACACCTCACTTTTGAGACAGTATATCTCTAGAAATAGGTGAAATATCGAAAAAATTTACTCTTTATTTTTTATTTGTCTCGTCTTTTTAAATAAATATTCATCATAAAATTTGACTTTGAAAAAATTTTTCTTCTGAATTTCAACCAAAACCATTTCACATTTGAGACAGAATATCTCGAAAACTAAGCAGGATATCAAAAAATTTTATTCTTCATTTTTTATTTGTCTCATCGAGTTACATAATAATCCATCACCAGATTGTGGCGTCACGTTTATCCTAGAGTCCCCTTGAGGTGTTTGTACATATTCCCCGTGTTTGTTGGGAAGCGGTCAAGCCCCCACCACTCGGGCCATGCCCCCCCACTCCTCCGCCGGCCTGCTTCACTCCCATGCGTGGTAAAGGTCTCTTGCGTCGTCTCCATATTATTCCTTCCTCCATGGAGGCAACACGGACAAATATCTTGCTTGTTAACGGGTGCCATTGCATTCAAACCAGGAGTTGAAATTACACACGATAATAATAATGATCAGAAATGTATTTAACAATCAAGTTGATATGAAGATATATATATATATATATATACTGAAAAGACAAATTTCTAACACAGGGTGCGGAAAATTTTGAATATTGATAAACTGAAGTTATTGCACTGTTATTGCTTCACTTTCGGAAGTGAACATTGCTCGTTATAAAGTAAATGATTACAACTTTTCTCATCAGGTAAGGCTTTCTGTCACCAATGTTTACAAGCGTCGTCACTCAAATTTCACAACTTGGAGGTTATGTATAGGAGCATAACACGTTTGGTGCATACTGAATGCAGGTGCATGATGGTAAAATTCATAAACACTAAAGAAGTACTTCAAGGAACAATAAGAAAATTAGAGACAAAAAGTCACTTAAAAGGCAATTACTAGTACAATATAGGTGTATAATACACAAAGTAATAGAGTTGGGTAACTTAATAGAGTTGTACAATCCACAAACAGTTACAGTGGTTAGATTTCTACTTAAATTGAGGGCATAATATATATACTTGTCAAATTCGAAAAAGAGCGAAGGAAATCTTGACATTTACGTATTTATAAGTTTGATAAAGCAGCACATTTAAGGTATTTATGTACATTAACTAAAACATGGCGTGTATAATGGGCAAGTCATCAGATTTTTTTATCCTAAGTAAACGATCTTTGAAACTGAGAGAAACAATTCTGTTTCATAAAGTGAAGTGAATACACACTGTAAAGTGTAGACTTCGCTCAGAAGAAGATCTAGTAACTTTTTGTCACTACAAGAACAGGAGACTTGGCCTATTTTTACAAGAATTGTTTTTGTGGGATCTCATTTCTTTTTTTAAGTTTATCGCTTATTCTGAATCGCCGCTCAAATGTAACGATTCCACTTGAAAATCGGCGAATAAGAACATTTCAGATTTTAAGACATAAATATACCTTTACCAACAATGCCCCGCTCTCTGAAAACAATTGATGTGCCCGGTAGCCAAGCAATGCAGATTTCCGTTGGCTTAGCAACCACCATAAATAAATTACTAGTAACTTCCAAACTAATCATAAGAAAAGATAAAATTTCATTGCTTCATCGGGAGCAAAGCAATTAAGCCGCAAATATGTGCCACAATTTTTCATGTTTGGGATTGTGATTAAATAAATACGGGGAAAAACTCCAATATTAGACTTTTCTCATATGTGTACCAAATTGTTTATTTCTAGGATTACTGGAGGTATAGTGGAATTTTGATATCGGGATGTCGTGGTCGAAATAAAATTTTGAATTTCAATAACTTCCAGAATAAGAAAAGCAAATAAGTAAAATTTAACACATTAGCTAAACTTAGTAAGCTCACTTTACAATGGAAATCTGAAATGTATAAAGTTATTAGGGTAGGAAGCGATTTCACGTTAGTGGTAGGTAAGGGGCAGGTATATGGAAATTTACGAGTTTATAGGTATGTGAGTATGTGGGTAAAATTTTATCTGTGTAGCAAATTTCAGCTTTCTATGGCTACGGGAAGAACCTTAGAGTTTTGATGATCATCAGTGAGTCAGTGAGTAAGTTAGTGACAAAATCGCTGTAGTTTACATCCTAACAACAACCGAACTAAGAACAGTAACGAAATAAAATTTAATACGTTTTCTAATAACATAAATTTGAGACATGTAGCGTAAATATGACCGAAGAAATTGAGGTTCAAAAATGGCCAGAATCGCTTCTAGAAAAGGGTAGACAGTGCCGCCGTTGACTTGGCGGGTGCACTGTCGTGCACCCAAATTATAAATTCGGAAGTAGTTCTCTGTCTTTTTGTTATGTTTTGACGACTAAATGGCTACACCGATAATGATGGAATTTGACAAGGAAATACTTTGTATCTGTAGGAAGGACACCGGAAATATTTTTTTGGTATGAATAACAGTTGTATTCACGAAATTTTGAGAACTTATCGTATGGTGACGTGTGTTAGTCTGTAATGTTACGTCGTTTGCTCAAGCTTTGCTTCCCACGCGATTTGTTAGTGTATGATTTGTTATTAAATTTCGTTTATAGACAAAACGTATTATTTAGTATAGAGGTCGATTTGCTCTTCACTGTACTACTGTTTTGTGTCTGCCTAAAAGTTTCTGGCAACAGTTTATTTTGTCTTCTTTTTTGAAATACCTTGCGGGCGTAAACCTGGCCTAAAGTGTAGCTCTAGCAGAGCACGAGCAGTTAAAGTTATTAGAACCCAATAATTGGATGCTCATGCTAAAGAAAGAGGAAAAGACCAAACTGAAATAAAGCTGCCCTTAGTTAACCCCCTCCCCCCTCCAAACACACACACATTCCTGCATCTTCTTTTGTTTTTCTGTTTTTAAATATGTTGGAAATTGATTCTCTTCATGAGACAGGTTAGATGGTTTGTGCATATAGCTTCATCCAAAACAAATCATTTAACCTGCAAATATGTACAGGAATGTTTCACGTTTGGATTGCCATTGAATAAGTACAGGGAAAATCAGTAATATCATTACCAACAATGCCCCAGTCTCTGCAAACAATTAATGTGCGTCGTAGCCGAGCAATGAACATTGCCGCTGGTTTAACTACCACCTCAAATAAATAACATCTAACTTCCAAACTAACCATAGGAACAAAGTAAAATTTAAAGTTTTTGTTAAACTTGCTTGCCTCTATATAGTATAGAAATCTCAGGTTTATAGCTTCATCCGGAACTAAGTAATTAAGCCGCAAATATGTGCCAGAATTTTTCATGTTTGGGATTGTAATTAAATAAATACGGGGAAAAACTCCAATATCAGATTTTTCTTATGAGTTAGGGGTAAAACCATGTATGTGTACCAAATTACCTGTTTCTAGGATAACTGGAAGTTCAGTGGAATTTTGATGTTGGGGTGTTGTGCCGAAATAAAATTTTGAATTTCAATAACTTCAAAAATAAGAAAAGGAAAGAAGTAAAATTAAACACATTAGTTAAACATATTAAGCTCACCACACAGTGAAAATCTGAGGTTTATAGAGTAATTAGGGTAGAAAGCGATTTCACGTTAGGGGTAGGTAAGTTTATATAGGTATAAGTTATAGGTATATGGAAATCTACGAGTTTAAGACTTTTTTTATAATATGTGGGTAAAATCTTGTCTGTGTACCAAATTTCAGCTTTATACAGCTACGGGAAGTGCCTTAGAATTTTGATGATCATCAGTCAGTCAGTGAGTGAGTGAATGACAAATTTCGGAAGTTTGCATCCGAATAACATACGAACTAAGAACAGGAACAAAATAAAATTTAGTCCGTTTTTTAAGGTTGCTAATATCTATGCATAATAGAAATTTGAGACATGTAACATGAATACGATCGAAGAAATTGAGGTTCAAAAATGGCCCGAATCGCTTCGAGAAAAGCATAGGAAGAGCCGCCTTTGACTCGATTGGCGGGTGCACTGCCGTGCACCCAAATAGCATGGCCAACTTGTGGGAAAAAAGAAAAATAATTTAAAGCCTTCTCGAAGTGCTGTGGCTTCTCTTGATGTAGATAGCAGCAGAATTGATTTGTTTTCATCTCCATCTGCTGATAAAAGTTTACGTTAATAAAACATTTCGCATCGCCAGAGGAACCGTCGTATTTCAGACTGGTGTGGACCGATGTATTGTAAAACATTTCTTTCCAACATGATACCACTACATGTTGAAGAATCATATACTTTTGAGAAGCTGGTAAAAACGTTGAACCCCTATAAAAACTTAATTTCGGGAAGGACATTGGGTAGACATATTATTGATTCCACATCACGGTACATAGTACCTTGGTATTTCTTGCAATTATACCTGTTGGAATACATAAACATCGGTTTCGCTTTTGGATGGTTAACTTTAACTTGTGTTAAATTTGCAAAAATGTAACGCTTTAACGGTTATTGAAGTTAACTTTTAAGGTAGCGGATTAACTTTTCGATTAACTGTGCCCACCTTTGGCAGTACCACTCCTGAAGGCAATTTTCCGAAGAATCCCTCGGAAATTTCCCCACAGCAGAACTAAAGGAATAGCTTCTTGAGATGGGCTTTAACGTCCAGAACGTTCATCAACTACATAGACCGGGCACCAATGTGACAATACCTCTATTTTTATCGATACTGCCGGCTGTCAGGAAAACAAACCCATCTTTGAATTAAACACTATCTGCCATCTCCAGGTTTCTGTCTAGAAACTACTCTCTTTGCCTGGTCCACCGCAGTGTTACAACTGCCAAATGTTCGGGCACGAGGCAAAAAACTGTGTCAAGTGTGCAGGATCTCACGATTCTAACCAATGCACGGCACAGAAAGTAAAAGACATAGTAAAATGCCACAAACTGTGTTGGCAGCCACGTCACAAGCTACAGAGGCTGCCCGGCATATAAAAGAGTACGTGACCGGCATAGATGTCTCCTCACAGCGGAAGGAAACCAGCGCCCGACGCAATCCCAGGGGACCAGTTAATAGACAAACGCAGGCCAAGAGAAGAAGAGCAAAGGTCCAGGAGAGAATGGCGCCCTTCATCATTCTGTTAAAAATAAAAATCTCGAAACCCAGAAAAAGAAGTCCACTCAAAGGAACAAACGGGCGCACATACGCCAAGGCTTTCTTCAGCGAGGCTTCTGACCACTCTGAATCATCACAAGCGAAGAAACAACCCAACTGCCCTATAGAACATCCAAATGCAGTAGCAGCTACCAATCAGTTAAGACATCGAGGTACAGTCGACAATTCCAAACACAGGAGCATCGAAAAGTTAAGTAGCGTGATGGAGAATATGATGAGGATGATAAGTCTCCTGGAAATGCTAAATCAGCTGCCAACCATCCTCCAAGTTATAGCTACAACCAACTGCTTGTGAGGAGCAAGTGTGAGACCAGGGTAGGAGTAAACACTTGCTTCAACCTCTATCTCTTGTAAGTGATGAAAACTGTACAGTGTATTATACTTGCCACTGGATAATGAACTGTGAAAACTTAAAACAGCCGCCACTTGCCTTGATATAAGCCTCAAGCAAGGAAAGGTTAGGTAGAAATCATGAATTAAAGTCACTGTTATTGTTTAAAAGTCAGAATTCACTATATTCTCGTAAATCATTTACACACATTGCAGTTGATGGCTATCGGCAATTCGTTATAATTACTGATTGCAGATTATGAACTTCAACCAGACAGACCTAACCCCGTATTTAAATTTGAATGTCACATACTGTTTAATGAATGTTACACCACGCTATCAAAAATCAAAGATGGATACCATCAAGCATGATTTACCTGCCACCTACCACCACTCCAGCCTAAGCGCAACGCGTCCTTCTACGCCGAGTGGTCACTGATGACTGAACTAATTCTTAAAGTGGCCGCTCTGGTAGTCCTATTTATAGGCTTGGCGTATGGTTACACTAAATGCACAAAACAGTTCTACGATCTCATCTATTACCACTTCTAGCGTTCTGAAAAGGTATCAATAAATAAATTTTGTTGTAACTAGTATTTTATTTCCTAATGAAATTTTTGTGGGAGGGATTAACGGATTCGCCGTAAAAAGTGACTTCGGGCTATCTTAAACAATACGATGCACGAGCTAATAACTTTATCAATTTAGGCGGTAGCTGTCCCATCCCGGAGCTCCTCGAAAGCTGTGAAGAGCCTCCGAGACTGGGGGACATGGTTCGTACCGCTGTTAGGTATTTTTGATTGAGTTATACTTGGTTTCGACAGGCGAGCGGCTACCCGCCGAGAACCAGGGGAAGATAGCGGATAGAAAACTGATGGTAACATTGAACGTAAAGACAAGCCTTGCACAATAGATGGTTTTAATTCATAACCTTTAGATGCATACAAATACTAGGGTAGCAGGTTCTGCTTGCCCTCCCTTATTTTATCATGTATGAATAATGAGATAGCTGAAGGAAATCACATCCCTCCTATTGTAGTAACCTTAAACTAAACAGAAATGCTGTAGCTAAGGGAAGTAAGCTTGTCACTCCCTTATACCTTTAGAGAATGCTGTCTTAGATCACTTAGTCATATAACAAGAATGCAGGTATGGTTGCTAAAAGAAACAAAGTCCTATTCCCTCGTAGCACACTTAGGAATAAAACAGAATGCAAAGATAATGTTGCTACGAGAAACACAGTTCTACACTCTCGCAGAACAAGTAAGAATACAATAGAATGCAGAGGTAATGTTGCTACGAGAAACACAGTTCTATACTCTCGCAGAACAAGTAAGAATATAATAGAATGCAGAGGTAATGTTGCTACGAGAAACACAGTTCTATACTCTCGCAGAACAAGTAAGAATATGATAGAATGAGATGGCTACTTAACTGTAAGTATGGAGATGGCCGGCTGAGACCTCAAGAAAGACTTATACACCCACTGTGGTGTAAAATCCAAGTTCAGAGTAGCGCTTGGCTAACGACTAAGTCCAGATGATTGCGGTGAAATAGTGCCCAACTATTCCCTTTTGCTGGCTACTGGTGTCGGAGTTCTTCTTGCTGATGTGGAGTCTGTTGGTTGCTGAGCTACGACTCTGTCATCTCGAGGTTGTGGCCCCGTTTATATATGTTTGCGTGAACGATTTCCCTAGGATGTCTCCATAGGGGTTGAAAGCGCTCTCACTTTCTACAGGAGTTCCGTGTAACTTTCGCTTCCTTGACGGTGGCGAGCCGGACTTGTAGCGAAGAGACAATTTCAGCGCCGTAATTATTATAAATGAAAATCTAAGGAGCCTGTGTCGTAGTATTAATATCGCAGATATTACATAGCGAGTTCGAACAAAGTTTTAGAGCTTCTAATTAAAATAGCTTTCTTTAAATAGTAAATACAGACTTTATTTACTGGTATCAGAAAAAGTTTAACCATGCTGACTCTATGACGTCATCACTAACATCGAGTGCGGAAATATTATTCTGAGGGCTTTAAAACGTATTTTAAAGGATTCTAAGGCATCTAAAATACCTAGAAAGCTTTTAATCTCGCCTCTGGCTGCTGTATTTGACTTATGATTAGTTTCTGAAAATGTGTTACTTCCTGGTTGGAACCGCCATGAGAAGAAAATCACTATTTTCTCTGATTTTTATTAAAGTACTGCATGTTACTCAAAAAGGCTTATGGAATAATGTTTAGAGATTATTATTACATATTCTAAAAATATTTTCTTTGACTGAATTTACGTGGCGGGCTCCTAATAATTCCAAATGTCTATGAAAGCATGGAGACTTTAATGCACTTTATTTGAAAACAGTCTTTAACAGTCTAACTGAATACATCCTTCTAGAATTTCAGTATTTTTGCTGAAGTCTGTTAAGTTAGTCTCACCCTATCAGCTGATTTCAAATACTGCTTTAAACTTATGGTTTCATGAAGTTTACAGTGGAAGTGTACGTGATAAATTATAATACCGTCTTTTTAAACTTTAAATGGCTTTAAACTCTTTTCTATGATTTCTTTAGAACAAGGATTATTAACTTTAAGGCTGTTTATTATTATTAAGAACTGAAAGTGTCGAAAGGTGTAAGAGCCTCATGTAAATGTAAGAGTAGGTAAGTTGCAGCAGGCCTTTAGGAATAAGAGCGTGCCAAGCAAGAATAGGAAAAAAAGGGTTCTGCTGCTAGGTAGTAGCCATGGGAGAGGTGTAGGCCCTCTTCTGCATGATCAGTTAGGTACAGGATACTAGGTCACAAGTTTTTTCAGACCTAGTGCAACGTTAGGTCAGGTAATAGAGGATATAGGTTCACTTTGTAGAAGTTTCACTAAGGACGATAGAGTAGTGATAGTGGGAGGGGCTGGAAATAGTATTGATAGAAACGCGAGTTATAGTATAGAGAGTGACCTGAGGAAGTTGGTGAAAGAGGCACAGCATACCAGGGTGGAGCTCATTCAGGTTCTAAGTCGCCATGACCGGCCACAATTGAATTATGCTGTGAGGTGGGTTAATGTGGAAACGGAAGTGCTACTTGGGAAAGGCATTAGTTCTGTGTTGTGAGTTGTGACTGTAAACACCATTCGTAGGTGGGGTTTCACTAGGCATGACCTACACCTAAATAGAAGGGGGAAGGGAGTACTTTCTGAGTTGTTAGCTAAAGCAGTGAGGGAGCCCATTTCCAGTGATGATGGGGTCAGGACTGTGTCTTTTTAGGCTAGGGGCTTCTGGTGAAGGAACAAAAATAGATTATCAAAGTAATACTGATTGCAGATTCGCGATGGGAAAAGTCACAGATGTTAAAGAAGTAGATGAAGTGGCTGAAACAATAACTGACTGGGGTAAAATTGGAAAAAAGGAGATAAATGCGGAAAATGTAAAGCCAATAGTAAAGGTGTTAATGGTAAACTGTAGAAGTATAATGAACAAAGTGATCGAATTTGCAAACTTAATAGAGATACACTAACCACAAGTAATAATTGGGACAGAGAGTTGGTTAAAAGAAGAAGTACTAGACAGTGAGGTTTTTCCTCATGGTCACAGAGTGTACCGCAGAGAGGCGCAATTGGTGGAGGAGTTTTCATACGAGTTAGCAAAAACTACTGTTCATAGATCAAGACAAGGAGTTACTTGGGGTAGATTTCTGAGGTAATAAAAAATAAAAAAATAGAGTGTTGGCTGTTTACCGCAGTGGAAGAATGACAGATGAAGATGAGGCTCTTGGGGAGAAATTAAATTCATACACAGATTTCAGAGGTGAGAATAGAATGATCATCATTGGTGGGGATTTAAATTTACCAGGTGTAAAATGGGAAGGAAATGAGATTAATAACACAAGGGAACAAAGATTTGCAAATATCTTAATAAGAGAAGGAGGATTTACACAAGTGGTTGAGCAAAACACTAGGGGACAAAATATTTTGGATATATTTCTAATTAAGCCTGATGAAAACCTTGTGGGGTGTCAAGTAACTAAAGGAATAAGTGCTCATGACGCAGTTCTGATGGATATTAGAGGATTCAGTAAACAAGCAGCCAAAATTGAAGGGGGAAATAGGAGCAATTATAAAAAGGCACAGCTTTCAAATTTGACGAGATATTTCAGAGAAAAATTCAGCAAGTGGAAGGAAGGCACAAGTACAGTAGAGTCAAGGTGGGAAGAGTTCAAGGAGATAATAACAAAGGGGAAAACAAGATTTATTCCAAGAAAGAAAATAAAGAGAAGTAGAGAACCTATGTTCTATAATAGGGAAGTGAGGAGGTTAAAGAGGTTGGTAAGAAGAGAACATAACACAGTTAAGAGACAGCAGGGTAGTAGGGAATATTTAAAACAACTAAACAAGGACTTAATAATAGCAAAGAAAGTGGCTAAAGACGGGTTCATGAAGAGTATTTGTCAGTGCAGGAGGACCATTGACTGATGCATCTAGATATTTCTATGGCTATATCAGGAAACTGAGGGGAAGGGAGGGAGTAGAGATGCTTATAGATAAGGATGGAGAAGAAGTTACTGAGGATTTGAAAAAGGCAGAGATTTTAAGTAACTGGTTTAGTGAAACCATTAGGAACAATGAATCAGAAACTGGAGGGTCTAATTCGGAGAACGACCTTAACAACACAATTAGAAATGAAGATAATAAAAAAATTGAAATTCCTCATGAGGAAGTCTTGAAGGAAATAAGAAAGCAGAAAAAAACATAAAGGGGCTGGTGTAGATAATATTACTACAGATATCTTAAAGATAGCCGGATGTGACATTGTACCTTATCTTGAAATATTATTTAAATTGAGTCTGGATACTTGCTGCTTACCACAGTACTGGAAAAGTGTAATAGTAGTACTGGTACATAAAGGAGGGGTGAGAAATAGAGTTGAGAATTACAGGCCAATCAGTTTGACATCAGTGGTAGGTAAATTAATGGAAAGATTGATATACAACCACATCAGAAACATATATGAGGAACACAAGTGGTTTTCAAGCGGGCAACATGGGTTCCGGCAAGGATATTCATGCGAATCTCAGTTGGTGGGATATATGCAAGATATTTCAGATGAAATGTACAAGGGAGACTAAATTGATAATGTAGCACTAGATCTTTCAAAGGCGTTTGACAGAGTGAGCCATAAAATGGTAGTAAATAAGGTAAAAACTATTGGAGTGGATGAGAAATTGCTTTGCTGGGCAGAAGAATTTTTAAAAGTTAGAAAACAGAAAGTTAGGGTAGGAAATGTGGTATTAAAAAAATGGAAGTAAAAATGGGAGTGCCGCAGGGTAGCGTATTGGGACCATTGCTATTCATTATTTTAATGAATAATTGTGTTGATTGTTTACTATCTGCAATTAGATTGATTGCAGATAGCATAATGCTCGATAACAGAATCAAAACGATAGAGGATTGTAAACAGTTGCAGGATGATCTGGACAGGGTATCTAGTTGGGTTGGTAAAATACAAAGAAGTGTCAGCTTATTAGATACACAAATAAAAAACAAAAGGTTAATTATGAATATAAGATTGGGAAAGAATTGTTTGCTGAAGACTTGAAATGTAAATATCTTGGCATTACATTTGAAAACTAGCTTAACTGGGTAGGACACATTGGACAGGTGGTAAGAAAAGATTTCAAAATTCTGCACTTGTTGGAGAGAGTGATGAGGGAATGTACGAGAGAAGTAAAGGAATTGGTTTACAAAACTTTGGTTAGACCATTGCTCGAATATGGTAGTGTATTATGGGACCCTCATTTTGCGTATCAAATACAGGGATTGGAGAGGGTGCAAAAAAGGGTTGCTAGATTTGTTTCTGGAAATTATCGCAGAATGTAATCAGTGACGGATATGATAAAGGAGCTGGAATGGGATTCATTGCAAGATAGGAGGTGGATGAGGAGGATCATGGGAGTGTACAGGGCATATACTGGCGATGAGGCATGGAAATATATTGGCGTATGTATGAATAGTAGTGCATGGAAGGGAAAAGATGACCATGACAAGAAGCTGGCACTCGATTTCAGGCAGATTCTCTTTTTTAGGTAAGAGTGTCAGAGATTGGAATGAATTACCAAGAGAATTGATGAATAATTTACCGTAAACGTTGAAAGAATTTAAAGATAAAATTTGTAGAGAGCAAATGTAGGTGGGTGCACAATAGGGGGAAGATGGGGGTGTAGGTAAATTGCCACCGGAGTGTGTACTCCATTGCAATTAAATTAAACTAAATTAAATATTACATCGTTACAAAACATTGCATTTAGTGTGATGAATTATGTTCTACTACGGCTGTTTAGGTATGTTTAAAGCTTGATTTTTGCTATTTAGGGTTGATTTAGTATCTGTATTGACTGATTAGTTAACTTTGTGACTCTAATTTTCTGCGTATATGGCTGAAAGCTGCTGTATCGGGTACTTCGCCTGTGCCCGTTCAACTGTAAAAAAACTTTGTTTTTAAGAATTTGTAGAATCCTAAGATACTGTAACGATACAATCGATACATAGATTCTTGCCGCAGAGTGGAATGTCTGAATGTAGTAGTCAAGACGGAGAAAGACTATTGCGAGGTGTGAGCACGCGTGGTGAGAGTTGAATGTGCTATGAACGAGTAAGTTGTATGTTAGCTATAGGAACTTTATAAAGCGTGACTAGCAGCTTGTGAACTTTTGCGTAATAAATAAGTGCTCAATGTGTTCCAGGAAGCTTGTTTCATTTGCATGCTTGTGGCTACTTTAGGTGACTTAATTTCGGGTAATTTACCCGTGGCGACTGTGTCTAGACCGAATCTGAAATAGATTTAAGGCTGCTCAGAACAGAATATAACTAGTGAAATCGTATATTGTCCAGCATCAGTGCTAATTAAGTAACCAAATAAGTACATACATATTCTTTTTTATTTTTATTTACGTCGTTACATGGCGACCGTGACAGGACGGTATATGTGAACCACTGGAAGAAATGAAAGTAATTAGTCACTACCGGCGGGGTAATATACTGAATAATTAAGCAGTGAAAGATCAATAAATAACAACAATAATTGAAGAATTGGTGAGAAGCGCAGTCAGAGAAGTCTATTCTGCGATAAAAAGAAATTGTGCGCTACCCATGGCAAAGATTATTCTTCTGAAGACGGCGGTTCATTCAGATATTGTGGATAATTTAGTACCCGTTTTACATCCACAGTGACACGCAGCGGCAGTTTGGGAAACTGCTCAGTCTTCACGAGGTATCGCAATCAAGCAGAGAGGCCGCCGACGACGAAAACTTCGCGGTCCGAGACTCCACAGAGCTGATTGGTGTTCAAGAATTTTGCTGTTCGTCGCATCGAAGCGGAAGTGCAAGATTTTTTTTCAGTCTTTGTAAAAAACACAAACTGGCCCGAATAATTAGCAAATTTAAAAAAAAAATGATTTTGCGTTAAGTGGCACAGAGATTTTTTTCTGTTTATTGGTTAAAACTGAAATGCCAGACAACTGTGGGAGATTTGATTAACAAATCATTTTTAAAAAAATACTGTCAGTTTGAGTCGAGAAAAAAAATCATTTATTTAATGCGGAAGTAATAACAAACCAGATATACGCAGCCATAGTTGAGCGGGTTAGTTTCAAGAGAATGTTGATTTCATTGATAAAGATTTCCGTAGGTTGTTCATAATTTTAGTCATTGATGGTGTTGTAATATCCGCTTGGAAGTAAATTCGATGTCAAGGTGTATATCTTGTTTGGCAATGAAGTTAAGAGATTTGGATGCAGAGATTTTTTTGTGATAATGTTTATCTGTATATTCTTTTATTATTTTTTTTTACTACAGAATATTGAGTTGATTTGGGCGAAACAGTGTGTAACATGGCATCTGTAGGAGATGTTGGTGTGGATGGAGTAGTGGTGGTGGAAGGTGGGAACTTGGGTGATGCACCCTGTGCAACCACCGAGCGGCCGGAGTCTGCTTTGTCCAGCCAGTTGCAGGCGATGATGAGTTGCCTTCAAAGCTTGCAATCCGAGTTTCAAAGCAATATACAGTCCTTGAAAGCAGATAATCTTAATCTTCAAAATTCCTTGCAATCAAAGTTAGATGACTTGAAAGCAGGTAATCTTAATCTTCAGAATTCCTTACAAACAAAATTCGATGACTTATATTCAGATAATCTTAACTTGATATCAAATATCCAGGATATGATATCAGAGGATCTTAATTTTATAAAAAAAATGCATTCATATAACCTTAAGTCTCAGAACAGCCTGAAATTAGATAATCTTAACCTTCAGGATAAGTTGAAACCCCTTGAGGACTCACAGGAGGGACTCTGAGTAACAGCAACCGATGAGAGCATTATTTCGGTTCAGGAAGCAACTCCTGTTTCGCATGATACCTTGCCCGTTAACTCTCAGCCTAGTGTTCAAATGGAATCGGTTAGTGTTCAATCAATTTCAAACAATCATTGCCAAGTCAGAGGTATTCAAATAAGTAATATTCCTACAATACCCCTGGAGAAGAGCAGGTTGGGTATGTCCAAAACAGTTTTCAAACGTCGCAAACCAACTTTTGTCTCTATGTTTGCGAACTACATTTATAATTTGATGCTTCCTTTCGGGACAGATCCAATTTTCCCTTCTCACCACATTACTAAAGCATTGGCTAATGATATTACCATTGGTATCCAACAATTTGTGCACATTGAACAGTTCCTTTGTACCAGCACAGATGGTCATACTGCAATTTTTTTAATAAATCTAATGAAAGGTTTTATTCTCCAACATTCACTTGAGCCTTTTGAAAAGTGTAATTCCACTATACGAAGAAGGAAACATAGAAAGAAAAGGGAGGGAAGAATCAGGAGTACTGTACATGTTAAGAAAAAAGAAATAATCTCACTCTGGTCCGAAAGTAAACTGGACTTATTTCATGAGGGTCTCAACATACGTAAATTCAAATACAACCCTTCTTCCTTTTAGCATAAGGTATTCACATGATTCATGTACTACATTTTAGTTGTATTTTAAGTAACATATGTTGGACAACGTGAGTTTCACAGAACTGAAGTTTATAATGAATCTTCAATATAATGGTTTTTTACATACCTTGGTTTTTTCCTTAAGTCTTGTTTCTTGTAGGGTTGTTTAGTTTCAATGTTTCTCCGTAGGCTTTTCTTTTGTTTAAGATAAATCACAAGGATACTTGATATAGATAGTGTAGATTAAGCAATAAATGTTTTGAGTTGCGTTAAGCAATGGATATCTAGAATCAGTATCACCAGATCATGTAGGTGTAAGAATATTGTGTGGAACAGTATGGGTTTTAAAATACCATGCTGACCTGGAGATAGAGAATAGTCTTCAACTTGTTCATAAGTATTCAGCAGAACTAGCAGGTGCTGGTATTTCCTTAAAAATAGTTGGAGCATGACTCAAAATGTACCCTTTGTACTGTGGTATTTAGGGTTTAGGAAATAATCTTCGACTTATATTTGCAGGTTCAGAAAGAACACTGTCTTGTTAGGGTTTTCAATTGAAGGTGGTTGCGCGGAGTTGAATGTTGGTGGGGTGTCGGGCGTCGGCTAAAAGTGCACACCTCTCAGCGCTACCGCATCTCCGTCATCTGCGATCCTTAAATGTTGCCATGATTTAAGTAGGTTTTCCTGAGTTTCATTTGACAATCAGTCACAGTTAGAGGATTCGATCAAGGTCGATTTTTCTAATCCCGGGATTTCGGGATTATCTACAGTCAATCTCGGGATCCCGGGATAGTCCCGGGATTGTATTGCTAATAGAAAGCGGTAACAAAAAGAAAGTAAAACATTTCAAAATCAACTCTTTATTTTAAATTTTTAGTTAAATCTTCAAAAAACAAAACAAAATTGTACTTTATTCTTATGAAATAAACAACAAACTAGGCACTTCTGTAAATGATTTATGAAATAGTTTCATAATTGCCTAGCTCATTTTTTTATTCTATAATAAACTTTAAAAAAATCAACTTCTTACGCCTTGTTTAGTTATACTATAAAGAAGACTATACGTTAAAGAGATCAATGTTCATAAGTAGTCAAATTGTAAATTAAATCGACCAGAAACTTTATAAATTACTTATTTAAGCCACGAAAATAAAATCTAAGGAATAACAACGCATCCAATGTCTCATCCGAAAGCATACTTCTCAATTTGTTACACAAATAGGAAGAGGCGGAAAAAGCGCGTTCAGGCTCGATGGAAGTTGGAGGAATGGTCAATAAATTTTTATAAATCTTCTCCAAATTACAACCTCGTGAGCAACTATTTTCATAAAGATTCATTTCTTGTTTAATTATCTCAGAAAGATCAGTTTCTTTATATACTTCTGGATATATAGTTTTCATGCTGTTTTCTATTTCGTTCTGAAGCTTTTCTTTCAATGTCAAATCGGTTTTACTAGTTGTATACACAGGTTCAATTTTCATATCATTTTCTTCAGTATCATTGTTTTCCATCCTTGCAGTTAACGAAATAATCTGTTTTTTAATTGCCATCTTGCTTGCACTTGAAAATAACTCCTTTACATCAATATCTTATCTTATATCTTTAAACGAGCAATTCTTGTATATATATATATATATATATATATATATATATATATATATATATATATATATTTCGGATTTCGGAAACGGCTGTGACGATTTGGATGAAATTTGGTATTTAGATAATGTTTTGACTTTTAAGACCTGAATAGTTGTCTTCCCTACTAAAAAGCGAGTTTACAAAATATGAACAATTTTGTCACTCCGTATATCGAAAACGGCACTAGCGCCATCTCGTAGACAATTCAGGTACCAGAAAGCCTACAAATAGATTTTCTTTGATTCCAAAGAATAAGTAAACGAACAGTTCTTGTATACTGGCTGACCCGTGGAAATATTAGCACTGCAAGTTCAATTGTAAAACATTTAAAAAGAAAGATAATTAAAAATTTATCAATGGTTTTATCAGAGGTGATAACTTTACAGAAACTTCTTTGAAATTAATATTACCGGTACCAGTTATAAAGTAATCATCGTTTACTTTTTGACTATAAATAGTGGTTGTTAGTTAGCCATTAAATACTACCACCTTAATTATAAAACATCTTTCGATTTCTGTTCAATATACAAGATTTCGAGTAGAGTTTGATAATAAAGTGCATAATTAAATATTAATACATCTAGAAATTCCTGAAAAGCCGCGTGCGAGTGCACATACGAAAAAACGGGTTCTGATAAATAGAATCTTGCCTTTTGAATCGTCTGACCTTGTGCTTTATTGTTTATAACGAAGGTTACTTCTTATGGGAATTGTTTTATTATCATTTTGAAATGCTGATCAGAAGATGTGAGATTACTGCGAGGTACGAGCATAGTTTTATCGGAGTGAATAAATATAGCACAGATGATGTTCTATTGACGTCACAACCTGATGATGAATTCTCATAGTACTCGATGAAACATATCGAAAATAAATAATAAATTTTCTTGGTTTTCGAGATATAGCATGTCAAAAATCAGTTATAGGTATAGTTCCTTGTGCTTTTGGCGACGTTTCTTTTGGTCCAGGCCGTATTTCAACCTAACAAAAACCACTAGGTACAAAATAAAACATTGAAAGTACATTTCCACCATATAGACATAGTGCTTTTGGTGGATTATTTTCTGGTCCAGGACGGATCTAATCCTAACCTCTTCACTTTTGAGATATAATATCCCCAGACCTAAGTGAGATATCAGAAAAATAAATTCCTTATTTTCGATTTGTCTCGACGAGTTTCATACGAATTCATCAAACTTGGCTATGGCGAAATTTGTCTTCTGGTTCAGGTCGCATTTCAACCAACCACGTCAATTTTGAGATACGATATCTCGAGAACTAAGTGAAATATTTACAAAAATATATTTTTTACCTTCAATTTTTCTCGTCGAGTTACATAAGAATCCATCATCAAGGGTTATCGTAGAATCCTTTGAATTACCACAAATCTCGCACCATTAATTAATACCAAACTGGCATTAAAATTTCTGTTTAACATATTAATAGAATTTTTTTTAAGCAATTTGTGAGGCCGTCTCGCAAATGGATCTAGCGATTTGGATGAAATTTCACTTGTAGATAACGTTTTGATTTTCAAATTTTTAACACGATTTTTTTTAAAAAAAAAAAAAAAAAAGGAGCAACTTTTGTATTTGGTTTCTCGAAAACGGCTCTAACCTCATTACGTAGAAGGTTCAGGTACCAGTAAGCCTACTGATGTTAGTTAAACTTCTCTTTGGTTAACTGTGCACCTCAAAACGCCTAGGAAGCCTTCAAGCCTTATGCTTTAATCAAACTTTACTCGAAATCTTGGATACTGAACAGAAATCGAAAGATACCGAGCGAAGATCGGTCACCCAGGTACTCAGTATCCAAATTGTTACTCTCAGTAGTCTCAGTCTTCTCAGTATGAGGATTTTGTAGATAGTTTAATACTCCACTTAACTAATTTCGTCAACGATCTTTTATACGGTTCAATAAATGTGTCTTCAATTTGGAAGCCAAAATTGAGTAATTCTCACGCAATTGTTGAAAAAAGAAACCTGAGTGTCGCATCAGCCGTGCACAAATTGGCATCAGAACGACAAAGTGCTTCTACGGATAATTTTACTGGCGCCAAAACCTTGATTATCTCATTAATGAGTTGAAAATCTGATTCCTTAAATTGTACAGGATTATTTAGGTCAATAAGTGCCTTTTTTACGCTATTTTTTAAAAGATCAAATCGCTCTAACATTGTAAAGTGGCTATTCCAACGCGTTTTACAGTCGAGAAGTAAATTAAGCTCTCTTCCATGTTCTTTTTAACATATTTTTGAAGTATTGTATCATTTTTCAAGGATGCTCTTTTGAAAATAAGAACTTTAAGAACTTTCTTTATTACTTCATTAATATTTCGACCATTAGTCAAATCCCGTCCATTTCCAGTTTCAATAGCTAATCCTGAGTCTAGTTCTTCATTATCATCATCCGAGTCATCAATATCATCAATGGTAGGCTCATTTGCAGGTGTGTTTTCATACAATAAATCCAAAACGGCTAAATGAATACCATGTGCAAAACAAACTTGGTGTTCTGCATTAACAAGTTTTCCAACGTTCAGCATTACATTTGGACCATCAGTCACTATTGCCACAATATCGGTATCTAATGAGATATGGAACTCCAAAAGCAGATTTTTTAGTGTATGAACACAAGTTTCGGCTGTCAGCGATTTATTAATTCGAATAAGCCCCAAATTCCAATTTTGTTTGCCTGAATGAATATTTAAATTCATATATCTCTTATTAGAGGTAGACGTCCATTCATCAAAACTGAGACTAAATCGTTGTCCTCCTTTTTTCAATGTAGATAGTTCAGCTTCCATTTGTTTTTTTATGTTTCGACTGTAGTCTACTACTCTGTTGCGGATTGTTGAAGCAGATTTAGGTAAGTCTGAGTAACCTTTTGCTAATAGTAACGATCTTAAATCTTTTGATGTCACAAATACGCTAAAAGGAAAACCATCTAGCGCAGTCATACGGGCCAAATCATCGTCAAGAGTATCAGACTTCACAAAATAGTCGGCGACTGACGTAATTTTTCTTTTCAAAGGTGGTCCTTCATTATTTTGGCCCGTTGAGGAATATGCCTTAGCAGAATCTCCTTTCACGGAATGTTTTGAAGATAGATGAGTATGTAGGCCTTTGGTCGATCCTCCTAAGGTCTTTAAAATAGATAAACAACGCTTACATTGTGTTGAGCTACCCGCTTTATCGACTAAAAAATGACTCCACACTGACGAAACATCATCTTTTTTATGTTTCACATAAAAACTTTCTTTGGATTGTGACATTGTTTACTTCTTAAACATAAAAAAAGAAAAAATCATTTAAGTCTATGCACAACATAAATATAACCTCTTAGAGCTACAGAACATAACACTCGTTGTTTTTTCATCTATATTTACTCAGACACATTAACACATTGTTGTTTTTAAATAAATTCATTGATTATCACCAATTAACAAAAAAAATATCAATACTTACACGACGAGAAGCGGATATTTTACACACTTTTACACATAACCCGGCACCGGTCGTTAGCAAAAATAAATGAAATCAGCTGTGTAAACAAGATGGCCGTCAACACGTCAAATGAAAGTAAGTGCGTTTCGTTTCACGCACATTTTTACAGACTTATATAAAAATATTTTATTCCCGAAAATCCCGGGATTCATTAAATTTAATCCCGAAAATTTCGGGACTAAAATACGACCGGGATCCCGGTTTTCAGGATCCCGGGATCGAATCCTCTAGTCACAGTTGTAGTTTCAGAATGTGTAAGAAGTTGTGTCAATAAGTTAGGTACTATAGTAACTTCGGTAGTTGGGCACAGGTTCGTGATCCATGTCGTATTACTACACAGTTGCTGAGTGTATTCATGCCGGTTTGTGGTTCCTAGTAATTTGGCACCGAGGCCGGGAAATGTACTTAGAAGTGCTGTGATTGTGACAGTTGATAAAAGAATAGACAGTGGACAATTTACAACGGAAACAATTTTCCATTTCAATCTTGCACTGAGTATTTTGGTGTTTTGTATGTGTTTTCTTGATGTGTTACATGTGTTAATGGCATTGTAATGGCCTTTGTGTATCTTTGTAAGTACTTATAATCAATTTGTCGTGGAACCACGGGATTTATTGGTTGTTTTGTGTGATGTTAATATTGCTTGAGGGAAGGTTGGCGTAAGATACGCTTTGTCAACCCCATCTTCCGCCAAAAATCCAACCAGGGGAGTGTAATGATACAATCGATTCTTGCCGCAGAGCGCAATATCTGAGTCAGTGGCGGCCCTAAGGTGGTGCGAGCGGTGCGACCGCACAGGGCGCCATCGTATGGGAGGGCGCCGAAAATACTGATTGAAGACTAAACATCACGATTAGTTGAAGTCCAAAAATGAATATATTCGTTTTAAATGCAATAATTTCTTGTTTAGAGGAAGGTTTTCGGATAGGTGCAATGTACCCTCTACCACACACTTTTGGTGAATCGCGGAGTAATAGTAATAGTAGTTTGGATTTGAAACCCTAAATACTTCTAATAATGGTAATTTCCTGGGTAAATTGCAACTGCCAGAAAAATATGACCCTGTGATCATGGAGCATCTCCGCCGTATTGCTAATAAGGGGATTAATGTCTTTTATTTTCGTAATCGTATTCAAAACGAAAGAAGTTCGTAATCAAAATTTGACTGTACATAAGTCATCTAAATACTTTTCCACCACACTGAATTGAACTCCTGACGTCAATTGCGTTGGCAATTATCTTTAATAATGTTTTCTCTTTTTTTACACTAATGAAGACGAAGCCCAAGTGTGTGAGTGTTTCGTTATTTTTACAAGCTAGAAAGTGACTCTTCAGGACCTGGGAGCTAGACTCACTGGCCTGGATATCGAGGATACTCTCCAAAAGTTCTCTTAGTATATGAACAATTGTCGAGGACAAAGATATGACAATGGATCCAGTATGATAGGAAGAAACAAAGATGTCCCAAGCGGAATTCTGAACCAATATCTTCGAGCTTTTATTAATCTATGTAGCTTTGATTAAATTTGATAATAGCAGGTGCCACCAATAGATAAGTAAAATCGGTTTCCTTGTCCAGATTTAATTTAAAAACATTTGTTTTATTCTCTGGATCATAAAAGCGTTGGTATCCAAGCACTTAGAAGAACTATCGCAAAAAAAGAAAAAAAGTGAGAATTGTTTTTTGAGAATTGAGTTACTAGCTTCTCTGCAGTTCGCGACGCCCTTCTGGAAACGAATCATTCAGTTGCAGCTAAGGATTGCAATCCCGCAGTGTTTTCAATCCCGCGGGATCCATGCGGGATTTGCGCCAATCCCGCGGGATCCGTGCGGGATTGGCGCAGACAGTTTTTTAACGCATACATTTAAAACAAATTTACTTAAAACGTTAATAAATTAAATAATAATTAAATTAATAAATAAATTTTAATGTTAAATGATAAAAATTAACAGTTAACAATATTTTAATTGGCAAAATGACATTAAAACTTTTTAGCATGTCTTAGGTACATTTCGAGGTTTTACATTTTTGTTTTTTAATCTAAGCCAATTTTTAAATAAATAATAAAAATATTCAGTGTTAGGTCATTATGTGCCTTACAATACATAACATAAGTTTAAAAAACATGGTTTGCTTAATGCCCAAGTTACCAGAGTTTTTTTTTTTTATTCTAAATAAACGTTCCATAAGACCGAGAGGAAGCATTCCATTTCATAAAGTGAAGTGAATATACTCTGTAAAGTGTAGACTTGGCTCAGAACAAGATCTCATAACTTTTTGCCACTGCACAAGGACGAGACTTGACCTTTTTTTTTTTTTTTTACAAAAATTGTTTTTGTGGGATTCCTTATTATATCTCCTGATTCCTTGATTGATCTTACAGTTGATTCAATGTTATTATAAGAAACTGCTCATTGACACTTAAACTGTCAAGTATTTCAGTTTTACTTATGTGGCGTAACGACCTTTTTATAGTGGAAATTATTACTTTTTAGTAAGAAAGGAGACTTTCTCGGCGAATGATTGCAGTGAAGTTTTCATAGGTTGTATCTCCGGATTTCAGTGTAAAAACACGAGATTTCACACGTGAGGGAGACGGCGGAGGCAGCTGTCGAAGTATGGTGTTCCTACAACACAATTCGTCGATACACCCGTGAATACTTCATTATAACTTTTTTGCCTTTAGTCGAAATAATAACAAGGAGAAGAGGTATTATTCGATAGCCTGAGCGGCACGTTTAAGCAGGCGGCTTTCGTCAAAGAAACGCATTGAGACAGCGGCCAAAACAACAATAAGTCAAAGGATATACAATTGCCTTTTGATAGCTGCGATCTTTAAAATTACGATAATATTAGTTTCCTATCAACGAATAATCAAATTTTCAGCTGCAAATAAGGAAATTGTCACAATAACTTTATCTACAAATACAGAAAATGGGAATAATGAAACCGTGAATAAAAAGCTGTAACTGTGTAGTTAAGATAACGCTTGCGACACATAAAAATAATTATATAGTTAGAAAATCTTACTAAATACGCAACATAACTCAAATTACAGAAATGTGTACTCGAAAATGAATACGTAAAAGTATAAATTTACTTACGAATGACGAAGGTTGACAAAAACAAACTTTTGTTCACACGCGTCAAATGTCAACTGCAAGGGTACAAGCAAACAATGCAAAACATCCGATAGAGACCGAGTGGGACAGCGAATGACACACGTTTCCGCCGGATTTTGCGGATTGCGGATCCGCTTAATTTTGTGCGGGATCCGCCGGACTGTCTAATGATGCGGGATCCCGCTTTGCTGGATTGCAGTCCCTAGTTGCAGCAACAGAGGCCTTGTTCCTGACAGATCATGGAGCAATTTGAGTTCATAGTTACAATGGTGACTTGGTATACTACATTGTTTCAAGTAAATATTCTAAGCAAGGCTATGTAGACTGAAAGTGGATTTATAAAACGCTTCACGATTGGTGGAAAACAGCTCGGAATTGGAGAAAGAGTACCACGGTTATTCGTCTGCTCTGAAAACAGTTAGAGAAATTGCTTCTCAGAGTGGGGCATATACTATTCAGCCAGTAAGATACCGAAGAAAGAAGAGTTTTTTTTTTTTTAGTACGAAGTATTTTTTTTAAGTAAGTACCGTTTTTAAATTTAAAAAAATGCGTGCAAATATATATCAATAATTTTATTTTTACATGAAAGCCTGTACCTTACTCTACTTTTCTATATAGTTCCCTTCAATATTGAGGCACTTGTCATAACGTAGTACCAGTTTTTGAAAACCCTCCTCATAGAAGTCTGCCACCTGACTTGTTAACCACTACATCACAACTTTTTTGACTTCGTTATCGTCTTCAAGACGCTGACCGCCCAGGTGTTTCTTCAAGTGCAGGAACAGATGGTAGTCACTGGGTGCCAGATCAGGACGGAGGATGATCTAGAGTTTCCCATCGAAAAGATGTGATGAGATCTTTGGTCTGATTAGCCACATGTGGACGGGCATTGTCATGCACCAAAACGATGCGCTTGCTCAACTTGCCATGTCTTTTGTTCTGTATTAAACGGCGCAGATTGTTCAATGTCTCACAATAAGCTGCTGCGTTGATTGTCTCATTACGAGCAGAAATTCCACAAGCAATACTCCTCTTCTGTTCCAAAAAACTGTGCACATGATTTTCCGGGCAGAAATCGTTTGCTTGAACTTCACTTTTTTGGGTGAATCTGAATGCCGCCATTCCATAGACTGTTGCTTTGATTCAGGTGTGACCACCCATGTCTCATCGTCCGTAACAATTTGGCATAAGAAATCATCACCATCGTTGTGGTACCGCTCAAGGAAAGTCAATGCACTGCCTAAACGTTTGATTTGTGCACATCCGTTAACATTTTCGGTACCCAACGTGAGCACAATTTTCGGTAATTCGTGTGCTCAGTCACAATGCCATACAAAACACTACGAGAAACATTAGGAAAGTCATCACACAAAGAGGAAATCGTAAAGCGTCTGTTTTCTCTCACCTTATTGTCCACTTTCTGCACCAAACTTTCATTAACGACCGAAGGACGCTCACTCCGTTGTTCATCATGCACATTTGTGCGGCCATCTTTAAATGCTCTCATCCACTTTCTCACCATTCCATCACTCATAATGTTTTGTCCGTAAACTGCACAGATCTCACGATGAATATCGATCGGTTTTAGGCCTTTAGCACAAAGAAATCTTATAACAGCCCGTACTTCACAGTCGGCGGGACTCACGATTATCGGAGGCATCTTAAACACTCACTGAACAACGTAAACAAGGAAGAATTAGACTGTAATGGTGTCAGTGCGTAGGCAAGAGATGCAGGTACACAGTGCGCATGCGCGGAACGCCGACCTTAGCGCTGCAGCCACGGTGTAACAAAACGGAACTTTTTAAAAAATACGCCTCGTATGAGGCCGTAGATGAGATAGCAACAGATCCAGAAGAATTGTTACAATGAACATGTTTTGCCACATGATCGATACATTTGAGAATGCGTTGGTCACTCATTTTATACAACTATGCTAATTTAATGATACAGTGTCGTTCTTACACATTATGAAAACTATTCCTGAAAAGTCAAAATGGGAAATTTCTGTGCAGATTTAGACATAAGTTTAACTGTTGGAGAAAAATGTGACGTATCTGGTTGTGAATTGATTGAGGGACTTATTGTTGATGAGGTTTGAAACAGCAGCACCAATAAAAGTTTAATTTATTAAACAAAATGGTTGGCAGGATATATTTCCGAATGTGTTGACAGCACTTCGAATTTTGCCAACCATACCTGTACCTTTTTTTTCTCTCTCTCTGCCTCTATGGCTTTTCTTATGTTCCGCAGCCTTCGGCCGCTCTACACTATAGTTTCAGGTTGGGTAATTTGGGGACACATTTTATTTGCACATTTGGAGGGAAAACTTTGTCCTCTGTAATAGAGGATTTATGTAACCTCAACATTTAAGGTTATAGTTAATTTTTGTTAATAACTTTTTTTTTACTTGTAGAATTTTTTTTTGTTTTTACACTGGTTCCTGAATAATTGATAAAGGCGCTTTAAACTTGTGTATTCGTAGGGGAATTAATGTTCTAATCTGTTGTAATCTTGTTTCTTCTAATCGTAATGATTCTATTCTTGTATGCAGATTTGATGTCAATTTAATAATTTCTTCTGCAATATATGGTGTAGAAGTCAAATTGTGAATTTCCCTTATCGATGTGTATCGTGGGACGTTTAAGATTTGTCGAAGAAATCTGTTTTGCAGTCGTTGTATGTTACATAGGTTGGATTTCGATACCGTTCCTGGCATCCGTATAAAGGTCGGGCCACACTAGACCGAGCCGAGCCCGCGCTGTCACCGCAGCAACACTCGGCCGTGTGTCGGTTCACCCCCCTCGCGTCCACACTGGTCCGTAGCACGGCCGTGTGTCGGACGGGTTCCTGCTCGGTCTTCAGTCTCCTTTAACGTATACACTTGGCTGTTTCACGGAATTAATGTAAAAACATTACCTTAAAAGTGATTTGGGTATCGCAGCTGCGGCTACCATCCGTACTTTATTATAGAGTACTTAACTTTATAATCTACGAAAGTAATAAAGTACGTTAAAATACTATTTTTGTCTGACTCCTGTTATATCCTAATTGTTTGATCTCTTATGCACAAAAATAGTATTCCAACATTGTTTTAACAAATGATCGCCACACTGGACTGAAAGATTTTCCTGTATCTCTATATAGTCACGATTAAATGTCAAGCGTCACTCACTTCACATTTAACGTGTTTGTTTTGATTGAGGTTCCTTTTCGAGTTACTCAATACTTTTTTTTTAACAAAAATGAATAAGATTATTATAAATTTTTATTTTAATGCAGACCGCAAAGATTCCGTAAAATAATAATAATTTCATGTGATCCAAAACTTGCAATCACGGAGTTACTTATCGGCTGCTCAGTACACCTCTATCGTTGTCACCTAATTTGAAAAGGAAAACTACAGATTAACGTGAAATTCGAAACACGAAGCGTCCTAGCATTTTAGCATTAACAAATCAAAGCTTTTCCAGAGGTGAATTTCAATTTTAAGACTCATAAAAATTACAGCTGAGACAGGGATTTGAACCAGGGACTTTCATTTCCCCAAATGTACGCCATAACCTTCTGAGTCGAGAGACAAATCTGGTTATAATCAAAAATTATTATTCAAACATAATAAAATAAACGTACTTATAATTTATTTTTGCCATGCTAAAACACAAATGTACTTTTATATGATTGAATACATATTCTCCAGTACTTCTAGATTAAGAAACTTGCAGCGAGTGATTTGGGTACGGAAGGTCCCTGGTTCAAAATCCGGATCTCGGATGCAATTTTTACAGACCTTAAAATCGACTTTCACCACTGGCAAAGATTTGATTTGTTAATGCGAACATGCAAGGACTCTACCTAAATTTTACGAATATCTGATGAACCTAAAGTGAGGCTGAAAAAAAGGACACACTTCTAAAGCAATCAGTAACGTTAAAACAATATTTAGTCGTAAAGGACCGGAAATTTCCGAACTCTTTCTATACAGTTCTCCATATCGACCAGCCCGACAACAGACCGACACCGGACCGCACCGTCAAAATACTGTAAGCGTATTTGAGCTACTAACAACGCAAGCAACTATAGCCGACTTTGAGTGGGGGAGATAGGGAGCGTCCACTATAGCCCATTGAGTCGCGCTACTGTGATTGTTGCAGCAGTTCTCGACCGCGTCCTTCGCCGCTAACAGGTGTGCCGGTGATTTGGTGCGTTGGGTTAATTCAATGTTAGCAAGACGGAATTCATTTGGAGAATTCCTCTACCTACATGGTGATTTGGAGAAGGATACACAGAAATTTAATAATTATTACAGATTGAGCCCGGAGTATTCAGTAGCGTAGCTAGGTCAACAAGGGCCCCGGTGCAAAAAATTTATTTTGGGCCCTCAGGCCAGACGGGCGACCTTTTTTTTGCTTTGTGTGCTGGTTGGGGCCCCTGAACTGAGGATGGGGGCCCTTGAATTGTTCTTTAGGGGCCCCTGAGCAGTGGTTGGGGCACCATGAGCAGCGAGGGCCCTTAGTGAGTGTTCTCAGGGGCCCCTTAGACGACGGTAGAGCTAAAAAAAAAAAGGTCGCCAGTTTGCCGTGAAGGCTCGTGGGTTCTCTAAACTGCGGTTGAGGGCCCCTAGAGGTGCGCTTAGGGGCCCCTTGAGGTATGCTTAGGGGCCCCCTGAGCGTGAGGGCCCCGGTGCACTGCACCGCCTAGCCCCATAGTAGCTACGCCCCTGGGAGTATTTCAGCATATTTAAAATGCTATAAATCCTTCAGTTACCAAAGAGTGTAATTTCAAAGCGACAAAAACTCCCACGGAACATTTACGGCACTGAGGTGAGTGATACTAAATACTTATTTGATAAATTCTGTTTTCTACTAAACCGAAAGCACCGAAATATTTGGTAACATTTAGAAAATGTAAGACAAGGTGAAATTATAACGCTAATGACCTTGCTGTCGACGCGCCCTAAAACCACTGAAATTATAAAATACAAAGTAATTTAAAAGTCGCATAATTAAGTCAACGTAAGGTATTTGTGATCTTCTCACTAATGGGTGAGCGGTAATGCTATGGCCTCGGAGGAAGCGGATTTGAATCCCCGTCCGGAAATTCAGATTTGGGTTTTCCATGGTTTCACCAAATCACTCTAGGCGAATGCCGAGACGGTTCTTTCATAAGGCGATGGCCGAATCCATACCCGTTCCTTGCCCTCATACCCTTTCCTCCTATAATGACAGTGACGTCGTCGAGGCCTAAAGCAATAAGCAAAATAATAATAGTAATCATATTCTTAAAAAACATTTACTATATAAATTAAAATAGAAACAAAAGTTTATATTCTTTACCAAATAGTAGGCCTACTCGAGCAACACCGATTTTTTACGGCACATTTCAAAAGTTTACAAAGAAATTTCATCAGAGTAGGGGTGAACGGCGTCATCGGGATCAGGTGGTTTGTTATCTATTGTTGGGGGTGTCAGAGATGGAACTGGAGTGTTTCATTGAGTGGACCAGGGCCATGAAATTTGAGAAGCTGCGTGTGGTGCGTCCTCATCAGTGAAAATTTATTCCACAATTTATTCCGTAGAGTCCTAAGAAGAGGAACGTTATTCAGAAACTGGAGTAAACTGAAAAAATCTGGGTATTACTAGTTCCGTAAACGACACTGTAAATAATTTTAATTTGGTCTCTTTATTTCAAGAAACTATTTGTTAGAATTGCTTTTTCTGCGTTTAGTCTTGGTGATTGAACGGATGGGTTGGAGCGTTGCGGATGTTAAGAGTTTTGAAGAAGGCGAATTGATACCATGCCCGAAATTACATTCGGTACCTGGCCAACCATCTTGTTGAGAAGCTCCTTTTTGTGGAAATTTCCGGTTAGTAATATACCTAGCATTTTCATGATTAATATGTTTTCTATAAAATGCAAATATTATTTCAAGAAATACAAATTTTGGAGATTTTTATTAGCAGGTGTAATTTACATAATAATGTAGGTATTAAATGTACATTATGTATGTAATTTAAATGTAAATTTAGAGTAATCATTAATATTGCAATTTCAAAAAGTTTTACTAAAGTGTACATATACAGGGTGCGAATTTTAAAGTACCTAAGGTAATATATGTGTCATGATAACCTGCTTTCTTTACTGAAAATTATTTATGCAACTTTTTCCCACAATTTCTGCTGAATATCACATCAGTAGTGCCGCTTGTCTATCGTACACCACAACAGTGTTTACTGATTTACGGCACTGATTAATTTCTCATTACGCATTTCGATAGGTAAAACGAACAAAGACAGGGGTATAAACGAAAAGGAACGTGGAGCATAGAATACGCAACGGCGGCTACAAGCGATTAATCCAACTCCGGTAGGACCCGTCGCTCGTCGCCTGCCGTCGGCTACAATCGGTCTCTCAAGATCGCTCGCAGTGGACGCCATTCAATAACGTTCCGTGTGTTGGGATCAGTCGCATCAATACGCGCGACTACGCGAGACCTGTCAGTCGCTCAAATACGATTGCAGTGGACGACCGGCCTTAGGCCTTAAGGTCGGGCCACACTAGACCGCAACGCAACCGGGGCGCACCGCACCGTCACTTTTCTTATTGTTGTCGCTCACTCGATTAAAGTGAGTTCAAACGACACCGCGTGTCGGCCGACACACGGCGGTGTGTTGGCCCCGATAAATTTGGTTTATATTTTGACGGTGCGGCCCGGTGTCGGTCTGCTGTCGGGCTGGTCGATATGGAGAACTGTATAGAAAGAGTTCGGAAATTTCCGGTCCTTTACGACTAAATATTGTTTAAACGTTACTGATTGCTTTAGAAGTGCGTCTTTTTTATTTATTTATTTATTATTTTTTTTTCAGCCACACTTCAGGTTCATCAGATATTCGTAAAATGTAGTTAGAGCCCTTGCATGTTCGCATTAACAAATCAAATCTTTGCCAGTGATGAAAGTCGATTTTAAGGACTGTAAAAATTGCATCCGAGATCCGGATTTTGAACCGGGGACCTTCCGTACCCAAATCACTCGCCGCAAGAATCTGAATCTAGAAGTAATGGAAAATATGTATTCAATCATATAATAAAGTACATTTGTGTTTTGGCATGGCAGTACGTTTATTTTATTATTTTTGAATAATAATTTTTGATTATAACCAGATTTGTCTCTTGTCTCAGAAGGTTACGGCGTACGATTGGGGAAATGAAAGTCCCTGGTTCAAATCCCTGTCTCAGCTGTAATTTTTATGGATCGTAAAATTGACATTCACCTCTGGAAAAGCTGTGATTTGTTAATAAAATTCTAGGACGCTCCGTGTTACGAATTTCACGTTAATCTGTTGTTTTCCTTTTCAAATTAGGTGACAACGATAGAGGTGTACTGCGCAGCCGATAAGTAACTCCGTGACTGGAATTTTTAGATCACATGAAATTATTGTTATTTTACGGAATCTTTGCGGTCTGCATTAAAATAAAAATGTATAATAATCTTATTCTTTTTTGTTAAAAAAATATTGAGTGAATCGAAAAGGAACTTCAACCAAAACAAACACGTTAAATGTGAAGTGAGTGACGCTTGACATTTAATTGTGACTATATAGAATTACACGAAAATCTTTCAATACAGTGTGACGACCATTTGTTAAAACAATGTTGGAATACTATTTTTGAGCATAAGAGATCAAACAATTAGGAGATAACAGGAGTCACACAAAAAAAGTTTTTTAACGTACTTTATTACCTTCGTAGATTATAAAGTACAGTACTCTATAATAAAGTACGGGTGGTAGCCGCAGCTACGATACCCAAATCACTTTTAAGGTAATTTTTTAACATTAATTCCGTGAAACAGCCAAGTGTATATGTTAAAGGAGACCGAGCAGGAACCCGTCCGTCACACGGCCGTGCTACGGACCAGTGTGGACGCGAGGGGAGCGAGCCGACACACGGCCGAGTGACGGTGCGTTGCGGGCCAGGTGCGGTGCGGTGCGGTCTAGTGTGGCCCGACCTTTATCCGGGCCAACACACGGCCGAGTGTCGGCCGACACGCGGGGTCGTTTGAACTCACTTCAATCGAGTGAGCGACAGCAATTAGAAAAGTGACGGTGCGGTGCGGGCCGGGTGCGGTGCGGTCTAGTGTGGCCCGACCTTAACAGGTATGGGAGGATTACCATTTTGTAAATTCACAGCTTGGTTTCCATTGTCAGACTGATGGAGAGCATTATCGGGCCCAAATTTTGCGGCAGGCCGAATCCTCCTCTTCTTCTGTTAAACACATCTGATATCTTAATTCAGTGTCAAGAGTAAATACCTATACCTGTACCTGTCGCCAAAGGAGAACGAAGTTTCAGTAAATTAAAACTTATCCAAACTTATTCACGGTAGACCGTCAGATCTTGCAATTTTATCTATAGAAAATAGTATTGCTCAAGGACAAAAGTGAGGAAGGTGGCAATCTATGCTTTTTAGTTATGATTTTATTTTCTCATTTGATTGTTTAAAAAATTATTAAAAACTACATATGTGAATTTAACGGATAGGTGATGTGAGCATTGTATACTCTATACAAGCTTAAATAAACCTTTTCAAACATATTGTGTTCCTTTTTACTGTTGTTGTTTCTCATTTTGCTATCCTATACTAATCTTTGTGAGGTTTGAGTTATTAATATATAACGACTATCTTCTGCCAGCGGCTTTGCTCGAGAACAATTCATAACGCATTAATACACGTATTCGTATTTGAATCCCACGGGAACTACTTTTTCGCTCGGGATAAAAGTAGATAGCCAATATATTAATCCAAATTTTATCCTAAGCCGTTTCGACGTGAAATAGTAAAAACATCTACACATACAAACATTTACATATATTATATTAGTAGGATGTAACAAACGTATGTTATCTTCAGTCTGTATACAGGGACACCTTAATAATGAATAAGCGACTGCATATTTGGGGCGCCACGATGAGATCTCGCACCGCCTGAAAAACTTGCTAGGGCCGCCCCTGATGTGAGTGTAGTAGTCAATATGGAGAAAGACTATTGCGTGGTGAGAACTGAATGTTTTCTGAACGAGTGAGCTGTATGTTACCTATAGGAACTATATAAAGCGTGACTGTAGTCTTAATTGCAATGTCGGTGACAGTTTCAGTGCAATGCTGTAATGAGTAGGAACTGTGAACAGTGAAATGTGGTACCGTCACATGTGTGGCAGTTGTTGCGATTATAAATAGTCTTGTTCACTGCTTATTAGATACACAAATAAAAAACAAAACGTTAATTATGAATATAAGGTGGGGAAAGAATTGCTTGCTGAAGACTTGAAATGTAAATATCTTGGAATTACTTTTGATAACAAACTTAACTGGGCAGGACACATTGGACAGGTGGTAGGAAAGGGTTTCAAAGTTCTGCACTTGTTGGAGAGAGTGATGAGGGGATGTACGAGAGAAGTCAAGGAATTGGGTTACAAAACTTTGGTCAGACCATTGCTCGAATATGGTAGTGTAGTATGGGACCCTCATTTTACGTATCAAATACAGGAGTTGGAGAGGGTGCAAAAAAGGGGTGCTAGATTTGTTTCTGGAAATTATCGCAGAATACAATCAGTGACGGATATGATAAAGGAGCTGGAATGGGATTCATTGCAAGACAGGAGGAGAATGAGGAGGGTCATGGGAGTGTACAGGGCATATACTGGCGATGAGGCATGGAAAGATATTGCAATAGGTATGAAAAGTAGTGCATGGAAGGGAAAAGATGACCATGACCACAAGCTGGCACTCGATTTCAGGCACAAGGGTGTAGGAAGATTCTCTTTTTTAGGTAAGGGTGTCAGGGATTGGAATAAGTTACCAAGAGAAATGATGAATAATTTACCGAAAACTTTGAAGGAGATTAAAGATAAAATTTGTAGAGGGCAAATGTAGGTAGGTGCAGGATAGGGGGAAGATGGGTGTGTAGGAAAATTGCCACCGGAGCCTGTGCTCCATTGCAATTAAATTAAATTAAATTAAATTAATTGGACCATGCAATCTTCAGATCTACGAAGTCCGATTAGAATTACACATCTGGTGATTCACACGGTGTGTTGTAGCAGCTTGTGAACTTTTGCGTAATAAATAAGTGTTTACTGTGTGCCAGGAAGGTTGTTTCATTTGTATGCTTATGGCTACTTTGGGTGACTTAATTTTGGGTAATTTTGTCGTGATGACTGTGTCTAGACCGAATATGCAATAGGAATATCTGGATATATGGGAGATGGTAGGGTCGACAGAATATCATCTCACTACTGCCCCGTACTGGTTGAGGTCACGACCGGATCATGGCATCAGGAGCTGCAAGAAACTCCAGAAAACAGGCGTGCAAACTGGAACATTTTCCGCCAACTCATCACAGACGTCTTTGCCACTCACCAACCGGCAAGAGCAGAAGACGGCCTCAACTTCTTCACATCGGCAGTAAAAGAAGCAGTAACATCAGCCGTCCCACCACGTCAACTCAACACTCAAACGTCAATCCAGATCCCACCACAACTCCTAGACATGATTCGGCACAAAAACCGAGTCATGAAGGATTGGAAGTTGGCGCGAAACCGTAGAACCAAAACATTGCTAAATAGGCAACAAAAAGAACTGAAAGCAACTCTTACCTAGCATCGGTACAAAGAATGGAAGGCCAGAGTCGCTATGATCAGACCTAACGACGACTCACCGTAGACGAGTACCAGATGGTTTACTAAGAAGAAGAAAAGATTTCCTCCTCTACACGGCGAGAGAGGAATAGTCTACCTGCCGCACGAAAAAGCCAACGCCCAAGCAGATAGCTTCGGGAAGAACTTCGTCACAGTAGTAGCAGACGATGAAGATGTGGCTTCCATACGCTGACAACTGCGAGCCTACAATCAAGCAGATGTAGACCACCATATCCCCGACATCGACATCACTGAAATAAACAACTGTTTGAAAAAGCTACCCATCAAAAAGGCTCCACGAGTGGACGAAATAAACAACATACTGCTGATGCACCACCTCCAGTGGCCTGCGCATACAAAATCAAGATTTTCAACGACATTCTGAGGACTGGAACATATCCTAGCTGTTGGAAGCGAGCAATAGTGGTAGGAATACACAAATCCGACAAGGATTTTATATTTCCACAGTATTATAGACCAATATGCCAACTGCCTTCTATCAGTAAAGTGTTCGAATGAATACTTCTAACAAGGATCCAACTACTCTTCACTAATCCCAGAACACAAGATAGGATTCCGTAAGAATCACTCCACCATACACCAGTTACTGCAAGTAAAGCCTTTAAATAGCTCAATCACTCCGGTCTCGTATTCCTTGAAATATCAAAAGCCTTAGATTCTGCATGGCACCCAGGACTTCTATGGAAGCTATTTGAACTTGGATTCCCTGGTTCATATGTAAAGCTTATAGAATTCTACCTGCTCGGTAGAACTTTCAGCGGGCGTGTAGGATTTTCTCTTTCGACGCCAAGATCAATGCCAGGGTCCCTCAAGGATACGTACTGGAACAAATATTGTACTCCTTCTACGCATCGGACAAACCAGTCATCAGCAATGTAAAAATGGCCCAATACTCTGAAGATACGGCGATTTTCACTATCAGCCGCTACAGGGTACTACCTACTGACCCCTACAGGAAGCCCTAGACAACATGGCGTATCACCATCCATTCGGACAAAACTCAGGTCATTCTAATATCCCAGCAGACAGGAAAAAGAAGTGAAGACCGGCCTCAAGTGGGGGCCTGTACACGAGCATCATTTTTACGGCAACATACTGGCATCTATTGCTCATCTACCGATTGAGGCCAACACTAGATAGATCAACCCTCTACAGATGATCTGTCAAAGAAATACGGCGATTTAGACTAATCAATAGAAAATAATGGATATACAGAACCGACGATTATTAAGTCTAGTTGATGTATTGTCTAGCAACGCTTTTTAGATTACGGTACTCAAGAAGGCACTTGAAATTTGAATATTGTAAATAGCATATTCATTCAACAAAATTGTAATAAGTTAACCTAATATAGATAAGGAAATGTGTAAATAGATAAGTTACGCAAATGGATGTAAGAAGCTTTGTAAAAATGTAGAATGGCTGTATGGTCTCTAAACGAATGCCAATAAAATAAAAAAAATCTATTTCTCAATAGTTGCCCGGCAACATATTCGGTAATAGATGATCAATATATGGCCCCGCTATGTTTTGCTCCACTATAGCCGGGCATTTGATGTGTTTTAGTATTGCTCAACATTTCCCGTCCGTATGCATTGTATGATCTCAATTCAGCATCACGACAGAGGAGGGAGTTGTAGTGGTTGCTGCATGTGTTATCTTGTAAAATTAAAAGAAGGAAAGTGAGCAGAGTGGGCGACCTTACCTAACTAAACGTGATACGATTACTCCTGTTGACACAGAAATCTTCTTCTGATTCCATGCCCGTTTCCGGGCGTAAGTGACTCCCACTGGGGTACACCCTTGGGAAGAGATCTCTGGGCGAAGTTGGTGCCTATCCGTGATTGTTATAAAGATTACAACGCAATTAAAAAGTGAGATTAAAAGTATATCAACGGTCTTGTCATTTCATTGAACTATTTAATCAGTTCAGAGCTTTACTAATCATTATCCTTGAGTGAAATGTAATATCACCCGTCGACGAACTACAGTAACCCGATAATTAAAGAACTAATTAATCAAGGTGACGATGGTGACCCAATTGCAACACCATCCATATGTCTCTAGAATTTCCCACCATAGATGAAATAAATGGAATTAAGAACCAACTCGAAGAGATCTAAGATGTCAATTCAAAACGACGACGCAATAGCTGTAGAGTGTCTCAAAGGAACCTTAGCGAACGACGAGATGGCATCACTGTCCATAAGCCACATATTTCAGAATCGAAGATAATATTTCAGTGACATGTTGTGAAAATCTTTATTCAAACAATATCAGTTTTTGTTACACATTACAAATATCATAGTATGGTAAAAAAAGCAAATAACAATTTCTGTGTTTTTTAACGCACTACTAATCAGTATACAGGGTGTTCTGAACATAGAGGTACGAACGTTTAGAGGAGGTGGAGAACATTAAAACGATTTAATATTATGTAAGACTGGAGATTTACTATTGTATAGAGTTCCATGCTTGTAAATATCATGGGGAAGTGGTAGCAGAGTTAAAAGAAACGAAAGAACACAAGGCAGAGTTAGGCTGGCCGTCCAGTGGATGCGTATTCGCGCAAAAAATGTTCGTACGAGTACGCCTGTATACGTGCGAACAGATTGCTACAGTCCAAACACAGTGAATGTTATGTGACTCTATCCATTGTAAGCGCTCAAGCCGCGCCAACACGCGGATGCGATGAGATCCGAAATTGTTTGGATTTGTTCGCGCGAACACGCATTGGATATTGAGAATGTATAGGCGCCGACAGATCTTTTTTGAGCTCCAATACTAATCGAACAAAAACAATTAAACTTACACAAGATTACTTTAAATCTTGAGGAAACGTTTTTAAATGAAAACAGAAAATATATACAAGCACATAACAGCATATTAACGAAACTAAACACTTCTAAACATTCAAAATCTCATTCAAAACATTATGGCCCACATAACATTTTTAATTATGATTCTCTAACATTATATGCAATCTCGTGTAATTAATACATTCACAACAGTGATTCAGTTCATTTAAACCGTTTTAATCCATCAAAACACAACACGTTCATGGAATAATTATAAAATTTGCTATCAATTTTTTCGCTTCTCTCTCAAACACAGATTCAATTTATTATGCAGATTGTAATTAATGGCGACTAATCTTTATACGTAACAGTGTGTATAGCATGATATCTTAAGTTTATGTTTGCTGTCGTATCGATAAAATTACAAAAGTGTGTAACATATTGCATAATATTACGAACAAAATACCGTCAATTTATAAAGATTGAATACAGTCTAGTTTATTTCACGGCCACTAGTTTACTCTAATTTAGCTGGAAATTGTTTCAGCCACCCTTTCGAATTACCGTTTTTGTTTCCCATTTTCAAACAATTATTTTTCTCTTGACATAAAACTATTTTAAGTGTACCAGTGTATTTCCATATAAGGTTAAATAGCTAGTACCAGACAGCAAGAAGATGATTCTGAAAGCCGATGTTAAATAATTAATACAAAGAACTCATGAGAGTGATTTAGTATAGCAACAATATCCAAATTCATATTGGAATAATAACCATGCATCTCCTCAAGATTGGTATACTTCCAGAAATTAACATCCACCTCCCCTTGGTTACGATCGAGGAGTAATAAAAATTGTTATCATCCTGGCTACATTCTTCCAATAGCGACAACGCTCAAAATTCAGAAATGTTAGATTTGTTTAAGATAATAATATTATTTTTTTATCGCCAATATGCTTGAAATTACAATTTTCTACCAAAGTCAAGACCTAATTATCATACAAATTAAAGTACATTATAAATACAGTATATTCCAAAAACAGTACATTTATATATAATTTACAATTCATCAAGTTTGTATAATATGTTATTACATAAATAATGTTTTATTCCAGTTTTGAATTAATTCCTAGACAAGAATATTATGAGTTGTAAGCCATACCAGAGACAGTATAATAAGCTAAACTTGCCGCCAGAGAAACAATACTTCAATCACAAGAATATTTATACAATTACTGTATCGCATTTTACTAGCAATAATGCATTGCGATATAAACTAAATAAAAAATCTTCTGGTTCTTACATCTTCCTGTTTTTGTTATTCAGAATTCAGTTCAATAGTAGAACGGTTGAATGGCTAATGCATCATGTAATTAGTGAAAGCAAAGGAAATTAAAAAATCTAACGATTTATGTCATACCCGGTAATATCAGATTTAATTGTAGTCTATTCTGTATAGATTGCAATCAGTGTGGAAGCACTTTCGCTAAAACGAAATAACAATTTAAGTAACAGGACACTCTTGAAAACAATTTAAATTATTTAAAAAATTAATTTACTTATGCCCTATGCTTCAAAGTGCCGGTTATAATAACAATCTAATCATTACTAATCGAAAATTAAAAGTTTTTTTCCTACATATATATAGTCAAATATTTTAACAAATGCTTTTACTTCAAGCGAATAAAATAAAAATATATGTAACAAGTAATTATTTTGTCGATTTAAACGGAATACGCACTTTTCTTTCTTCAGTGTTCTGACAGTTAAGTTATTTACAGATACTTAGTTCATTAGAACTCTTATTAAATAACGTGAATAATGTAGAACAACATCTCTGGTTACAAGTTGTGCAATGAAGGCGAAAGGCGGGACGTCATAGCGCGATGTCATAGTGCGACGGCACCGCGTGACAGAACATGACCAATTAATATTTTTACAAGAATAGAAAATTTGATAACTCATTTGAGGTCATAGCAGCAGTTGTCTGAGTCCTGAATACACATTAATTTGAATTCGCTAAATTGTTGTTTTTACTACTAATGAGTTAATAACAGTTGCTAAAGGTTTGATAAATACAAAAGAAGGTGTTTGAACCATGGAGCAAGGAATATATGGAGACGAAACAACACTAAATCAGTTAAACTTCACATAAAAACTCATCTCCTACTGCGCATGTGTGGCAGCCATAGGAATCACCCCCAAAACATTGGGCTGTTTGCAGTGTGTCTGCTGCTGAGAATATTTAATTTTCTAATATTCTTTAGTTTTCTATAATGCCAAGCTGTGTTGCACAAACAGACAAGATAGGAAACAACCTGGAATAACGTTTCATAATTAAGTCACATTGTAATTATTGTTTTTGAAGTATCTGATAGGTAACTGCAACATTAGGGCCTATCGCTATAAATTTATTCATTGCTCTTAATAGGATGATTTCATTCTCAAATTTTTGTTGGTGTAGGTATACAATTAGCATATGTTACTGCTTTGCACCTGAAAAGCTAGCCTTATTGTAGACAAGTGTTGAAAGTTTAAGTTAACCGGGTCAAGTTTACATCGCGACACAGCGAATATGGTAATCTGCATGCTTTACTCTCAAGTTTCAATTTACACTGAAAGTTTACGATGAAATTAATTGTGATATTTTGTGCTGAGCGAACTACTAAACGTGATGAAACAAACGTTGTTGCCCGAAATGTAGTTGAGCTTCCGAAGCCGTAGCTGCAGTAGCCGACTTTTGTGTGTGATTTGAATTGTGCTAGTTTTTGTCGTTATCTTTGAATATTTCCTGTTTAGGCAGTGATCCAGTCAGTTGAGCTTCAGCAGCCGTAGCAGCAGTCGCTGATTTTTGTGATTAATTTTTTTGTGGCTCCGATTTTGGCTGTTTCAGGGACATGGTTTGTGCAATGTGTTACAGTAGGCGTCAGGCTCTCGAAGAGATTCGTACTACGATGGCATCTCTTCAGGCACAGGTGTGGAGCATCTTAGACGAGGAAAGGCAGTGCATCGAAGAATTACCGGAGGCTAGTGATGTACAACCGGCAGGTGATGATTGTCAGGTATCTGTTGCAGGGAACGTCTGGCACCGTGTGGATAGGAGAAAGGCATCAAAATTCCAAAGTAACCGACGGGAAAATGATATCTTGCCCCTAAGTAATTAGTTTTCAGTTTTGCAGGAGGTTGAAGATCTTATTACGAATGGCCAACAAGCACAGCAAGGAAGATTTACTCGCAGACACCGAGTGATGCCAGGGAAAGGTTTACTTATCATTGGAAGCTCCAACGTCCGACGTCTGTAGAAACCCCTACGCGATCTAGCTGAGAAGAATGGTGCATACCCTCATACTAACGTTCATTCTGTTTGTCTTCCAGGAGCAACCGTGCCACATGTCATGGAGGCCATTCCAAAAGCGATTAGAGAATCGAACTGCCGTCAGTTAAGGGTAGCTGCGCACGTCGGTACTAACGACTCATGTCATGTTCCTGTTTCAGACATAGTGAAATCTATGGACAAGTTGGGCCACAAGGCGTATGAATCAGCGCGTGAGAATTCGGTAACGTTGCAGTTTTCCATTTGTAGTGTCGTGCCGCGTATCGATGGTGGAAGATTTATAATTTGAATTGTAGTTTAGAGGAGCTGTGTCGCAAAAACAACTGGGGCTTCGTCGATCTTCGATCGATGATAGCTGCCAGCTAGGACGCATTTGACCGGTCGGGCGTCCACTACACATCAAGAATGGCGACCAGGATGACTGCTAAAATATGGAACCGTCTTGATGTGAATTATTTTTTAGGAACGCCGTGAGGCCCGAGGATCCCTCAGTTCAACGAAGAAGACTCGTCGGTAACCTAGATCTTCGTTCTGGAAGTTACGGCGCGAATAAATCGAAATTTACAGCTCCAAATACGTCACCCGCTTCCTTTCAGAGTGCAAATGGTAAAAATGCGAATTTAGACTCTTCAGATACCGATATTAAGCCGCTAAGGATAATGATCCTTAATTGTCGGACTATTAGAGGGAAAGTAGCCGATTTCCACGCTACAGTTGCGACTAACGATGTCAATATAATACTAGGAACCGAGAGCTGGTTGACGCTAGAGGTAGCATCTAGCGAAGTATTTGCTCCTCAATTCAATGTTTGTCGGAAAGACAGAACTACGGAGAAGTGTTCGTGGCCATTAATAAAACCGTCAATTGAATAAATCTCCAGTCTTACAAAACCGTCAATTGCTCCGTAGTAAATGGAATGGAAAATTTTTGCGAGTTGAAGGTAAAAATTGGCAGAAGTTTAAAGTTCATAATAGGATCATTACCGACCTGCTGATTCTGGATTAGATAACGCGGAGTATTTTAGACAGTCACTTAATAGTATTTCTCAAAAATTTCAGGGACATACATTGATCACGGGAGGTGGTTTTAATATACCCTCAGTTAACTGGGACACATTTACGTTCAAGTCATGCAGAAGACATAAGTTAATAACCTAAACGTTCTTAGAATCATTCGCAGAAAATTCTCTCGAAGATCCAACCCGGAGCGTCAAAGATTCCTCGTCCATTTTGGATCTTTTTCTTACAAACAATCCGGATATTGTAGATACAGTTTGTATAGAAGACGGTATAAGTGATCACAAGGCGGTTGTGGTAACTTTAATTTTTTTTTTTTTTTTTTTTTTTTTTTTTTTTGTAACTGCTTTACGTCTCTTTTTAACATCGAGGTCTTTAGAGACGGGAAAGGATGGGGGGCAAGGATGGGGGCAAGGAATGGGAAGGAATTCGGCCGTGGCCTTTTGAAGGAAGCATCCCGGCATTTGCCTGGAGTGATTTGGGGAAACCATGGAAAACCCAAATCTGGATGCCCGGACGGGGATTCGAACCGCCGTCCTCCCGAATCCGAGGTGAGAACGCTAACCGTTACACCGTCCCGCTCGGTGGTAACTTTAAAATCTAGGCTGAATTTGAAGCACCATAAAGGCAAACTCGTTTATTGTTTCGATAAGGCAAACGATGCATTTATGGTCGATCATTTGGCGAAAATTTTTTAAACGTACACGCTTAATACAAATGTTGAGGAACTTTGGTTTAATTTAAAAGAAATAACATGGACCGGCTTAAATCAATTTGTTCCCAAGAAGTTTATTAAGGTTAGTAAGAACTTCCCATGGTTCAATAGGGAAGTGAAACGTTTGCTCAGGAGGCAAAGGCGTTTACATGCCACTGTAAAGAAATAGGATGACTCGTCTAATCGCGCTAAATTAGTCCAGATGCGAGCGTAAGTGCGTAAGGCAATGCGTGATGCGTTTAAAGAATTCCAAGTCAGAAATTTATCCAAAGATCTGATTACTAATCCAAAAAAGTTCTGGTCATATGTCAAATTAATAAGAGGCTCTTGTAAGGTCATACCATCTTTGATTAAGGAAAATGGGGAATTATCAGAAACTAGCGTAGAGAAAGCAGAAATTTTGAATAATGTATTTAAAAAAGCTTTCAAGACAGAAAACTCGGAAGAGATTCCGATATTTAACAATCGTACCACAAACTTATGAATGATCTCGTTCTCGATGTCGAGGGAATAACTAAACTGCTTATGAATGTAAAAACCAATAAGGCTCCCGGACCAGACGGTATTCCTACAAGATTCTACTCTAGGTACGCAAAGGAAATTGCGCAGTATTTGATGAAATTATATACCGCCTCCTTGGATCAAGGAAAAATACCAGCCGGATGGAAGACCACCATTGTAAGTCCAGTGTTTAAAAACGGGAATGTTAATGATCCTCAAAATTATAGGCCGATCTCGTTAACCTCAATATTTTGCAGGATTTTAGAATACATCATCTATTCAAATGTCATGCGGTTTTTGGATGAAGGTGAGCTTTTAAACCCAAATCAACATGGATTCAGAAAAGGCTGATGCTACGAAACACAACTTGCTCTTTAAATTCACGACTTGAGCCGTATTATAGATGAGCAATCTATTAGACTTTAAAAAAGATTTCGACACTGTGCCTCACACTAGGTTACTTAGGAAGCTTCGCGGTTATGGCATATCTAGACAAATATGCGACTGGGTTGCAGAGTTTCTGGAGGGCAGAACACAGTGTGTAGTTCTCTACGGTGAGAGTTCATCACTTACTGAAGTGAGGTCCGGGGTTCCTCAGGGAAGCGTGATAGGGCCTCTGTTGTTTCTCATATACATTAACGATATGTGCGACATAATAAGGAGGTTGAAAATATTATTTGCCGATGATGCTATTATTTATCGCGAAATCACAAATCAGGACGACTGCGCTTTGTTACAAGACGATATTATTAAAATAATTGCGTGGTGTAAAGATTGGTAGTTGGAGTTAAAGGCTAAAAAGTGCCAAGTCATGCGGGTAAGTAAAAAGGTGACACCATTTAGCTTTGAATATACAATTAATGGTACTTTCCTTAGAACGGTAGATTCCGCTAAATACCTAGGGGTAACAATTCGTAATAATTTGTCGTGGAATGAGCATATCGAGAATGTAATTGGGAAAGCAAATCGTATGCTTCGATTTCTATGTTGTAATTTAAAACAATGCACTCCGGAAGTTAAATCGATTGCATAGAAGTCACTAGTGCCGTCTCACTTAGAATATTGTTGCTATGTATGGGGTCCCCATCAAAAGGGATTAATGGAGGCATTAGAGATGGTCCAAAGAAGAGTCGCCCGATCGTGACAGGTATATATAGTTGGAGGGAAAGCGTAAGTGCGATGTTGAAGGACTTAGATTGGGAAGACCTGGAGCACCGAAGGCGTTGATCTCGACAGAAGCTAATTGAAAAATTCTCGACTGACGTATTTCGGAATGACAGTAAACAAAAATTGCTACCAGCAACATCCATATCTCGGAATGACAGCGAAAATAAGATAAGAGAAATCAGGGCCAGAACCGATTCATTTCTGTACTCATTTTTTCCACGAACGATTAGGGAGTGGAACAGAAAGGATTTACCGGGCGACTAAACATAAAATCCGACAGGAGTAGCTTTCGATAAAGTACTCTGGCCATCCTGATCTGGGTTTTCCATGGTTTCCCCAGATCGCTCCATGCGAATGCTGGGATGGTTCCTCACAATAGCCCATGGGCGCCTCCTGCCATATTCCGTATATCCCTTCCAAACCATTACCTTCCCGGATAGGTGCAATGCACCCTCCACCACACACTTTTAGTGAATCGTGGAGTAACAGTAATAGTAATACAGTAGTAGTTCGCGATGCATTTCATGTGTTTAGGTGTGTCTACATAGTTTGATTTTGTAGCGGCAATATGAATGGAAATGTTGGTAGGTTGAAACGCGGTGTGTACTGGAAGAGAACAAACAATTTATTTATTATTAGTTGTTAGCCTCTGAGTTATGAATAAACTGATTTTGCTAGCAAAAAATATAGGCCACTAACAGTAGAATATCTTCTAAGTAAGCTCAGAAATTATGAGGTCTTTTGAAGAGTTCATTTTTTAAACGTTCTAAACATTGACATAAGGTATATGTTGAAATTAGTTGTGATAATTTATGCTTCGTGAACTTGGGATTCTGATTTTTCCAATTTTTTTGAACCTGGAACTGTAGTTTAAACTGAATTTTGTGTGTTGAGGTAAGCAGCACTATTATGGCCATGGCGATGCCATTTGATGATTGATTCTCATGTAAATTGACGAAACTAATCGAAAATCAAGAGTAAAATTTTTTGATATCTTCCTTAGTTCTCTAGATATCAATTATCAAAAATTAGTTACAGGTATAGTTCCTTGTGGCTTTGGTGACGTTTTTATTCTGGTCCATGCCGTGTTTCAACCTAACCATAAGGATTATTAAAAAAATTAAACACCCAATCTGCAAGTACAGCAAAATTGTCTTTTGATCCAGTCCGCATCATAACCTAACAACCTCAATTTGGAGACAGTATATCTCGCGAACTAAGCGAGGTATCAAAAAAAAAAAAAATATTCTTTATTTTCGATTTGTATCGTCGTGTTACATAAGAATTTATCACCAAATTTGACGTTGAGGAAATGTTTATTCTGAATTTCAACCCAAAACACTTCAATTTTGAAACAGTATATCTCGAGAATTAGGCACGATATAAAAAAATTTATCCTTCATTTTTGATGTGTCTCGTCGAGTTACATAATAATCCATCATCAAATTGTGGTGCCACGGTTGTCTTCTGATTCCTTTGAGGTTTTTGTGCCTATTCTCCGTCTTTCTACGGCCGAGCAATATGGCGGCCTCCCCACCTCACTTCTCTCTACCCGGTTTCACTCCAGTGCGTGGTGAAGGTCCCTTGCGTCGTCTCCATATATTCCTTCCTCCATGGTTTGAACTTACCTCAATGTGACCATCTTATCTGAGTTTTAGTACCAGTTATTAGGGGCCTTAGCTTTTGTAACAAATCATCAAACGGATTTACGGACATTCGTGTGTTCCCGTAATATTATAAACGAAAAAATGCATCTTTTGGGTGCGTTCTCTTAACAAAGAATGTATCCAAAAACATTGTTTTCGTTTCCTTTTTTTTATCAAGTAAAGGCATGCTATTTCTTCGATGTCCATTTTGAAAATGAGCTGGTTTGTTGAATACAGTCGCGCACGCAGTAGCTACAAAATTAGTTGCAAGCATCTGTGGTCACCCGTGACTAGTTGCTTAGTGGAAATGGGGTTAGACTATAGACAGTGAAATGGGGCCTTAAGGTATTTTGAATTGTGGTCCGAACCAACCGTTTACCTGTTAGCCTCCCAATATCTATTTTGTAGAAAGGGTCTAGCGGAATAAGACAGTGAAAAGTGCCCCTGTCCCATCCCGTTCATGGGGCACACCAGTTCATTGATCTTGGTTAGTATAGCCTTCGGACCGATTTTTGTTTCAATTCCGCCAATCTAGGTGGCCTTAAGGGGGTGAATGTGCAATTGGGGCCTACATGCATAACTCGTAAAATCAATGCAGAAAAATTCTGAAAAACATCAGGGACGTGCACATTGCTACAAGAAATATCTATTATTTTTTTGGAATTTTTTGGCGCACTTTACAATGTTTTATCGCAGTTTGTTTATATCGAGTTCCTAGTAAACAAAGTAATATCCTTGAGTTACAACGTTTACTGTAGAATCATCTATGGGCACTATATCTACGGTTCAGATTTCAGCCCTGCCCGAGTAGTGCAACATAGCGAAAAAAGATAAACACTGAATTTGATGCCATCGGGTTGCCGACCACACAGGGGCCCTTACGGTGGGTACTCAAGTCATAATTATAGTTGTAAGACGGGTGCTGAAATATTATTTTCAGGATTTCTAAGTTGTTTGTTTGTCAAATGAAAGGAGCGGCTTATAGGATTAATAAAAGCTACAGCCTGAGACAATTGGTATAAGCCCATAAATAGCACTTTCAGGTATTTTTCAGACATTTGCGGAAAAATCGTCTATATCTTCAGATGTTACTGCGGAAAAGAGCCTGTTTCGTCGGTTCCATCCATTTTCTATGACCTCCGTCACCAAAGTGCCTCTTTCTATCTGCCCCAAAACTTCATCGGAGCTTCGACGATCAGCAATCAGTCCGTTATGAAATAGTTACCGTCATGGCGGCCAAGCCCTCGTAAAGCACGTAAGCTCGTCCGTCTTGAGCGCCTACAGCATAGGCAACCCGATGGCATCATTTTCAGTGTTTATCTTTTTTCGCTATACAATACAACACATTCATTTTCCATTGATCCCAATATAAGAGACTGGCTCTGTGGGATGTGGAAAGTTGTCAATTTACAGATAAACAGTTGCATAACAAAATAATAAGTACACCACTAGATGTACAGTCATAGTATACATGGTACATTAAACACTTTCATTACAAAATAATACATACACCAGAAGATGTACAGTCATAGGATATATGGTACATTAAAAAAAAAAAATTAACAAAATAATACATACACCACAAGATGCACAGTCGTAACATATATGGTACTGTAAACAATTACGTAACAAACTAAATACATACACCAGGAGATGTACAGTCATAGCATACATGGTAAATTAATTATTTGAACTATATTTACACAAGATACTGGCAGTTATTTTTTTAGATACCTTAGAAATAAATTCTTCGACAGAGTAGAAGGACTTGTCAATTAAAAATTCTTTCAATTTTTTCCTGAATTTATTCTTATCATCTACTAGACATTTAATATGTGTTGGGAGCATATTGAAGATATGTATCCCTGAATATCGGACCCCTTTTTGAACAAATGACAATGACTTGTAAGTCTTGTGAAGATCATTTTTACTCCTAATGCCATAATTGTGTATTTTACTATTTGTTTCAAACAAAGTATAATTTGTGACTACAAAGGACATTAATGTGTATATATACTCAGATGCTAATGTTAAAATCCCTAACTTCTTGAACAGCTCTCTACATGAAGTTCTATTGCTAACCCCACACATAATTCTTATTACACGCTTTTGGGCTCTGAACACTTTGTCTCTATGGGTACAATTGCCCCAGAATATTATTCCATATGACAATAAGGAGTGAAAATAAGCAAAATAAACTAGCTGCCTCATACGGAGATCACCTAAAGCTGAAATTGTACGAATTGCAAATGTGGCTGCTCCCAATCGCTTTAGTAAGTCAGAAACATGTACTTTCCAATTTAAATTATAGATAGATAGATAGTTAGATAGATATGTTCACTTTGATCCCATGTGAGAATAATCTCGGGGATGTGGAACAGTACATACACTTATTAGTAATGTCAATATTACTATATAATTGATAATATTATATATTGACAAGAAGTTAGTTATGACCCATTAGTATAACCAATATTTCCTGTAATCTACAAATACAATCCCGAGTTACTTAGTACTTATTATGTGGAACAGTGTATAAACTTGTTACCAGCATCTAACAACCAGTTATTTTCTTACCAACCAGTTACCACAACTCATAAGCAGTCAATTACTTAAAAACCTGTTAGTATCATAATTTTTTACAGCAGTTTTTAAGTGCATGCTATCCCATGTTAGTTACTATATATGAGTGAAGTTTTGTAAACAGTGTAATTACTTCATTTGTCAAAAGTTTCAACAGATAGAAAAACCATATATCATTTTAGTAATTGTGGACAGCTTTGTCACCTTTCCCTTCCATACACCATATATACTACTTTATCAGTCATTCTTAGTTACCAAATTCCAAGAAGAAAATTCTTTTACAGAGTAAAATTGATTCTGAAGCAGAAATTCTTTCAGTTTGGACTTAAAGTAGTTGGGTTTTTGTAGATAACATTTAATTTCTGTTGGTAAGACATTGAATAAGGAAGCTCCAGTAAATGTTAACCCTTTCTGTACAATTGACAGTGATTTGTAATCCTTGTGAATATTATATTTATTCCTAGTATTATGGCTATGTATGTCAGCATTAAGATTGAAGTGTTCAGGATTGTCCACTACAAATGATAGTACAGAGTATACATATTGTGCTGGCATTGTTAGAACACCCAGGTTTTTAAATAGATTTCTCCACGACGTCTGTGGGCTTGCTCCAAAAATAGTTCTTATAGCACGTTTTTGCAATTTAAATACCCTCTGTGTTTGTGACGAGTTTCCCCAGAATGAGATGCCATAAGTGAGCAGGGAATGAAAATATGCAAAATATACTAACTTTCTGGTTTCTATATTAGCTATTCTAGATATTACCCTAAGTGAAAAAGTTGCAGAATTCAGTTTTTTAAGAAGTTGTTGAATATGCTGTTTCCAGTTCAATTTGTTATCTATACATACACCCAGGAATTTTGTGAAATTACTTTCATTTATTGCTTTTCCTTCTGATATCACATTATAGCTGTCCTTTGTTTTATTTTTTGTAACAAACTGACGTAACTGTGTCTTTTCTACATTAAGTATTAGTTTGTTGGCACTAAACCAGCTGTTAATTTTCTTTATAGCATCATTTGCTGTGTTTTCGAGGTTTTGTGCTGATGGGTCTTTCAACGATATGCTGGTATCATCTGCAAAGAGCACCATGTGTTCATTATCACCTATTATATGTGGGAGATCATTTATATAGATTAAGAACAGCAGAGGACCAAGAATTGAGCCCTGAGGCACACCACATTTAACTACACCCCATTCTGAGTTTATAACATTTCCTGTATTAGCATATTTTAGTGATACACATTGCTTTCTATTTTCCAGATAAGATTTAAACCAAAGTCCTGGCTTACCACTAACTCCATAGTGGTCTAATTTACCTAGTAGAATCTCATGATCAACACAGTCAAAAGCCTTAGCAAGATCACAGAATATACCTAGGGAATTTAATTTTTTATGCATTGATTCCAGTATGTTCTTTACAAAAGCAAAAATTGCTGAATCTGTTGAAACGCCTTGTCTAAAACCAAACTGTACTTTACTGAGTAGGTCATTCTTTTGTAGATGTGCATACACCCTTCTGTACATTGCGTTATCAAAGATTTTTGAAAATGCTGGTAGAAGTGAAATGGGTCTGTAATTCTCAATCTTTGAGGTATCACCCTTTTTATAAAGCGGTTTGATTATTGACTTCTTGAGTGAGTCAGGGAAGATACCTTCTTCAAAAGAACTATTACAAATATGACTAATAACTCTACTAATGCTGGTGTTACATTGTTTCACTACATGGGTTGAAACCTCATCATAACCAAATGACTTTTTATTTTTGAGGGATTTAATAATTTTTTCAATTTCATTTTGACTGGTGGGAAATAGAGACATAGGTGCTGTTTTTGGTGACAAGGATTTAAGTATTGCTATAGCATCCATATTCCCATTATATTTTCCTTTTATTTTTTCAGCAACTGTTAAGAAGTAGTTATTATTATTATTATTATTATTATTACTCCGCGATTCACTAAAAGTGTGTGGCGGAGGGTGCATAGCACCTATCGAGAAGGGTTATGGTTTGGAAGGGTTATAAGGGATATGGCAGGAGGCGCCCATGGGCTATTGTGAGGAACCATCCCCGCATTCGCGTGGAGTGATCTGGGAAAACCATGGAAAACCCAGATCAGGATGGCTGGAGTGCTTTATCGAAAGCTACTCCTGTCGGATTTTAAGTTTACTCGCCCGGTAAATCCTTTCTATTCCATTCCCTAATCGCTCGTGGGAAAAATGAGTACAGAAATGAATCGGTTCTGGCCCTGATTTCTCTTATCTTATTTTCACGGTCATTTCGAGATATGAATGTTGCTGGTAGCAATATTTGCTGACTGTCATTCCGAAATACATCTGTCGTGAATTTTTCAATTAGCTTCCGTCGAGAGCAACGCCTTCGGTGTTCCAGGTCTTCCCAACCTAACTCCTTCAACATCGCACTTACGCTTTCCCTCCAACTATATATACCTGTCACGAATCGGGCGGCTCTTCTTTGGACCTTCTCTAAAGCCTCCATTAACCCCTTTTGATGGGGACCCCATACAGAACAACAATACTCTAAGTGAGGACGTACTAGTGACTTGTATACAATCGATTTAACTTCCTGAGTGCATTGATTTAAATTACGACCTAGAAATCGGAGTATACGATTTGCTTTCCCCATTACATTCTCAATATGCTCATTCCACGACAAATTATTACGAATTGTTACCCCTAGGTATTTAGCAGAATCTACCGTTCTAAGGACAGTGTCATTAATCGTATATTCATAGTTAAATGGTGTCACCTTTTTACTCACACGCATGACTTGGCACTTTTTAGCGTTTAACTCCAACTGCCAATCTTTACACCACGCAATTATTTTCGTAATATCGTCTTGTAACAAAGCGCAGTCGTCCAGGGTTTTGATTTCGCGATAAATTATAGCATCATCGGCAAATAATCTTTTCATTCCCCCTATTATGTCGCATAGATCATTGATGTATATGAGAAACAACAGAGGCCCTAACACGCTTCCCTGGGGAACTCCAGACCCCACTTCAGTAAGTGATGAACGCTCACCGTCGAGAACTACACACTGTGTTCTGCCCTTCAGGAAGTCTGCAACCCAGTCGCATATTTGTCTAGATATGCCGTAACCGCGAAGTTTCCTAAGTAACCTAGGGTGAGGCACAGTGTCGAAAGCTTTTTTAAAGTCTAATAGAACCAAATCAACCTGGGATTGCTCATCTATAATTCGGCACAAGTCGTGAATTAGAAGTGCAAGTTGTGTTTCGCAGCATCGGCATTTTCTGAATCCATGTTGATTTGGATTTAAAAGCTCACCTTCATCCAAGAACCGCATGACATTCGAATAGATGATATGTTCTAAAATCCTGCAAAATATTGAAGTTAACGAGATCGGCCTATAATTCTGAGGATCATTAACATTCCCATTTTTAAACACTGGAGTTACGATAGCGGTCTTCCATTCGGCTGGTATTTTTCCTTGATCCAGATAGACGGTATACAATTTCATCAAATACGGTGCAATTTCCTTTGCGTATCTTGAGTAGAATCTTGTAGGAATACCGTCTGGTCCGGGAGCCTTATTGGTTTTTACATTCATAAGCAGTTTAGTTATTCCCTCGACATCAAGAACGAGATCATTCATAATTTTGTCGGTACGATTGTTAAATATCGGTATCTCCTCTGAGTTTTCTATCGTGAAAGCCTTTTTTAATATATCATTCAAAATTTCTGCTTTCTCTACGCTTGTTTCTGATAATTCACCATTTTCTTTAATCAGCGACGGCATAACCTTACGAGAGGCTCTTATTACTTTGATATACGACCAGAACTTTTTTGGATTAGTAATCAGATCTTCGGATAAATTCCTGGCTTGGAATTCTTTAAACGCATCGCGCATTGCCTTACGCACTTCCGCACGCAACTGGACTAATTTAGCACGATTAGATGAGTCCCCCGATTTTTTCACCGCGGCATGTAAACGCCTTTGCCTCCTGAGCAAACGTTTCACTTCCCTATTGAACCAAGGGAAGTTATTACTGACCTTAATACACTTCTTAGGAACAAACTTGTTTAAACCGGTCCATATTAGTTCTTTTAAATTAAACCAAAGTTCCTCAACATTTGTATTTAGCGTGTACGTTTCAAAATTCTTCGCAAAATGGTCAACCATACCCGCATCGCTTGCCTTATCGAAGCAAAACACGAGTTTCTCTTTGTCATGCTTCAGACTCAGACTGGAGTTTAACGTTACCACAACCGCCTTGTGATCACTTATACCGTCTTCTATACAAACTTTATCTACAATATCAGGATTGCTAATTAGAAAAAGATCCAGAATGGACGAGGAATCTTTGTGGCACCGTGTTGGCTCTTCGACCATCTGTTCAAGAGATCTTTCTGCAAATGATTCTAGGAACGTTTCGGTTATTAACCTATCTCTTCCACCCAACCTGAACGTGTATGTGTCCCACCTAACCGACGGTAGGTTAAAGTCACCACCCACGATCAATATATGTCCTTGAAATTTTTTTGTAAATGTTATTAAGCGACTCCCTGAAGTATTCCGCGTTAGCTAAATCAGAATCCGGAGGTCGATAAAATGACCCGAGTATGAACTTTAAATTTTTGCCAATTTTTACCTTGACCCATATTAACTCGCAAAAATTTTCCGTTTCAGTTACGACAGAGCAATTAACGGTTTTACTTACGGCCACGAACACACCCCCGCCCATTGAGACAGTTCTGTTGAAAGCACATCCTACATCAGAGGGGTCATTTACAAGTTTATCATTAACGCTTATAGATATAGGTTTGTTTTCAGGGGATGGTACAGTTGTTTCCCTTTTAATAATGTTCCAAACACTTTTTATCTTATTATCTGAACTACTAATCTCATCATTTATGGCCAAATGTTTAGATTCTTTTATTACTTTGGTTAAAATTCTACAGTATGTTTTGTAATGTTGTTTGAGAAGCCTATTATCAGTATTCCTAACTTTTACATATAATTCCCTATGATCAATATACAAACCTAGAAATTTCACACTGTCTACCTCTTGAATGGACTGGCCTACAAATTTTATGTCTATGTCGGGTGTTAATCTGTGTGATGTACTGAATTGCATATACTTAGTTTTATCAAAGTTTAAAGACAAGCCATTAGCTGTAAACCATTTATTAATCAGTTCAAAGACATAATTTGAAATATATTCTGTAGATAAATCTGGAGTGTTTTTAATTCCTATGTTTGTGTCATCTGCAAATTGTACAAATTTTGAGTTTTTAGATGAAACACAGGGTAGATCATTTATATATATTAAAAACAATAGTGGCCCCAATATAGAACCCCGAGGTACTCCACATCTGATTAATTTCCACTCAGAAAACAGTGGACCTCTGAAGGCAGCCTTAAAATTCTCCATTGACAATTTCTGTTTTATATTTAGAAGGTAAGAACTAAGCCATTTATTAACAATGCCATCTATACCATAATTCTTAAGTTTCTGTATCAGAATTTTATGATCTACACAGTCAAATGCTTTAGATAAGTCACAAAAAATTCCCACAGGAATTAATTTATCATTTATTCCTTCTAAAATATTGTCAGTGAATGCAAATATAGCTTGTTCTGTTGAATGACCCTTTTGAAAACCAAATTGTGATTTAGTTAGAATATTATTATTTTTTAGATGTTCATAAACTCTATTGTATATTGCTTTCTCAAAAACTTTGGAGAAGGCTGTTAGTAATGAAATTGGTCGGTAATTCGATACGGCTGCCTTATCTCCCTTTCTATAGAGTGGTTTAACTACAGCATACTTAAGCCTTTCTGGAAAAGTACCCTCAAGTAAAGATATATTGAATAGAATGCACCACTCGGACAGATCTGAAATTTGAACCGTAGATATAGTGCCCATAGATGATTCTACAGTAAAATCTAAATGTTGTCACTCAAGGAAGTGACTCTGTTTACTAGGAACTCGAGATAAACAAATTGCGATAAAACATTGTAAAATGCGCCAAAAAATTCCACAAAATGACTAGATATTTCCTGTAGCAATGCGCACGTCCCTGATTTTTTTTTTTCAGAATTTCCCCGCACTGATTTCACGAGTTATGCATTTAGGCCCCAATGGGACATTCACCCTCGTAGCTCCACCTAAAGTGGCGGCATTGAAATAAAAATCGATCCGAAGGCTATGCTAACCAAGATCAATGAACTGGTATGCCCCATGAACAGAATGGGCCAGGGGCACTTTTCACTGTCTTATTCCGCTAGACCCTTTAGTGATGTTAACGATATGTCCATCGCAAATGGACGTCTCATAGGAGTTGGAATCATTGTAGGAACTACATTAAATAGTATTACTAAAGATCTTCAGTAGAATTCAACGGCGATCAGCATCAGTTTTTTTGCCCCATGCAGAATGATACAAGTTGAAATCTCCATAAATTAAAAAGGTGGGTGGGTGAAAAGAAGAAATTTTTCATGCTTAGAAAACTAACAACAGAGTCTTTCCTGACAGTAAATTACTTAGGAATTGACCAGGATTAATTACTACAGTGCAGTGGCGGATCCAGGGGGCTTGACTCACAGTAGCAGTAGAGAAAAAAACAAAAACCGAAAGTGGGTAAATTAAATGATTTTGTTGTAAACAATGTTTGCAAATGTTGAAAATGTAATACTAAAAATAACGTAGTATAATCATTTTAAGAAAAATAGAACACACAGAAATGATAATTAATTAATTTGCTTCATTATTTCCTAGTTATTTGCATAGCAAAGAAAGATGTCCAGGATGTATCTTTCGTGTACACATTCCATTAAATGTATATTTATAAGTTGTAAATCTCTATGCAGTCGATTATTATGAGTGTGCTTTGTATTTAAGACCATTTGTCATTTGGGATGTTGGATCTTGAATCAGCGCCTTCTACTCCGAAACTGTATTCATGTCAGAGAGTTTATCAACGTGGGCTGTGGACCTCAACGGATGTGTTAATAACGCAAGCTTATGATTGTCGCGATTGTGGATAGTTTTTTTTAGTTACGCAGAAAATGCGGTGTAATTGACGGAAAAAGTTCCGTTTTTGTGTTGGACGTAGACTTGTTACGTGGTGTTGTTGCTTTATTATTATTTAGTGTGTCGTTGCAACCTTAGATATAGAAGTCACCATTTTTTTGAGAAGTAGGTGTATGACATAGAATCCTGTTTGTGCGATAACGAAAATAGACCTTCGACAGTAAAATGGTATGTTACACATCATTGCTGTGTTTTTAAGTTTATACATGAAGTGGCGTTCCATATTAGAGTTACATGTTCTGATTGATGAGTCACCAATGTAGGCCTACTTGTACACACCCGATTTCTTACTAATATACACATTTTGGTTTTAAATTATGAGCACTAATGTCATCTTCGTTTTTAGTTCCTCGTACTGTAATTTGCTCTTCATAATGTGAGGTTTCTTTGGTTTGTATTTTTGAGGTTACTTTTTTTTAGGATTTGATGTTCTTGGTCGGTGGTATTTACTTTTTCATTCTATTGTTATTATCGATTGCAATGGAGCTCATGCACTGGTGGCGATTTCCTACATACGTACCTACAATTCATACATATTTTTACTTTAAACACCCTTTCAGTCAGCAGTATATTGTTTATTACCTCCTTCGATATTTCCCAGCTCTTCACCAACTATAAACAAAAAATTCCCTACTCTCTTATGCCCTAAATCAATTGCTAATTTATTGTCAAGGTCTTCTCTTCCATTCCACATGCTGCTTCTAAATCCTTCCCTCCATTTTTGTCCAGGAATTATCAGTGGTATGTGCATTGTAATTGCCCATAGTTCTCTTTACCTGCCATCTATCCTGTCAAATCTTTAATAGTTTCCTCGGACAATACTATTTTAAAATTTGTATATATTATAGCTACCAAATATGTACTAATTGATTAAAGCCATTTGGATTATGGGCAATTTAATTCAAGTTGTTATGCAAGCTATACATATTGTATTCGGAAGTTTATTGCGACTGGTGAAATGCACACTTCAAACTGAAATGCAAATATTTCATTGGATCGTATGATTTGTAGAACTGTGCATTACAGTCTATTTGCTATGCCTCTCATCCTTGGTCATCACCGATACAAAATGGATTCCAGTGCTCTATTCCCATTTAACATTATGGTATTTTAGTGAGGAACACATATGCATTTTGTTGCTATAATATTTGCATTTTATTAAATAATATTTCCCAAGGAATGTGTCCAAATTTTCAGAATGAATTTATAATTCCTTCTAGAGTAATTCTCGTTTAAGAATCACCTCCTTATCTTTATATCTCGTGTTTGTAATGATTTTAGACGGACCAACAAATGGACTGCGCTTTGGATCTGATGCGACGATTACCGCCACAGCAAATTGAAAAAAATTTAAGTGACCTAATAGATTTGGTGCCAAGCCTGTGTGAGGATTTGCTGTCATCGGTAGATCAGCCACTAAAGATAGCAAGAGACAAGGAGCGAGGCAAAGATTATTTGTTGTGTGATTACAACAGAGATGGCGATTCCTATAGGTGAGAAAAATGTGTTTAGTATAAACTTTTTTAAAAAATATTGTCTGATTACTTTGTCGGAATTACTCTTTAAGCTTATTTTTTCTGTTAATGGTTATCCTGAAAATAAGCTGTATAGTGAATTTGATTAGATTCTATGTTGTGTTGACAGTTAAAGGTTTAATCTACACAGGAGTACTGTGTTTCTGTTCCGGAATTGCTTGTAAATAAAAACTTCACATGTAAATGGATCGTGTCATTGTAATAAGTTCTTCAGTTGTCCTTTTTTATTCTAACCTACATTTTTTTCAAATATCAGAATATTTACATTATTTTTTGTCAGCTAATTTATATTTTAATAGGATTCAATTTTTTTTCTCCCATTCTGGGAGTTTATAAATATGCACAAATGAACTGATAACAATGTATATCTGGATGAATTTCAACCGGTAGCTTTAAAATAAGAATGGAGAAAGAAGGATTTGTGGTATTCGCTTCAAATTTACTACATACGTTCCTGTGGTCATAGTACACTTTTAAGAAAAAGTGTACACGGAAGCGAAATCACACTTACCTTAGACGTGAAGCAACATAAAAGCTACGAATTAACACTTCAGAAAAACTGCCATTGCACTACATATTGGCATGAGATGATGTTATGTAAAAACTTTGGCTTTACATGGTCACAACAACTGTGAAATCTCTGATGAATTTTTCTGACACAATATGAAAATGTTTCTGTGCAGTGTGTAATAGGGCAGAGGCAAGGATATTTCCATGTGAATTGCTATTTCATTTTGCTATGAATAAAAAGCAGACATCATGCCGAGAAATATATTTTTTTCTTTTGCGTGAACCGTTCATAAACAAAAGCAGCAGAACCAATTTATTTTGGCACCATTTAGTGGTGAGCAGTACAATTTGTGGCAAATGGCCGCTTGCGATTGGTCGCGATGTGCGGCCATCAGTAGCTTATTGGATGTATAATTTATGTACGAATCCGCGTATTACAATACGTTTACTTACCGAGTTATAAAATTGCCTTGGAAACGCACTCAATTTAATGACAAAAGGTTGTAGAAGCTTTCTTTGTTTTTATTAATCCGACATTGACCGATTTATATTTTATTCCGTTTTTCAGAATTTGCTTGCGTGGCTGAAATGGTTATTACATTCGTGCATACGAAAATATATAACACTTATAAAATATGATTTCTGCAACAACCTTTCGCGTTTAGGTTGTAATGCAGCCTGGACCACAGTAATAATGATAGATACTATATGATGATTGGAAATCCCCAATATTGTGTGGTTACATTTCACTATGGTCCAGGCTGCATTACGACTAAACGCATTTATTTTTTAATGTTACGGATTTTTTTTATGTGATTCATACGCTCCTCCGATGGAAGGCTCTACATTTTTTTTCTCTTCTGCATTCCATACATGAGACGTTTTTTAATTGAGAAGGATAATAGTTCTACATAATTACTATGAATAACAGTTGACAATTTCACAGGTAAGAAAATGTTTTTTAGTTACTCCATAGAAGTATATTAAAATTGCATTTATCATAGTTGCTAGTGATTCTACAGTCTTTCCTGCAGAGTGCGCATAATTATCTTTGACGCGACAATATGAAGTTATATGGCGGTTTTCTGTAGTGTTAATTCGTAACTTCCATTTGGCTTCACGTCTAAAGTAATTGTGATTTTGCTTCCATGTACACTTTTTCTTAAAAGGTATGACCACAGGAACGTATGTAGTAAATTTGAAGCGAATGCCACAAATCCTTCTTTTACAGCTACCTTTCAACCTTTTATGACTAAATACATTTTTATGGCGCTTTATTTCTAATTTTGCTTGTTACCCACATCAATTAAATTCAAACAGTATCACATCGACCTAAACTATTTTTTAACTTGCTTTCCATTGATTGTAGCAATATTGAAATGCTGCTTGGACCAGAAGGAAGTTATGTATTGTGTCAGGGTTTATTAGTATGTATTGATATAGGGTGAACCGGCGCTATTGTCATATAGCCAAAAAAAAACGAGGCTAATTTGATACACACAAAAAATATTTGGTAGCTGTAAAATAAGAATGGAGAAAGAAGGACTTGTGGTATTCGCTTCAGATTTACCACATACGTTCCTGTGGTCATACCTTTTAAGAAAAAGTGTACATGGAAGCGAAATCACACTTACCTTACACGTGAAGCAACATAAAAGTTACGAATTAACGCTACAGAAAATCGCCATATCAGTTCATATTGTCGCGCCAAAGATAATATGCGCACTTTGGAGGAAAGACTGTAGAATCACTAGCAACTATGATAAATACCATTTGAATATACTGCTATGGCGTTACGACGATTGTAATGCAGCGTCCAAATTTTACCATGTACTCAATGTGGTCCAGGCTGCATTTCAACCTAAGTGCATTGACTTCAGGTTGAAAAGAACCATGGACAGCATGAATTTGTTAGCGTTTAGGCTTTAATGCAGCCTGGACCACAGTGAAACAACCATCGGGCACGATATTGCGAACACCAAATTTCCATGTCGTGTATCGGTACTACTATGGCCCAGGCAGCATTACAACATAAACTCAAACGACTATTGACGAAATTATATTTTATAAAGATGCGTTTAGTCATAATACAGCCTGGACCATAGTGAAACGTAAACACACGATATTGCGGAATTCCAATTATCATCCTTGCATCTGCTCTATTACACACTGCACTGAAACATATTTATATTGTGTCAGAAAAATTCATCAGAGATTTCACAATTATTGTGATCATGTAAAGCCAGAGTTTTTACAATAACATCATCTTTGAAGTGCCAATACGTAGTGCAATGGCGGTTTTTCTGAAGTGTTAATTCGTAACTTTTATGTTGCTTCATGTCTAAGATAAGTGTGATTTTGCTTTCTTGTACACTTTTTCTTAAAAGGTATGACCACAGGAACGTATGTGGTAAATTTGAAGCGAATACCACAAGTCCTTCTTTCTCCATTCTTATTTTACAGCTACCAAATATTTAATTACTGTAAACAATAACAAAATATATGGAACAAATGTTAGCCTTAATGGGTTTGTGCAAAATGTAACATTAATTGGGTAAAAGAAAAGCCCACACTAACTGTTTTGTCAACCAAAAAAGTTTCCGCTTTGCTTGAAAAGTTGGATAATATCAAGATGGGGATACCGCTGTGGCCTCACGTAGTAAACACACAGATCACCTGGTATATATGACATCATTGTGATGTATTCAGTCTGCATGTACCAACACAGTAACAGCTATAGATATGATCTGAAAATTGGATATCTGCAATATTGTGTGTTATGTTTCACTTTGGTCCAGGTTGCATTACGACTGAAACGCATATTTATAAAATATGATTTCGTCAATCATCATTTGACTTTATGTTGTAATACAGTCTGGAATATACGTCACAGTGATGCCATATATACCACGTGATCTGTGTGTTTACTACACAAGGACGCAGCGGTATCCCCATCTTGATATTACCCGAAAAGTTAACATCAATGTGAAAAAAACCATGGGGTGCACTCCATTTGTACATAATGACTCAACCTTTATGAACAGCTAGCGATAAAAAATTTATGAATACTGAAATCTAGCACTCCGCACTTTTTTTACATGAAAGTTAACTTTTTTAATCAATGACTTTATTCTTATTTCAAGTTTATTCAAAAAGTATACTGAATTGTTGGACATCCTAGTGATGTTAAACGAATTTTTTGTATTTAAAGATTATTTTTTACATTTTGTTCACATTGCTACAAAAGCGTATAGTTTAGTTTTTGAAACTTTATTTTTCTGACATAAAATGCTTTCATTGATATTCAAGAAAAATATGTAAAATTGGCAAAAACAGGTCCTAATGGCAATTTAGGCATTTTTAAGCACTATAATATCACAAATAACAGCCATAAATCGTGTGTTTATATATATATATATATATATATATATATATATATATATATATATATATAAAAATCAGGAACAAAATAACTTTTGCATAAAATTATTCAACTTCTCTTTCTTCTGGTTCTTCTCTGTTATAGTTACATCTGAAATCAACTCTGTCCTCATCTGGAAAGAATTTCACTTAATATTTTCAAATCACTTCACCTAGTACAAACAGTAAAACATGTGTAAAAAAATAATTATGTGCGATTTTTCATAATTTTTGTACATAATATATTATTATGACAGCCCCATAGGTTTGAGGGCATATATCTCAAGACGCAGAATACCTACATTAAGTCTTCTGAGACAGAAAGGCCTTCCTAAATAAGTATCAGTCATCCAAAGGGTCCTTGATTAAATAATACCGATTACACAACTAAATTTTTCGGGTAACATCTAGATTGGGATACCGCTGCAAACATTTACCACCTCCGATGTAAACACTTCCGGATGGAGAGAGTATGACATCACTACGTTGCTGAATGAGACATACATTCCGTGCGCAGTTTTAAATGTCACTAACAGGGCCTTCCACGGAAAGTAGTACATCTCTAATACGTCTCATATTGTAAAATTGTTAATTTTGCAACAGTAATACAGGGATAAATTCTTTAGCGATGAGGTTTTGATGCAGCCTGGACCACACTAAAATGTAACTGTCGAACACCTTACTGTGGATACCTAATTTCTGTGTTGTATCTATCGCTGTTACTGTCATTTACGTTTTAATGTGGCTTGGACCATAGTGAAACGTAACAGTCGCACACGATATTGCTGATACCCAATTTCCAAATCGTATTTATCTCTTTTTAGTATGTACCAGGCTGCATTACAACCTAAACGCAAATGGTTATTGATGAAATATTTTTTATAAATATTTTATTTCATATGAATGATTTTAATAGCAATTTCAGCCACTTGAGGAAATATAGAAGAACGGAATCGAATACAAATCAATGGAATTGTGACTAATATTATTAAAGTAACAGGAACAGACGTTATGGAACATTACTAAAGAATTATCAGTTTGGAATGTTGATATTTTAATGTTATTAATTGCACAAGTAATAATTTTCTTTAACTTTTTCAATCACTAATTTTTTATTACTATTATTGCTATTGGTTACGTTCTATGGCCTAACGGGTATTCAAAAATCGATAGAAGGCTGAACATGTCACACAGTGACGTCACACTAGATCTCCATCCTGAAGTGGTAAATGGTTGCAGTGGTATCCCAATCTAGATATTACCCGATGTTGCTATGTGATATATTATATTGTCACCGATGCGTGCATTATTTCAAACAATTCAGATATCTGAAAGTTGGTGAAATTGAATTGAAAGATTCAGTTACTATCGTATTGTTACTGTCAATGTAATGAGAACAGCAGGACACAGCTATGAAATTATTGTATTTTCACCAGTTCTTTATACGTGTGCAAATTTTCAAACATTTTGAACATCAGGAAATGGGTGAACATTTAATTAAAATATTCCATTGCATTCAAACAGTTTTCTGTTGTTTCTGTCAAAGTAATGAAAATATCAGCACATAGCTACGAAATTATTGTGTTGTCACCGTTCCCTAATATGTGTACAAAATTTCAAACAATGTGGAAATGAGTGAAAATAGAATGGAAAATTCTGTTGCTTTTCTATTGTTACTGTCAAAGTAATGAGAATAGCAGGACGTTGCTATGAAAATATTGTATTGTCACCGGTTCTTAATATGTGTGCAAAATTTCAAACAACATACAGGTCAACCTAATATAAAGCATGTAAAAAACAAAAATATTTTGTCAAGTGTTTATTTCCACAATTAAGTGAACGTATTGTTTGGTACTGTTTGTGATTAGTCATGTAGAGGTTCCAGTGAGCTGTGTGTTCTCATAAAACACCAGTATGACCAAGGTAACACTCTCCAAATCATCTTATATTAGGCAGTGGGTTATCTAGTTGCATAATTTCTCAACGAAAAGAAACATTGTATATTGCGATATGTGCAGCAGATAGGTGAGTAAACAGTAAACAATGTGTTGAACAGTTTTCACTGTTATCATATATAAGGTAGGTCCGATGAGTACTTAGCTTCCCTTCCCGATGACGCCACTGTCACCAGAGAAATTTATTATCGTGTAGTACATTATCTTAGATGGCTATTGTTAAAATTTCAGCCAAATTGCACTCATAGTTTTGTTTTGATCGCGTGTGAAAGTGGACGTGTCCGTGGATTTTAGAAAAATTGAAGAAGAGCAATATCGGTCGGTGATTCGATTCTTGTTTTTTGAAGGAAAATAGCGCAGTGAAATCAAAGAGTGCTTGGATGCTATGTACAGTGACTCTTCTCCTTCGATGGCGACTGTCAAAAATTGGTTTAACGAGTTTCAAAGTGGTTGCACGTGTGGAGGATAACGTGACAAAAATCCATGATCTCGTATTGGCAGACCGCCGATTGAAGGTGCGTGAGATTGCTGGGACAGTAGGCATCTCAAAAGACCGTGTGGGTCATATCTTGCATGAAATTTTTGGCTTGAGAAAGCTATCGGTGAATGGGTGCCGCGTTTGCTCACTCCGGACAACAAGCGCAACTGTGAGACCACAGCAATATTTGACACTGTTTACAATCCGAAGGAGTTTCTACGTCTTACGTGATCGTCGTCGAAACATGGATCAACTGGGCACCAGAGACCAAGGAACTGTCAAAACAGTTGACTTTACCCTGCGAACATGCTCCGAAAAAGGCGGAGACTGTCCCATTGGTTGGAAAGGTGATATCCTCAGTTTTCTGGGATTTACAAGTGTGATCTACACCGACTACTTGGAGAAGGGCAAAACAATCACAGGGCTTTACTATGCTGAATTATTGGTCCGATTTGACGCCGCATGCACCAGCTCACACCTCCGCCGTTGCCAGGGCCAAATTGGTTGAATTGGGCTAAAAATTGCTGCCCTATCCACCATATTCTTCAGATTTGGCCCTGTGCGACTTCTTTTTGTTTCCAAACTTGAAGAAGACACTCGCCGGGCAGAAATTTTAGTCGAATGAGGAGGTTATCGCCGCCACGGAGGCCTACTTTGCAGATCTCCAGAAAACGTATTTTTCAGACAGGGTAAAGAAGTTGGAGCATCGCTGGATCATGTGTATCGTGCTAAAAGGAGACTATGTTGAGAAATAAATTGCCACTTTTCCAAAATTTTTGTTTTTTCTTTTGTAGGCTAAGTATTTATTGGACTGCTCTCGTATATTATTTCAATAATGTGTTGTTGTTTTTTGCCACAAGCCATTATCTCCCTTCATACCTAACCGAAATTGATAAATGAGGTATCATTTTAAAAATTTAAGTATCTACTGTGATCATATTTTAGGGGAGTATAATTTTTTCAAATTCAACACTTAAAGGGCAAAAAAATAAATATTTCTTAAAGTAATATCTCCCTGGATACCTAACCGAAATCCATAAATGAAATATTATTTTAAAGATTAACTAGGAGAGGTTTTCGCAATCTCAGAACAAACAAGTCTGGTAAGTAATACGTCACCTCTGGTTTATAGCCTTAAAGGAGCTCTGCCTCTGTTTAAGAGAAATCGGGGCCAGTGATGCTATCCAGCCAAAAGCCGCTCCAAACCCTCACTCCCTGTGGATGTGTTTCTTTTTCTTGAAATGTGCAAAGATTTTCTGACCCCAGATATATGCAGTTATTTTTATTCACACATCTGTTTAAATGGAAATGTGTCTCATCACTAATGCAAAGCCTTCGTCTCCTTGTCTTCTCAGATACCAGTCAACAAAATGTCTGATCTTCTTGTGATCACCCACTTTCAGGTTCTGCAATAACTGAATTTTGTAAGGGTGGTAGTGGAGATCATACCGGAGAATATCCTGTGTTTATTTCTTTAGAACTGTGACTAGTTTTGCACGGAGCAGCCAGATCGAGGATGCCCAGAACTTTTCACATTTGCTGATGAACCCGTTTCATTGAACTTTACTATGAATCTGTGAACCGTAGATTTATTCAGTGCTTCATTATGCCCTAGATTCACATGAAGATGTCAACAGTTGCTGTATAACTTTCTCTGTTCTGATATATTAGCACACTTTGTTCAGTAATAAAGTCCTCCGTGAAAAGACACGCAATGAAACAGCAATTCTAGAAATTCAGACTGCAAGACTTGAATGTTTATAATACCAGCCTGATACACAACAATGTGACAAACTCATAGATAACAATATACTGCATGATTCAAAACCGGTGCCCTTTTTGCAACATGTTCTTCGACATGGTTACTCCCAAACTCTTTGATGTGTTACAAAACCTACATCCCTTTGACATTCCTGGAGGTAATTATGCCTAAACTTGGTGGACACCTTCCTTTGACGGCATTACTTAAGAGAAAGTGGACATAAAGTGCCCCACACACTTTCAGACAAACTGCAGGCCGATGCCTGTGAGGAAGAACTGTAGGTTGAAATCTCAAAGCAGCACACCCCATAAATGACAATTGCCTGTAGGCGGTAGTCTGTACACACAATGGACTGTACAACTGGCATATAGTTTGTAAACTTCAGCCCAGCAGACTGTGGTTCAAAATCATTGAACTCTTGCAGATGCAGTGTAGTTGTGTGTTTCAAATTCACTGTTTCATTAACATAATTCACCTTCATAATGAGTCGCATTTTATTATTAAAAAACTTTGTTCGATTGCAGTCTTGAATAATATTTTATTTCTTGCAAACGCAAATTGAGGTTTTGAATGAAACAGTGATTGCAAGAAAGAGGTAATCGTTTTCACATATGACTTTGTTGCGTGGACTAGGAAAAAGACATATGAATAATTTAATTAATTAAGAATGAGTAACGAAAACTTCAGTGAAGTGTTAAGCACCGAATATGCCAAGCAATTATTGCAAAAGAAAGACTGACGACCATGTTAAGATTTTTGGCTATGCTTCGAGGATTTCACCACAAGTATCACAAATTGTTAATTTTTTTTCTTGACTGTGTCTGTCATTGATGAAGGGGTCACTATTTTGTAAAAAAATCATTAATTTCCCGTACGCCTCATCTTTAAGTCTTTTATTTGCATATGACTCATCTTTCACCTTCCACAAACATCGAAATTGCCAATATAATTCAGTAAATGAGGAAATAAGTTGCGGTTTGTTGCCCACTTTTTTGACAATCCAAAACGGATTAAGCGGTACGAAAGATCTGTGGCCTCTTGGTAGGCAAGGAAAACCATATCTGTGAGAAGCGGTGACTGCAGTCAAACTGCATGTGTGTGCCCATTTTGGTCTTGAGGATGTTTACTCAAAGATGATAAACTGTGAACTGCTGGCAATTTAGGCTCTGATAACAACTGTCCACTCTGACAGTTTTGCAATACCTGCAATCTAAGATCTTAATATGGACTCTCTGTGTGTGTGTGTGTGTGTGTGTGTTATCTGCTGTTTTGTTGATTAATGTATGCTATTTTGCAAAATCAGTATGATCTCAAGATCTATATTTATTATCTAGCAACTGGCAAACCGACAGTTTGCATAACACAATGTGAAGAGATTGGCTGCGTGCCGAAACAACATCTGGCATTGTCATCTTAGATATGTCAGCATGCTTGCTAAGCAGTACTATGTCATTTTTTCAATGTTTACATTTTCTCCACTCTCTTATATGCCTGATCTTCAATAAAACAGCCTAAGGAATATCTGTATGAAATTTCATATCTGAAAGACAAGTTGGAATTCTTAATGATTCTCATTTATGTGTGTTCTAAGTACTTAGATGTAGTTCTTACAAGAGATGGTTATAATTTGTTAGTCTGATTAGATTTTGGTTTTTCTATTCAAACATTAAGTCTTATTTTCTAGGACTACTTTGTTAGTCCAGCAGGTATGTTGCATATCATAAGGCAATGTCACGCAGATGTAGAGAGTTACAGCCAGTATGAAGTCAAGGTCTTGTGATCAGTTACCAGCAATTCCGATTATTCTTTTTAACAATTTTTCACAATTACCTCACCAAAAACTGTTGTAGTCAGTAGCTACAATCCCATAAAATACTTGTTTTACGAGGGTGGCTCAGAAATTGATGCACCACATTTTTTGTCTTCAACAATTATTTATTGAACACAATGAAACTTATACGCAACAAATAATGATGTTTCTTCTACACGCCCTATTTTTCCACATAATCGCCTTCCTGTTCTATGGCCTTCTTCCAGCGAGACACAAGAACGTATATGCCCTGGCGGTACCACTTCTTGTTCTGTTCACGAAGCCATTTCTTCACTGTGCGAATCACCTCTTCGTCATCCTCAAAATGTCTCCCACGAATGGCATTCATCAGTGGCCCAAACAAGTCTGAGGTAGCTTGGTTAGCTCTATATGGTGGATGAGGTAACATTGTCCAACCCTATTTGGTGATGTGTTCCAACGTCCTCAAACTTGTGTGAGGGTGCGCGTTATCATGTTGAAGCAAACAATCACCTGGGTTGTTATAGTGCCCAAGTAGCTGGAAGCACATCTTAATTTGGTCAATGTGTTCACATATGTCTCAGAATAAATGGTGATGCCTCTCGGCATCACATCAATGAGTATGACACCATCACAGACCTAAAACACAGCGATCATGATCTTGCCAGCAGAAGCAGTTGCTTTGAATTTTTTCTTCTGTGGATAGTCAGGATGGCGCCATTCCATCAATTGCCGTTTTGTTTTGGGCTCAAAGTGGTGAACCCAGGTTTCATCACCTGTCACAATCCGGCACAAAAAAGCTGCCCCTTCAGCTTCAAAACATTGCAGCAACTCAGAAGAAATGCTTTTTCTGAGAGTTTTGTGTTCCTCTGTAAGACGGCACAGAACCCATCGTGAACACTTTTTTGCGTAATCAACGGCACTGACAATTACACCCAGACTTCCTTTGCTGATTGACAGCTCCCGTGCCAACTGCTGAATCGTTATGCGTCGGTCCTCGCATATGAGCACATCAGCACGCTACATCTTGTTGTGTGTTACAGCTGTGGGTGACTTTCCCAATTGCTACAAATCTTGGAGCTCTGCAGAACCGTTTTCAGATGGCCTCACCCTCTGTGCCCAGCGACTGACTGTACTTCTGTCGACTGCTGATATTCTATAAACTGCACATAGATGTTTCTGAATGTTTCCAATCGTTTCTGGCTCCACAGTGATAAATTCAATGACGACACCCTGTTTATGACAAACATCACTCACAAACGCCATGTTGAACCAATGCTGCAAGTACGCTATTTGTTGGAAGAGATGGAAACTTTGCACGCGAACTCTGAAAACTTCATAGAATTCATATCTAAAGTTTTGCATTCGTACCAATGTTGGTGGCTGAGAAAAAAAAAATGTGGTGCATTAGTTACTGGGCCACCCTTATACAGTGCAACACAAAATAAGTTGGCACAAAGTTTATATTTTTTTGCAGCTTGTTGCATTGTTCATTTATAATATACCATCAGGGAAACAAATTAATGCGTAAGGAAATAATATGTAAAATCTACATCTATAAAACAAAACCAGTATAAATTTGTTCTAGAAAAACTCAAAAACTACGGAGCAGATTTCAGTAGGGTTTTCATGATTTTAAAGCTTAAACTCTCAATTCATTTGTTTGTTATGTCTTATGTTTCAATGTTACATAATACCGGAGAATTAAATGAAATTCTGATTGTTTGGTGAAAAATGCCAAAGATGGAACTACACTAAACACACAACTACAATGTCTCTGACCATAGCTTTTAATGAAAGCAATAAAAGCAGTTTACAATTGTAACTATGTTGCATACTCCACACCATACAAAACTTGAAATATTCTTTCCTATAATTCAGGATATTCAGTTTTTTAAAACCATAGATGGCCATCTTGAATGCAAATAAAGAAAAAATGACAGATTTTTGTTTTCTACGATCTCTGGCAGCACAACTACGATGTATCTGGCTATCGTCTTTAGTGTTCTGTTCACAACAAAAGTATTAATTTATTTTCAATAATATTATTGTGGATAGATTATATTCAATCATACAGGTATAACTAATACTACAATTTCCCTGGCATTTGAGTTGATCAGGACTAATATGGCTTTCAGTCTTTTTACTATTGATTACGTACTGTAGATCAGGACTAATATATCTTTTATTGTTTTACTATCGATTATGTTTTTCATAATTCATTTTCAATATTTGTATAAAAGGCTGAACCTGCACAGTTAAAATATCTGCATATAGAACTGAAAGTATATTCATTCGTGGTTAATGGGTATGTTGGTTGTTAACATTGATGTTAACCCTTGAGTGTTGGAAATAAAAAGTTTAGGACAATTGCATGTTTTTTGGTATTACATTCTGTATAGACACTTGAGTATCTGGTATAATCTAGTTTTTATTCATTTTATATAATTTATTGTGTTGGTTATAATATAACTTCTACAATACATGGCGCTGCAATTTGTAATTCAGACAAATCAAAAGTAAAGTTTTTTTTTTTTTTTTTTTAATCTTTCTTAGATATCTAATGTCAAAAATTCGTTATAGGTGTAGTTCCTTATACCTTTAGTGGCAATATTATTCTGGTCCAGACTACATTTCAACCTAACCGCAACCACTAGGAAGAAACTAAAACAGCCATTGTGCATGTCCTGTGACTTTGTCAAAAAATAATTTCCCAACCAGGTTGAATTTCAAACTAACCGCGCTAATGACCCCGCTGTCGACGCGCCCTAAAACAACAACAACAACAATCAAACTAACAATCTCAGTTTAGGGATACAATATTTCAAGAACTAAGCAAAATATCGCATCATTCAAGTTAAGAATCCATCATCTAATTTGGCTTGTCACATTTCTAGGCTTAACCATCTGTGGGAGATAATTTATCAGGATGTACAAGCGAAATATAAAGAAAAAGTCTTCAATTTCAATTTGTCTTAAGGAGTTACATAAAAATACATGATGAAATTAAGGCGTCTCGGTTATCGTGTAATCCCCGATATTTGCATACACACAAGCGCTTTTTGTCCTTGATGGCATAGATGATACACTTATTGTTGAATGATTTTTCAAATAAGTTTATACACGTTTCTGATTGGACAATTAATGTTATATTAATAAATCGACATGGAATTTGATTTCCTGTTGAAGAAAACTGAAATGTTTTCTTAAGTTCTATGATGGTAAATTCAACATTTTTGAAATTCAGAAAATTAAGTCAATTTAACAGTTTTCAACTAATGCTAAAGTATTCATAAAACAAATATGTTTTTACATCCTAAGACATATGTTAAATTTTAACTTTGCCTGCAAGTTTTCAAGTTCTGAAAATCCATTCTAAATCTGTATGTGATGCCAGAATAAACAGACACATTTTTATGTATGTGGTATGTATTAATGCGCTTAAGGTACATATTTTGATTTTCTAAATAGATTGAAATGCAGCCTGGACTAAATGAAAACTGACATTCCATACCAACGCATCCAACCCACCCTATTTTTTTTAGATCTGTGTGGCTAAATAACTGTTTAGTTCAGTACCGGAAATGGCTGGTACCAAATTAATGAAGCCTTGGTACACATGCATCTTTTCGGACGAATAAAAATAGTTTACGGGAAATCATCTTTAACCCACCTCTTTCTTGGTAATGGGGGGAGTGAATCTAGGTTTGATTTAATTCTGGAAATGGATGGCACGAATTTTATGAAACTAGGTACACATGTTTCTCATTGGGTGAGTAAAAATAGTGTAAGGATAAATCTACGCCAAGTAGACCGGACAACATTGGGAACTCCGCAAGTAACCAAATATTTTGTAGTTAAAGTTGGTCTAATAGATGTTAGTAACTGGAAATAAGAAAGTACAGCTGAAATAGATCTATCACTCACTATTGATGAAGGCAGGACAGCCACAATGAATACATAAACATGAACACAAATCTCAATCACATGTACAGTTTGTTAGTTGTTTGGTGTATCTCAGTGTTTACACACATGATCCCAATGCCATACGCCTCACTTCTATATGTGATTAAAGTTTATGCCAAACTGTCCTTTTTTTTGTGTTTTTTTTTTTTTTTTATATCCCAAGATTTTACTTAAAAACTTTTTCTTTTCTTGTTATTTTTCAAAAAAAAACTTATTTTTGTTTGTTTGATTTTTACCATTTGAAAGACAAGTTCACAAATCGATTAATCAGTTCTATCTAAAAATCACTTCCTTGTAAATATATTTTTAATCAAAAGAAATTTAATTCAATTAAATACACATCTGTGAACAGAATCCTTGTAATGTGAGGGTGTTTCAACTTTGATGGGTTCATTTCCACAAAGATAAGATAGGTTTTGTAAGCAAATATAAAGGCCCCGAAATAGTTCTGAAATATCTAGGATATAACAAAAAAAAGAATACAGCTTTCATTTGTATGTATGTATATTTGTATATCAAGCCTTATTGAAGTATTTAGTGACTTCATTGAAATAGAATATACCCACCACTCAGCAAAGTTCAGGGGAGTATTGACCGTGGTTGTAAAATTAACAATGTGTTGTGAATAGGCAATGCAATATTATGTTGTATTGGGATAGTGTGGAATAAGGTTCATGCTAAATATTGTATTGTATTAACATGTATTTAGTAGCTTAACATAAACTAAATTTCCAGGAAACAGGTGTAAATTTTCATGTAAAGATTTAATAGAATTCACTGTTAAATTCTACAGTGTGCTATAAAAACAGTTACTGAGATTATTATTTGGTTTAAATGTAGCTAGGACCATAATTACAACTAGCATTACTTAGTATAACATAAAAATAAGTTAGGAAAGGGAAAGTGACCCATTCACTTACCACAGATAAAGGCAGGAGGGCAAGATGAACAAGTAAAAAAAAAAAAAAAATAATAATAAACAAACAAATTGCACCATATTTTGGAGAGAAACCTTATTCATGGGAGAGGCGAGACATATGGCGGGAGGAAAGATGTGATAACAACCCGACCCGCCACATGAATGAAACAAAAACGGAAACATGGTGGGGGTGGAAGTGGTGGAGGTGGGGGGGATAAGGTTAGAAGTTGAACAAGATAATCTCTGCAGCACCTGTTTAGAAATTATTATTGAAAACACTATTTTAAAAAAGAAAAAATATTATTTTGATTTGGATCAGTTATAGGGGTAAATAAATGAAAGCAGAAATATATACCCTTAAAAATAAATAAATTAAAAAAAAATTGAGAAAAAAATATAAACTAATAAACATATATAAAGTTATTAAGTGACAGGTTTAATGTAGGTTTAGGCCAGGGGTGTGTCTGGTGTCAAGGATATGTTGGTAGGCTAATTCCCATCTGTGGAGTTCTGTTTGGAAAAACTCTAACAGCTCTAACTGTGAAACAGGTGTTGAGTTTGTTCGAATCATGTGAGTTGGCATGAATTGTCACTGGATGGTCAGGGTTGGAAGTATAAACTTTTTGCCTGTGGCCATTCATCCTGTAGGATAGTTGTTGAGTGGTGAGTCCGACGTAGGAAGCATTGCAATGGAGACAGGTGAGTTGGTAAATAAGGTGAGTGGTAGAACACGTAGCATGTCCAATTATGGGAAAGGATTCTCCTGTGACAGGATTGGAGTAAGTGGCAGGTACATGTTTTACAGCGGGGTCTGTTACAAGGGAAAGATTCCTGTGGAGGTCTAGGAGAGTCAGACAGTAAATACTTGTGGACCAGGATGTTATTCAGATTGGGTGGTCTGCTGAAGCTAGTGCAGGGAGCAGTGGGTAGGATTTTGGGAAGGAGACGCATTTCAGGGAAGGATCGTAGGATGTCATGCCCACGACGGAGAATCTGGTTGATGGATTCCAAGCCAGGAAAGAAAGGGTGAGGAGTGTTGGTCCACGGACAGTTTTAGGAAGTGCAGAATAAGGGTTGTCGGAGATGGCTTGGGGAATTTGTTTTTCCACAAGGTCGTGGGGGTATTGGCAGGAAATGAGGGTTTGGGATAATATTTGGGAGTAAATGGAAATTTCCAAAAATTCCCAAAAACTATCCCAAGCCCTTTTATCTTTAAAATAAAACATTTTGTTAAATGTTTCATATGTGTTATAAATATAAACAATAGTATTATTAAATAATGCCTACAACTGATACATGATGGATTGCTTGTCAGTGCATCATAAGTTTTGCAGATTTCAGTACTGTTGATAGCTACAAATTGTTGTCAATTAAAACCCCGTTTTTACTCAAAACAGAATGAGAGGAGAATTATCTAGGTGACTCAATCATTTTTTTATTCCTGATTCTTTCTTAATATAGAGTGTAGTGGGTGAGTGGTAAAGTCTATTGCCTCGCATTTGGAAGTATTTTCCACGGTTTCCCCAAATCACTCCAGGCGTCTTCCGGATTAAATATGCCATGGCAGAATCCCTTCCTGTTCCTTGTGCTCTCTCCAACCCCCCCCCCCCCTCCTCCCCAAAAAAATCCTTTCCTGCCTCTAATGATTCAAAGTCTTAGCAAAACAAAAAGAAAGAAAGAATGAAAACCCTTTCTTAATATAAAGCATTTGCTATTACATTTTTTGGAACGTCTGTCAAAAGTCCCCAGTCCTCTACCACCAGACTCCCTCCTTGTTTCAATTGACGTAACCTCCTTGTACACCAATATTCCCCACCTGGAAGGCCTCAGTTCCCTTCAGCACTTCTTGGATATGCCCCCTCCAAACAGTCTTCCCAGAACATCCTTTCTCATATCCCTTGCCAACTTTATCCTCTCCAAAAACTATTTCTCCTTCAACTCCCAGATTTACCACCAGATACGCAGCACTGCCATGGGTACCCGCATGGCCCCGTCCTATGCTAACCTTTTCCTGGGCCGCATGGAAAATATTTTTCTGAAGAATTCCCCCCTCAGTCCCCTCGTGTGGTTCAGATACATAGATGATATATTTATGATCTGGACCCACGGGGAGGACCACCTCCTAGACTTCCTCAACTCACTAAATGATAATCACTCCATCAATTTCACATGGTCATATTCCCACACCTGTATCACCTTCCTTGACGTAGATATCACCCTACGACAGGGGACCCTCCATACCTCAGTACACATTAAACCGACCAATTTACAACAATACCTACACTTTGACAGTTGTCACCCCTTCCACATTAAACGTTCCCTCCCATACAGCCTTGCAATCCGTGGCAGACGCATCTGTTCTGATCATGAATCAATCTCCAGTTACTCCCAAAAACTATCCCAAGCCCTTGTTTCCCGCCAATACCCCCATGATCTGGTGGAAAAACAAATTTCCCGTGCCATCACCCACAATCCTCGTTCTGCACCTCCTAAAGCTGACCGTGGTCCAACACTTGTCACCCAGTTCTTTCCTGGCCTGGAATCTGCCAACCAGATACTCCGCCGTGGGCATGATTTCTTACGTTCCTTCCCTGAAATGCGTCTCCTCCTTCCCAAAATCCTACCCACTGCTCCCCGCACTTGCTTCAGCAGACCGCCCAATCTGTACAACATCTTGGTCCACAAGTATTTACCTGCCGACTCCCCTAGACCTCCACAGGGATCTTTCCCGTGTAACAGACCCCGCTGTAAAACTTGCAGCATGCACCCTGCCACCACTACTTACTCTAATCCTGTCACAGGCGAATCTTTCCCAATAATTGGACATGCCACATGTGCTACCACTCACCTTATTTACCAACTCACCTGCATCCACTGCACTGCCTCTTACATTGGTCTCACCACTCAACAACTTTCCTACAGAATGAATGGCCACAGGAAAACAGTTTATACTTCCAACCCAGACCATCCCGTGGCAATTCATGCGAACTTCCATAATTCAAATAACCTCAACACCTGTTTCATAGTCAGAGCTATTAGAGTTTTTCCAAATACCACCACCCCTTCAGAACTCCGCAGATGGGAACTAGCCTATCAACATATCCTTGACACCAGACACCCCTGGCCTAAACCTACGTTAAACCTGTCACTTGCCATCTCTCATTTCATTTTACAGTCGGTTATTTATATATATATATATATATTTTTTTTTCTTATATTTTTTTTTCTTCTTTATTTATTTATTTTATTTTTTGTATATGTATATATATATTAAATTCTTCTATCTCCCTTTATTTTCAATTATAACTTTCTGAACTAAGCTACACAGACATTATATTTATTTGTTTCACTTTTATCGCTGGTCAAGCCTATTCCCCCCCCCCCCCCTCCCGGCAATTCTTCCACTACCACGCGTTTTCCGCCTGTGCTTCATTCATGTGGCAGGCTCGGATGTGACCACATCTTTCCCCCTGCCATATGTCTCGCCTCCTACATGAGTAAGACTAAAAAGTCGAAATATTGTGTAATTCTTTTGTATTTGTGTTTTTACGTGTTTCGCCCTCCTGCCTTCATCTGTGGTAAGTGACGGGTAACTGTTTTTTTCCCTATCCTATCTTATTTTCAGTGCCCGCCGGCAGTTTCTTTGTTTCCTTTATCCTATTGTATTATCATGCAGAAATTGCATTTGGTTTTTATTTCTGTCTATGAAGTATTGGTTGTAATCGCCCCAAAAGAGTTTAAGCTGTTTTTTCTTGTATATGTTGAATGACATAGATGCCTAAACATTTCATAGATCATTCACTGGCAGTGTTAAAATTTTGCTGAGCTGCATGATAAGCTATTGATTTGTGCTATAATATTTGATTTATCAGCATATTTCTTATCAGTGAAGAAGACTTTTTTCTTAACTTTGGTTAGCAAGCATGACATTTTTTCTGTTATTATTAATTAGCTCTTTAACTTCCCAGTGAATAGGAATTTCAGTGATAAACTACAGGGAAAAGATTGTAGATTGTAGAGTGAAGATGAGGTTTAGTGTAGTATCTTTTGTGGAACAGTGATTTTGGGATGATAAATAATGTGAATTTCTTAATCAATTGTCACAGCCCTTTTAAATGTAAGTTCCTGTTAGCAAGCACCATAAAAATAAATCAAAATCGGAATAGTTAAAGAAACAACCACTTCCCAAATTTGGTGTGAACACATACTAAACATTGAAGAGTCATCACAAAATCATGGCATGCACAGGTTGGAAGATCAGGGTGAAAATTTCTGCAATGTGTACATCATGTTCTTCTGCTGATGAAGAGTTAACACTTGAACATTTCAATATTTTGGTTCCTCTGAATCCAATAGTAATAACTATCATTTATCCATTGCTTCATTCACACTGACCTAGTAAGAATCTTTAGTGCCTCTCTGTACACGTTATGAATAGATTGTTATTATTATTAATTTTAATTGTGATGCAACTAATACTCCGATGGCAGTTTCCCCAGTCATCCATTTACCCCTTTTTATATACATATTTTTTTAATTTTCTTTTAGAGTTCGAATGTTATATTACCCCCCAATTTACATGCTGATTTACAAATTTTAAATTCCTTAAGCATTTTTGGAAAATTATTCATCGCTACAGTTGGTAATATGTTCCAATCCTTGACACCCACACCAACAAAAGAAAATTTTCCCACCCCCTTATGCACGAAACTGAGCACTATCTTGTGGTCATGGTCACCTTTCCCCTTCCATTCACTACTACTATTTCTTTGACCAGTATCCCTCCAAACTCCGTCACCAACATATGCTCTGTACATTCCCAGCACTCTCTTTACCCTCCTCTTTCCCTCCAATGAGTCCCAATCCAGCTCCCTTATCATATCAGTTACTGACTGGGTCCTGCGATAATTTCCACAAACAAATCTTGCTGCTCTTCTTTGCACACCGTCCAACTACTGTATTTAATAACCAAAATGTGGGTCCCATATTCAACCAATGGTCTGACCAAAGTTTTGTAACCTTCTCTGGTACATCCTGTCATCACCCTCTCCAGTAAATGAAGGACTGTGTAATTTTTTGCTAACACCTGTCCAATGCGCTCTGACCAATTGATTTGGTTATCAAACGTTATGCTATGATATTTACACTTCAAGCTTTCAACAAGCAATTCTGACCCCACCCTATAATCATAATTAACCTTTAGTTTTTTATCTGTGTACCTAGTAAGCTGACTCTTCTTGGCATTTATCTTTATTCCAAGCTGACCTACCCATTTAGATACTCTATCCAGGCCACCCTGCAGCAGTTTAGTTATTAACTCAGAAAGTACTCCCTTCCCCTTCTATTCAGGTGTAGGCCATGCCTAGTAAAACTCCACCTACCAATGGTGTTCACAGGCACAACCGCCAAAACAGAACTAATACCTCTTCCAAGTAGTATCTCTGTTTCCACATTTACCTGCCTCATAGCGTGGTTCAACTGTGGCGGATCATGGCAACTTATAACCTGTGCGAGTTCCACCCTGGTATGCTGCACCTCCATCACCTTCCTCAGGTCACTCTCTATACTATAACTCCGTTTCTATCAATACTATTTTCCGCACCTCCCACATCACTACTCTATCATCCTTATTGAAATTCCTACAATGTGAACCTGTCTCCTGTATTACCTGACCTACCTGAGTTTGAAAATGCTTGACCTGGTAGCCTGTGCCAAATTGATCCTGCAGAAGAGGACCGACATCTCCCATGGCTACTACCTACCAGCAGAACCTTTTTCTTCCTATTTTTCCTTCCACACCTATATTCCTATAGGCCTGCTGCACCGTACCTACTCCTACATCTATATGAGGCTCTTCCCCATATGAGTCTGGTAACAGGTCAAACCTATTTCTCCCCACAATTTCTGGAGTCTCTGACTTCTTCATCCTGTTGACCATATTTCCCCTATGACCTGTTACCAGTTCCCATCCATCCTCGCCCTCCTCACTAAACCCAACATTTCTAGTTTCAGTGTCCAAAGGCAGTCTCTCCACAGACTGAGCCCCCAAAGGCCAAGCCTCAAGAATCATGACCATTTCATGCAATTCTTTGATCGTTTTGCCCATCCCCCTGCTCATTTCATCATTCTCTGAAAATTTACTACCCTTAAAACATAGCAGACAATACCACTGAGGAGCCTCGTTTAATTCCCTCTTTCCCATTGCCATACATTCCCAGTGAAATCATTCTTTACACCCATTGCAATCCAAACCATTGACCACACATCTGCGACAGGTGTCACATTTTCCAGGCATGATTTTTCCCAAAACAATACCTACTGGTACCTTTCAAACAAACCTTAAGGATTAAATTACAAAATTCTATGTATCTTAAATTTAATTCAATAGACTAATAAAAAAAAAAATTAATCTTCGCTGAACGGATTTTTTTTTTTCAATTTTTTACTTTTCATCCATTCTGTTGTAAATAATAAGTAGGTGAAAACTACTTAAAGCCAATAAAATAAAACTTACGGTTGTAAACTTCAAAATTAACCTGAAGATTGAATTTCACAGGTCAATACTATTTAGTGCTAATGTTAGAGTAATAACTAGAGACCGGATTATATGCAACATAAAAGCTAGAAATATGCATGAAGAATGCTTGAAATATGCACAAAAAGTGTTAAATAGTGTTAAAATATGCAACATTAAATAATAAAAAAGTAGTGATTTTTAGTTTTTTATTTCAAAATCAGCATACAATACACATTGATAAATTCAATAATTAACGATTATTTAACATTTTTTTATTTTTGTAAACATAAGTTTATAAGTGGGAAAAGACCATTCAACATCTACTGATGTAATTGGACAGTATCTGAATTTGGGTGCTATGTTAGCACTTCTTCCTCACACTGACCACTGGACGCTACCTGAAGATGATGGCACATTATGCCATCGAAAATTCATACATCTACGACCAAATGACCCGGCTGCATGCCCTAGAGATCTTCAAACATTAGCACTTATTGTTTCTAGCAAAAGTTCACCCATCCCATTGACAAAACTATTAATCTTACACAAAATTTCAAAGCCTGGGTTATTGTTCAAAATGTTTTCAAACTTCTCTTTAAGTTTACATGGGAATACCTCTGGCAATGCGGAGTTCATTTGGTGGATTTTATTCATTGTCTGAATAGATTCAGACAACACCAAGCCTTGAGTTTCCAGCTTTTTTATACCTGCAGGTATATGAGACAAATGAGTGCTAATCACAGCTGTGGTTGTACACACACACACACACACACACTAGAATCGTTAAATGCTTCCTTGGACTGACAAACTGCTAAAGTATCTACACTATCAAAGTCATTTACTACACCTTTAATTGCCTCGAAATGTTCCATGTAAAAAACATAGCTTTAATCCACGTTTCCCATCGAGTTACCACTCGTTCTGGAGGTATAAGCACATTTGGCAGTTTTTCTTTATAGGTATTATTGCGAGTAGGTGCCTTAAGAAACACTTTCTTTGTTGATGAAATGAGTTTATTTACGTTCCCAAACATGGACCGAACTTCTTCAGCGAGTCATTGTATTCCGTGAGCAAAACACGTCACAAGAATCAAATTGGGATAAAATACTTGGAGGTCTTTGGCTGCCTTGATCATGTAGGGAGCAGCATCTGAGTGAAATATAAACACTTTTTCATCTGCAGAAGATTCAGGAAATACTTTTTTAATACCTTCATTAACAAATCTGGCAATTGTAGAATGATTTGCCTTTTCAAGTTCTTTGCAGGCCACCAACAAGGAAGCAGAAGGCTCTAGTTTTAATGCACTGACAATTAAATTTGCAATCTAACGACCACATCTGTTGGTAGTTTCGTCAGCTGAAATCCAAATAATGTTATCCATTTGTTCATTGCATATTTCTTCCAGAACATGTAGGTAAATTGTTTGTATGTAATTTTTGCGCACTGTTGATTCGTCTGGTATATTTTGATTCGAGCAATATTTTTGCAGAAAATCTTTGAAGTCTAGATTAATAAGTTTGTGAAGAGGAATATTACTTGCAAGCAATGCTTCACATAGGTCCATGCAAAAGTATTTTTTTTTCTTTGCTGCTGCTTGCCGCTGTAAAAAGCTGTTGTCGTGGGCCTTTCTTTTACAGTCCTGCGATGTGAAGATTTATCTTTACATGCTGGTTTATTTGAAACTTTTTGGAGCCAGAAATATTTTTCTCACAAACTCGGCAATATAAAACATTTCCGTCAGATGTAAATGTTCCAGGATAGTCAGCAATCCATGAACACACTTTTTTTTCGGGAGACATGTTATATATTAAACTTGTACCAATAAATAAAACATAAGCTGATGCAATGAGCACGTAAACAATAACATGTGTAATTTAACTGTCTAGTTGTAAGAGTGCCGCATGAGTCTGTTACTTGGCTGCACCAACAGCTTTATTGTTGACACTTGTTCGATTGTAGTTAGTTCAGATGACACCGCATCACCGTCTGTCATTCCGACACGTACGGCGATTGGATTCCAAACAATAGATGAACAGTCGCTCAGAGTCATGGGGCAAGTAGGGTTGACCAGCTACAACGTGAGATTTCATTTATTAACTTTGTACCCTACTGAAAAATGTTTTAAATATAGCGAAAATATGCATAATCATTAGATTTGACGTAAAATATGCAATATCAGGTGAGAAGGGGTTTAATATACAATGCAAATAAGCAAATGCATATAATCTGGTCACTAGTAATAACTAATCAGTTATTTACGAGAAAATATTTTTAAATATTAGGTAATTGTTGTTTTAATGTATATGAAAATAATTAAAGAACAATTTTTATTTCCAACAAAACAGACCAATGAATTTAACTTAACCTTGTAGATTTCTAAAATCAACTAACTGTAGATTTTTTTAAAAATATGTAATTAGATTGAAGCTTTATAAGTAATAACTAGGTAACAAAAGTAATTAAGAACCAATGAATAAAACTTATGCTAATGAATTTCAGAATAAAGATGAAAGGTCGATACTATTTAGTGCTAGTGTGGATAAGAACTAATCTGTTACTTACAAAAGTTAAAAAAAAATGGCTAGGAAGTTTTTTATTTTAATGTATTAGAAAGCAGTTAAACACAATTATATTTCAGGCAGAACATATTACTTAGTTTAATGTAAGTTTTTGCAAACTTGATAGCGATATCAATAACTTCAGAAAGCGGAAGACATGGGTAACTTCTGAGGTTAAGAAAGGTGTGTTTATTTTTGATTGAATGTGATCTGGTTATGAACAGATTATCACTTCTTGCTCTGTAGCATAGTGATCAGATATGCCACAGATTTTGAGCTAGACCATAAGCTTTCACACTTATAAATCCCATCTAAACTGTTTCATTAGTTTTTGTGTGATGTAGTAACACTACCTGCTTACAGATTTATATATGTAGAGTTTTGTAGGGAGAAAAAAAAGTAAGATTGTAACATGCAGTTTTCATGATCTCAGGATGAATTTTTAAGCTTGTTGAATATTTATAGCATGAATTGTTGGTAGAAAAATAGAATCTTATGAACTGAGTGACATTGAAATTTATAGGAAGGGTCTTGTTCTGACAGAAACGTCTACAAATAATCCAGCAGTTGATAAAATTAACTTAAAGCAAACATAAATAACATTTTTAAATAAATGGTCTCTCTTAGAACCTAATTACATTTTAGCATTTGACTCTCTCAAGTCTATGATCTTTATCATCTTCATATTTTCATGTAAATTTAATGTATGGTAATAGAATTTCCCCCCCCCCCCCCTTAGTATGATGGCTTTAGATATTATTTTTTGTGGGCAATGTTGGCATCTTCACTGTCAGAGTGGCATTTTATTTTTTTCAATAATCTGACAATCATATTAAAACTTATTCTTCATTTACATTTGAAAAAGAAAAAAGAAAAAAAAGAGCCTGGTGGGAAACAGTAGCACTCAATGTATAAACTGCTCTCGGGTGACTAGCCGAGTCAAGAGTGCGTTGTCACACGATATTTCGGCGACTAGAATCATTGCCGCCACTCAAGCTTGGCTTTTGGGAGGACATGTGTTAAAATCACTGTCCAGCCATCCAGATTTCTTTTTCAGTGGTTTCCCAAAATCCCCCCAGCAATGCCGGTACGATTCCTTCAGAAGGCCACAGTCCTTTTCTGCCTCTAATGACCTCTGTTAACTAAAGATTTGATATTAACATCTAATTCGTCAACATTGCATTTTCTTTTAACTGGACTCTAATGAGTAAAATGTGATAATGTAAATGCTGTTCAGTACTATCCATTGGCAAAAGTATTTTAAATCTTTATTAGATGTGGATGCCGTAGCTTATTAGTTATAATGCACATTTCAAAATCAAAATGGTTTGTTGTGCAGTGCTTATTTCTTCATCCTTTTTCAATGTCGTTTTGACTTGTTCATCTAGGCATTTCAATATATCAAGAAATAAGATATGTTAAAAACTTTACACTGGGTTATATTTGCTACATAGACAAAACCTATTTTTGAATAGACACAGTGCAAACTAAAAACTTTTTAACAGAGTGAAATGCTTTCAGTGTCATGTTAATCATTTTTGTTGTTTTGTTTTATCATTTAAAAAATTAATTCATTTAATTGAGAATTTTATTTTTGAGTGTTGATATTTAAGTTGTACTATCAGTTTTTTCTACAACTCCAGTAATACCAATAATTTTAAGTCTTATTGATAACTTTCAGTTACTATGCTAGGCTTGGTTAATTTTTTTGTAAGTGATTACTGCTTGTTACTTTAAGTAAACTTTAATATTAAAACGTTTCAATAGTATCAGCAGTGACAGGTGCTTATGTGGTTCCATATTTTTTTTTTTTCACTTGTAATACAGGTCACCTTGGAGCAATACATACGATCCACCACTGGAAGATGGATCGATGCCCTCTGAACGTCTTAGAAAACTTGAAATTGATGCCAATCATGCCTTTGACCAATATAGGGAAATGTACTTCGAAGGTGGTGTATCATCTGTGTATCTTTGGGATTTGGAACATGGATTTGCAGGTTAGGCCCAGTGTGAAGGCTATTATTACTAAGTAATCATAACAATACTTAACATGTAGATTAAATAAAATATAATTTAACAAATAGTCTGTGATACTCACTTAAACTTGAGTGAATAATTTTTTTATTTGTGAAACTTTGCAGTTCTGTCTAATTTTAATTCCCTGCACAAAAGTTGCCAGCCTTATCCATAATTAGCCATGTTTCGAGGAGATTCAGCAATGCAACAAGGCACTGTTTTTTGTGGTCTTCCATCAACATTTTTGCTACCCATCCGACATAAAACTTGTGTAACCAAGCTTCTCCAATACAAGTTCATTTTACTAAACTTCGTTAAATTTGGGGGAAATGAAGTAAAAAGCAGTGATTTTCATGATTTTTATTGTTGGTTTTCATTGTCAGTTCTTCAGCAACAAGGCTAGGCTGACCATTGAAGTCCTCATTGTGAACAGTTGCAGCTATTTTTAAACTAAATGCACCACTGCCTCACTCCACCTTCAATCAATATTCTGTCTCCGTATGCCTCACAAAGTTACCTGTGGATTTCAATTGGTTTGAGATTTTTACCAGTAAAAACCTAATCACTGAGAATGCACCTCACAACTGGTGAAATTTTCTATTGAATAACACATTTCAATAATTCACAACAAAGTATAAAAATCACAGTCCATACGCTATGACAGCTTGATGCGTACTGAGTATAGAAACGTTTTGATGCCAAGGAGGTGGCTCCATACTAGGCACAAACATAAGTTACTTTATGGATTGCCTTCATATTCCTTAAATGCAAAGAATACAATTCAGTTCCATTATGTGAGTAATTTTCTCATTGTTACATGAGAGTAGTTAGTGAAACAGTTTTATGTGAGTTCAGAAAAAACATCTGAGGTTTTAGAAGATTTAAATAGGTTAAGGAATGTCAGTGCATCAAACGTTGAAAATTAAAAATGTTTTATGAAAGAGGTAGGCAGCGTCAGTCAAAAGTAAAGGGGTTTTTTAAATTGAAGATACATAGAACCCGAATTAAGTAAGAATTAAATAAGAATAAGAATTTTATTTTGAGTCAAACCTAGAAAATATTTTACTTTTGCTATTGATTTGGAGTTTTGTTCAAAAGACATTGCAAGAGGTTGTTCTTTTATTTTGTAGCATTTTTATATTTATTTTAGGAGCCAAGGGTTGGGTGCAGGGTTGATAGAAAAATGTGAGCAATGTTATTCTTTAAATAATAAATTATATTTGTTACTAGCTGATACCCGCGACTTTGTATGCGTCGATTAAGAATTTCTTTGCCAGAATTGAATATAGAAAATTGTTGGTAACGAAGGATTGGTCCCAAACAATATCGAGTCGGAATAATATGACAGGAAAGCTATCACTATATCATTGTACCGTTGAACCTGTCTCTTGAAGATAATCAATTTCCATCATATTTCTGTCACCATTCGATAAGTTCTCAAAATTTCGTGACTTTACAACTGTTAATCATATTGAAAAAATGTCCTGTGCTCTTCGTACAGATTTTCTTGTCAAATTTCATCGATATAGCCATCAAAATGTAGCAAAAAGACAGAGACTTACTTCCGCATTTATAGTATTATTACTGCGGTTCACACACACACACACACACACACACACAACTCTGACTGTGAACAACCCCTGAGGGGTCATTATAAAGCAAAAAAGTGTACACCTACAGCATTGTAAGACTACCTACGATTTGCCTTCCATTGCACCTCTAACTTTGTAATATCTACAGTTTAACATTCAATCCGAATAACCGACGGCCCAGGCGTGACTCTTACGATCAAAAACAATTTTTAAAAAACTTAGCCTCAATGGAAATCTGAACCGGAGACCCAAACATTAGTAGGCAATTGCTTTAACCACTGAGCTACCTGACCGCTACATGGAAAAACAGTACAGAGGCCTCCATATCCAACGTGTCTGTCTATCGCTGTGCAGTAATTTTTCGAAATAATAAGACAATATGTATTATTTATACAGATAATTTTTCAACTAAATGTAGACAGTATTTTTCTCCTTGTTTCAAACAATGCTAGAAATTCGTTTATAAATCCAGGCGTATTTGTTACGCCTAACTTTCAGACTCGGGCGTAAAATGAAAATGTTAGGCGTAATTATATTATAATTATGAAAATACAGATATTATAGCTTTCAACCTACTCCAAAACAATTTAAAACTGTAAATAGGCCCAGAAAAAATTAATATGATTTGCATGTGCAATACATCATATACCAAAATTGTGAAATAATATAATATGATTATTTATTTCATTGTATTTTGACAGTAAGTTTTGAAATTTACACAATGATCTTCATAGGTTTAATTCCCAAATATTTTCGATTTTTTTCCCGATTCATCGCCAGAGGATTATTTCTTTTAAATACAAATAAGTCAATGAGGAAAATAAAAATTGTAAAATATTTTCCTTGATGTACAAATTTTAAGAATAATTTGATTTCACAGTTTCTGTGTACAATTTATCAGCAAGATCGCAGAAACAAAACCATTCAATTTATTGAATATATCGTAGCTGAATAGTAAATGCAATGATTCCTCACTTTATATAACAGGAAAAATGCATTACGACCTTACCTGAAGTGCTGTGTCACTTCTTATCTAGCAGTTTTGGTCTTGGAGGGTTCTGTGTGTTTTTCCACCAGTAAGCAACAGCTTGGTTGGACCAAAATCATGCAGTGAAGGTCCATTCACTTTCATGAGTAATAAGTTATCTACATTTAGGGTATCCAAACAATATCGTTTCTCAGTTTTCATGTTGTTAAGCTCACTGAAACCTCGTTCACATATTACAGTGGTGAATGGAAGCACAGGGTAACATGAAATGATTTTTAATAAATTTGGATATTGGTTGTCTTCACTAATTTCGCTATATACTCTGTTCCGAAGCTGACGACTTGATAGAGGTTTCTTGGCCTTACCCCATATTTTCCAGCGCAGAAATTCATCAGAAGCTTGTTGTTTGCTTATGGTCACTGCTGCAGATAAATCCTTGAGGACCTCTTCAAACTCCTTTACTCCATAAATTAATATATCCTCTGTAGCGGTACCACTCTGTGTTTGAAAGTAGCACCGGTTTGTGACGTCATCGGCACCATGTCCGTGGCCACAGAAGGGTGAGCCCCGGGGGCCGCATGGTGGGTGCTGTGGTAGGTACAAGGTGGGCAGTCGGTCGCAGGACGTGGAGAAGTGTGGTTGGTGTTAGTTGAAAGTTGTAAACGTGTGAATGTGCGTAAAAGGTGTAAAAAATAGCCGTTCTACTTTAACTGGATCTGCAACTTTGGAGTGAGAAGTCCGATAAGTTTATAACATTGGTGGTGTTGGAAAAATGAAGGCAATGAATTAAAATTAGTTTTGTGAAATAACTGTTTATTCATTCAGTACCTAGTTTTTAAATTTTCTCAGTTGGAAACTGAGTGGCGGCCGGTCAAGAGAATCTGTATCTTTAGTAGGAAGAAGTAAGAGTTAGACTATGCACATTATATTTCAGTGAGCGAGATTGAAAGTAAAACATTCTGGTAGCTGATGTGAGAGGACGACCCACAAAACCGCAACACCTCATTTTGAATGTTAATTGCATCAAAAATTTCTATATTTTTAAACATGAAATTAGTTCGAAGATCTTTGAAGCGTTTTGTTAATCCTGTCAAGAAATTTCTGATTATATCTTCGCGATCACTTAAAAAAATCTGCAGACCCTCTTTACTCAATTTTTTACTTTTATACTCACAAGTACCAGTACCCAAGTTACAGTCCTTATCTAACTGAGACAGAATTTCACCATTGGCAGCAATAAAATTTTTCAATTTCATTTCCCAGATTGTAAGTTCAGACATCACTTTCTCAATGTTCACCTTGTCATATTGAATATTTTTGGACATCAGTTACATCAATCGGAAAGCGCAAAAATATTATGAACTGCACTGATTTTAAAGTTTTTAAGTAGTTCGTCACTTTTGCTTGAAAAATTTTGTTGTAGTTTTTGTCAGCACAAAAGTCTTCAAAATACGAAACAGTGACTGTGTAATTCCTGAGCAATGCTTTTAAAGCTCTGTTTTTTTGAAGAAATCCACCCGGTGGATATGATTGACAGGTGGTTAACGACTGATTCATCGATTGCTTCAGGCAAATCTTTAAAAATGTTTCTTTTGCTTTGGACTTTTAGATAAAAATTGTATACACCTTAATTACTTTTTTGAATGTATGAGCGTAGTTTATGTTACTGAGGCTACCACAAACACAGTTCTATCCGATGAGGAATACAATGCACTGATATAATATTCCCGCACACGTTGCACAATTTTGCAACCACACCATTGCTAACATCCATATTAACATTTGCCCCGTCTAGACAGACACCTACAAGTTTCTCTTTCCAAAAATCACCATCGAATGTTTCATTTAAAGTGTCCAAAATACATTCGAATATGCTTTTAGCTGATCCATCACTTAATGGCTTTAATTTTAAGAAATCTACTCGTTCCTGCCCTTTTTTAACAGATGCTACGTAGATGATTTGACATTCAATTGTTTTTCTTCTAAATGTAACAAACGTGGGTAATCTGTGAACGCGAAGTTGCCTTTTGCAATGGAGTAAGCAGTATTAAATAAAACACACGTTTTTTGGTGTACTTTGTCACTCATGGCACTCAACTTAAGTGTTAACGGTGGCTGCAATGATTTATTTTTTTTTCGCCTAATCTGCCGCACACGAATTCCGATGGAATTAACTTTTTTCATGTTTTTTAACTGTTTCTAATCTAGATATATCCTTTGCATTTACGAAACACGTTAAAGATGAATTCGCAAACTGCCTACAAACGACGCCTATTTTCGCTGCCTTGTTCTATTGATAACGAAGGAAAACTTTTTTGCCACTTAATTAATGTGTGTTTACCCACGGCATTAGTTGTCGATGTACTGGTGGTAACAGCAGGCATAGTAGCTGATAAATTTTGAACTGTTTTTGATCGTTTACTTGCTTGTTGACCTCCTGGATTGCGTGAAGTTGGAGCAGGCCTACTGGTAGTAATCGAAGGGCCTGATGATTTGTCAGCAGCTGATGTTTCTTCATTTTCTGGCAGTCCTCGTTTATCGGTACTTGTAACACTTCTATCGCCAATACTTGTCTTTACAAATGGTATAAGGTCAGTAATTTTACGACCGAGCGTGGTGGTGTAACGGCTAGCGTTCTGGCCTCGCATTTGGGAGGACGGCGTTTCGAATCCCCGTCCGGGCATCCAGATTTTGGTTTTCCATGGTTTCCCAAATCACTCCAGGCAAATGCCGGGATGCTTCCTTCAAAAGGCCATGGCCAAATTCCTTCCCTTTCCTTGCCCCCAATCCTTTCCTGTCTCAAATACCTCGCTGTTAGAGAGACGTTAAGCAGATAAAAAAAACTAATTTTACATCCTTTGTTAAGCGAATAACAGAGAAGAATAATGCACGCGCTAGAATTCTTTTTTTCACTTCGCTGTACTTCCCCCTACACTGTTACCACTTCTGAACTTCAGAAACGTATTATTGGAAACTTTGAAATAGATCAAAACGACAAGAATTGAAATTAATTATTAGAATATAACCTTGAACACGCAAAACTGAAAACAAGTTCCAAAATGTAATTTCTTAAGTTTTGGTGTTTAGGCGTATTTTCTACGCCTTTGACGGAGATTGCAGGCGTAAAACGAAAATATTCAGGCGTAATTACGCCTAACGCCCGGTCAATTTCGAGCATTGGTTTCAAAGGATAAGTGTGCAACATTTCATCGAGATCAGATGAAAACTGTGGATTTGTATGAAGAACAAACATACATACATTCATCTTTATATATATAGATTTGATGTGTCAGTCTCTGGTCTTTAACTCAGGCAAGTGCAGTAACTTGAACTGGTCATGTAACAGAGCGTTACCAGGATGGCAACCAATGTTGTGCCTCAACTACATTGAACTACTTTTCCCTGACATGTTGTACCCCATCTCATACACAATAGCAGATCGAGCACAAAATGTTAGGCCTCTTTTCAGAATGATCTAAACATTATTGAAAAATTCATTTTAGTTTTATGCCGGTATATAAAAAATGTTGCACCCATCTTGGATAAAGCGTTCTTATATTTAATTCTGTACCCTTTCTTCTGATGTGCCTTCAGCTGTAGCAGGCAACTTTAATCACCAATCATCCAAAACCATATTGTGAACTTGCCCCTTTTTTTGCTTGTGATTTTATACTTCATCAATGTCAAGGTCGTTAGAGATGGGGAAAGAATTCAGCCATGGAATTTTGAATGAACCAACCCCTGCATTCGTCTGGAATATCTGTTGGCAATAAACTGTCTCAAAATGAAGAACATTATCACAGCATATCTACTTCATTGAAATGCACACAGTGTGCCTACTTTAAAAGGCCGCATAAAAAAAACTATTTCACAAATTAAGTTGAAGCTTGATGTTCATTGTTGCGACATGAGTATCAACATTACAAAAGAAGCGGATACCAATGTGCTAGTCCGAGAACTTTTCACCTCACCATTGTCTGTCTTCACATTATCAGCACTCATTTACAGATCATCAGATTGTGTCAAATTATAGCCGTATACCAGAAATTTCTTCATGTTGCTGTAAGGGGGCTATTTCCCTCCTTTAAAGCTGAATATTAATGAAACTGTCACAAAATTCTAAATTTTTAAAGCTATGAAGATAGAGCTTCTGGTATTCTCATGACTTTTATATCGATGCTGGAATAATGTAATGCTTAATAATAATTATTATTAATTATGAAAACTTCCCAAAGATTAAGAAATTTGTGGTTGTATAATGGAAACAATTTATTAGCTCACCCGCCAGTAATAATACCTGGGATATGAAAGGGACTAGGAATTGAAACGCACGCAGTCACTGTAAGAGTGACAAAAAGATAAAAATGTTACGGAAAAAACTACACATAAACAAAAGCCGTTAATGTAATAAATAGAAATTTGTAGTTTAAGTGTCTAAAGACTGCTTTGTTCAGCTCTCCAGTGTTAATCACTGGAAACTGTTCTAACCATTTATTCTGCACTGTGTGTGTGTGTGTGTGAGAGAGAGAGAGAGAGAGAGAGAGAGAGAGAGAGAGAGAAGGGAGGGTGATGGGATCATTCCGTGTGAATTCAACCCAAAAAATGACATTTTGATTTTATCACCCCACCTACACAGATTTTGATGAAACTTGGTGAGTTTAGTCCTCTTATATAGAAAAGTATCCACATCATTTTCTTGTTCTCAATTTGGTTTAGTTTTCATTTTACAGCCAAACGGAATTTAGAATGTTTGGTATTTTACAAATTCTGACGATTCCGCTTTTTGAATGAAAATAATTTATATTTAATTTATTTTTCAATCAATGTTTATGAAAATTTACAGTAATTTTAATGAAAGCATGAGGATTCCAGAAAAATAATATGAAAAATATCCCAGTAATATTTTGAAAATAGAAAAAAATAATTTTTATAAACTTTTTTCAGAAAGCATGTAATACGTTAAAGTCAATATCAACCAATAGGAATATAATAGCCAAAAAAATTCTTTTTTCCTAATGATCTTAGAAGTGTGTTCTGTCATTAAAAAAATAAAATTAATGGCTTTTTCATTTCTTCATATACACTTTTAAAATCAAATATAATTTTAGAAATTTTTAATTATGCAACTTGTTTACATAGCTGTATATTATAGGCAAACACAATTTTTAACGTGTTATTTTATTAAACATTGAGCATCTATCATATCAGTTCGTTATTTCTGTTTATTTACGAAAGATCTTTTATTTACTTTCTTTTCTCTAAAATATTGATTCAGCTTTAATTTTTTTAAACTTCTTTTATGTAATATGTTTAATATTTTACTAACCTTTACAGATACAAGTTTATGTGGATTTGACAAATAGAAAATGCTTATATACACAATATATAATATGTTAGAAAAATTTAACTAAAAAATACCATAACAGAAATAACCATAACGGAAATATACTTTTTGTGATGCAGACAAATACTCTGCAAATCTTATTTGGATTTTCTTCTTAGCTTTAGAAGAATTTGTTCAACTTCAGAAAATTCATTAACATTTTCTATAGTGCTTTTTTTCCCCATAACTAAATTGCTGACAATCAGTTAATGTTAATTTTCCCACGCTGCACTTTCCTCCATTTTTTTTTACTAAAACACACAAACATAAGCAGCTCTAAACACGCTGAAGAAGCATAAGGTGGCACTGATATTATCAGATTGACTAACCACCGAACATGCCTTCAGCCAATAGAGTAGAAAGGAAAATGGGAATGCACCCATTATAAGGGGAACACCCTTTTTACTGAACCGAGCGTGGTGGTGTAATGGTTAGCGTTCTGGCCTTGCATTCGGGAGGATGGCAGTTCGAATCCCTGTCCGGGCATCCAGATTTGGGTTTTTCATGGTTTCCCAAATCACTCCAGGCAAATGTCGGGATGCTTCCTTCAAAAGGTCATGGCTGAATTCCTTCCCATTCCTTGTCCCCCATCCTTTCCCGTCTCTAAAGACCTCGCTGTTAAGAGACATTAAGCAGATATATTTTTAAAAAAAACTTTTTACTGAATTATGATTAGTGTAAAAAAAGGTGGATTTGTTTCAGTTCTGAAATAGGGGAACACTTGATAAGCTGGAAGAAAGATTAGAAAAGAACACTTTTAAATAGGCTGCTATGTAATGGTACTGTAGGAGGTAACATTTTTGTAATAAAAATAAAAATTAAAAGCATTTTATGCGCAAGTTTTTAGGATATTTATATTTTTAAATACATTCATTTATTGTGTGATACTGTGGGAAAATATATAAACAAAAAAATTATAAATAATTTTAAAAAATGCAGATATGTTTTTCAGCTAAAAATATAAAGAAATGAAAATGCCATTTATTTTTTTAATGACAGACGATCATTAGGATTTTTTTTTTTTTTTTTTTTTTGTTATATTCCCTTTGGTTGATAATGACTTCAATGTAACACACTTTCTGAAAAGTTCATGAAAATGATTTTTTTCAATTTTTAAAATATTACTTGGAATTTTTCATATTTTTTTTTTTGTAATCCTCATACTTTCATTAATATTACTGTAAATTTTCATTAAAAAATTGATTGAAAAATAAAAATTATTTTCATTTAAAGAGCAGATTCGTCAGAATTAGGAATGTTTCAAACATTCAAAATTTCGATTGGCTGTAAAACTAAACCAGATTGAGAAGAAAAAATTGATGTGCATACTTTTCTGTATGGAAAGACTAAACTTACTAAGTTTCATCAAAATCCGAGTTGGTGGGTGTCATGGCTTGGTTGAATTGACTTGGAATGACCGGGGGGGGGGGGGGGGGGGGTGGGGGGGGAGGGGGAGACAGGACACAGGTGCTTCAGGGAGAGAGGGGAGAGCTATGTAGCATAATGGGGTATGTTTGATTAACTGTAGTGTTTATTTTGCGCAAACTCTAAAATAATTAGTATACATAGAAATAATGTACTTTCTCTGTTGTTATTAAGGTGTCATACTTATAAAAAAAGCAGGAGATGGTTCCAAGAAAATCAAAGGTTGCTGGGATTCAATTCATGTTGTAGAAGTACAAGAGAAAACAAGTGGAAGAAGTGCTCATTACAAGCTTACTTCTACCGCAATGTTATGGCTCCAGACAAATAAGATTGGATCTGGAACGATGAATTTAGGAGGAAGTCTAACAAGACAGGTATGTGACTTTATTATGATATTGCAGTTGCTGTTTTGTTGAGGTTGTGCCCAGATTCTATGTTATTTATTTGCTGTTCAAAAATTACTGTTAACATTTTGTCAACTGCTGCTCACCACCTGATTTTCAGAAATCATTTTCATTGTCATTGTTACTAAGCCATTTTAATTGTAATCTGTACGTTTTCCTGTAAAATAATATTTTTCGGAGTAATATTACACATAGAATAGTGTTGGAGGAAAAATGTATGCTATTTTTGGATGATGATTTAACACTACTAAATTATCTATAAATCAGAGGAAACTGTAACTAGAGATAGGATGGTACATTTCAGATATTTACCAGTGAGCCTACTGTTTTATCTTAAATATGGATCACTCTGGCAGCTCAAATGTATTTAGAGGAAAAAAAAAGTGGTTACAATCCTGGGTTCAAATCACAGTGGGCGCAAGAATTTTTATGATTAGTATTTGATCATATGAACTATGCTGGGGCATTCTGTGGTTCGGATTCTACGTTAAATTGTAGGTCCCAGAGGAAAGGAACTGGTCGTCCTACCTCTGATACAATGGCTTAGTATGCCTCCTTGTGGAGGATCCAACCAACCTGCAGGTTAGGTTTTGATACTGTCTATATATTTAATCTGTCCAATCTAATACTATTATAAGAGCAACTCTTTTAAATAGATAAAATTAATTTCTCACAAACTTCTCTAAGGATTTTATTATAGGCTAATCATTGAAATTTTCATGATTTTTAAGAAGTTTGGCATGCAGTTTATACTCGCCTGTTGCCTTATACAGTACAAATACAGTATCTAAAATTACAAGATCCTGCCTGCACACCTAAACCATTGTTACAGACCATAGGTTGAGAAACAGAGACACAGTGTAAGGACGTAGGCTTATACCAGGGGTGAAGTATAGGCCTAATACCTCAACTGAATCAATTTTATGAATAATTGTAACGCCAATACAATTGAAATTGTTTTATTTTCCGAACGCGTTTCGCTTCATTTGCGAAGCATCTTCAGCGGTTCTATTTTTCTTTGGTCACATAGAACCGCTGAAGATGCTTCGCAAATGAAGTGAAACGCGTTCGGAAAATAAAACAACAGTTTCAATTGCATTGGCGTTACAATTATTCATAAAATTGATCCTATCGCAATTGAGGAAATGGCCCACAATATCCAGATGTTACCTCAGCTGAATGTTTACTTGAAAAGAAAAATGTTCTCTGACTTTACGTTAATAATTTGAAATGACCATGTAGCCTGCCTGGAATTCTCAACTGAAATGTTTGACGGCTGCCACCAAGTTTGTTTAACCCACAAGCTTAGAAAAGGTTTCAGTCTACTACGAAATCGCAAAAAAGTTTACTTGAATAAAAATTTGAAATTTATTTTCAAAGTCACGTTTTTAAAAATTTGCATTCTACAGTTGAGGAGGCTATCGAACAAACGTTTCCAAAAATTGCAAGGTTATGGAGAGAATAGAACCGACCGACCTCTTTAGAAAATTTATAAGTTCATAGTAGTTGTTAACACCATGCTCTGGTAAAGAAAATCATCATGGCCGACACACGTTCCTAGCCTGGCTCAACTAGATCCGGCTCCTACCCGACACACACCATAACTAACTACCTGTGCAGATTCATCATACACAACGTTCCCGGAGTAAAGACAACCCCCTCTCCGAGGTCCCTGCTTATATACCCCATCCATGTGACATTGCGTATTCAACTACTTACCCAAACTAGTGTAAAATAATTGTGATTATAGAAAGTGTTCAAACATTAACTGCATGTAGTCTTGTCTTTAAGGTACATAAAAAGTGTTTAGTGAGAATTTTCAAATGATTAGTTTGCTTGTAAACGAATTTAGTTTAACTGGCGCATTGATTAAAGATTCCGAAAGTTCAGTTGAGATTCCCCAATTTATATGTTAATTTCTTCAATTTTTTTGGCAACCCTGCTGGATTGCAAATTATCGTAATAAAATTAGTGTTATCGTATTCTATAAAAGTTTCTGATTCCAGTGATGTAAATTTTATCACGATTGGTGGTAAAATGGCTAAGTTATGAGTCTAACAAGATCGGGTTTGAAGACTATTTTGCAAACCCTTGGTTTTTGGTTCATAATTATTAAAGTGTTGTTTATATCGAAAAAGTGGAGTTACCTGAATTTTCTTTGAATTTAGTTACTTGTTTTAACAGTATTATTATTTACGAAAGTGGCTTGGTTCAATCGCAAATAAATTTCAAAATTACCACGTTGTGATAGATGACAAAATGACTTTAAAATTGATCTAAAATCTGTTCTACTGCATGAAATGTTCTGAAATTTTAATATGTTATTCTAAATTTTACGGTCTTTCAGGAAATCTACTTTTATCAAAAATATATGATAAAAAATGTTTTTCACGAGGTGTTTAAAAATTTATTTAAGTTATTTACACATCCTGAAACTCCGGAATTTTAGTGAATTTATCTTTCTTTTGAATTATTATTATTTTAAAATTATTTTATTACATCAAAAAGTGTCGAGGATTAGTGAAATGATCACGTAGCAAAAATCTATTGTTTGCAAGTTGGACAATAATGGATTAACCTATTACAGGTTAGTTTAAAGATTCTTTACTATTAAAGATGTTTATTTTGTGCTTATATTAAGTGTTGTTGGTCTTTACTGCTTTTAAAATGGTTCATTTATTATGTTAGGTTGCAGTATCAGCTTCTGCATGAAACGTTTCCTCACTTCCTATACTTGCAACGAAAATTATATGTATACTGGAAAGCTTACTCCCTCCCTTATGCTTTAAACTAAGCAAACTGGAATTTACTCAAAATTATAAGGTGGCAACAACAGGTGCAATATATACTGGGCTAGAGAATAGCATACACTGTTTTTTTTTTTATTCGGGTTGGAGGCAAAGTGATAGTGAAAGAAACATGTACCAAAATAAAAATTAAATGTTGCTTGCTGACTGACTAATTCAAAAAATGGAAAGCAGCTGCTGTCAAATATGACTGAAAAGATGCAGTGAAGAAATTAGAGAGGAAACTAGTTCAGGAAGAGAATTTAACACATAACTATCCGGTAATATCTGATTCTGAGGATATATTTGTAGGTATTTATAAAGACTTGACCTGCAGAAGTATTATTGAAATGTATAAATTTTGTGAGTGATTTGACAGATGAAAATTGATTCAGTATCTTGCTGATGACAATGCTCAAATCAGTGGCGGATCTAGGAATTTTCCTAACCAGTGCAGAAACTGAGAGACTGCCTTCACTTTAAACATTATGTTGCGACCCTGAGTGACACCACCGCTCAATTACACTAGTCTACAAAGGAAAAAGTTTGAACAAAATTAACTGTTTCTGGAAGATAATGCACTCCTAAATCCAGATCTAATTTCAGAATTACCGTATAGGCCTCAGTTTTCATTTGATAATGATTTTTATATACGCTCACGTTAGCCTATACGAGGTGCGGCTAGAAAAAAAACGGGATTTTTAGTGTAACTCTTTTTATTTTGTTTCCTTTACAACTTTTACCTTTTCACCTTCAATATACTCCCCTCCACTATCCCTACACTTTTCCATTCGAATTTTCCACTGTTCAGAACAGTGTTTGAAGTCATTTTCTGTTAGCATGTTCATAGTCTCCGTCACTTTTTGCTTCACTGCTTCCACAGTCTCGAATCTGGTCCCCTTCAACACTTCCTTCACTTTTGTGAACATAAAAAAATCACATGGAGCTAGGTCTGGTGAGTAGGGTGGATAATCCAACACAGGGATCCCATGCTTGGCCAAAAATGTCTTAACCACCAGTGCAGTGTAGGCTGGGGCATTGTCCTGATGAAGAATCCACGACTTGTTCTTCCACAACTCTGGTTGCTTTCTTCGCACCCGCTCACGGAGGGTGGCCAAAACCCCAAAGTAGTATTCTTTATTCACGGTTTGACCTTTAGGAACCCAATTTACATACAGAATTCCATGGATGTCAAAAAAAAACAATCATCATGGCCTTGAATTTTGATTTGGACATTCGAGCTTTCTTCTTTCGTGGTGAATTCGGACTATTCCAGTGCATTGATTGTCGCTTAGTTTCTGGGTCATAGCTAAAAAACCATGATTCATCACACGTAATAACTCTTTCCAACAGTTCAGGATCTTCCCTAATGTTTTTTAACATGTCAGAACAGATTCCCATCCGTAACTCCTTTTGTTCCAGCGTGAGGATTCTTGGCACCATTTTGGAACACACTTTTCTCATATTAAAATTTTCATGTAATATTTGCCGAACCGATTCTTTGTCAATTCCCACAATCTCGGCAATTGCACGGATACTCAATCGGCGATCTTGACGGATTACTTTGCCTATTTTCTCGATGTTTTCATCCGTCTTCGAGGTTGAAGGACGTCCTGGGCGCGGATCATCTTCAATCTCTTCTCTCTCGTCTTTGAAACGCTTACACCATTCAAAAACGCGTGTACGTAACGTACATTCTTCCCTATACACTTATTGTAAGAGAGAATAAATCTCTGTTGCGGATTTACCCAGCTTCACTAAAAATTTCACGTTGACACGTTGCTCAATTAAGACGCCTACCATTTTTCCGACGAGCGGCATACACACGGTCCAACATGAACGAAGGCTGAGACTCGACTGAGCAAGCTAAGCTCATCCAACTGGCAGGAATGTGGAGGGAGGATGTCAGGCGACTCGGCAATATGGCGTTTGACCTTGAGGCTCACACGGTTTATCTCACAGAAAACCAGTCCCGTTTTTTTCTAGCCGCACCTCGTATATCATATGGATCTGCCAATAAGACACGCTCACAACATTTCCAAATGTAAACATTAAAATATATATGTCAATAAACAGAAGAATCAGAGAAGTGAGCAACATAAGAGTAAAGAAAAATAAGAAACCTATCTAAAAATTGTAAAATGAAACACAGCCAACCTGTTGCAATATTCATTGAATTTATTGTTTACTGGTTTCGACCCGCCTTAAGGGAGTCTTCTTCAGAACCTGTGGATATTGTACATTATTAGTGCATATGATGTTAAGCTTGGAGTTATACATGAAAATTTGTGCATACTCACTTGTTGGCTGTGTTTCATTTTACAATTGAAGAAATACCGTTGCTGTTGATGCTGCCATGCTCAAGATTTTGCTATCTAAAAATGTTTCCTTTGAGATTTTCTGCGATATTTTGCCTCAGGAACGTCTATTCATAAAGTCCAGCAGTAGTCTGACAACATTGCTGCACTCCAAATGCCTTGATAACGCTTTTCCATTTAAGAAATATCCTCGTGAAATTGTTCGCCATGTTCAACACTACTACACGTCCCGTGTGAAAATTTTGCGAATAAAATGCGAAGAATAGTTAGGTTGAATGCTTGTAATTTAATGAAAAGTAGAATCGTACTTTTGTATCTTTTTTTTTTCCTTTTTTTTTTTTTTTTATAGGTACGCATCAAAATACTCACAACATATTACGAAACAGTTAGGAAAATTTAAAACACTCTGTATTTATGACAAACTGTCACTGACCTTAACAGAATAAAACCAACCTCAACAAAATGCACACAACATATCAACATCTCTGAAATATTTGTTGCTGTGCGAATAAAATGTTTACATTGGAATTATATATCAAAATACAGTGTTTCGGTAACAGAAAAAAAAATCCGAAAAGCTACTTATTGAATAAAAAAAAGTTTATTGACATCTCTGTGATATCCGCTGCTGCAATCTAGGGACTTGCGTCTGAGCAGTCTCATACGCGCTACCTCTTCAAGCACCAAATTCCGAAAAATTCTTTCTTAATTTATGATTTGACCTAGCTGGAGGCCTTAATTTTTAAAATGATATGTCATTTATCGATTTCGGCTAGGTATCGAAGAAGATAAATGGCTTGTAATTAAAGAAAAACACGTTGTATAAATAATATTGATACTTTTGCCCTTTAAGGGTTGAACTCCAAAAAATTCTTTTTATAAAGTATGGTGTGACCAAAGCAGCTACCTTGGTCTTTAAAATGATACCTCATTTATTGATTTCAGTTAGTTATCAAGAGAGGTAAAAAAAAAAAAAAAAAAAAAAAAAAAAAAAAAAAAAAAAATTGAGAAATGATGACATTTTTGCCCTTTTTGAAATTGGAGAAAGTTTTTTCTTAAAATATGATGTGACCATAGTGGATAATTTAATATTTAAATCAATACCTCATTTATTGATTTCGGTTAGGTATTAAGGGAAATAAATAGCTCCTGACAGAAAAATAAGTTGTAAAAATATTAATACTTTTGCACTCTGAGGTTAGAATTTTTAAAAATTTCTTTCTTAAAATGTGGTAACAGAACCGAAGACATTACGAAGACCTTGATCTTTTAAATGATACCTCGTTTATCAATTTTGTTTAATTGTCAAGGGAGATAAATGGCTCGAGGCACAAAAAACTCATTTTAGGAATACTGATATTTATGCCCTTAAAGAGTTCAATTCAGAAAAATTCATTTCTTAAAATGTGATGTAACCACAGCGGAAACCTTAATTTTTAGAATGATACCACATTTATCTATTTTGGTTAGGTATTAATGCAGATAAATGACTCGTAACACAAAAATGCGTTGTAGAACCATTTATACTTTTTTTCCCATTAAGGGTTAAATTCCAAAAAACATTCTATCTTAATATATGATGTCACCAAAGCTGAGTCATTACTCTTCATACTCCTACTTCATTAATCGATTTTGGTTAGAAATCCAGGGAGATAAATGGATCGAAACACAAAAAACGCATTTTAGAAATTTTTTCTCTTTAAGGGTCGAATTACAATAATTCTTTCTTAAAATATAATGTGACTATGGCGGAGACCTTAATACTTAAAATGATACCTCATTTATCTATATCAGTTAGATAGCAAGGAAGATAAACGGTTCGTGGCACAAAAATGCATTATAGAAAAATTTATACTTTTCCCTTTAAGGGTTGAATTCCAAAATCATTCTTTCTTAAAAGCTGAGACATTACTCCTCATAATCCTACCTCATCTATTGATTTTGGTTAGATATCCACGGAGATAAATGGCTCGAGATACAAAAAACGCATTTTAGAAAAATTGACATTTTGCCCGATAAGGGTCGAATTACGAAAAAGTTCTTTCTTAAAATATAATGTTACCAAGGCGAAGACCTTATTCTTTAATATGATACCTCATTTATCTATATCAGTTAGATATTAACGGAGATAAATCGTTCGTGACACAAAAATGCATTATAGAAAAATTTATACTTTTTTTTTTTTAAAGATTGAATTCCAAAAACATTCTTTCTTAAAATATGATGTCACAAAGCTGGACATTGCTCCTCATAATCCTACTTCATTTATCGATTTTGGTTATATATCGAGGGGGATAAATTGCTCGAGGGAAGAAAAAAAAACCTCGTTTTTAGAAAAATTGACATTTTTGCCCTTTAAGGGTCGAATTACGAAGAATTCCTTTCTTAAAATATAATGTTACCACGGCGGAGACTTTATTCTTTAATATGATACCTCATTTATCTATATTGGTTAGATATTAAGGCAGATAAATCACTCGTGACACAAAAACGCATTGCAAAAATATTGATATTTACGCCCATTAAGGGTCGAATTCCAAAAAATTTCTTTCTTAATATATGACGTCTCTGAAGCGGTGATCTTTAATATTTAAAATGATACTTCATTAAACGCAGGGTTCCCACGGGCCTTAAAAAGGCCTTAATTTTCATTTTGATTTTTAAGGGCCCTTACAAGTCCCTAAAATTTGCTCAAAAGCCTTAAAATCTTTGAAAAAGCCTGATTTTTTTTAACACCGAGATACGGCGTAATAAATTTCACTATTTAGCGACGCGCTTATTGGCAGATTTCTCTCTGGCTCGACCTTGGCCAAGTGTGAGTCAAAGTGCTTATATTTCAAGCAAGTAGTAGAGTCTTTGCACAGAACCCTCTTATGTAGTTCTGCTTCGTACATACCTGCGTCTTACATGAGAGTTTAAACAACTTCTTACAAAGTAAACAACTCGATGTCCATGTGCGAACTGGAATGAATGTTCAAACACAATTGAAATCTCATATATAACTTCCGTTTTTATGGGCCCTGCCAAAGCTGAAGATTTGATTGAACATTTTTTAGAAGCAGTTAAGAAGTTCTCTCTCCAAAAAGTGATACAGTTTTCAATGGATGGTCCATCCGTAAATTTGAAATTTTTCAATATGTTGCAAAAGAAATTAAGAACTGGATTTAATTGTGAAATGTTTGATGTGGGAATATGTGGTTTACATGTTGTAAATAAGACATTTAAACATGGTTGCCAAGCTTCTGGCTGGCACCTTGATTCAGTCCTAGTTTCCTTATTTTGGTTATTTAAAGATTCACCCGCGAAAATAGAGGATTTCCTCAATATTTCCACTTGTAAAAAATTGCCCTCAAAATTTTGTTTGCACAGGTGGTTGGAAAATTTACCTGCAGCAGAAAAGGCATTAGAAATATGGGACGATGTTAAGGCCAAGCGCACATTGACGCGCAGTCGACGCAGCGCAGCACAGTTTCTGTGTCTCTATGTTTTGGGGCGGAACAGCGCGTATTGAGACACAGAACAGGGCAGCGCAGTACTGCGCCGCACGGGGCCTGCGCGACGTTGTGATCACAACACAGAAACTGTGCCACGCAGCTCACTCGTGCCGGTTTACAACGTAACACTTCTTGCGTTATTTATAATCTTGCTTTACTTATAATCATTTTCAACTGTGGAATAAGAAAAATTGATTAATCTGGTGCGTAACCAACCTGCGATTCACAATATCAGTCATAAAAAATACATAAAAATTAAATTTAAACAAGAGATTTGGACAATGAGCCCAACAAGTGGCGAGTAAATTCAGCATTTATTTATCATACAACTGTGCACTTACAATTTTCACTTTTCTGTTTTTGAATTCATTTTTAATAAAACTTCGAAAAAGATTGATATAGGATATTATCACATTGTTTGTTTTCTTATTATTTGTACTACATCATTCAATAGTGTCCGCGAGAAACACTTAATTTGTTGACACTGCTTTTTTAGTTTCAAGTGTTTATGTTCTGTTATATAGTTTTCTTAAAAATATAATATGAAGTAAAAGAAAGAAACATTCTTATAAATGTCATGTACCGTCAAACGCTAAATAATTAAATAAATAACCACGAAAATACAGCGAGATTTTCTTCAGTTCTAATAGATATTTGAGCTTTGTCGAGAAAATAACAGGTTACATTATGCCGTGAATCTCTGCTCGAGTCATCCGGAAATTATCTTTTGAGAATCCTCTTGTCACTGCAAAAGCCAGATGAGAGTTTCTTCTTTTCATATACTCACTTTTGCATAGTTTTATCTAACTCAGCTTCTGTTAAAGTAATAACAATTTTCCAAGCTCGGCATCCCAATCTGATTCAGAAATCAAAAATCGAGTTTTTGCATCGACATGTTTTTGGTTACGCTTTAATTGTCGGTTTTTCGCACAACACAATGCTTTGTAAACTGCCGCACGAAACTGCGCTCTAATATGCGCGAGTAACTGCCAGTCTGTGCTGCCCTGCCCTGCTCTGCGTTGGCCCTACTGCGCCACGCAGCTCAATGTGCGCCCCGGGTAAAAGCTACATACAGAATGTGGAAAAGGGCTCTTTGCCTAAACCTACATATAAGTCGTTTTTAACAATTCAACAGGCAGTGAAAGATAATCTTATTTGTTCAAAACTAAAAATTTTAATTTCGGTTTCTAAAATGACAACTTCATTCTTGGCTTTTTATCAGAGCACAAAACCTCTCTTGCCATTTATGGCAGAGGATATAAGAAAATTTATTACCAATTTTATTGTAATCTTCAATGTTTTTAAGAAAGAACACATGAAAGTATTGACTAATGTACAAAAAGTGGCAACATTAGACCTGAGTGATGTGTAGAAGCTTTCCTGTGTTAGCAACATCAGTTTAGGAGTTGCAGGCGATCAACTTATCAAGGCTATGATATTCAACAAGAAAGTGCCTGAAAAAGAAGTTTTTGAGAAAAAAATTGAGGTCAAAGACTTCATTTTTACAATGATTAAGCACATACTGGACAAATCTCCTATAAATTATAGAGTTGTAAGAAGTCTGACTTGCCATGATCCTAGACAGATGGCACTAAATAGTAGCAACTGTTATGAAAAGATGAAATATCTTGTGATTCACTTGTCAAAAATAAATTTAATTGGAGAAGGAGACTGATGAAATTCTTATACAGCATCACAGTTTTTTATCACCAGTTGCCTCAAATGCTTCGAACCATTTTAGCTCATTTAATCCACATGATGAGCATTCACGATTAGATATCTTTTTAGAGAATTATCTAGGTAAAGAAGATTATAACAGAGTACACAAAGTAGTAAAAATATTGTTGCTGTTATCACATGGACAAGCTGATGTTGAACGAGGCTTCTCTTTGAACAAGCAGTTGGAAGTTGAAAATCTTTAGTGGCTCAAAGATTTGTCAGTCAACATTTCAAAAACAGCAAAAATAAGTTGTTGATAACTAAGTAGTTAAGGATGTATACAGCTATGGCTCGTCAAAAGTATATTGTGTACCTGGAAGAGAGAAAAAAAAATGCAAAGAATACAGGGATTCAGGGAGTGAAACGCAAATCTATTTTAGATGATTTGGAAGATTTGAATTGTAAAAAGGCACATCTAGAAACTGCAATTAAAGATGTTGAAGATAAATGCTGATAAACTAGCAGATAAAGCTGAGGTTATAGGGGTTGTTAAGTACATCACACTGTCCAGTAGTTTTCGACGAACCGCTAAAGTTAAAAAAGCTGAATTTGAGGATGTTGAAAGTAAAATTAAGACTCTATTGAAAGATTTAAAAAAGAATTGATCTTTGTTTTTAAACAATGTGAAAATTAAAAAATATAATTTAAAAAAGTATATATTTTTTTTATTTAACCTGCATACATATTAACAACTCTTACCAGTATGGCTTATGTTTACTCTTATTACATGTTGCAGCTCATCTGGTAAGTATACTTTACTCATATAAGAAAATATTTGATCAAATACCCAATAGGAACTACTACTGTAACTCAAAAGATGTTGAAAAAGTTGTATTTATCCTATTTCTTAAACCTATGGAAAATGTTTCATCTTCAACGGGTCTTTTACATGTAGCTTTCAAAAAAAGTGGGGTGAATCTTCCTTACTCAATATTATATCTGAAATCTAATAAGTAATTGAGCTGACAATTTGGCAGTCTTTCTCTGATATAACTGCTAATGTGCTATAATGTATAAAAACAAATTAAGTTAAAATATACATTTATATGTTAGTAAGTCTTATTACTAAGGTGGTAATGTTTCTTTTTGCCCTTGTGTCAGTTATCTGGGGTACAGTATTTTTTTTGTTTTATGTTTAATATATGAAAAGAGAAAAGGTTTCAATATTCACTGTATTGTGTGAAAACAAAAGTAAATTTCTTATAAACTTATTATTTATTAATTTATAACTCGATTAAAGCTTATTTCATCATAATCTTAACATGCATTTTTAATTTCTTTGCTGTAAGTTGCATATTAATTTTTTCATAACATTTTAATATATGTTAAATATAGCCTTAAAAATATAAAAAATTGCCTTAAAAAGGTCTTAATTTTTCTTTTACTAAAAGAGTGGGAACCCTGAGACGATTTCAGATAGGTATCCAGGGAGATAAATGTCTGGTAACACAGAAAACAGCATTTTAGAAATATTGACATTTTTGCCCTTTAAGGGTCGAATTCCGAAAACTTCATTCCTTAAAATATGATGTGATCAAAGTGGAGACCATAAGCTTTAAAATGACACCTCATTCATTGATTTCGGTTAAGTATGAAGGAAGATACAGGCTTGTGACAAAAAAATACCTTATAGAAATAATATATACTAGACGACCCGTGCGAAAATTTCGCATATAAAATGCGATGAATAGGGAGGTTGAATGCTTCTAATATAATGAAAAGTAGAACTGTACTTTTGTAGCAAATTTTTTTTTTTTTTTTAGTGTAATAGGTACGCATCAAAATACTCGCAATATATTACGAAACAGTTAAGAAAATTTAAAACACTCTGTATTTACGGCAAAATGTCACTGACCTTAACAGGATAATACCAACCTGAACAAAATGCACACAACATCTCTGAAATATTTGTTGCTGTGCGAATAAAATATTTACATTGGAATTGAATAGCAAAACAACAGGGTTTCTGTAACAGAAAAAAAATATCCGAAAAGCTTTTTATTGAATAAAAAAAGTTTATCGACATCTCTGTGATATCCGCTGCTGCAATCTCCTATGCGCTACCACTTTAAGCACCAAATTCTGAAAAATTCTTTCTTAATTTATGATTTTACCTAGCTGGAGACCTTAATTTTTAAAACGATATGTCATTTATTCATTTCGTCTAGGTATCGAAGAAGATAAATGGCTTGTAATAATAGTAATAATAAAAAAACACGTTTTATAAATAACTAGCTGGTACCCACGACTTCGTTCGTGATTGTAAAGAATTCATATTGACAGCTATACACATATAACCACCATAGTGCACGATGGGAGACTCGATACTATTACCACACACAAATACCAGTCTTCTGCGCTATGTAGTTCCGACAGAAAAGTAAATTTACGGATACACTCAAGTCTTTGGATGAAATACGAAAATATTCATGATCTACCAATTTCAAACACCATATCTCACACACCCCCACAGTTACCGAATTTCAGCCAACGTTGTGATCGATGGGAGACTCTGTGTTACTACCACACAAAAACGCCGGTAATTTGCGATTGATAGTTTTCACTTAAAAGTGATACAACGTGACACATGCGTCTTTGGCAGAAGTATGAAATTGCCGCAGGTCGACCATTTTATCCCCCATTTCTCCCACACCCCCATAACTACCGACATCTAACAACCATAGTGCACTACATGAAATACAATTCTACTACCATACACAAACACCAATGTTCTATGCTATGTAGTTGTGGCAGAAAAAGTGACATATGCGGAGACAGTCGAAATTCGAAAATATCCTTGGTCGGCCACTTACAACCACCATATCTACCACAGTAACCACAGTTTCTGAAATTCGGCCGCTGTTGTGATCGAAAGGTGACTCTGTGCTACTACTACACACAAACGCCAGTTATCTGTGATCTATAGTTTTCGCTGAAAAGTGATACACCATGACACTTTTGTCTTTGGCAGAAGTATGAAATTGCCACAGGTCGATCACTTTCAACCCCCATTATCTCCCCACACCCCCATAGCTACCGACATCTAACAACCATAGTGCACTACATGAGATACGATTCTACTACCAAACACAAACACCAATGCTCTATGCTATGTAGTTGTGGCAGAAAAGTGACATATGCGGAGACAGTCGAAATACGAAAATATCCTTGGTCGGCCACTTACAACCACCATATCTACCACAGTACCACAGTTTCTGAAATCGGCGCGCTGTTGTGATCGAAAGGTGACTCTGTGCTACTACTACACACAAACACCAGTTATCTGCGATCTATAGTTTTCGCTGAAAAGTGATACACCATGACACTTTTGTCTTTGGCAGAAGTATGAAATTGCCACAGGTCGATCACTTTCAACCCCCATATCTCCCACACCCCCATAGCTACCGACATCTAACAACCATAGTGCACTACATGAGATACGATTCTACTACCAAACACAAACACCAATGCTCTATGCTATGTAGTTGTGGCAGAAAAGTGACATATGCGGAGACAGTCGAAATACGAAAATATCCTTGGTCGGCCACTTACAACCACCATATCTACCACAGTACCACAGTTTCTGAAAATCGGCCGCTGTTGTGATCGAAAGGTGACTCTGTGCTACTACTACACACAAACACCAGTTATCTGCGATCTATAGTTTTCGCTGAAAAGTGATACACCATGACACTTTTGTCTTTGGCAGAAGTATGAAATTGCCACAGGTCGATCACTTTCAACCCCCATATCTCCCACACCCCCATAAGCTACCGACATCTAACAACCATAGTGCACTACATGAGATACGATTCTACTACCAAACACAAACACCAATGCTCTATGCTATGTAGTTGTGGCAGAAAAGTGACATATGCGGAGACAGTCGAAATACGAAAATATCCTTGGTCGGCCACTTACAACCACCATATCTACCACAGTACCACAGTTTCTGAAAATTCGGCCGCTGTTGTGATCGAAAGGTGACTCTGTGCTACTACTACACACAAACAGCCAGTTATCTGTGATCTATAGTTTTCGCTGAAAAGTGATACACCATGACACTTTTGTCTTTGGCAGAAGTATGAAATTGCCACAGGTCGATCCACTTTCAACCCCCATATCTCCCACACCCCCATAGCTACCGACATCTAACAACCATAGTGCACTACATGAGATACGATTCTACTACCAAACACAAACACCAATGCTCTATGCTATGTAGTTGTGGCAGAAAAGTGACATATGCGGAGACAGTCGAAATACGAAAATATCCTTGGTCGGCCACTTACAACCACCATATCTACCACAGTACCACAGTTTCTGAAAATCGGCCGCTGTTGTGATCGAAAGGTGACTCTGTGCTACTACTACACACAAAACACCAGTTATCTGCGATCTATAGTTTTCGCTGAAAAGTGATACACCATGACACTTTTGTCTTTGGCAGAAGTATGAAATTGCCACAGGTCGATCACTTTCAACCCCCATATCTCCACACCCCCATAGCTACCGACATCTAACAACCATAGTGCACTACATGAGATACGATTCTACTACCAAACACAAACACCAATGCTCTATGCTATGTAGTTGTGGCAGAAAAGTGACATATGCGGAGACAGTCGAAATACGAAAATATCCTTGGTCGGCCACTTACAACCACCATATCTAGCACAGTAACCACAGTTTCTGAAATTCGGCCGCTGTTGTGATCGAAAGGTGACTCTGTGCTACTACTACACACAAACGCCAGTTATCTGTGATCTATAGTTTTCGCTGAAAAGTGATACACCATGACACTTTTGTCTTTGCAGAAGTATGAAATTGCCACAGGTCGATCACTTTCAACCCCCATATCTCCCACACCCCCATAGCTACCGACATCTAACAACCATAGTGCACTACATGAGATACGATTCTACTACCAAACACAAACACCAATGCTCTATGCTATGTAGTTGTGGCAGAAAATAGACATATGCGGAGACAGTCGAAATACGAAAATATCCTTGGTCGGCCACTTACAACCACCATATCTACCACAGTACCACAGTTTCTGAAATTCGGCCGCTGTTGTGATCGAAAGGTGACTCTGTGCTACTACTACACACAAACACCAGTTATCTGTGATCTATAGTTTTCGCTGAAAAGTGATACACCATGACACTTTTGTCTTTGGCAGAAGTATGAAATTGCCACAGGTCGATCACTTTCAACCCCCATATCTCCCACACCCCCATAGCTACCGACATCTAACAACCATAGTGCACTACATGAGATACGATTCTACTACCAAACACAAACACCAATGCTCTATGCTATGTAGTTGTGGCAGAAAAGTGACATATGCGGAGACAGTCGAAATACGAAAATATCCTTGGTCGGCCACTTACAACCACCATATCTACCACAGTACCACAGTTTCTGAAATCGGCCGCCGTTGTGATCGAAAGGTGACTCTGTGCTACTACTACACACAAACACCAGTTATCTGCGATCTATAGTTTTCGCTGAAAAGTGATACACCATGACACTTTTGTCTTTGGCAGAAGTATGAAATTGCCACAGGTCGATCACTTTCAACCCCCATATCTCCCACACCCTCATAACTACCGACATCTAACAACCATAGTGCACTACATGAGATACGATTCTACTACCAAACACAAACACCAATGCTCTATGCTATGTAGTTGTGGCAGAAAAGTGACATATGCGGAGACAGTCGAAATACGAAAATATCCTTGGTCGGCCACTTACAACCACCATATCTGCAACAGTAACACAGTTTCTGAAATTCGGCCGCTGTTGTGATCGAAAGGTGACTCTGTGCTACTACTACACACAAACGCCAGTTATCTGTGATCTATACATTTCGCTGAAAAGTGATACACCATGACACTTTTGTCTTTGGCAGGAGTATGAAATTGCCACAGGTCGATCACTTTCAACCCCCATATCTCCCACACCCCCATAGCTACCGACATCTAACAACCATAGTGCACTACATGAGATACGATTCTACTACCAAACACAAACACCAATGCTCTATGCTATGTAGTTGTGGCAGAAAATAGACATATGCGGAGAAAGTCGAAATACGAAAATATCCTTGGTCGGCCACTTACAACCACCATATCTACCACAGTACCACAGTTTCTGAAAATCGGCCGCTGTTGTGATCGAAAGGTGACTCTGTGCTACTACTACACACAAACACCAGTTATCTGCGATCTATAGTTTTCGCTGAAAAGTGATACACCATGACACTTTTGTCTTTGGCAGAAGTATGAAATTGCCACAGGTCGATCACTTTCAACCCCCATATCTCCCACACCCCCATAGCTACCGACATCTAACAACCATAGTGCACTACATGAGATACGATTCTACTACCAAACACAAACACCAATGCTCTATGCTATGTAGTTGTGGCAGAAAAGAGACATATGCGGAGAAAGTCGAAATACGAAAATATCCTTGGTCGGCCACTTACAACCACCATATCTACCACAGTAACACAGTTTCTGAAAATCGGCCGCCGTTGTGATCGAAAGGTGACTCTGTGCTACTACTACACACAAACACCAGTTATCTGTGATCTATAGTTTTCGCTGAAAAGTGATACACCATGACACTTTTGTCTTTGGCAGAAGTATGAAATTGCCACAGGTCGACCACTTTCAACCCCCATATCTCCCACACCCCCATAGCTACCGACGTCTAACAACAATAGTGCACGACAGGAAAGACGATTCTACTACCACACACAAATACCAAAGGTCTATGTCATGTAGTTGTGGCAGGAAAGAGAAGTATACGGAGATACGAAGTTTTGGTCGAAATATGAAAACGCCCTGCACTGACCAACTTTAATCATTATATCTCCCACATCCCCACAGCTATCGGCATTCGGCGAACGTTGTGCACGACAGGAAACTCCATGCTACTTCCACCAACAAACATCAGTGATCTGTGCAAGGTAGTGGTGGCTGAAAAGTGAAATATAGGAAAAAACACGTCTATTTTTATATATATATAAGATATATAAGATATGCGTGCAAAGTTCCATCGAAATCTGATAAAAAGTGTGGGTTTGTGTAAAAATTAAGGGGCGGGAAGGGGGAAAGGGGGTGCGTTTTTGGAATCCAAATGTAGACAGTGTTTTTCTGTTTATTTTAAAGTATATGTATGCAAATTTCCGTACAAATCAGATAAAATCCGTAGGTTTTGTTAAGTTATGGGAAAGAGGAGGTGGTTTTTTGGAAATTTTATTTCTTAGGAACCACCCCGGATGCGCACTCGACAACTCACCAAAGTTTCACCATAATCGGAAGAACGGTTTAGGAGCGCATAGAGGACAAACAGATAGACAGACAGAGGGTGTAATTAAGGTGGTGGAAAGAGAGGAGAGGGATTGGGTTTTTGTGAAATTAATGTGTACAGTATTTCTCTCTCTTTTTTAAAGTATACGTGTACAAATTCTTATCTAAATCGGATAAAAATGTGGTTTGCCTAAATTATGGGGTAAAAACGTAATGGTGGTGGAAAGGGGGAGAGGGGATGAATATTCGGAAACCATACGTAGGCAGTATTTTTCTGTTTGTTTTAAAGTATAAGTGTACAAATTCTTATCTAAATCGGATAAAAATGTGGTTTGCCTAAATTATGGGGTAAAAACGTAATGGGGTGGAAAGGGGGAGAGGGGATGAATATTCGGAAACCATATGTAGGCAGTATTTTTCTGTTTGTTTTAAAGTATAAGTGTACAAATTCCTATCTAAATCGATAAAAAATGTGGTTTTGCCTAAATTATGGGGTGTTATGGGGAATAGGGGCTGACTTTTTGGAAATTTTTTTTCACAGGAACCTTCGCAGACGCACACTCGAAAACTCTCCAAAGTTTCATTGCAATCTGATAAATGGTATAGGAAACGTTTATATGGGAAAAAGAAAAGGGCTGTTTTAAGGGTTGGAAAAAGAAAAGGGCTGTTTTAATGGTTTTTCCGGCAATTATTCGAATTTTTCTTGCCGTAAAAACCATCCTTGAACTCCAACGAACATTTTTTAAAAAAAATTGGCCAAATTGGTCCAGGCGTTGTTGAGTTATGCGCTTACCAACACATTTTGGGATTCATTTTTATATTATAGATATTGATACTTTTGCCCTTTTATAAAATATGGTGTGACCAAAGCAGCCACCTTGGTCTTTAAATGATAACTCCTTTTGCAATTTCGGTTAGTTATGAAGCGAGGTAAAAAAAAAAAAAAAAAAAAAAAAAAAAGTTTTGAGAAATGATAATATTTTCGCCCCTTAAGGATTAAATTAGTAGAAAGTTTTTTCTTAAAATATGATGTGACCATAGCGTTTAATTTAATATTTAAATCGATACCTCATTTATTGATTTCGCTTAGGTATCAAGGAAAATAAATAGCTGGTGACAGAAAAAAGCGTTGTAAAAATATTAATACTTTTGCCCTCTAAGGTTAGAATTTTAAAAAATTTCTTTCTTAAAATGTGGTAACGGAACCGAACACATTATTACGAAGACCTCAATCTTTTAAATGATACCTCGTTTATCAATTTTGTTTAATTTTCATGGGAGATAAATGGCTCAGGATACAAAAAACGCATTTTAGAAAAATTGACGTTTTTGCCCTTTGAGGTTCGAATTACAAAAAATTCCTTGCTTAAAATATGTTACCACGGCGGAGACATTAGTCTTTAATACGATATCTCATTTATCTATATCGGTTAGATATCAAGGGAGATAAATAGCTTGTGACACAAAAATCCGTCGTAGTACCATTTATACTTTTTCCCTTTAAGGGTTGAATTCCAAAAACTTCTTTCCTAAAATATGATTTCACAAAGCTGAGATATTACTCCTCATAATCCTATTTCATTTATCGATTTGGTTAGATATCCAGGGAGAGAAATGGCTCGAGACACAAAAAACACATTTTAGAAAAATTGACATTTTTGCCCTTTAAGGGTCGAATTACGAAAAATTCATTTGTTAAAATATAATGTTACCACGGCGGAAAACCATATTCTTTAATATGATACCTAATTTATCTATATCGGTTAGATATTAAGTGAGATAAATCGCTCGTGACACAAAAACGCATTGCAAAAACATTGATACTTTTGCCCTTTAAGGGTCGAATTTCGAAAAATTTCTGTATTAATATATGACGTCACTAAAGCGGAGATCTTAATCTTTAAAATGATACTTCATTAATTTCAGTTATGTATACAGGGAGATAAATGACTTGTAACACAGAAAACAGCATTTTAGAAATATTGTCACTTTTGCCCTTTAAGGGTTGAATTCCGAAAACATCATTTCTTAAAATATGATGTGACCAAAGTGGAGACCATATGCTTTAAAATGACACCTCATTCATTGATTTCGGTCAAGTATGACTGAAGATGCAGGCTTGTGACAAAAAAATACCTTATAGAAATAATATATATGATGATCGGCGCCATGGTTATCCGGAAGAATTCCAAATGATTGCTCAAGAAATGCATTTTGAGTGACATGTTGCATCCCATACGATTATATGATCTCAATAATTCACGTACAATATCGCGATAGTTCTCTGCCTTATTATTGCCTAAAAAATTCTTGCAGACACTTGTGAAAGACGGTCAAGCCGCTTTTTCAACATCACTCGAGACATCCAGGAAATTATCATCATCCATTAGTTCTTTAATTTTTGGTCCTATTAATATTCCTTCCTTTATTTTTGCTTCACTGATCTTTGGGGACTTCTCTTGCAAGTACATGAATCCTTGTGATGTTTTATCCACGGCTTTCACGAAGTTTTTGACTAGGCCCAATTTAATGTGCAGCGGAGATAGATACACATTTTTGGGGTCAACAAGAGGAGTGCTTACCACATTCTACTGTCCAGGCAGTAGCTCATTCCGAGCTGGCCAAGTTCTCCAAACATATGGTTTTTCCTGTCCCTGCTATCCCACTTGCGTAGAAAGCAGCAATGTTTTGTGTATCCCAGCTGCATGCTGAGCAGAATTGCAATCACCTTGAGGTTGCCACATATAGTCATTTGTATTTCACATATTGGATATGAGTGAGAAGCAGTTTAAAATTCTCATATATCTCCTTCATATTAACTGCATGACCTATAGGAACTGAAGGTAACTTGTTTCCGTTGTGAAGAAGCACTGGCTTCAGACTAACTTTGCAAGAATCTAAGAACAAGCGCCACTCATTTGCATTGAAATCGTGGCCAAGAGTCTCCTTAACTGATTCGATATCATTACAAAAAACCATGTCACCACTCTTGGAGAAATATTCGGAAAAATCAGCATGGCAGTAAAGAAAAAAATCACTTTCGTATCGCGAGAAAGAAGATTACATACTTTCAATCGCGATGCTAAAAGCTCAGCCTGTTGCTTGAATGCATTAAATTTAATTGGGTGTAAAGTCCTTAAATAAATAATAAATAATGTATGGGAGTTAGTTTAACATATTTCGATTGTTTTTCAACAATTACATAAGCAGAATAATTAAATTAAGCCACAGGAGATAGTCAATATAAAGTGTTTTCAAGGACTTATGCCGATATCGATAGACAGAGGGTAGCGTGTCACAAGAAAACTGAGCCCGGTAGGCAAAACCTGATTTCATTTTCAAATTCAGCACCCACGACTTAGCTAAGAGCACCATTCATTTTCTTTGTAACAAAAATGCTATTGACCAGTGTTATCACCCATTGTTACCTCCCAGGGCAGTAGTGGAGCTAAAAAAAAAAAAAAGGTCTTCGTGATATGTGCATCTAATAAGTTGTATATTCTCTGTGCGAAATGTTTCACTACTGGTGGCTTAAGCAGGTCCTGTGTTGCAGGTAAAGTTGTCACAGATTTGGACTTGGTTAATTGACATTCATGGACTAGAATAGCAAAAGAGTTAATAAATCTGTCAAAACATCTGGAAGGAACAAGAAAGGTTTTGGAAGTAGCACCTTCATTTTAGGTTGTGGCCAAACGAGCAACTAAACCCTTTGCTATACTCCGATGTGTGAGACTTGCGGTCAGGTTTTCGAGCCAAAACTGATCATCACAAGCCTGGCCCTTGCTACATCAGTAGGGCCAAACCTGATTATCACGAGCCTGGCCTGTGGTACGACAGCCAGGCCAAATGTAAACTCCATGAAAAATATCACACTGTTGAAAATTATTAATATTTTGTTAATTTCTATAAAAAACACTGTGTGCAATGAGAATTTATTCAGAAATTGGACTGAAATGTTATAGATTTATTCTTTATTTCAAGATAGTAAACCTACTGTGATATATTTACTTCAATCATTAACTTTTTCTGTTTGTTGTTTGATTTAATATATCATTTAATTTTAATTATTTTTTGTTTTTAATTTTTCACATTTATTTTTGTATTTTATTAAATTAACTTTTCCAATATTATATTTTACACCACGTAAGTCGTGTGCAACTGGTACAGCATAAGACAGATTTGCCGAGCCGTGGAATGGTTCGAAGGCTCAGCAGTTCTGTTTACGTTTTGGGACCACCCTGGTGGATCTTAAATTGTGGGGCAAGGGGTTAATCAATTAAGAACAAAAAAGTTTTAAAAATACTCTTCTTGTTGGTTGTATCACATTACCACATTCACATGATGTGGGGGTGAGTAATTTTTATGAACACATGCAAGCAGGGGAACTGCAGAATTTTATTTCCTCCATTTTTTTTTATATTTGGCTAGTCATTTGATTTACTGATCTTTCATTTCAGTGCAGTGGGTCATCATCTCTTGTTCACCACTTTGCCTTTAATTATCCCTTGTCTTTACTTTCCCATGCCTCATATTGTGCGTTTCTTAACTCAGTGAATTTTAACTCCCCACATTTCAGCTTTTAACTGTTCTGTTATACAAAAAGATTTACAGGAATTGACTGCAGCATTTGGTTTATTTAGTTGCATGTGAAACCCATGCATTAATTTTTACTCTTTTGAGTTCAACGGTAGCTCTAGTGATTTTCTGTGTTCTCCTCTTGTGTATATTAATTGCCTATAATTCAATTAATACTTTTTTTTTACTGTCGTGGTGTGTCCTGTGATAAGCTCTTCCTTATTTATAGAACAAGTTTTAAATTTAGATAATTCAGAAATCAAAACCTGTTTCTTTTATTCGTTGAATTTTTCTAAATTATTTTTATCATTGAGCTGATACTATATTGTGATAATTTTATTATTATTATTTATAAACAGGTGGAACAAGATGCAAATGTTAGTGAAGCATCTCCTCACATTGCTAACATTGGCCGGATGGTGGAAGATATGGAAAACAAGATTCGAAATACATTGAATGAAATATATTTCAGCAAGACAAAAGACATTGTGAATGGGCTTCGAAGTATGCAGCCTCTCGCTGAACAGCGACAGCAAGCAATGTTAAAGCAAGATTTGGCTGCAGCTATTCAGAGGAGGCAAGCTAAAACGGAAACAAATTGAGGCATTGGGTGGCAGCTGTGCCCACTGTCAGCTTTTAACAGCATCTACAACTCTATTGGACATTATGGTGTTACTACAAATAACTTCTCCATGTCCACAACTGACATTCATAGCATGATGTCAGAAGGAAATAGGGTGGAAAATCTGATGCCTGAGTGTGTCTTCCGCTGACAGGCCGTTTGAAGACAGATGACTTTGTACTGAGTTTCATGCATAAAGTTCATATTAATTGTTTTTGAAAGTGTTGTTGCATTGATTGTTTCGATCGATGAGGTTACTGAAAACTTCTAACAGTAGGAAGTGACTATTAATGAAAGATTTGTTCACCTGTTCAATCTTTTGAATATGATACTGTTTCAATATTGTGTATGTCAGGAATGTGCATGGAGAAGTACCAAGTTAGAACAAGTGCAGTATACTTGAAAATGCCTCTGCATCACTGAGTAAAATATTATTCTGTTTGTTATTATTGGCTCTGTTGCTATAGTTGATGCATTTGTAATATGACCCAAGTGTTGCTATCTATGAACTACCATCAATGTCTGAGATATAGTCTCGTGTAATCAAGACCTTGGCTGAGGAGCTGAGCTTGATTTGGTTAACAAGTATGGTCAAATTGGAATGCTATCACTATAGTTGACAATTCCATTTTATCATGAAGAGCTATTGAAACTTGGATCAGGTTGTAGAACTGTAGGATGGCCTAGTTATAATAAAAATGCTCAATGTATTAGTATGTATTAGCTTGGAGCTTTTCTGGTGCATCAACTGACCATTCTACAGTTCAGATAGTGATTGATTTCAGTGTACATAAAATTGAAATCAATATGTTTGTTTACTATTGAAAGTGAGAGAATGTCTCATGGTGTTGCTCTACTTGTAAAACATGAATCCTAGATAAAATGATTGGAATATGAAAGTTGTGTAAATAATTGCTAAAATGAGTAATTGTTGAAAGGTATATAATATCTTTCTGGTGCTTCTGAGATTTAAATTGATGATCTGCAATCGCATCATAAATGTGCAAGAAATGTTAGTGGAAATGATCATATAAAATGGAGTCATTGGATAACTTTGCAGGCAATAAAGAACATGTATCCTGTTATTAGATTTTAACAGTTTGGTTCATGTTGTAGCACAATCAATTCTAATTGTTAATACCTTGCATTAGAATGTTATCATTTATTTTCATTTGTTTAATGTCCATTAATATCTTCATTTTTATGTATTTCTATTTTGCATCTGATGTACTGATGAAACTAAAAATTGTGTTCATAAACAGGTTTTGAATACTTAGTGACTTCATTTAAATGCTCTGGAACAATTTGAACTATTTTGGATTTTGCTAAACTAATACTGGTAATAACAATCAAAGCTCTTACACTCTAATATATCTTCCAAAATAAATCTCTCAATTTTATTCCAGTTATTAACTTATATAAATGTAATGAATGATACTTTTTTCAAACTGAATATACCACATAAAAATAATTTTTGCAAAACTCATAGTTCCACAAATGTGAGGCATACTAGAATAATTTTTAGGGCTACTTCTGTGGTGACTCATTTTTTAGATTTTATAGTTATCAGTTTAGCCTTGATGCGTGTTTCATGTTTAACCCCCTCCCCCCCTGTTTGTGAAGTGTACTCTAGTAAAATGCTGTATTAGTAAAGCTATTCTCTCCTTTACAGAAACATGGCAAATATAACACTTTTTCTTTAAAGAATAATACAATTAATAAGGGATATTATTTTTTACGTATATAGAAAAGAGACACTGGCAACGATTATTTGGTTTAGTAAATTCCACTCTTAATTTCTTTTCCTTTAAAACAGTATTTCAAGTATTGAAACAATGGACACTAAATAGTGAAATGGAATTGCAAGTTAGGATAGGGAAATGAATCCCACTTCCTTAAATGGTGACACAATTAATAGTCGCGTACACAAGAAACATTGTGTTCATGTCCACTATGTGTGTCTGAACTGCCCTGACATCATCTAAGTTAGTGGTTCCCAAACTTTTTCTTACTACGCTCCCCCTTCCGTCAAAAGAAAAGTTCCCATGCCTCCCCTCCCCACCAAAAATTTATTAATAAAAAGGTAAATACCTACTACTCAGTACTAACAATGACATTGCAGAGAAAACTCACCAGTTATGTGATGTTAGCATAAAGGTTTTCATTTCTACGGTGCGGTGAAGGAGACTTAGTACTTCCGAGGGTATAGAGCTAGGGTAAAGTAAATGCAGGCGGCAAAGCTCCTGTCATTTCTTCACACCCCCAAAGAGAAAGAGCGCCCCCCGTTTGGGAACCTTTAAACTAAGTTAAGTGGTGGTTCATTTCCCTCTATACATATATATAATACAGTATTTTTAGTAGTATTCTCATAGGGGGCAGCAGTTAAGTCACAATTTCATGCTTGAACTCTGTTACTATGCCCAATAATTCTTGTATTTCTTTCCACAAAATGTACCAAAATTATGTTTCAAATGAATTTCATTTTTTTATATATACATATTTTAGAACATTTAATTGATAGCATTTTTGGGATCCTTCCTTCCACACATTCCTTGCTGGCGTTTTGTTTTGTTTTTTCTTTTTTTGTGTGTTAATTGCAGCCAGATTTAGAACTTTTATGGTACAGTTTGAAAATAAAGTACATTTTAATAATGTTATTTATCTGCAGAAATATTTGATTTATAGTATTGTTACAGAATATGTTAATCAGTTTTAAAACTACGTACATTTGGTCTGAGAAAGGATATTGTGCAACTGTTTCGTCTGCAGGCTGGGTTTTATGCTATGTTTTGAAGATAGCTTTTATTTCAGTAGTGTAACAACTGCAAATAAATTCAACAGTTTTAATGGTAAGCCCATACTGCTTAGTATATTTTGATGAGGAAGATAGGTGCATTATGCCAAATGTTCTCAGATCCTTATTTTAAAAAGTAAATTGAATATTGTTTGTTTCTAAAATAAGATTTGATGGTGGTAAAATTAAAATACTATTTAAAGAAGTGTCCCCTTCCCATGTGGTCTAAATGAATTGGCAAACCTGTGAAATATTGTCTAATAGTTTGTTTCTTAGTTTCTCATTAGTTCCTGGATTTTTTACTGTTAATTTTTTCTGAAAATCTATTTTTAAATTCATTTGTCCCAGTTTTCTGTGCCATGTTAAAAAATATGACTTTTTCATCATAATAATTACAAAGAAAATAATAATAATAATAATTGATAAAAATTGTGATGGAGCATGCGCATCTTTCTCCTTTCCTCTTCTCACCTACTTTTACATTCCACTAATTTTTATTTTTATTTTTTTCAGTATTTTTGGTAAATTATTCATCATTTCTGTTGGTAATTTATTCCAATCCCTTACATCCTTTCCTATGTTAGATAATTTTCCCACACCCTTATGCCGGAAATCAAGTGCCAGCTTGTGGCCATGGTCATCTATTCTTCCACGCACCTCTCTTAATTTTCCACCAATATCTTTATTATTATTACTCCGCAATTCACTAAAAGTGTGTGCTTCATCACCAATATATGACTTGTACACTCCCATGACTCTACCCTCTTTCTATCCTCCAATTAATTCCATTCCAGCTCACTTATCATATTAGTTTTGTGCTAATTTCCTAAGACAAATCTGACAGCCCTTCTCTGCACCCCCTCCAACTCATGTATTTGATACTCAAATGTGTGTCCCATACTACACCATATTCCAGCATTGGTCTGATCAAAGTTTTGTACTTCTCTTGTTCATCCCAAAATCATTATTTAGCAGAGCTGAAGACAGTATTAGTGTGGTACATTTATTTTAGTGCCCCTAAATTGTGCGAGATGGGTTAGCACATAGGATAAATGCCAGTACATGCAGTATGCTACAAATAAAGCCATCCATGCCTGTACTAAGTTTTCTGTATGTCTCATTAGTTTTATTGCTTCCTTGCTGTAATTTTCTCTTTCTCCCAGTAATTTTGAGTTGGGCTTATGAACTGTGACGATGGCATAAAAAAATCCTGATATTAGTATTTTTAAAGTTAGATTGCTGACACTGATTCACAAAATAAACGATCACTAAGAAAGTTTCAAACCGTTGCTCTCATGTAGTATTTCAAGCATAGTCATTTACATTTGAAGTGATTGTGTAATATTACTCTGAAAGACAATGTATCACATCCTATTGTATCGCTATGAAGACAAAGAAAAGCAGCACCTCTAATAGATTTCATTGTTCTAATGTCACATTTCCTTCATATTATTTTTTAAAAAAAGATTGGTTTTCTTTATTGCTGGCATTTTTCTTTTTACAGCGGATGTTACAGTAATTTCAGAAAGTGATACAAGAAAGCATAGCAACATTTTTTTTGTTGTATTTTTGGTTGTCTTTTGTAGGATTACATGTTAATTTCAAAATTTTTTATTAGTGTGACTGATTGATACTTCTTCATAATTAACTATGGGTGTAAAATAGAAAATATGTCAGTGGAAACGAAAGTGGTCTTCTCATTAAACACAGATGTTACCATTTAAGAATCATTCTGTTTGAAGATCTTCCAGTTAGTATTAATTGGTCAACTTATATGGAGACATGTGGAATGGTATTTTGTTTTGTGAATTCAGTGATGGGTAAAATAAACTCGCCACAAATTTTGGGGTAGGAATGTTGTGAGAACACAAATGACTCCTTCATCCCAGGAGAGGATATTGAAACATGTGGCATACTGCGTATTTGTGGCTGCCCACAGCAGCTATATTTGTAGTACATTCTTTTTCGGTGCCAAACGACCACAACTCTAGACGTCTGCATTCTTCTTCTCTCTCTCTTGTTTTATAAGCCTTTAGAATATTTATTGGTATGATGATAACTCCATTTATTTATTAATTAAGAACAAGCACATAGCAGTTTTGATATAAACTAAATACCTTTTTTTTAATTTCGCATTTGTTCAAGTTTTTTAGCAATTTTTTCTGCTTAATATAAAATAATTGCATTATCCATGACTCCACTCTGAAATATATTTACTGATAATCTTGGGGAGCAAAGAGCTTCACTGGAATTATAATACTGAACAACTATAAAGAGCCATTTATAATGATGAGTGCCATTTTTTCTTGTGGGAAAATTGAAATTTTCTTTCTTATTTAAACCTATTTAGACAACAAGGTAATACAGATGTTACTGCTTACATGAGCTAATCAGTCCTGTAATTAAGTACTGATTATAAAGGTGAAGGAAAGAATTTTTTCTGTTTATTGGCTTCATTAACAGAAGCAGTGTGAATAGACAGTGGTATCCACTAGAAAGAATTTCCTTCCTCTTTATTGCCCCTGTTCAGTACTTTCTGAGGGAAAACTGTGATCTTGGAAGACCATTTATTGTTGAGTATGGAAGTCCTATCTAAAATTAACAAAGTTCTGTTTAACTGCAGATTCCGTATGAATAACACTTTTTTATACTAAGTGTCATGGATTTTAGCACATGTTTTTTTTTTTTTAATTTTTTTTAATGATTTGTTTCTTATATTTTTGTAAAACGTTGTATATAGTTGCATAATGAATATATATTTAATCCTTTTTGGCCTACACTAAGGTTTCTCTTTTTTTCACTTCTGCTCTAAACAACTTCTGCTACAGTAAAATTACTAAAATAAAACAAAAAATATTCTTGTTTGGAAATTACTGCAACCACCTTAAAGATTTAGAAAGCTAAATCACAACTACCATGGATTATTTATAACATTACACATATTCCTCATTCAGACAGCAAATTTAGTCTGTTGAGGCTTTTCCTCTAATAAAGTAAAACTGCCTGTGATATGTGTTTAGTGTGTTGCATCCTTGTATTGATGGAAAGGTGGAAACAGAATGCATGTCAGTGTAAATGCTTTGTTAGTTGTTGTGAGATGAAAGGATGGTTATTTAAATTTCCAACAATACCTTTACAATTTGAAATATCATTGAACATTTTGAAGCCTCTCAACAAAAGTAAATCCTTTTTTTGTATTCTGCAAAAAGTAAATAGCAGTAGTTTTTTTCTACTATGTCTTCTTAATTATCTTCTTGAAGTGACAACTTTCCATGTATGTTCAGTTCCTCTTTGCCATTTTTCTGTTTCTGGTATATTTTAAAATATTGTTTAGTGTGACACGAGTTGTGAGTGAAGCTGATATTAGTGTTACAGATGCTTGCAATATGATGTTATTTTTAGACAGTTTGTACAGAAACAGCAAGATTTTGGAATTGCTTTGTTAACTTTTAAAAACTATTATGATTTCTTCATGTCAGTTCCCTAAAATCAACAACTATCTATCTTTGGGAACAGTTGTTATTCCTCAGAAACATTGTAAGAGTGCTAGTGAGGTAATTTAAATTTTAAAAGAAATTAGTTACTACTGTAATTAAAATAAATTTGTATGCTAAAGAACAAATGTACATTTGTCTCAGTAAGCAGTTTCTACTCTTATGTATAAATAAGCCTGACTTTTTAATTCAGATTCATTCAAATGAGCAGGTATTGCATTTCTTTTCTTCAGTGCCTGCAGGTGCTTGCAAGTAGTACACCAATTTTATGAATACTATAGTATTTTGTTACTACATACAGATAATTTTATTGCCTAACTTTGTGTTGCATTTCATAAGGATAATTTATATGTGTTGTGCATCGCATTCTGATGACAAAGAATGAGTGTTTCATATCTGTTACTATGAAATCCTTTGAAGATATGGTTGAAAGGTATATTAAAGTACCTTTATAGATTATGGGTTGAGAAATAAAATTATTTTCAGTGAAAGTGTGTATCTTTTTTTACCTAGTTTCAGTTCATTTCTAAATGTTGATAAATGGTGAAGCCAGAAGTGTGAAGAATGAGGTGAGGTACAAATGTTATTTAACAAATAAATTATTAGTGATCAGTGTTTTATTATTATATGGGTAGTTAGTATCAACAGTTCAGAAACATTAACCCAAGTCTTAGCAAAGGCATAACCTCTGCTGCGAGTTGTTAAAATTTGAATATTTCAGAAGTTTGATATTTGTGTAGTTTGGTTAAACTGTTTGAGTATTATAGATCAGAACGTTTCTTGAAAGTGTTTTAAAGCCCATATTTTTTAAAAGAAATATAAGTTAAATGATAATAGAGTCTGTTAGTGTGTGTAAGAAGGCTTTCAGATTTCAACAAATTTCCTTTCTGTTATATCTAGGTACACTATGGCATCTGTGCGTGTTCATTTGCACAATTAAAAAATATATTTTAGAAAATCTCTAATTTTTTTCTCTTATTCGCAGAATATGTACATACACTCCTTAAAGCCAAGTGTTTCTAACTATAGCAGGTCTGTTTCATCATTACTTTTAGAACATTTCCACTTTTGTGGGTCATTCAGCACATCCTCTTCCAGAGGCTGTTGTTAATTTCAAAGCAAGGTTTTATCTACTACTGGATTGTGAGGCATCACACAGTTTTGATGGAAAGGGGGATCCGGAGAAAGATGGTTTTTCCATCTGTCTATAAAACGTAACATTTTTGTTTGTTAAATTTGTATCTTATGAGAAGGAAATTGAGGAGTGTCTAAGTATTTTAAGTGGGGCTTGACAATGGGATTAGTGCCAGGCTCTTGAATTGTCTACTTTGACATAGCTAGAATCCTGAGAGATTTTGCTACAGTGTTGCTGCCGCGAAAATGTATGTAGTTATTTGCCTATATGATTGCAACAAACTGCAGTCAGTGTGGCCAGTCCGCAGTGTCTAGGATTTGAACCAGATCCTCCCAATTTGGTGTAGTGGCACTTTAATGCATTCACTGGCTGGTATGACAGGTCTGTAATTTTAAAAAATGCACAGAATCATTCATCTTCAGCCTACTAAGCCCAAGTTAATACATTTAACTGTCATGCTTGTCCTTTTTTGGGGATTCATCTTGATGCCACATGTGCTTGAGACTTAACATTTGCATTGTAAGCTTGCCTAGATTCATAGTTTTTCTCTTCCTAGGGCCTTATTGAATTTAATGTTGAAATTTGTGGAGGGGAAAAAAGTAGGTGGCTACATGAAAGGGGGAATGGGTGTGTAGGGAATTTGCCACAGTAGTGTACACTCCATCGCAATTAAATAATTCTGCATCAATGTAGTGGTCATTAGAGGCGAGAGAGGATTGAGGCAAAGAACGGGAAGGAATTTTGCCATTTGTTTTTGGGGAACCATTCTGGTTTTTACCTGGAATGATATTGGGAAACTGTTGAAAACCAAATTCTGGATGGCCAGATGAGGATTTGAACCTGTGTCTTCTCAAATGCCAGGCCTGAGCATTACCACTTACCCAACAGGCTCAGTTAGAAAATTTTGTCCAAAACTTTTTTTATTTGGTTGAATTTGAAACACAGAAGTGTGTTTTAACTATTCTGACTTATTTATGTAAACAAACCTCTGTGAATTTTGTTCGAACTATGCAAATTGTGCATTGTACTGCAAAATTTAAACATCGTGGGCTGTTTGCAGCTTTTCTTTGCATGTGGTGCGGGCCTCTAAGCTGCAGCCCAGGTAGCCTATGCCTAAATGTGGCCCTTCAGAGCACAATTAAATGTGAATCACTTTTTTTTACTTATGGCTTTGCGCATGGTCGACGTCGAGGTCATTAGAGGCGGGGAAGGAATTCGCCCTAGGTCTTATAAAGAAGCATCCCGGCATGCTCCTGCAGTGATTGGGGAAAATCTGAATGTCCTGATGGGAACACGAACCTTCCTCCCGAATGCGAAGCCGAAGCGTTTCCGCTTACCCAGCACGCTCGGTGAAAATGTAAATCGGACAGTCCCTTCTATGCTTTTCTACCCTGATCTAGGTATCCATTACTTTTCAGTAATGCTGGGAATTATTTAGTGTATGGCATTGTTAAATTTTGTACAAAGTTATTTTTGGCACAATTTTGTGGATGGAGACTTTCTCGGCGTATCGAAATCTAATTTGCATTGTTTCGCTGCCTAGGAAGGTGAGTTTTCGATGGCGCACAGTGGGCCAGAATCTTGAAAACGTGGCCAAAAAAAAAGTTTATAGATGAGAATTTTGGACTATCAAGTTGGGTACAGTAAGGTTCGGACTACTGAATACCGACTGTGCGGAAGATCAGCTGTTATATTTCTTCCGTTATATTTCCGGTCAAACTTGGCAATAGGGTATTTGACTACTTCTTGACAATGGTTTTAAATTATTTATTGGGACACCTTATTCACGAAGTGAAGAGATTTTTTGACGAAAGTGCATTATTTTGCGTAAAATTTAAAGAATTTAAAAGCCTGCCCAAACGCTCCTTTGCTACCTGGAGCGTGCAACGACAGTCATGACGTCACACGTCTGTAAACGCTGCCGCTTTGAATGGAGTGTTTCCTATTACCAAAGTTTCAAGTATTTTTATTGTTTTTTGCTGGTTATTTCGTGTTATTAATGAAAGTTCGTTTTTAATATAAAATCGAAAACAATTTGTAAAAACCAGGGCCGGCGCTAGGACTCTCGGGCCCCGGGTAAGCGATCTTAGGCCCCCTCCCCCCCTCAAATATTTTTACTTTACACTTTCTTTTTTATATAAATTCAGAACATTTTTATACAAAAATGTTTAATATTATTGGTGCAGATTTTAAAATTTGTGTTTGTTTTCTATTTATTTTGGCACCCAGGCCGGCAGGCCCCCCTTTGGTGACCCAGGCCCCGGGTACTTTTGCCCCGCTTAACCCCCCCTAACGCCGGCCCTGGTAAAAACCTACAGCGGAAAAATATTGAAAGTATACGCCCTTTTTGTGCGGTTAGCTATAGAAAAAACCACTGAGTTTTATTCTGTGGAGTTAAAAATGTAACAACTTCAATTTGATATTGCGACAAAGTCACTTACGATTTTCTGTGAAGCTCATTTACACTGCTATTTCGTAGAGTTAAATGTAATACGTAGTTTAAGCTGAGAATTATGAGGGTTAGGGTCCTAAGGTTCGATCCTCGCTTTGGAGTATGTTCAATTTGTTTTCTTTTGTCATTTTCATTGGACACTAGTTGGTTGCATCGCATAATCATTTTTTCCCGAAAATCCACCAAAACATCAATTTAATTTTTCTTTTTTCTGAAGGCTTCACAACTTTTTGGTTAACAAGCGAATTACAACCATTTGATCAGCCAAAGAAGATATCAAAAAGGAAATTGGACGTTACTTGCACACCGAAAAACAGTTAAAAAAATGACTTGCACATTAAAAGTAAATACCGCCTAATAGACACAGTTATGTCAGGAAGGTAACCTGCAGTTGTATCGTCACGTAAAAATTCCAACGAAAAGGACACAAAGCGTTCCGGAACTGTTGCAAGATTAGCATGAAATTTCTACAAGTGATGTCACTTCTAAAATAAATTCCATTGTTCACCGCCTTGCACCTGTATTTTTTACATGATATTCTCTCTCTGGTAAGCTTAAAAATTAAAAGTTTTCATGTATGGTAGCAATTTGTTTCAAACGCTTTCATGACGCTTAGCAACTATTATGAATTCTTCGAATAAAAACATGGTAGTGCAAAAAACAGCAAACAAAACAAAAAAAATGCACGCAAAAAATATCCTAACCAAGGTTCGAACGTAGGACGTTCTGAATTCCATTACCACTCTTCAATCACGCAGCTATCCGGACATTACTTCTTAATTGCTTCACTTTATGTTAATAGTTAACACTTCACAGTTTCTTCGTGTGAGATGAAGTGAAACGAGGTACTTAAATGAATAAACAAACAAATTGAGTTTTATTGACAAAAAATATCATTTATCTATAATCTGCAATTAAGAAAAATGCCCACAACATCCAATTGTCCCGAGCATGGTGAATGAACGGTTAACGCTCTGGCCTCGCATTCGGGAGGACGCCGCATAGTGTAGTGTTTTCTAAATCTAGAGGGACAAAAGTCAGTTTTGATAATAGTCTACGCAGGCAAAATAGTTATTTATATTCAAATTAGATAAACCATATTACTCGGAACGAAGGTTTATTTTCCACGAATTCACGCCAAACAATAGAAAAAATAGTTTGAACAATGGGCTTCCTGTGATCCACCGATCAAGCGCTCCAGTACACTCCCATGATCCTCCTGTCTTGCAATGAATCCCATTTCAGCTCCTTTATCATATCCGTCACTGATTTCATTCTGCGATAATTTCCAGAAACAATCAAGCAGCCCTTTTTTGCACCCTCTCCAACTCCTGTATTTGATACGTAAAATGAGGGTCACATACTACACTACCATATTCGAGCATTGGTCTGACCGAAGTTTTGTAACCCAACTCCCTCACTTCTCTCGTGCATCCCCTCATCACTCTCTCCAATAAGTGCAGAATTTTGAAACCTTTTCCTACCACCTATCCAATGTGTCCTGCCCAGTTAAGCTTGTTATCAAATGTAATACCAAGATATTTACATTTCAAGTATTCAGCAAGCAATTCTTTCCCCACCTTATATTCATAATTAACCTTCTGTTTTTTATTTGTGTATCTAATAAGCTGACTCTTATTTGCATTTATCTTCATCCCATGGTTGGCAACTACAGACTCATATTTCTTGTGTACACCAATCATCACCAAAGAAAATGAAGAGTTTGTCGGCAGAAGCCGTTGCCCTCTTAGTTCCTGTGCCTGAAGATTCCGATGCAGATGATGAGGAAACAGGCTTTGAAGATGTTGACGACTCAGTTGCAGAAGCAGAAGAAGAAAAAGAATATGATGAAAAATAAGAAGAAGCAAACGACATCTTCTAATTATAGTTACAAACAGTTTTCTAATTGAATAACTGTAATTGAAATAAAATTATTTTTGTAATATTTTACACCATCTTCTATCCTATATTTTGTCCTTTTTTCGAGCTTTCCATTTTTTTTGCTTATATTTTTAACCATTAACTACAACAATCCCTAAATATGAATAAAAATACTTTTATCACATTTTGTCCACCATCTTGGATCCACCACTTTGTTTTTTTTTTTTAAATTTGAGCAACCTCGATAATTCCTAAAAAAAAAAAATTTCTCTATGAATAAAATGACTTTTATCAATATTTATCCGCCATTTTCTTTTTTCCATTTTTGATATCATATTCTTAATCAGAAACTTCGATAACCTTTACATACTAACTTTGGTACAATTTGAACAACTCTTTATATTTTGGCCACCTTTTTGAGATTCTGGCCCACTGTGCGGCGTGCTATGCGGTCATGCTCAGGACCCGGTCACAGAGATCTCTGTTGAATTTGTACATTTGTGAAACTTGTTTTAGCAAAGTCCAAGGTCATTTAGGTTGTTACAGAATTCTGTGCTGTCAACATCTATTGTAAATTACCTGATTGCAATACTGAATGGTTTAGTTTCAGCATTAAGCCTCGTAGGTGTGGAATTGGAGTTCTTAACTAAAAAATGTTTGTATGGAAAAGAGAACTCTTTTTATAATATAATCTTCGCGTCTTTTCTGCCGGCAGCGAACCCGCGAAGATTATATTGCAGCGACACACTGGGAAAGCTTTCGTTCACACGAGAACTCTTCTTATTTGTACGTCTGTTACTTGATACTACCTGAACGATAACTAATATACTCGTATAAGTTGCTCAGTAATGAATGACCTTTTGATTTCTTCTACAGTTTTCATGTAACATGTTACATAAATAATTATAGGGTTATCTTTGTTCATCACATTTTGTTTCTGGAGCTGCATCTGTGACGGTTGGTTCAAATTTATTCTCTTTGACCTCTGCGTTAGCGGTACCAATAACTTCCGTACCCGTACTGTCAGGAACTCGGCAGCACGGCATTCCTTGGCTCGTGAGCGAGGTTGACACAGGAGAAACTGCTGATGACGGCCGCTTCTTATCCTCCTCACCAGGGCCGGCGCTAGGAATTTCGGGCCCGGAGTAAAACGAGTGACCTTTTTTTTTAGCTCTACAAACTGGCGGGCCGACAATGGGCGGATTCTTGGTTTCTGGCCTGGGGGTCCCTATAGACGGTGATCGGGGCCCAGGTACATTTGACCCGCTTACTCCCCCCCCCCCCCCCTAACGCCGGTCCCGCTCCTCACTCTTGACATATCGGCATAGCAGAGCTTCAACTTGCAGCACTTTGGAGGTTGGAGTGTCTGCAATCAAAGCGAACATCAGCAAGCGTTAGGTCGAAGCATCGGGTTCACGTCGCACACCTTGTTGCCATGCTCCGTAAAGCAACGAGCAACTTTTTCCGTTAAAGTACGAGTAGTTCCAGTTCACGAACAATCAGGCGCAGTCTTCCTGACTGATTTATGCCACATCAGATGTTTTGACAGTTGAGATATCCCATAACTTATTAAGGTCTATTTTGGCAAGATCAGGCCACAAGAAGTCCATCTGGCAAGATCAGGCCACAAGAAGTCCATCTTGGCAAGACCAGGTGAGGACTGTTAATATGGTGACGTGTTGTAGCCAAGGGCGTAGCCAGGATTTTGTTCAGGGGGGGGGCAGGCAAGAGAAAACTGATAATATGCATGCTACAAAAGCATTTATTAATGGAGTACATTTATATTAATTAATTAATCAATTAATTAATCAATATTACAATTACACTCAAGGGCGTAGCCAGGATTTTGTTGAGGGGGGGGAGGGCAGGCAGGCAAGAGAAAACTGATAATATACATGCTACAAAAGCATTTATTAATGGAGTACATTTATATTTATTAATTAATCAATTAATTAATTAATATAATTAATAAATATTACAATTACACTAATAGTAATTTTTCGAACAACTTCAACTGCAATTTTATAATAATTTTCTTATAAAAATTTTCTGTGTACACCAAGCATACGCAGACAGTTTAGATGGTTCTCTAGCATCGTTGACATCAGCCATGTTTTAACAAGGAGCAGTATAGAGAAGGACTCTGTATGTTGCTTGTTGTACAAGGCTGAGCCAAGGAAATTAGGATTGCGTTTTGTTTTGGTTTTTTTTTATACAAAAGGATATTACCGCCTCATTTAACTCTTTCATAAGGTCTAGTTCTCCAAGATTTTTTGTTGTCATACCCTTTTCCTTCCATATTTTATCCCATAGTTCAACTTCATAATCAAAAAATTTTAAGTTATAATATTTTTAAATTAACCAATAATATACTTAAACTTTGACTAGAATGTAACTGTGGATTTCAATCCAACAATGCGGTATCCCATATCATTTGGCAGTCTGGCGGATCCTGTAACTAATTAAGCGGATTCGCAATCCGTAAAATGGGGTGAAGACATGTTTCAGTCTTCTTCACCTAGCCTCCTTGTCATCACTTGTTCTCTACCGCAGCAGTTCCCATTTTTTTTTTTTTTGCCACGGAACCCTAATTGATAATACATTTTTTGGCAGATCCCCATTTTTATAAGCGTAAGCTGAAAAACCAGTCTCGAATGGGTAAGCCATCACAAACGGAAACAAAACCATGATAGCATTCTCATGGCGCGGTTATGACTCTTTTCAACGAATGATTTACTTAATTCTCTGAAGGACATGGAACCCTTGTGACCCTTCCAAGGAACCACTGCTCTACCGGTTGTATCACCCCGTTTACCTGTAACCGTCAAGTTGACATTTGACTCACGGCAACAAATGTCTTCCTTAGTGATCATAAGTAAATGTATTCAGTTTTACGTTTTTATAAAAACTCTAGTTTTTTTTGTTGTATACATTACTGTAATCTGAGTTATGTCGCCCTATTGTAAACCTATGTCCCAGATCGTACACACCAAAAAGGGAAAATTAGAGTAGTTTCTGTGGACGAAGTAGAAACAATTCAAAAAGAAGGTTACAACTACTGACAGCTATTTCAAAATCTATTGAATAAATGATCTGTTAAATTTTTGTTTGTTTTAAACTGTACTTCATCGTATTTGAGATTTCTTTTCAAAAAGTGGATTTTAATTTCCTAATTTGCTAATTCTGTAAGATCTATTATAACAAAATTTTCAAATTCCATACACGTTGACATAATTGTTCAGTTTGAATATTTCAAGAAACAATGTCAAAGATTTTCGTTGAGTGTCTGATGAGTGGACGTCCTTAAAAATCATCTATATTTAAACCTTTATGTTCATCGCAAAGAAACACATTTTAATATCAGCTTGCTTAGAATACGAGGTTCCTGAATCATGGATCGTTGCATCAATTTGATCAAAGAACGACTGACAAGCTTTGGTGTTGCTGTTGAAACTGATGTTATCGGCAAAAGACCTGATGGGACAAGTATCAGGAAATGTTCTGCCTTGGTATCTGCAACTGTACTTTTCACAAATCACACAATTGGCAGTTGTCGACGTTTTGTACCCCTCCACCCAAAAAAAGAAAACTACTGAAAGAAATTGAACACACAGAATCAACTTTGACTCAGACGTAGACCACGAAGAACTGGACGCCAAAATTGAAGCACTGGTTCATCCACATAATGAGGCGATTCCCAAATTTAATGATCTCAAAAAAGAGCAGAAAGTTAATTTTTTCAAAAAACGAGGAGGTAGAAAGGGTTTTCTCGGCTATATATGTAATTCTTTGCAAAAAAAAGTAATAGTTTCAGTGCTTATTAGATAAGCAGATTATTTTTAAAACTGACATGATTTACTGTAAGCCATGTAATACGATTTTAAACTGAATACTCACCTTAATTGATTATTTACTAAATAACTAGAGTTAGATTTAAAACAAAACGTGTAAAAGCGCAATATATAATCCCAAAACACTGCTCCAGAGACGCTGGTAAATTATTCATCAGTTCTCATGGCAATTTATTCCAGTCCTTACACCATTTCCTACGAAATAAAATTTTTCCACACCCTTATCCCTGAAATAAAGTGCCAGCTTGTGGTCATGGTCAACCTTGCCCTTCCAAGCACCTCTCTTAATTTTCCCACCAATATCTTTCCATGCTTCATCTCCAGTATAGGCCTTGTACACTCCGATGACTTTTCTTCACCCTCCTTCTATCCTCCAATGAATCCCACTCCAGTTCCTTTATCATATTAATTACCGATTGTGTTTTACGGTAATTTCAAAAGACAAATATGGCAGCCCTACTCTGCACCAATTCCTGTATTTGATACCCAAAAATGTTGGTCCCAAACTATGCCAACATATTCCAGCAGTGGTCTGGCCAGAGTTTTGTAACCCAATTCCCTTACTTCTCTAGTGCAACCCCTCAACACTTTTTCCAACAGGTGAAGGATTTTGAACCACTTTTCTATTACCTGTCCAATGTGTCCTTCCCAGTTAAGTAGCTCCTTCCCCACTCTAAAATCATAACTAACCTTTAGCTTTTTAACTGCGTACCTAATAATCGGGTTCTTCTTTGGATTTATCTTCATCCCAATTTTTCAATGTGCTGTTTCAAAACAAGGACACTTGAATCAATTCTTAGTTTCAACAGGTCTTCATGAACACCTTGATGTTGCCCTTCTTAAAGGCAAGTCATTTGTATGGTGTAACACAGAAAATAATCTAACATATTATAGATGACACGATTTATCCATTGTCTTCTACTTCCTTCTGACGGAAACAACAGGTTTTTTTTTCCTTTTTTTCTGAGTTGATCTTAGCATTGTTAGCTGCTGATTGATGATAATGTGATGAAACATGTTTTGCTGTGTTCATAGATATTTTTAGCGACAGAAAGTTCGAGTAACAAATTAATTAGAATATACAAGCAGGGGCACGCAATTCTGCAAGCAACAATTATTAAATTTTCATTTAAAATTAGTGGCTTTAGCATCTACAGAAAAGTTTTAATTTTCAGGAAGGTACCCAGCAGTGTTTTAGCATCTCTCTCCAACACCATTGTCCTTAATTCATGGCTGAAGTTAATATGAAGCTGGACCTGTGGGCTGTAACACTGTATATAGCAGTATAGATACGAGCATAGAATATGTGAAACAACTTGACTGTTGGACCGACCCAACTCTTAACCAGGTGAATCCGGGCACTTAGGACAAATATACTGTAAATTCAAGAGTAATAAATATTTTATCACAAATTTAGCTCTTACACTACCGACATTTTCATAATCGCTTAGTGGTAATAAAAATAAATAAAATACAAATGAATACAACTAACTGTAGTTATTAAATAAAAGTCTTACTTTTGGGAGGTCCTGTATGTAATACTATTAAGAGCCGTCGTTAACGTTACAGTAAATACAAATTAATTACTTTTTTTAAAAAAAAAATCCTTATATCCACTGTTACAAAAAATAAATTACTAGCGTGCGCTCCGGCGATGTCCCAGTATAAACGATTCGATGTGTTGTGTTTGTGTCGGGTCAGCCTGCAGTCTAACGGCATTTAGGCACGCGGCAAAGGTCCTCACTACTTGGCTCGAGCGCAGTTAAGATTGAGATGTCTTTGTTCGAGTTGGCTCACGCGGCACAGCGGGACAGCGAAAACTGTCGTCTTGTAATACAATTATACGGTGGCAAAATTTTTTTGTGTAATAGCAAATGTGCAGCTCAATCAGATTCCAATTGTATCGCCTCAATCACCCCCACAATCATCACTTTAAACTCCAATCAACGAATCTATAGAATCGCCAAATGACATGATTAACTCAATACATTATACCTAAGTAAGGAGTAAGTTCTCGTTAAGAATTGCAACAAAACATTGAATAGCAATAAAAAATTTAGTATAAAATGGGTGCCGATTCTTTCAGAGGTTTACATAATTAGTTAAAAATACTGTTCAAAAAATAATTGTTTTTGACACTCGAAAAAGGTATTGCAGGCTAGTAGACGAATCTCAAATTGCTAGAAATCTTGAAGTCACAGCATCTTACAGTAATTGAAATCGCCTCCCGAAATTGAATGTGTACTGGCTCAATTAATGATTTTAGGAACTCTACATTGTCATTCTCGTAACAATTGTTTATTGTATCCTCGATGGCTTCATATCTATGTCTTCCATGAGTTTCTTACCATACTGTAAGATCCGGTCAAGCAGAGCGCGGGCAACGGGCGCGTGCGGGGAAGTCTGCACGTAGCGGGCACTGTATTTCGTTGTATTGCATCAATCCTGTCACAGAGGTCAGCGCGGGCAGCAATCAGGTTGTGAGTGCACACAGTTATCGCGTGATCACGTCGAGGTGGCTAATGTCGAAATAGAGAAATTAATTAATTTGATGAGCCAAAAAATTTATTTCATTCACGCCACCCCGACTAAAAAAAAAAAAAAAAAAAAAAAAAAAAACAGGAAAAGAAGCTTGGATTGAGATTGCGGCGAAAATGAAAGAAACCTGCAATTTTTAATTGAATTACTATTTATTTAAAAGCATTTTATTTCTCGGGTTTCAAGCCGCGTCAGAATTGAGCCGTCTGGCGACGTTTCGGAAGCTTGCACTGCTTCCATTGTCAAGCCCCCGCTTAACATTACTGTTAAGCGGGGCTTGACAATGGAAGCAGTGCAAGCTTCCGAAACGTCGCCAGACGGCTCAATTCTGACGCGGCTTGAAACCCGAGAAGTTTTTATCAAGCATTGCCGCCGCGAAAACGTACATAATTATCATTTTATTTCGTTTAACATTATTTATTTGTTACATTTATTTTGTTGCAACTTATTATTATTACTTGTACTTTTGACATATAACATATAATTCTGTTTATTTAAGTAAGCAGGAAAGTAGTAAGCATGTATGTTTACGATACGTTTAAATATCAATTAGAAAATTAATATAAACGACGAACTGATCGGTCACTTGAACTTGATCTCCGTTTTTTTCGGCGTTGTATTTGAGAACGCCGTTCTGGACAGGTTTGGACTATCTGACATTTCATCACTTGTGATATCTGCAGCATTATAACATCGAAGATAACTGGGCAAGCAACGTAATGCTTTTACAAATAATAAAAAGAAAAAAAACGCCACTTCTGGGCTAATTTGCCAATATCATTTTCAACGAGAAATGGCGCTCTACTAAGCCGTTTATTAAATATTTTGTTTCATAATCTGTCAGCAAAGGGCACATTAAATAAGTCTGCAGTGCGAAATATTCGTCACCTACAAAAATTTGAGGGACAGGGTATCCATACTAGGCAATGGTTTCGAATATAGAATAGTTTCACAGTGAACGAATTCACAGTAAATGGAGGAATTTTACATGATGCTAGTGTCGCTGTGCCGGCCATAGCTGTTAATATCAACTACAAGGAACTTTAAATCTGGATCAACAACTGCCAGTAGAATGGGGGGGAAAAATGTAACAGAAATAGCTTGAGCCAATGTTGTTAGGACATTTTATTTTCACGTGTTTTCCGTACACACTTCCAATGCAATTCGGAAAGTGCCAAGGTTCTCTGAACTCTCCTCAGAGTTTTTCACACATCAATCGGTCGGAACAGGCCCGCCGTAAGCGGGCGTGCAAGGCGTGCACCGCACGCGGGCTTCAAATCGGGTAATCGACTGTCGCCTCAGGGACATTGGCAGTTTTTTTTTTTAGCTTTTTATTTAGCACAACTGTGGTGTCGGTGACACTCGGGGTGGCAATAACGGGGGCGGCAAAATAATGTTCGAAGGGGCGGCAAACTCACATTTTTTTTACCCGGTTCGGAAAATTCCTGGATCCACCACTGGCTGTAGTTAGACAGGGGGCGGCATAATTGGTTGCACAAGGGCGTTCAAACAGCTAGCGGCGGGCCTGGGTAGGAACAGGTAAATACGAAGGCTGTCCCAGTTACTTCCTTCACTTTGCTGGAGACAGTTGCATGATGACCGCGAATGAAAAAGCGATAGTTTGGTGCGAGTCACCTCCAGCCAAACACCCAATCGTTTCGCGTGACGTTTGTTCTACACACTGGATTGCCTTGTACAGTCCGCGCTATATTTGACATCGTCAGAACGCGGCGGGAATCCCTTGTCTCGCACGCGCACGCTGCCCGCGCTCTATTTGACCGTACTAAATACAATTTCGATCTCCACCAAATCACTTTTCATTTATGTTTCTAGTATACAGTGTGATGCATAACAATGAAAGTTGCAGCTACTCGATCACGTGAAATGTCCACGGTGGTTTCACGAAAAGACAGTGGCTGTTAAGTTTGCCGCGCAATCCAGGCTGGGTTGCGTTGCCATGCGCGGCAGCCGCGCTGTCAACAGAAATTGTTCGCGCGGCAAATAACCGGTTTAGCGCGCTCGAACATGCCTCGCGCGGCAACCGCAAATAGTCGATACGCAACTTAAGCAGCACCCTGCGTGGCACGTTGTGCCGCCTCGCCCTCGCTAACGTCTGTTTCAGCAGATAGCAGTAGCACGCAGATTTAAATCACGCGAACTGAATTAATTTTTGAAGGTTGTTTAACATTTTTTACTCTTCGGTTTAACAGAACTTTTATCGAGTGCATACCCGCGTCCTGCTAGGGGGGGGCAGCTGCCCCCCCCTGCCCGTACCTGGCTACGCCCTTGGTTGTAGCGTCTCTGACAAGATTCCATAGTGATGGGATGAGCAGCTGACAGCAGTTGAACTGGCTCCTCTTGTAGAGCATACGACCGTTCTTCAGCAGCACAGCTGTTTATTAGATCTTCATCACCACTGGTATGCCACGTGCTACCTACCTCGCTGCTTGAAGACCCGTCACCCTGTTCGGCGTGGCTTGGTGTGGCATCCGTAGGTATGGAAAAGATTTCCGATGGAAGTCTTCAAAGTATTGGTTTTTGTCGAAATCAGTGGCAAAAACAGTTGGTATTGGATTACACAAAATACAGTAATTAATCCCTTTCAACGTATCGGGGTCGGGCTTCGCAAGGTGAGAATGTGATTGGATGGTGGGAGCTATTTTAAAATCATTAGTAGTTATTATTTAGGCGAACAGTTTACCTCAGCCCAGTCGGCGTCCGGAGAGTAACCGTTGTAATGTTTAACGTATTTGACATCCCGAAAGACCGAGAAAAGAAAGACAAAAATCTATGATTTTCATTATAACGGACAGGCTTGACTCTCGCACAATGAATAGCTAGTAATTTTTTTATTATTATTACTGTGGGGACTCTCAGACTAGCCCCCTCACGCATGGCGGCAGTCCTTAACTACTGATCGCAAATGCGAAAGGGATGATAACTTGCGTAGGGAGTGATGCGTTCTAGGCGTCCACCAGTTAACATGGGTCCAGCGGGCATAGATTGGTGGAGGGGGCTGTAATATTTAGGTGAGAAAATAAGTGCAGATTGACAAGAAACTCCCATTACCGCGACGGATTTCGTAATACGAGGTTGCGTTGAGGGAAGGTTTTCTTAGTTTGTTCAGATATGGTATCGTTCAATAGCGTACAGCTGGCTCCACGCTCCTTCTCCGCCGTTGAGAAGTCGGTTCTAAACATGTAAATTTCTTATATAGTTGTGTTTTTAGCATAATTACCGCACTAATGTTGTTTGTGGTACAATGTTTTTGTTTTGTTTGACTGCCTCCTACGCTTATGATCGCCCCATGATCCCATATACAATCCCAATGGCTAGTGATACAGTTTACTGACCATGTTTGTATTTTCGGTCGTGGGTATTTAAATCTGTCGTTGTGATAGCATCTGCCTAAATGCACATCAAAGGATTTTGCGACATATTCACTTCCCAGAAACTGTTCGTAGCATGTGTTTTAAGTAAACTCAAGTCCACAAGTTACGGTATCTTCGAGAGCCATGAGAAATCATTGCGTTATGGTAATAATGTAACTGTACAACACACAAATACTTGATAAACCTGGCATTTCAGTACGAGAATGTTTAATGTTCCAGAAACAATAAGTGTGGGCACAGGTCTTGGTGCAGTTCTGAGTGTTATTTGCATTTGGCTGATGGTAGTCGAGTTGTAGGTAAGCAGGATGGAATATACAAGACATCTAGATGTCATAACACGTCACCTGACCATCGGCAGTATAAAGGCCGGCCACAATCTTTGCCAGATGGCCAGGAGTTGCATGTAATCTGTAGCATCATTTCACGGCTGTGGAGAAAATTTCAGAAAGGAGAAACATTTAACAGCAGTACGGGCAGGGTCGACCGCATATTACAACCTAGCTTCAGTGCTGGATAAAGACCTCAAAGCAGCCTCCGAGTCAAACATCTCCCATCAGACAGTGTATCGTCGGCTTCGAAAGGCTGTTCTGTATGTTCGGTGACCCACCAGATACATTCCTTTCACAAAAAGGCATTGCATGTTCGTATAACGTGGTTTATTTCTCACCGTGATTGGACCCAGTAGCAGGTGGGTAGTGTCTTGTTCACATTAAGTCCTGGTTTAGCCTGCAGAATGAATCTCCTCCTACAACCCTGCCAATATTGTTGAAAGGTACGATATGGCGCCAGTGTTATCGTCTGGGGCAGCATTATGTTAGGAGCACTGCATGTGTTTCCTGCAGTTCCTGTGACGGCTGCTGAGCGTGGCGGTTCAGCGGTAACGCTCCAGCCTCGCATTCTGGAGGATGCGGGTTAGAATCCTTGTCCAGCTATTCAGATTCCCCAAATCACTCCTGGCGAATGTCGGAATGTTTCCTTTAAAAGGCCATGGCCGAATTACTTCCCGTTGCTTGCCCCCAGACTTTTACCGTCTCTAATGACCTCGGCGTCGACGAGGTGTAAAGCCATAAACAATTTTTTTTATAGGAATGACACCCTGCAGCAATGTGTACAGACCGGGATTACCTGGAATTCCCGCCCACAGAGGGTGGACGAATACCTTCAACATGAGGATACAACACGTCTAGAATGGTCAGCTCCCGGAACTTAAATCCAATTGAATATGCATGGGCCGAAGGATTGCAATCCTAACACCGTCACTGGGGACAATTTTTGACCTCCAACGGACTTTTGTCCAGTAATAGGATGCGCTACCGCAATCCATGCCGACGGCCTGATCCACTGTTAGCATCATGTATTGCCATGCGAGGTCATCACACCCCGTATCGACGCTCTGTATGCCACTGGCGCGAGGCGGATAGACACCACACACGGTCAGTGCCAAACCAGTATCATATCTGTATACCTAGTGTCAATAGCAGTGAGTTACGAGTCAATTGTTGCCAGGTCTCTTTTTAGTGCACGTATAACCGTGATTTTCTGTTGGTTTCGGTGATCCTATAACGTGTTATCATTATTGTTCCTGCTGAGTTGGCTCAACTCGGAAATCTCGGTGTAAATGGGTTAGCCAAGAGCTGTTCTGATAAATCTGAGTATGGATTAACCTCAGTCTCTGAATATGAGACTTGGCGGTGTACCCTCATATTGGTGTTGCATTCGTCATAAGTGGCCGAATGAGTGTAAAGTGCTTTGACTGTTAAGTGTAGGGTTGAGTGGCTTGAAACTAGTGTTTGATTGTTTTAACCATGTAGTCTATATTGCAATGGTTCAATTCCAGCTGATCTTAGTGATAGACAGACGTTGAGAGGGAGCCGGACAGCCTTAACGGCATTCCAAAGGGGTGCGTGTAAGCGCTGTGTGACATTCACAGACATCACAGTGTGAGAACAGCAGCTCGGGACGCCGAGTAGAGAAGTTTAAAGTGAAAATCTTATAGGAGAGGCAGGTCGTGACTAAAATTGTTCATAATCTGATATCGCAAAAAAATGTGCAATCGTAGTTTTGAATGCTCTTCAAATCCAGCGTCAGTCACCAAAATTACAAGTGATGAAAGTCGAATAAATTGTCACAGGAACTGTTCCACATGACGGGGCCTACAGCGCCATGAGGTTATCAGAGTCATGCTCGAAATGAAGTCAAGTAATATTTAATTCATGAAAGATTCACTTTCCTAGACTGGTATCAGATCCTACTAAATTCGTATTCCAATTTTTTATTATGTGATGTAAATGTATTAAAATAAGTTGGGCCCCACCGCGGACTACGAAGACCGTTAATTTGTGCGCCGGTTTTTCGGATACAACGCGTTTTATTTTAATGCGCTAGGCAGCCGCCGGTTATTGTGGGGCCCAAGCCGCGTCGGCTAGTACTCTTGGATTTCCATGTCTCAATAACATCATGAGAATGGCATACAACAACTTGTTGTCGTGGTATAACACTGTATAACAAGCCCACAGTCACCTAAGGTGAGTTGAACTAACCTAACTTGAACTTACCCTATCCTACTATAACAAGCAATTTAACATCCTGCATTAACCTGACTTTAACATAAGTTCCACCTACCTACTGATGGTTGTAGTTGCTTTGGTGATGTTGGCGTTTGTACACATACTGCCAACACCTTTGATCCATAATACTGAGCTGTATGCTGCAAACATCTATAGGTGTTATCCTTTACACACCCTCATGATGGTAACGTGTGTGGTGGGGGTTCTGCAGGTTTATCTGGAGGCTGTCATGACAGCAGAAGCCTACACTTTCTGTATGCATTTCTATAACCCTCTGTGCAAATTATATGGCTGGTATTGTGATACAGACACATGCAATTGTTATGTCAACCGTCGATTTAATTCTTGGAGGAAAGTGACGTGGTTTAGTGGCACATAATACATGTTTACAATGTATGTCACCGAGTGTTTGGTGTACGAAGATGCCCACTCACGTGATGTCTATGTGAGGACCATTACGATTCTATCTTAAGATTTTTCCGTAAGTGATGAAACCTTTTTAACTCTGTTGAGGACGCGGTTTGGACTATGTGTTGATGTTAAATTGCTGGGCGTGTGTGCAAGGTTATTTGCTGAGGGGTTTCGGCGAGTGTTGGAGGATTCATTCTAATCATTGATATTGGAGATATCTCTTCGAAGGATGTCCGGAGCACCATAAAAAAATTGAAAAGTGATACAATAAAATCATGTTTTTTTTTTTTTTTTTTTTTTTTTAAGTGTGTAGATAAAATACGACATGAGCACCAAGCGGATTCAGAAGTATGATATGTTATATTTCTGTACTTAAGATTTTATGGAATTCCAAAAGATAGCAATTTTACAACTCAAAGTTTAAGGCGCTCTAGAACGACGCTTTTTTATCCTTAGTGATGAAAGTAGTTTCCTGCCTGCATCCATGTGATGGTCGAGGACAGATCTTTGAAACTTCAGAGATGTATTTCGATCGCGTATCTATACCTTTATACCTTGAGTGCAGGCTTGCCGATTTTCATGGGTCGAACTGAAGAATATGCTGACGCATAGTTAGACCCTACCGAAGGATGTACACAAAGCGTGGTGTCACAGGTAGGACGACCAGCTCTTTACATGCTAATCTAAACTAATCTGGTAGTACTACGTAGTACAGAGGTCCTTGAGTTTACCGTGGAATCCGAACTACCAAAACGTTTTGGCATAGTTAACATTATGCAGCAAACAATGACGGAATGGTACTAAGTTTTACTGGCCCACACTGATACGAAAGAAATAACACACACATCCATATAAACTTTCTATTTCAGTAAACACGATAGTTTTCGATATTCAGAAGAAAAAAAAATCCCTGCAGAGCATGAAATTACCATCATGATCCAGATGATTTAGAGGGCAAAAACTACGCATAGTTGACAGTATCATACCACTATGGTATGCAGTATGTATGTTACTTAAAAAAAATGACGCTCCACTCAGAAACACTATGCCTGCACTAAGTCCCCAATACCGAATTCATTTCCTCCTATAGCTAATAGTGGGATCATATTCCCTTAGTAATATAGTATTTATCGGTAGAAAACGTAATACCCTATGCTAATGTACAATTTGTGAGATGTATAATTCAATTCAACCGTTTCGTTGATACCTGAAGCCAATATTCTATGTATGATGGTCGTTTACGAATGTGGATTATGGAGGAATTTACGTATATTTTTTCTAGAATATCACCAATATTTTTTTTGATGTATACATGTAATTTCTTAAGATGTTGACCCGTTTTTCTGGCGGAATAGACTCGGTTGTCTAATTCAAGAAATGTATCAGCGTATATCGTAGCGTGTCAGAAAATCGTATGCTACAATAAAGTGACAAATTCTTGCACCACCTTAGGTTTCAGATTTTGTACCATGAATTTTTACTATTTCAGACGATTATTATGATAATATTTCGTCGTGGTATTAGTCACTACATCCAAGGGTTGAGGCGAAGTGACTACAATTATATTTCAGTAAGGGAAATCGAGCCCGAGCCCTCCGGAATCCACGACTTCTTCTTAAGTCGCTTTCTCCTTTTGGATGTTTGCGGTCCACATAGCTACCTCGAGGCGTGATTTTGCAGCATGGAAAGCCTCTTTTGAGGTGCAGTTGTACCATCACCGAATGCCCTTCAGCCACGAATTCCTTCTCCTTCCAACAGATCTTTTCCCCTGTATCTTCCCTTCAATGATGAGTAGCAGTAGCTGGTACATCTCGCCTCCCATAATGTGTCCTAGATAGTTTTCCTTTGCTTTCTAGTGAGCAGCAGTTCTTTTTGTTTCTCTATTGAATGAAGTACTTCTTCGTTTGAGATTTTCAGCACCAAAGATATGTGTAAGAGACGACGATACAAATACCTTTCGAAAGCTTCAATTCTTTTCTCTAGATTTTGATGTAAGGTACGGCTTTCACACCTATAAAGAAAAATGGAAAACACCTAGCAGCGAATCATTCCCATTATCAATTCCAGACTGAGATCCGATCTTATATTAAAAAAAAAAAAAAAAAAATCATGCTAATAAATTTTCTCCTGGCTTGTTCTATTCTCGATTTGATTTCTTTCTTGCATTCTCACTGCTCATCCATCACAGTGCCTAAGTATTTGAAGGTGGATACTTGCTCGGTCCTATTGACTTTTATTGATAGGGTTACCTGGATTTTTCTCTTAGAGAAAACTATAACTTTGTTCTTGGACGGATTGGCAACCAGACCAAACTCTTCATTGTGCTGGACTAAATTCTTCCTCACCCGATTCTATTGACTAAGTTCTCTGCAACCCTTATTTAAGGGGCGGTTTTATGACACTGAAACATTTCTAGAACAACCATTTGAACGAGATTATGTTAAATTTTTTGAATTCGTTCTTTCATCTTTAGGTTGATAACTAAAGACTTCATGCGTAGAAAAACAAGAAATGTCTCTCAGAAATCTTAATGGTTTGTAACGGTATTATAGGTTCTTCGTGCATGTAACCGATGTTTGACTTGCAGTCAGTATCTTCGTTGTACGTTTGGTGTGTGTTTTAATATTTCTATGTATCTTGGTGTATGAGAGCTTGTATGTGTTGATGCTCTATGTGCCTATGCCTTGCAGTGTGTACAGCATATTTTTTTTATTTTTTTTGTGGCAGTGATTTGCTTCTGGAAGATTATACATTTCTCATGAAGAAATGCACGTTTATATGTTTTTCAGACAACCAAATCGCAAGACTCAAAAACCCGTCAGCAGAATAAATCCACTCGATGGATGCAAAAGCCACGAGGAAGTGGTAGAAACTCAGTCATCATGGGGAGCCGAACAATCAGCGCAGTTGTTCCCCATTACACTCAAAATAAGTCATACCATCGAAGCGAAAAATTCTGGCTTTATAGAATCACTCCACCGCTATATGTAAACAGGTCTAATCCCTATTTCGGCGGGGATTTTAAAAAGCCGTTAACCCGACCTTCATCTCTCGCTTAGTTTGTTGTGTAGTGTGAAGTTCTCTAGAAAGTTTCCGTGGTTTGGATTCCACTTTAAACTGCAGGTCCTTACACTCGGCAGGATTACTGGGTTAGTTAACGGTGGTTGCGATAGGGCTGAATGCGCAGCCAACAAAACTATTACGAAGTCATTACGGCCACACGAGCCTTTACCATTATTATTCACCTCGGTACAGCGACATCGGCAAATATTGAAAAGTGATCTACGATAAGTGTTATATTAGTTTAGAGGAGAGAGCGGGGAGGGTTCGGACACTTTTTTTAACTACGAATTGTAGCTTTAATTTAAAATTAATATTTCCAAATTTTAATTATTTTCAATCTTCAGGGATTAAGATTTCTTAATTTCAGTAGACTATGACAAAACTGATTTTAGTTTTTTCACAAATAATTTTTTTTTTTTTCAAACTTGAAAATTGTCCGAAATCTCCCACCATGTGGGAGACAATGGACAAATTAGGGGGAGATTCTGGACACACTAATACAAAATTAAAAAGTTGCATTTATTAATACAAAAAAATCACAAAATAATCACCACAAAACTTATATATCATATTTTTTATCCTTTCACGAGTGTCCGTTTGAGCAGAGGGAAGTTTGAACATGACGTCGTCGTATGGCACAAAGAATGTCTCTTCATCAGATAAAGTAAATCTACATGATAAGTTCTTTCTTTTTAGAAACCTTACTATATAACCCCCTGTGTCTTCTTCTTCTACTCTTGATACACAGGCCTATCATCGTTCACTTGACGTCGTCTTCCCATGAAAGTTAACAACTGCTTAGGCACCAACAGGAACGCTAGTATTATCTTGATCAGAAGAAGTACCTTCCTCCCATTCCCCTCTAGATGAGTCTCCAATATTTGAAAGAACACTTGTCTGATTCACTTTCAGACGAAGAGTTTCTTTTCTTCTTTGCATCTTATTGGCAATGATTGGTGGATGCTAAGGGATGGGCTGTAGCTTTTTTTTTTGATGAAGTTTCAAACAGTTTTTAATAGCTTCCGTTCTTGAACTCTTTTTCAACTTTTCTTTCACGGCAGCAGTTTCATTTTTTTACGAGATGTCTGTGGCAATCATGCAATGTCCTCTCTTACGAACTTGGTTTGTGGCTTTTCTTTCTTTAGCCTTTCGAAAGGGTTGAATATTTTCCGGTGATATAATGCTAGTTGAAGGAGACACAATGCTGGTCGAGTTGGGAGAGCTGAATAAGGATCTGGATATAGAAGGTGTTTCAAAATCCAAGTTTTCATTTGTGTGGCAATCATTCTTAAATCGCCAATCAGATGGATTTGTTTCACTTGGTAGGTGTCTGTCAGAAACATAAGCCCCCAGGAAGTCTTCCTCGGTGAAGATTCCCCGATTGAATGGCAAATGCCAGTCGATTCAAATCCTTCTTGATGTTTGATGGAGTGGTAAATTTGTTCCAGGTTGAATAGCATATGAATGGCAAATCATAAATGCTGAGGGATTTCCCTGTGTGATTTGTCATCCATGAGTCACATCCTTTGCTTACAAATGCCTTGAAGTTTGCAACTTATTTGTGGTATGGGGAGGAAAAGTAAGGACAACAATGTCATTACTTTTACATAGTCAATAGCTTTGGTAGAAAGGTGGATTTCATGACTGACCATCAATAGCAATATCTTTTTATCAATAGAATATTTACTACATTTTACCAAATGCTCTATCACTTTCATAAAGTTTTCAGTGGTCATCCATCCAGATGGATGGGCCAACCCTAATGGACCTTTATCGGGTACACCTTGCATCATATGCTTTTGATCATACCTATGGCGTGCAAAAATTAATACAAAAGGGAGGGCTTTACTTGAAGCACTAACTATTCCAACATGAGTTATGAGCTCTCCTCGTTCTCGTGATACCTTTTGACCGACCTGGCGTTGACCTTTCTGTGAAATAACTTCAGGCACTCGAGGAACGGTCGTAACTCCAGTCTCATCCAAATTATAAATTTCATGAAGTTCAAATGCAAAACGTTTCAAGACTTCTTCCAAGTTGTCCTGAAAAAGATTTAAGTTCTTTGCGTTAAAACTACTCATTCTTGCCAAACTTGTTGGTTCAGCTGTCCTGAGGGAAAGTGAAGGATGTCGATGCATAAAACTCGTGAACCAATGCTGAGATAAGGATCGAAATGCATTCCAATTTTCGGGTACAGACAAGTTATTTTTTACCGCAAATTCGAATGCCAGGCGTTTAACACAGGCCGGTGTCATTCCATGAAACATATTGGTGTTTTTAACAAGATAATCTGACAATTCTTCCTCCGTACAAGGTGTCAAAATTTTACTTTTTTAAAAGTCTGGGGCATAGTTAACCTTTTCAGGCTGCACCTTTGTTCTTTTTACATAGTCAAGAAGTGTTGATTTCTTAAGTTGGTATTTATCAGCAGTTTTTCTAATCGATTCTCCGCTTTCCAGTACTTCGTTAACTGCCTTTTTCATCGTGGCAGCACAAAAGAACCTATTTGTCCTCTTTTTGCAATACCTCGGCATTTTACAACCCAAAACAAACACATTCTCTAAAACCAAACTTATATAACAGAAACGGGGAGAGATTAGATATAAGTAAAAAATATCAGAAATAAGGGGGAGACTTCGGACAGACTGTCCGATCTCTCCCATACAGCCATCATAAGAAAAACAGACATTTCAACGTGACTAAATTGGAAGTAGTGGAATCAATTCTGGTTTATTATGTTCCTTACTTACCCTAGTTCCCACAAAAAATATTTGCTTATTGCCAACTGAATAATGTCCAAGTCCTCACCTTCCGAATGGAGCGCCGAAACTTACATCAGAATACACAAAATCAGAAAAATGGTCGGGATAACTATGCAGATTCTTAGGGCCTGACTACTGGCGTCGGCCATTTAAAAGCAACTGATAACTCACCAAAAAATGCAGCAGGGCTGCCAACTATCCTTCTTCTTGTATGAAATCTAGCAATGTCCAGAGTCTCCCACTGTCTGAACACTCTCCGCTCTCCCCTATATCTTCTGTTTGATCCCCAACTGAGAACTACTAAATAATGATTACCAACTGTTGATAGGTATTAGATATTTAATATCTGAAAATTATAATGAATTTTCGGAATTAACTACAGAAAATTACTACACATGTTAGTTTCAGTTATCCCTTTATTGGGTAATTCTATCATTTAGCGGGAAGATATTCCGTTGTTCCCTTATTTCCTCATTTCTCCTCCTATCATTTAGGCAATAACCTTTTATTGACCTTAAAAACTTCATTTCAGATAATTGAATTTTGTTTTTGTATTGTGTTTTATTTACCCATGTTTCACTGCCATATAGCAGAGTCGGTACTGCCATTGTTTTATAAAACTTGAGTTGCATCTCCTCTCATGCTTTACGTTTCAGTGTTCCAAATATATACTGAAAACGGTGAAGTTTCTTCTTCACCTCGTTATCCTCATTAAAAGATAATTCACATCCGAGATAAGTAAAGCTGGAGACTTGTTCTATTGGCTGATTTTCTTCCAGTATTTTAACCCTGATAGGGTATTTCTCCTGCCATGCCATAACTTTCGTTTTTACAGGAGACAACTGCAGATTGTAATCTTTGCTTAATTACTTTTTGAAGTCCATCTTCATTTTCCTGGAGGATAAATCGGTCATCTGCAAACAACATAGTGTTTATATAAGTGTTGTTGCTTATTTTTATACCAGGATGAACATTTTTCTTTCCATTTCCTATATATATATATATATATATATTGAAGAGTGTTGGAGACAGGCTACAAACTTGCCGCACTCTTTGGTTAATCGCTATTTCTTCTGTAAGTTTATTTCCTAGGTATAACACGATTTGTGTCCTTCTATACATATCTTGAATAACTTGTATTAAATGCTCTGGATATCAATTTCTTTGCATTATTTCCCATAGTTTTTGTCTATTTACTTTATCGAAAGCCTTTTCATAATCTCTAAAAGCAATGAAAGTCTTTAAGTTAAATTCTCTTTTCCACTAGTTGTTTAAGGCAAAATATATTATCTATTCAGGATCTTCCTTTCCTAAACCCACATTGTTCTTCTGATAGGAGAGCATCTGCTATTACTTTTAGTCTGTTATTTATTATTTTTGCATATATTTTGTAGCCGTAAGTAGTTATACAACCTACTAATAAGTCCTTTACATACAGGTGGGGTATTAACCTTAAATTCAAAACCAACATTAAATAAAAAGCAACCACTTTCTAGTTCATATATAATTATTCATTATATGGTATCTTCTCCAAACTGAATTAAGATAATTCGCGTGAAAGCATGCGCAGTTATATTTGTTTTAGCCGAAATCCAACGTCTATTAGTTTACAATATGGATGATAGGTTAGGTCAAGAAAATAATTGATTTTTTACAAATTATGAGTGATAAATTCTCATGCAATCAATGTTTAGTACTGTATGATAAATTGAAACAATTTAGAACAGTATAAAAAGATCACTTATCTCCATAAACAACGGCGGGGTGCGTTGTTTGTTTACGCCTTCTTCGGAGTAAATTAGCCGCCGCAACCGCCAAAGGTTTTACGTTTATGAACAGCTGTCTGTAGTCTTTTTTTTTTTTTTTTTTAAATTTAAATGGCATTTGGCCATGTTAGCCATACAGCCAGTTCAATGTGTTTTTCGTTTTACAATGTATAGATTTCATCCAAATGTGATTGTTTTCTCTCTTTTGTAAGGACGACACAAGACGAACACAACACTTAATTAAAACCACCCATACCCTTGGCCGGACTCGAACCGGCGACCCCTGCAACGCGAAGCAAGCACGCTGCCCCTACGCTGCCGGGGTCGGCTGTCTGTAGTCTGTGATGGTATATATCGCACAGTTGCGAATTCTCCACTGGTGGCGCTGTTGTAGAGTCGTTATCCTGTTGCTGTTGAATGTTCTCCATTATCGACGAGCTTTAGTTAGTCACACGGTGTCGTGATAACTTGTATTTTTATTAGTTACTGCAGATCTGCTGCGGGGTCGCCATCTGTTATACTATACAGTCTGCATCATAACCCAACAACCTCACTTTTGAGACAGTGTATCTCGCGAACAAAGCGAGATATCGAAAAAGTTTATTCTTTATTTTCGATTTGTATCGTCGTTTTACGTATGAATCTATCATCAAATTTGACTGTGGGGAAATGTATCTCCTGAATTTCAATCCAAAACACCTCACTTTTGAGACAGTTTATATCGAGAAATAAGCAGGATATCAAAAAAAAATTATTCTTCATTTTTGTTGTGTCTCCTCGAGTTACATAATAATCCATCATCAAATTACGGTGCCACGGTTGTCTTATGATTCCCTTGAGGTTTTTGTGCCTATTCCCCGTGTTTCTACGGCCAAGCAATATGGCGGCCTCCCACGCCACTTCTCTCTACCCGGTTTCACTCCATTGTGTGGTGAAGGTCCATTGCGTCGTCTCCATATATTCCTTCCTCCATGCGAGCGCCATGCATTGCAGAGAAATACGCCGCTGTAATCGTTGAAATAGTTCGTATTCTTTAAAATTTCTGCTACCTCCTTCTTTCGCCAGAATGACAGCTAAAAGCTGACTGTCAAATAAATAATGCGGTATTCCACCGTAATTAAGTTGTTATTATTAACAAAGATGGCCGCGGAAGCCTGAGAATTAATCCAGCGCTATTGCAGAGGAAAAATTGATTGGATTATTCCTCATGAGTGTGCTTCGAAATGTCGTGAATGAATACCGTGAGATATTGACAAATAAAGTTATTGAAAAATTTTCTGAGAATCCGTGACGACTAATGTTTACACAAAAAACTATAACTGAGTTACGACCTTAATTAACTACATGGTAGGGTCCTTAGATTAAGTGGTTGGATTACTATGTTAAACAATAATAAAAATAGTTTCCTCAATAGGTTTGAGTTTCATTTTGTAAGAAATCGTCATGTTTCAGTCCCCCACCCTTCTTCCTCGAAACCAATACTATTTGTGTTCCACTGCAATTTTAATTAAATATTAAACACGATATTTTGACGACTAGCTCCGGCGTCTTCTTTAGGTGCAAGAACATTTGTACTGGTCGGCTAACAGACGGTCGAAATATCGTGTTTTCACAACACAAACCGGCGCTACACGATCTACGTTGAGGTCGTGAACGAGACGGGTCGATGTGTGGTATACCTAGTTACAGCTTTGCTCCTCTGATGTAGCCCACCACGGTTGTCTCGTGAGCGTGGCGTAAGTGATAGTTGGATGCTGCGTGGATGGTTTCCAGATCAATGTACATAAAATGCGTGATCACTGCAGTGTGTGTTGGACACTAATCTCCATGCCCTGCCTATCATTAGCATGTATGGGCGTTGCATGCCTTGGACAAGTCAATTTGTATTAATTTACTTCACCCTGTGCACCGATACAGACGTGCAGTAGTTAACCAATGGTACTCAGATTGTGTAGACCATTTCTTTTCTTTTTTTTTTTAGGCTTCACTCAGTCTCTTCGGGTTATTCTAACTCTCTGAGTATCCTCCCTATCGTTGTTATCCACACGTGTAGCATGAAGGTCATTTTCATGTATAGTATCATGCCAAGGTATTGTACTTGGTCTACAATCTTGATGGAGTTCCCTGAAATATTGAATCTGTGTGGTCTTCCCTTATCCAATTTGAGAAACATTGCTTGCGTTTTCAATGTTGAGAGTTTCATTTTGTTTTTATGTGTCCAACTGCTACTTCACTATGTCTTCTATCTCGTCTTGGGTTTCTGCATTTATCTCAACTGCAACGTCATTAGCGTAGGCGGTCATTTGCCACTGTCGGCGCTCGTTCCAGATGGTGGGTTGCGCTCATTCCTTATTGATCTCCCTCCAGCTGCTTGCGTCGTTCTCCTCTAAAAGGATATTACTATCGCTATCGCCGGCGAATGATGCTCTCCCAATTCGCAGCGGTTACAGGCACGTGACATCACTAAAGCGACCACCAGTCCTAGAGCGTTTTCTGTCAGGTGACCATAGTTAAGAAAAATCTAATGCTTATTTCGCTTTTTTGTTAAAAATAATCCTCCTTTCTTTTCAAATTTAACAAAAATAGCTTCGTTATGCTTTAATAATTGCGAATGACTGCAGTTTGTAATATATTGTACAAATAGCTTATTCCGTACCACCTGGATCTATAAATTCCGCTTCCGGCTTGGCTATCGCCTTCCTGGTGTTTTTCGAATCTAACTCTCGCTCTAGTTTTCGCTCATCGGGGGCTCTGCTAGATGCAGCCATACACAAAATGGGGGCTGTTTCTTACGTCGAATCGCTCCCTCTATCATAGACGGATACAAATCCCCGACTCAACCTACCACTCCCGTACCAATGACTAGTGTTCCCAAGGTTCTACAAGCGGATCGCCCACCCACGCTATTACAGACGAGACCGCACAAACGCAGAAGTGTGGCCATCAAAAGGTCCCTTCGGAAAAAGCCACCGTATGCGGTTTTAAGCCCACACAGCCAGTCAGATCCCGGAAACTTCCCTGCTGTGCAGACATCTGCCCAGCGATCTTCGCCCCCCATTATGCAAAGAAAATATTTCTACTTAGGACCTATATACCATACAGGTAATCTCCCGCGTATGAATGATCCCTCCGAAATTTATGTAATGAAGGATGTTCACACGTCGACGATGCTGTTCTGTTTGGTAGTAAGAAAAAAGAAAACTTTCTTGAGCTCGTTGCCTAGTACCCTTGGAACTGAAAATGGTTTGGTGCTTGCCAGTAATTTTAGAAAAGTGTAAAGGACAAAGAATGACACCAGTAAGTGGAAGTAATGTCATACCCAGTAGTAGCCATCACGTGGCTTCCACATACTTCTCCAAAGTTGGCAACGTTTTATGTCGACCGGGAACTGATACAGCGTTCAGCGCTAGGGGAAGCACCTAGGCATAGAGGCCGATGGACTTCCGCTACGTAGTTACAGGCTATCCGGCGCAGTGTAGGCGCTCGATATCAGCTAAGGGGTGTGATGAACGCAAGTTGTGGTATAACGCTGGTGGAAGCGCTGCAGTATGTGCGGAAGACCGCTGCTGTGTGAAGCTGCGCACTGCGACCAATGAAGAAGACGCGACCGTTGGCAAAATCACGACTGTGTGGAATAAGTCGAAACGGCTTTGGCGTGGATGCTGCGCGAAAGCTGGCGAACCGGATCTGCGAGGACTCCGGTGAAAGGGCTGCTGAGCTGACACTCTCGGACCACATTAGTGCATAAGTAGACGTTAGCAGAGCATAGGGCGTGTAAGCTAGAGCTTCGCAGCAGCAAGAATGGGTGCATAACCGGAACGGGTCCGAACGTCGAGCCGTTGAAATTGCTGATGTGTAAAGTCGGTGAAAACACATCGGTGATGTGACCGGTGGACTGCTTGTTAGCAATAGCAGCTACGGCGCGACCGCTGGTCGACGGTCTTAACGGCATGGACGCTGGTTATTCGTTCTTGGCGAGGAGCTGGTAACAGACACTGACGGGGACGCCGTAAGAATAAAAAGTTAAGCGAGGGCCCTGGTGATCCTTTGTACCGTGGCCACCGTAAACCTAACTGCCTCGTCAGATTACACTGACGCTGGTGACTGTACCGGTGATGGGTTTGGCTGCCGCCACATCAAGCACATCTCACTAGCAACATAAACAACACTGTTACCCACAAGGACCGCCACCCCTAGAGATGGCTTACATGTTACCTAGTCCACTAATAAACAATCTCCCACATTTTCCTCACCCGTAATATGGAATCTGTCGCTGTACTGGCAGTGTTTTAGCCACCAGCCCTTGTTCTCCAAAGATTAAAATCTTGACATTTTTCCCACTCTACCATTAGTTATCCAATAGTTTCTTTTCGATCTATCTCTTTCACGGTGGGATCATGTAAACTGGCCAAGAACTAAACGCATGGATCAAATTACGCCCTGTTCCTGTTACCAGCTATAGTAAATATTATCTGTTAATGCTTGTGCACAGTCGAACAGTAAATAAAAGAAATGCCGCCAGGAACTCGTGGAGGTAGTGAATCGTTGGCCTTGTGGCGGACGTGACAGAAAGTCGCGGTCAACGAGGCTGACTGAGCTAGATGGAGAGCGTCGTTCTGGGACCAGCAATATGGTTATGGCTGTCGAAGCGTACGTACAGGTCTTGAGAATGAGTCAGATCACACCGCCAAAAGTTCGTCTTTCTACAACCCACGAATCCGTGAAGACTATATTTTTTGGTATAAATATTAGTCAATACACACATATTTTAAAAATATAAAAAAACTCCCTGAACTTAACTTCCTGTACAAGCAACTTCATGTGAAAGGTCCAAATTAGAAGACCTAAATAATCGCCAATCTATACTTCTTCTATACTATTATAAATCTGTAAGCAAGCTGCGTTTGTAGTGAGGCTTGATCTCTAATAACGCAAAAACTACCGCATCAATTTGCATGGTGTTTCCAAATTTTTAAAGCTAATGTTGCTGATCAACATCTGCAGAAGTAGCTAACGACTAATATGTACCATGGGAAGAAGAAATTCAGTAAAAAACTTCAGAAATGTGAAACTGTAGACCACAGATAATTATACACATTCAGACGGTCACTCCTTTCATAAAGAGACCTGACAAAATTTAGGATTTCCTTTTTTTTTTTTTTTTTTTTTTTTTTTTTTTACTTCTGCGATTCATTTTTCTGGACCGCAGTACTTCAAAATAAAAAGAATACGTGAATCAAGTATAATCAGCATTTACTTGAATCGTAACAGGTCTGTTGAATTACGAAAAAGTTGTATTACAAATATTGAAGACGTATTGTCTCTGGTAGACTGTTATACAGTTTGTCTCTGGAACAAAATTGCTACGTGAATTCTGTACAATACAGCCACAATAAACCAATACTTAATACGAAATTCAGTTTTTTCTCGAAGAGCGATGTCTGAAAAACAGCTATTATAAATATCAGCAAGTAATAAAACATACTTCTTTCATAATGACTTGTGCGGAATTGCACATATTTGGAAGTACTTTATTCGATTAATATGTCTCGTGGCTATAACGTGCAAATATAACTAGGCATCCGAAAATTCAGGTACATGCGACTGAAATAATTACATAGAAAATACGGATATATTGAAAGAAACTCAAATAAAAAAATTTTCAGTTCCTAATGCTACACCGCGTAAATTATAAAGCTAAAAGAATCGTCTCTTTGGCCTATAACAAAGCATATCAGCTGTCATCACTGTCCAGGTTGCATTTCAATCGATTTACAACTTGCGATAATTTTGCCACTCAGAAATAATTGCTTGAGTTACATGCACATTAGTACATATACTGTACCGTGATCCATTTTGACATTTTTGAATTAATTATATCTGACTGAAATAATGACAATAATGATACGACGGTTTGAAACCAATTCACGTAAATTTCTATTTTAAAGCAGGAATAATTGATGGTGTATCAACATAAAATAAAAACCAATATCCAAACAACAAAAAATAAATAAATCAGAAAAAATTGAGATGCTGTGATCATTGGTAACGAATTTTTATTTCAAATATAACTAGGCATCCTAAAATTCTATTCTACACCGCGTAAATTTTAAAACTAAACCCGTTATGCCTGATGCTAAACAAAACGAGTCAATTGTCATCTGGTCCAGGCGGTTGTTTCGCCAGGTACTTACATGCGACTGAAATAATTACATAGAAAATACGGCTATATTGAAAGAAACTTAAATTAAAAATGTTTCATATCCTAATGCTACACCGCGTAGATTATAAAGCTGCAGGCATGGTCTCTTAGGCCTATAACAAAGCATCATATCAGCTGTCAGGTTGCATTTCAAGCGATTCACAACTTGCGATAATGTTACCACTCAGAAATAATTGTTTCAGTTACATGCACGTTACTACATAAACTGTACCATGATCACATCTCGATATTTTTGGATTAATTATATCTGACTGAAATAATGACAGTAATGATAAGACGATTTGAAATCAAGAGTAGCTCCAATTCACGTAAATTTCTATTTTAAAGCAGGAATAATTGATGGTGTATCAACATAAAATAAAACCAATATCCAATCAACAAAAAATAAAAAACAACAAAAAATAAATAAATCAGAAAAATTGAGATGCTGTGATAATTGGTAACGAATTTTTATATTTCAGCACACTTCCAAGAGGACTAAGTCGTAGATTACTGCTATATTTACATAAATTTATGGCACCGTGGTTATGTTGCAATCCTCGGTATCCACATTTAAAAATAAACTTTTTTTAGTTAAGTATCATGGAAAGAATATTTTTCATTAAATCCACAGATACATCCTTAACAAAGTTTATACCTAGCTATATAATCCCAGGCAAAGTTTACACATACAATCGCCAAAAAAAATTACACATAATGATTATAATATCAGCTTTCTTAACGTTACAACTGTTATACATCCATTTAAATTTTCGGTATCACGGTTAACGTGGAATCCTCCATATCAGCATTTAAAATATTATGTTTTAGCTGAGTTAAATATTGCTTTCAGAAATAATATTCGGCTAAATGAGAGTGAAATAGACCGACAACATCGTCTGCAACGTCAAAGAGAACTAGATGAAATAGCTAGAGCAAATGAAAGTAACCTGCACCGAGAAAAGCGATTGACCTATAACCGGGTTCTATACGCTAAATCCATAGCTTCTGAAAGCGTACAGAAGAAAGAACGTCGTTTGAACCGTGAAAGCGTTTCTAAACAATAAATGTTTATACTTCGCACAATAATTACAACCACGAATTACTACTGTTAATTTTTCAGGAACCTTTTCTACTATTGAATCAATTCCATCATGTTAAAATATGAATAAAACAACTCTCTGACATCAGTATGAAAACCGAACCTAACGTATTAACCGAAACAAAACGAAACTATTCAGAATACATTAACATTTCATGCCTTTCCACGTTAATGTCTGATAAGAGAATAAAATCGGTAAATAATTTCTACACCTGCCAAGGCACGCGCGCGTGAAGCAGCGGGCAAATGCTAGTCTTCAAATAAATAAAATAGGAATATCACTTTTCAGCATATTGTAATACATTTTTCATTACAAGTGATTAACAGATTTATTTCGTCAGAAAAGTATTTTTTATCTTTGCACCCAAAATTTGCTATTACAACAGTACGAAGCAGGCGTAAAAGAAATATAAATGACCATAAGTGGTCATCAGATCAGCAATAGGACGTCGGAAGCTGCGGAGTGTACACGGTAAGCAGTATGGTTGAAGAGAGCGGCGGGATCACAACTAAAACAGGAGAGGACAACCATGACACATTTGTATGTCAATACGAGCATGAAATGTTGGAGGCGATAAAAATAAGCTAGAGGATCACAACATGGATGTTGAAGAAGAAGAAGAAAAATACAATTTCAGGAACAAACGCAGAGTTGCAGAAAAAAAGAAGTGGAGAAAGAGAGAACAAAGAAGAACTAATGACGTCACTAATAATAGGAACAAGAAACATATAACAAACCAGATGATTACGTCGCAACAGCATTTGACTCATTCCACAGAGCTATGCTACACCAACACAAGGCTGTGTTGAAAGGAGTAAAAAGAAGCTAGTTTCATCATTGTAAAGTGTCAGACTGTATAGTCCGCAATCGGAAAGCCCTTATGTTGTTTAATTGAGCAGAAGTAGAATGGCCCTGTGCACAAACCAGTCTAGCTAGGGAAAATTGTCTATGATAAGATAATTGGATTTAAGCCCATCAATCAGCAGGAAAAAACAGAATGTCTTTGGAATTCATAATGGTGGAATCAGCCAACAGTATCGTGGGAAATAATAACTTTCTACAATCGCTGGGGTAAAGGCCGGTAGATTCGGACGTAAAGGCGTAATTACAGTTGTTCCTACAGACCTAATAGAAGAAAAACTAACACTCAACATTAAATCATCTGGTCTTACTATCGACAGGTGATTCACCAAGCAAATTTACATATGCGATAGGATAGAAACAAAGCCCCCGCAAACCATGCTACTTACGTTCTGCAGTCAGTTTCTCCCAGAAAAGGTAGAACTCTTCTATTTAAGATTCAAAGTGAATCCATGTATATATATGTTACAGTGAAAGACCGAAATTGGAGAATGTTGTCATACACCGGTGTATTTAAGGATTCACGTAGTCGCTTGATGCAGGGCCGCATTTAAGCATAGGCTACCTAGGCTGTAGCCTAGGGTCCCACACCACAAAGGGGGGCCCACACCACAAAGAGGGGGCCCGCACCACAACCCCAAAAAAAAGGTCGCCCATAAATTTTTTGGGCCGAATTTCGAATTGAAACACCGATAGACGGAGGCAGCCCCCCGTCGGATTGGCCACTGCCGACATGCATGAAATCGAGTGCCAGCTTGTGGTCATGGTCATCTTTTCCCTTCCATTAACTACTTTTCATACCTGCTGCAATATCTTTCCATGCTTCATCGCCAGTATACGCCCTGTACACTCCCATGAACCTTCTCATCCTCCACCTGTCTTGCAATGAATCCCATTCCATCTTCTTTATCATATGTGTCACTGATTGCATTCTGCAATAATTTCCAGAAACAAATCTAGCAGCCCTTCTTTTGACCTTCTCCAACTCCTGTATTTGATACTCAAAATGTGGGTCCCATACTACACTACCATATTCGAGCAATTGTCTCACCAATGTTTTGTAACCTAATTCCTTTACATCTCTCGTGCATCCCGTCATCACTCTCTCCAACAAGTGCAGGATTTTGAAACCTTTTCCTACCACCTGTCCAATGTGTCCTGCCCATTTAAGCTTGTTATCAAATGTAATGCCAAGATGTTTACATTTCAAGTCTTCAGCAAGCAATTCTTCCCCCACCTTATATTTATAATTAACCTTTTGCTTTTTATTTGTGGGTCTAATTAGCTGACTCTTCTTTGCATTTATCTTCATCCCATGTTTACCAACCCAACTAGATATCCCGTCCAGATCACCCTGCAACTGTTTACAGTCCTCTATCGTTTTGATCCTTTTATACAGCATTATGTCATCTGCAAATAATCTAATTTCAGATAGTAAACAATCAACACAATTATTCATTAGAATAATGAATAGCAATGATCCCAATACACTACCCTGCGGCACTCTCATTCTTACTTCCACTTCCTTTGATACCGCAATTCCTAACCTAACTTTCTATTTTCTACCTTTTAAAATTTCTTCTACCCAGCAAATCACTTTCTCATCCACTCCAATAGTTTTTACCTTATTTACTACCATTTTGTGGCTTAATCTGTCAAATGCTTTTGAAAGATCTAGTGCTACACTATCAATTTGGCCTACCTTGTCTATTTCGTCTGAAATATCTTGCATATATCCCACCAACTCAGATTCGCATGAATATCCTTGCCTGAACCCATGTTGCCTACTTTAAAACTACTTACGTTCCTCACATATTTTTCTGATGTGGTTGCATATCAATCTTTCCATTAATTTACCTACCACTGAAGTCAAACTGATTGGCCTGTAATTTTCGACTCTATTTCTCACCTCTCCTTTATGTACCGGTACTACTATCGCACTTTTCCAGTCTTGTGGTAAGCAGCAAGTATCCAGACTCAATTTAAATAATATTTCAAGATAAGGTACAATGTCAACCCCAGCTATCTTTAATATATCTGTAGTAATATTATCTGCACCAGCCCCCTTATGTGTTTTCAGCTTGCTTATTTCCTTCATGATTTCTTCAGGATGAATTTCAAATTTTTTAGTATCTTCATTTGTAATCGTATTGTTAAGCTCGTTCTCCGAATTAGACCTTCCCGTTTCTGATTCATTGTCCCTAATGCTCTCATTAAACCAGATACTTAAAATCTCTGCCTTTTTCAAATCCTCAGTAACTACTTCTCCATCCTTATCTATGAGCATCTCTACACCCTCCCTTCCCCTCAGTTTCCTGATATAGCCATACAAATTTCTAGATGCACCATTCAGTGGTCCTCCTGCACTGACAATACTCTTCATAAACCCATCGTTAGCCACTTTCTTTGCTGTTATTAAGTCCTTGTTTAGTTGTTTCAACCCCGCAGGGGCCTGGTACGCAAGTGCCACGTACGGGTTTGGCGAACCCGCGGTGCCCGAGCTGGAAACTTGTGAGCGCCGCAAGTTTCCCACACCGTAAACTCCTACCATGCTTCAACGACCACCGCAGGGCGTGGTGGTGGAACGTTGTGTGCCTAGGAGAACGGGGTTCTAGGCTTCATCGCCCGGATCGCGAGGACGGAACAAACCTCTATAAAAAAAAAACCTCAACCTCAAGGTCAGCCACGTGCCGAGGAGGTGTATGGGTGATGAAGTAAATCACTCGTTAACGTGCAACCTCAGGGGCACCTGCGCACCCCTGTTGTATCAGCATTTCTACATAAATGTTTTTGCTCGTGGGACGAAAATTCCTCACAAACAAAAACAAAACCCCTGCGGTCCGGGTGTGCCGCAGGTTAAAAAAAATACACACAGTTCCAACAAGCGGGCGAGGGTTGACAGCGCTCCTCCGGAACAAGACGGCAGAAACAGCAAGGGTTGTCTTATAGACAACGCCTTTGTTATTATGGCAAGAACGGAGGGATCCTTTGAAAAGGTCTCTCCGTTCTATATACAGAAAGGCATAGAGGGAATATCTAGTACCCTAAAAGGCGTAAAAAAGCTGAGGAATGGGACCCTGCTTCTTGAAACATCTAACCACAGGCAGGCTGTTTCACTCCTTAAGTGTGAGAAGCTCCGGGAGTTCGCAGTGAAATGCGAACTCCATAAAACTCTAAACTCCAGTAAAGGAGTTATCACTTGTAGGGATCTGATTGATAAAGAGTCCGAGGAACTCCTTAAGGAGTGGGGATCAGAAAATGTGGTCGAGGTTAGGCAGATCAAACGAAGGGTTAACGGCAATCTTGAGAAGACTGCCACCTTCGTCCTGACGTTCGACACTCCGACGTTGACGAAATCCATTAAAGCTGGATATTTAAATCTGAATGTTCGCCCGTATGTCCCGGACCCGATGCGCTGCTTTAAGTGCCAGCGTTTCGGGCATACGACGACGAACTGTAAAGGTAACGCCACTTGTGGGAAATGTGAAAAGTCGGCGCACGAACCGGGTGCAAGTTGTACCCTCCCACAGGTGTGCATTAATTGCTCCTGGTCACATCCAGCCTGGAGCAGGGAGTGTCGAGTGTACCTTGAAGAAACAGGTACAGGAGTTGAAGACTAAGGAAAGAATATCCTTTGGCGAGGCGAAGAAACGGTTTAAGGCGCTGGCGCCACCGGTCTTCGCCACAAGCTTCGTCAAAACGTTATCAACCCCCGTCAGGAAGGAGAGCGTTGCTACGCAGACGTCCGTTGTAGACACGGGCACGAACACGACATGCTCGTGCCAGTGCAAGTGTGGTGCGCAGCCCACTAAGGTCCTAACACCAAGGACCGCGGTCGTCGGTAGTAACGCTTCTGCTAACTTGACCACTACAGCAGCAGGGTCATCAAGTCCACCAGCCAAAGCACGGTCATCCGCTCCATTAGCTGAAGCCGTGGGTGCCTCTGCAACAGCAGAAGCAGCACCCATGGCAAAAGCTGCATCTGCAGCGGTAGTAGCAGCAGGAACGCCATCTGCCGGAAGCGGATGGCAGTTAGTGCAGAAATTTCGGGGTCCGAAGTTTAAACACACGGACCCCACAATGTTCTTGAAGTCCCCCTCTACTTCTCCTCCCAGTTCCCCAACTAGCGTGGGGAGGAGAGGGACAAGGCCTCGGCGGAAGAAAGATCCGCAAGACGCCGAGGCCTTAGAACTGAAGTCGTCTTCGGACCCCGAAGATTACGTTATGCTGTTGGACGAAGAACCTGGTCACGTTCCTCAGCAGACATCAGACACTGACCCACCCGACCCGGGGCGGGTGGTTTTAAATAGGTAAAATGGCTCCCATACTTCAGTGGAACGTAAACGGCTTTCAGGCTCACAAAGAGGAAGTCCACCTCTTGGCACGGTCTAATCCATTGTGTCTCTGTCTTCAGGAGACACATTTTAGACCTTTACACCAACCTGTGCTAAGAGGGTATAACATCTATAGAAAGGACGATACCGAGGGTGATCGAGGGAAGGGGGGAGTGGCTGTGTTTGTCCGAAACACTGTCCACTCCGAACCTATTGCTCTCACCTCTGATCTACAAGCAGTTGCGGTGAAAATACACGGTCCAATCCAACTGACCGTATGCTCTGTCTATCTGCCACCCAGTGTGTCAGTCGGCTACGACGACCTGGTTGGCATTATACGACAACTCACTCGGCCCTTTCTCCTTTTGGGAGATTTCAACGCCCACAGTGCGTTGTGGGGTTCCACCACTGATTGCCCCAGGGGCCGAGTGGTAGGTAGATTGATAGAGCAGGAGGAAATTTGTATCCTGAATACAGGGCAAATGACTCATTTCTCAACTGCTACCGGTACGTCTTCTGCCATTGACCTTTCCTTGTGTTCCCCCTCAATTGCGGACTCCATGCAGTGGGACGTGGATCGCGACCTACATGATAGCGACCACTTCCCTATTTGGATGCACGTGAGTGTGAACGTGGAAGAGGATATAACCGACGCAAATGGAACGTCAGTTGTGCAGATTGGCAGCTCTACTGCCGCTCTGTACAACAGCAACCCTGTGGCAGTAAACAGGAGAAGGTGAATCACTTGATAGAAGTGATTCACCGTGCGGCTGACGTTTCCATGCCGTAGAGCTCCGGAACGCTGCGAAGGACGCCCGTCCCCTGGTGGAACGATGAATGTCGTTCCTCCAACCAGGGTCGCCGACGGGCGTTGCGTCGTTTTAGGTTGCGCCCAACATCTGACAACCTAGCAGCGTTCCGTATTGCCAGAGCTAAGGCGCGTCGAGGTATTAAGGAGAGCAAGAAGAGGTCATGGCAGAACTTTGTGAGCACTATAAATCTTTCCACACCTTCGTCGAAAGTATGGGAGTCCATTCGCCGTATATCTGGAAGGTACTCCCGCCCACCAGTATCTGGTTTACTGGATCACGGACGTATAATTATTGACGAACGAAGCATAGCGCAGCTGATGGCGGAGAATTTCGCCGCCATCACTTCATCCGCTAACTTTGACCCTCGGTTTCAGCGACGAAGAGTCGCTGCCGAGAGGCGCCCGCTGTGCTTTGATTCGTCGAATACAGAGGCCTACAACTGCCCATTTACATTTTGGGAGCTGGAGTCGGCTTTGAATAGCGCTAACGACACTGCTCCAGGGCCTGATTTGATCCGGTACCAGATGCTGAGGCATCTTAGTAAAAATGCTAAGGAGTACCTTCTGGATATTTTTAACGATATATGGACCGGAGGACACTTCCCCGACTCGTGGAAAGAAGCAACATTAATCCCCATTTTAAAACCTGGGAAAGACAAATTGTTGCCAGGTAGTTATCGTAGCATTGCCTTGACTAGATGCGTGGGGAAGACACTGGAGAGGATGGTTAACCGCCGCCTCGTCTGGTGTCTTAAATCTCGTAATCTGCTCAGCCGCTTCCAGTGTGGATTCAGGAAGTCACGTTCCACCTTGGATAACCTGATCCTCCTGGAGGCGGCAATACAGGATGCGTTCATGCGCAGCCAACACCTTGTGAGTGTTTTTTTTCGATCTTGAAAAGGCCTACGATACAATTGGCGGCATGTTATTTTAAAACAGTTGCATGAATGGGGTGACCTGCCCCATTTTTTAAAATCATTTTTATCTGGTCGTTGCTTCCGGTACCGAGTCGGTAGTGAAGTGTCTGATCTTTTTATTCAGGAAAACGGTGTTCCTCAGGGGTCAGTTTTAAGCGTGACGCTCTTCGCCATTGCTATAAATAGCATTGGAGCCATAATAAGAAGTCCCAGAAGTCCTTATATGTGGACGACTTTTTAATTTTTATTGCTTCATCCAGCCTGAGAAGCGCCGAGCAGCAGTTGCAACTCACGCTGAACAGGCTGGATGAATGGTCAGTGCACACCGGTTTTCGTTTCTCTGCCGAGAAAACCCGGTGTGTACTTTTTACTTGTAGCTGAAGCCTTTTATCAGAGCCCTATCTTACCTTGAGGAATACCGTTTTACGTTTTACTGAAACAGTTCGGTTTTTTGGCCTCATTTTAGACAACAGATTAACCTGGCTACCGCATCTCAAAGATGTGAAAGCCAGAGCCTCAAAAGCTCTAAATGTTTTAAAATGTCTGTGTGGCAGGTCATAGGGCGCTGACCGCTCCTGCCTGTTACAATTTTACAGAGCCTTTGTACGGTCGCGGCTGGAATACGGTTGTATCGTGTATGGTTCGGCACGGGACAGCTATCTCCGTATACTGGATAGTGTCCACCATAATTGAATACAGCTCGCCACGGGTGCATATCGCACCAGCCCTATTGTCAGTATTTGTGCTGACTCGGGCGAGCCGCCGCTTACCATCCGCCGGCGACTCCTCATGGTGCGACACTACCTGCACGTTGCCACTACACCTGGCAGTCCCATGTAAGACGTAGTTCTACACTCCAACTACGAGCGGCTCTATACCAACCGGCATAGAGCCACTAAACCGTTCAGCTACCGTACAAAGGCTATTTTGGAACAATATAGATTCGAGCTTCCTTCTTTTTATCACCAGGGTTGGAGTAAATCTCCTCCCTGACTTTTAAAGAGGCCCAGAACGATTTTAGAACTATCGCGGCACAACAAGCTATGTACTGCGGATAATGTTTTTATCAGAATTTTTAGAGATGTCTTAAACCAGCATCATAATTTTACCCCGGTATTTACGGATGGGTCTAAGCAGGCTAACGGAGTTGGCTGCTCCGTCGTGTTCCCTCGAGCGACTTACACATATAAACTTGACGGCAGGTGTAGCGTTTTTACTGCCGAGTGCTACGCCGTGCTAAAGTCGCTCCAGCATATGAATGTAAATCGCGATAAGTGTTTCGTCATATGCTGTGATTCCCTCAGCTGTATTCAGGCCATAGGAAATATGTATCCAGCAGATCGTCTAGTCCAGGACATCCATGACGCCCTCCTTTCCCTCCAATTTCGTGAAAGGAGGTATTATTCTGCTGGATACCGGGCCATGTGGGAATCAGGGGGAACGAGGCAGCTGATGTAGCTGCCAAGTTAGCCTGCGACAAGGTCAGAACCGACTTTGAACCGGTCCCAAAGTCAGACCTTGCCTCGGCGGCGAAGAGATTTGTTTTTGATGTTTGGCAGAGGCAGTGGCTGGAAGTTGAGCATAACAAGCTCCGACTGGTCAAACCGACCGTTCAGCCGTGGAGCAGCTCCTTCCAGCGGGCGAGGAGGGATGAGGTTCTCCTCACTCGCCTCCGTATAGGCCACTGTCCTCTGACTCACAGCTTTCTTTTCCGCCGGGAGGACCCACCCGAATGTGATGCTTGTGGCGTACCTTTGACGGTGCGCCACATTTTAATGATCTGGCCCTGATTTTAAATAATGAGACCAGCAATGTGGGTAAGGTTTTAAAGTTCTGTGTATCTGCCGGCCTGATATCTAAAATTTTAGGCAGGTCGGCCTAGTTTTAGAATGGATGGGAGGCCCCTTTACAGCCGACCATCCATGTGCTTAGTTCGAATTTTTATTTTGTTTTAATTTATTTCGCGCTGGCCTTTTTACAGCCAGCGAGATATGCAGTTTTTTAAAGTCTTCTGCGAACATGTTTGGCTCCTCTACAGCCACCCAGGTGTACAACGGTCTTAATTCCGGGTGGCCCCTTTAGGGCTACATCTTATTTTTGTTATTTATTTTATGTGGTGTCTGTATGGTCGACCCCTTTACAGTCGACCATGCAGACAGTACTTTTATTATGAATTTTAACCACAGTCTTCGCTGGTCATTGTTAGGGCGCTAATAACCTCGTTGTCGACGCGCTCTAAAGCCACAACAACACACAACACACACACAGTTGTTTCAAATATTCCCTACTACCCTGCTGTCTCTTAACTCTGTTATGTTCTCTTCGTACCAACCTCTTTAACCTCCTCACTTCCCTATTATAGTAAACAGGTTCTCTACTTCTCTTTATTTTCTGCTTTGGAATGAATTTTTCTTCCCCCTTTCTTATTATCTCCTTGAACTCTTCCCACTTGGACTCTACTGTACTTGTGCCTTCCTTCCATTTGCTGAAACGTTCTCTGAAATATCTCTTCATATTTGAAATCTGTGCCTTTTTATAATTGTACCTATTTCCCCCTTCAGTTTTGGCTGCTGGTTCACTGAATCCTCTAATATCCATCAGAACTGCGTCATGACCACTTATTCCTTCTGATACTTGACTCCCCACGAGGTTATCATCGGGCTTTATTAGGAATATATCCAAAATATTTTGCCCCCTAGTGTTTTGCTCTACCACTTGTGTAAATCCTCCTTCCCTTATTAAGGTATTTGCAAATCTTTGTTCCCGGGTGTTATTAGTCTTATTTCCTTCCCAGTTAACACCTGGTAAATTTAAATCCCCACCAATAATGACCATTCTATTCTCACCTCTGAAATCTGAGTATGAATTTAATTTCTCCCCAAGAGCCTCATCTTCATCTGTCATTCTTCCACGGCGGTAAGCAGCCAACACCCTGATTTTTTCTTTTTTATTACCCCAGAAATCTACCCCAAGTAACTCATGGTCTTGATCTATGAATGCCAGTGAACTGTGGTAGTTTTTGCTAACTAGTATGAAGATTCCTCCACCAATTGCTCCTCTATCTTTGCGGTACACTCTGTAACCATCAGGAAAAACCTCAATGTCTAGTACGTCTTCTATTAACCAACTCTCTACCCCAATTATTACTTGTGGTTCGTGTATCTCTATTAAGTTTGCAAATTCGATTACTTTGTTCATTATACTTCTACAGTTTACCATTAACACCCTTATTATCGGCTTTATATTTTCAGTATTTGTCTCCTCTTTCCCAGATTTATCCCAGCCAGTTATTGTTCCAGCAACTTCATTTATTTCTTTAACATCTATGATCTTTCTCATCGTGGATCTGCAATCAGTATCACTTTGATCAACTGTTTCCGTCCCTTCACCAGCAGCCCCTAACCTAAAAAAGGCACAGTCATGACCCCATCATCACTGGAAATGGGCTCCCTTACTGCTTTAGCTAACAATTCAGAAAGTACTCCCTTCCCCCTTCTATTTAAGTGTAGGCCATGTCTAGTGAAACCCCACGTACCAATGGTGTTTACAGGCACAACCCCCAACACAGAACTAATGTCTTTCCCAAGTAGCACTTCCGTTTCCACATTTACACGCCTCACAGCGTAGTTCAATTGTGGCCGGTCATGGCGTCTTAGGACTTGCATGAGCTCCACCCTGGTATGCTGTGCCTCTTTCACCACCTTCCTTAGGTCACTCTCTATACTATAACTCACGTTTCTATCAATACTATTCCCCGCCCCTCCCACTATCACTACTCTATCGTCCTTAGTGAAATTCCTACAAAGAGAAACCTATATCCTCTTTTACCTGACCTAATGTTGCACTAGGTTTGAAAAAACTTGTGACCTGGTAACCTGTACCTAACTGATCCTGCTGAAGAGGGCCTACACCTCTCCTATGGCTACTACCTAGCAGCAGAACCCTTTTCTTCCTATTCTTGCCTTGCACGCCCTTATTCCTAAAGGCCTGCTGCATCTTACCTACTCCTACATCTACATGAGGCTCTTCTCCTCCTGACTCTGGCAACAGGTCAAACCTATTTTTCCCCACAATTACTGAAGTGTCTGGCTTCTTCATCCTTTTAACTATATTTCTCCTACGACCTGTTACCAGCTCCCACCCATTCTTCCCAACTTCCTCCAACCCACTCTCTCTACTTTCAGCCTCTACAGCATGAGATTTAGCGTTATTTCGTCTCCATATATTCCTTCCTCCATGGTTGGCTCGGATGCAATTTCACGCACACACACGTTCGCAAATAAAATTTTTATTTTAATAATCTATGAGTATTTGTAACATGTATAAACTATGCTTATTGTATTTTTTCTTTATTGTTGACCAAGATCACAGACATTGGCAGACTCGCTAAGTATCGTTGCCACTGTAAAATCAATTGAATGTACACAAGAAATGTTTTATTTTATTTAATTTAATGTATTTGTAACACATATATATATATAGATTTTAGTTTTCTGCACTTCTTCTCCAAATAAACTTTAACTATACCAAATCTCACACTTTTCCGTAATATTCTTAAAAAGGAATCCGAAGTTTTTGTTTAGCACATTAATATATAGATTCCAAAAACTGTGTCTGAAAGCCGGTTTAGGGGTGTCCATAAATTACGTGAGTTGAAATAGGGAGGAGGTCCGGCGAAATTTCACCAAATCTCAGCAAGGGGGAGCGGGGGTCAATGGAAACCTCACGTGAGGTTTTGGAAAATTTTGTTGAACTGTAGAGCTAAAAAAAAAAAAGAAATCTACAAATGATGCGAATGTCGAATTTAGGGGGATCTCACCAGAGGGGGGAGGGGTCGTGCCAGATCTCACGAAGTCTCACCAGAGATGGGGGGGGTTCCGGAAATCCGGAAAAACACCTCACATAATTTATGGATTGCCCTTTAAACCATCAGATATATTATGAAATTACTTGTATAACAGTTTAAATGTTCTTTACTTTATTCATAATTGTATCGTAGTGATCTTAATTACAAACATATAATTGATTTTATGTGTAATGTTCAGTTACAGTAAAATTAATAATTAGTGGAAATAAGGCTAAACTTGTCACGGGACAGATCGGCATTTCCGTTAAGGGTGGCGAAGATATTTCCTGCTGTTAGAGACGAGACAGACGTTTGAAAACAGCAAAACAGCAACGTGAAAAACCATGAACTGGTAATCGTTACCACAGTATGTCAGTGTCAGAGACTTGTGTAGGTGTCTGGGAAATCGAATGGACGACATGATACTATTAAATCAGTGGCATTTAGAACAAACGTATTCTGCCTTTAGAGAATAGCGACCATTGAACACTTTTTATTCAATACTCTCTATGTATGACACGGAAGTGAGCTCTAGAAAAGGCTGACTTTCAAATTATCTGTGTGAGAGGGCAATTCACCAAACAATGCGATAGTTAAAAGTTAAGCGATGAACACTGAGTCCTGTCATTTCAATGCTTGTTGTCCGGGAAGACGAAACCAGGGCCGCTTTTTTTTTTTTTTCTCGTGAGGGATGTAAAATCCAGAGACAATATCGCTCTGGTTACGGCAAAGATTTGAAATCTGATAGCTGGCATGGAAGAAAGAAATATATGGAGACGAAATACCGCTTATTCTGTGACGCCGCCTATAAACTCTCGGATGATACTGCGCATGCGCGGCGGCGACGGGTGCCATATTACGTATCCGTACAATTTCTATGAACACATTGTGTTTGATGCTGTGATTATTTCATTTTCTAATGTGTCTAAGTTTTTTATAATGCCATCTTGTGCTGCATACTGTTGCACAAATAGGCAAGATAGTCAAGAACCTGGAATACCATTTCATAAGTAAGTTGCACTGTAATTATTGTTCTTGAAGTGTGCAGTAAGTATTGGCAAGTTTGGTGCCCGTCTATAAATATTTAGTCATAACTCTCAATAGGATGACTTTGTTCTCAAATTTTTGTTGGTGTAGTGTAAAAAATCAGCATAACTTGCTATTTTGCACATAATAGACTAGCATTACTTTTTAACAAGTGTTGAAAATGATATTTAAAAGAGTGATTTTTACATTGCGATTCAGTGAATTTAGTATTGGGTTTTCTTTCGTCACGTTGCAGTTTATACTGACAGTGTATGATGAAATAAAATATGTTAAATTATGCAATGCAATCTAGGAATCTTGATGCAGCAAACGATGTTGTTACCCCAACTACGGATTGCGATTCAAATACGCGTGTGTGGTTGTGTCCACATAGTTTGATTCTCTAGCGGCAATTTAGTGGAGATTGTGGTTAGGTCTAAATGCAGTCTGTACCAGAAGGGTTTTGTTGTTGCATAAGGGACAAAGAATTTATCTATTATTGTTAGTAATTTCATGAGAACCATGTTAGTGACAAAACGTGTATCGCGATGTAAACTACTTCCAGCCATTTCCAATTAAGCTTACGATGTATGGTAACAAGATAACTATTTTTATTCTGGTCTAGGCCGCATTTCAACCCAACCACAAGTGGTAGTAATAAAACTGAAATATCAATTCTGCATGTCCACCATGTAATTTATTGTAGCTTTGGCAGAATTAATTTTTTGTCCAGGCTGCATCCCAACCCAATCCCCTCAATTTGGAGACAGTGTATCCCAAAAACTAAGCAAGATATCGAAAAATTTTATTCTTTATTTTCGGTTTGTCTCGTCGTGTTACATAAGAAATCCATCAAATTTGACTTCTGCAAAAATTTTCTTCTGTATTTCAACTCCACTCTCACTTTTGAGACAGTGTATCTCGAGAAATTGGCGAGATATCGAAAAATTTTATTTTTTAGTTTTTATTTGTCTCGTCTTTTTAAAGAAGAATCTATCATCAAATTTGACCAATTCTTTCTTCTGAATTTCAACCAGAAACGTCTCACATGAGGGAAAGAATATCTAGAAAACTAAGCAGGATATCAAAAAAATTTATTCCTCATTTTTTATTTGCCTCATCGTGTTACGTAATAATCCATCATCAGATTGCTGCGTCACGTATATCCTAGAGTCCCCCTGAGGTTTTTGTACATAGGCCCTGTTTCCATATGGATAGGTAATATGGCTGCCACGCCTCCCCACTCCTCCTCCGCCCGGCGTCACTTCAATGCTTGGTGAAGGTCCCTTGCGTCGTCTCCATATATTTCTTTCCTCCATCATAGCTGGCTGTAGCTCAGAGAACAAGGATTGTAATAAAACCGACATGGTCAGGTGATCGTCCGATAAATAGAACGAACTGTCTGCACATATATTTTTTTTTTAAATAGTAATAAACCTTCAATAGAACCTCGATTAGAAAACTTACGTTTCACAGTTCGATGTAAAGCCAATTCATATTATGATGTTCATTATTTCATTTACTAGTTTGATATAATTTAATGTGTTTTGTCCTGCGTCGTTTAATCATAAATTCTTGGGTCTATATATTAGCCTAATAGGAGTACAGGTGTTAAATAGATATTTTAAAAAAATGAACAAACAAATATGGAAAATTCAATAAAAATCACTATTCACGATAGTTTTTGATAGTTTAAAAAGATAGCGATATACTTCAAATGATGATGTGAAATATTACTCTAAACTTTTTCTGTGAGGACTCAATAAGTGTACAATTACTATCTAAAAGATCTGTAAGTTAGGAAAGCACCTTCATACATACACTCACAACTATTTTTTGTCATATCCATAAAAGTGTATTTCAAAATGTAATTGTATTTTTGCAATTTCTTTCGGTATCTTCGATAGTCCATTGTTGCGCAGATTAACAAAAATCAATTAAAATTGACTTAGGTAGTATGCTTTAATACGTAAGTAGACGATATAGTACTCCAATGGCGAAGAAAGTTTTTTTTTTTTTTACTTAATTGTGATGGAGCGCACGCTGCGGTGGGTAATTTTGCTACACAACCATTTTTTCCCCTTTCTTGTAGTCGCCTACTTTTACCCTCTTCGAATGTTAATATTAAATTCTTTCAACGTTTTTAATAAATTACTCAGCAACTCTCTTGGTAATTTATTCCAACATCTGACCCCTTTACCTACAAAAGAAAATCTCATACCCTGAAATTGAGTGCCAGTTTGAGGTTATGATCATCCTTTACCTTCCATGCACTTCTCCTAATTCTTCGACTCTTTACACTCTCTCCTATCTTCGAATGAATCCCATTCTAGCTCCTATATCTTATCAGTTACTGATTGTGATCTGCGCCAATATTACGAGACACCTAGCAGTTCATTTCTGTACCCTGCCCAATTCCTGTATTTGATACCCGTACTATACCACCAGATTCAGGCAATAGTCTGAGCAAAGTTTTGTAATCCGACTGCCTTAATTCTCTCGTACATCCCCTCATCACTCTCTCCAAAATATAGTATACTATCTCTCTAATGTGTACTGCCCAACTTAGTTTGTTATCAAATGCTATGCCACGGTATTTACAGTTCAAGTCATCAAAAAACGATTGTTTCCCGTCTTATAGTCATAATGATTTTTTTTTTTTATCTGTGTACCTAATAATCTGAGTTTTCTTTGCATTTATCTTCATCCCATGTTTACCTATCCAGCTAAATATTCTGCTTAGATCAGCCTACAATGGTTCACAGTATTCTAGCGTTTTTATCCTATTATTAATCATTATGCCATCTAACATCTCATAGTAAACCTTCAACACAATCATTCATTGGAATAATGAATAGCAATGGTCAAAATACGCTAACAGATGGCACTTCAATATTCATTTCCACTTCTTTTGATATAGCATTTCCTACCCTAACACTTTCCTTTCTACCTTTTAAGAATTTCTCTACATAGTAAATTACTTTTTAATCCACTCCAAGTTTTTTACCTTACTTAGCATTATTTTATGACTCACTGCGTAAAATCCTTTTTGAAAGGTCTAGTGTTACTCTAACAATTTGGCGCCCCTTGACCATTTCATCCGAATTATCATGCATATAGTCTATTCGCATGAATATCTTTGCCTAGAGCCATGTTGCTGACTTGAAAACCACTTACACTCCACACAGACTTTTCTGATGTGATTGCATATGAATCTCTCCATTAACTTACCTACCACTGATTTCAGACTGATTGGCATATAATTTTCGACCCTATTTGTCACCCCTCCCTTATGGAACCGTAACGCTGTCATACTTTTTCTATCCTCTGGTAAGCAGCAAGCCTCCAGATTCAATTTAAATAACATTTAAAGATAAGGCAGAATGTCCTATCCTACTATTTTAAAGACATCTGCAGTAATATTATCTACACAAGTCCCATTATGGTTTCCTTAGGTTTCTTAGTTCCCTTATTATATTATCAGAAAGAATTTAAATTTTATTGTTCTATTCATTTCTAATTGTGTGCATAACCTCGTTACACTATTTACATCGTACCATTCCTAAATCATAATCCCTAATAATCTCATTTAAGCAGTTACTTAAAATCTCTGTCTTTTTCAAATCCTCTCCAAATTCTTCTCCATTCTTACCTATAATTATCTCAGCACCCTCCCTTCCCCTCAGTTTTCTAAGGTAGTCATAGAATTTCTGTATGAATTCATTAGTGGTATCCCTGTATCAGTAATTTTCTTCATAAATACATCCTTAGTCACCTTCTTTATTATTATCAATTCCTTGTTTACTTGTTTCAAGGATTCCATTCTGCGCAGCTGTCTCTTAACTCTGTTATGTCTGCTTCTCACCAACCACTTTAACCGCCTTACCACCCTACTATAGTATGTAGGTTACGTATTTCTATTAATTTTCTCTTTTGGAATAAATATTTTTTCAAACATATTTTACTATCTCCTTGAACTTTTCATACTTTGACTATACTGTGCCATCCTTCCATTTGCTGAAACTTTCCTTGACATATCTCATCAATTTAAAAACCTGTGCCTTTTTATAACTGTACCCATTTACCCCTTCTATTTTGGCTACAAGTTTACTGAATCCTCTAACATCCATCAAAACTGCTCGATGATCACTCATTCCTTCAGTTACTGGACACACCTCAAGGTTACCATCGGCTTTTATTAGGAAGATATTAAATATGTTTGATCCTCTTGTATTCTGCTTCACCGCTTGTGTAAAGCCTCTTCCCTTATTAAGGTATTTTAAAATCTTTGTTCCTTTGTATTATTAATCTTAATTCATACCCAGTTGACACCTGGTAAATTTAAATCCTCACTAATAATGACCATTTCATTCTCACTTCTGAACTCTGAATAAGAAATTAGTTTCTCCCCAAAGGCCACAGCTTTATCTTTCATTCTTCCACTAAGTTAAGCAGTTATTACCGTGATTTTTTTTCTTTACTACTAACCCAGATACCTACTGAAATAACTCATGGTCATTATCTATAAATACCAATAAACTGTAGTAGTCTTTGTTAACCAGTACGAATACCTCTCCACCAATTACTCCTCAAACTACGCGGTGCACTCTGTAACCTTCGGTAAAAATTAAGGTCCATTGGATTTTCCCATCGCGTATCTACAGTCAGTATCCCCTTGATTACCTATCTTCAATCCCCCCCCCCCCCCCAGAAGCCCCTAAACTAAACATACACAGTCGTGACCCCATCATCACTGGTAGTGTGCCTGCTAACAGCTTTATCTAACAACTTAGAAAGTACTCACTTGCCCCTTGTATTCGAAGTGTAGGCGTTAATGGGTTCCACAGGCACAAACACCAAGACAGAACTAATGCCATTCCGAAGCAACTCCTCCATTTCAACGTTTACCCGCCTCACAGGGTGGTTCAACTGTGGCCAGTCATGATGACTTGGGAACTTCGTGAGTTCAACCCTGGTATGCTGCGCCCCATTCACCACTTTTCTCACGTCACCCTTTATATTATAGCTCGCTTTTCTATCAAGACTATTCCCAGTGCCTCCCAGTATTAATGCTCTACCGTCCTTAGTGAAACTCCTACAAAGTGAACCTATATCCTCTATTACCTAACTTAATATTGCACAAGGTTGGTACCCTATATGGTATAGAAAGTACAGAATCTTCTTGACAGCGGTAGGGAATGGGACCCGAAAAATTGGTGATATAACTGGTGTCTTTCGGACTAGGCAGAATCAACATTTATACCATTTCTAAAGAATGTTGAAGTGCTCAGATTTCTCACTGGGGGCATTTCTTCTCACATTCGCCAGTAAAACTCTACATTGATCAGTTACATATTATTGCCCAGAAATTCTAGCCACTTAACCCAGCCCCTTGTTGCCGCTTTCTTCTGATCAGTTACGATAACTTGGCGTCAACTATACGAGGAGTTTAAAAAAAATATTTGGAAGAGGGGATGTATCTTTGCTAAAAGAGATATTTTCTGCTTTACTAAAAAAAACTTTGTGACACATTTGATGAGAAAAATATGAAATCAGGGTAAAAAATGGATTTTAGCATTTTTATTATTATTAATTTAATTGCGATGGAGCATATTCTCCGGTGGCAATTCACCTAATCATCTAATTACCCGCTTTTTATTATTTTTAAAAAACTATCTTATATAATTTGAGTGTTAAATTCCATCCCCTGTCTACAAACGCGATTTACGAATTTTAATTTTAAATTCCTTCACCGTTTTTGGTCTATTATTCATCACTTCAGTTAGTAATTTACTCCAACCTCGGCAAGTAAAATGAATTTGATAGCCCTATGACAGCAATTCCTGGTCCACCAAGACCCACAAGAGAAAGGATACTGGCTAACTGTAACCCTAAAAAATCTATAAAGAGCACAAAGAAGGGTAAAAAAAGATTTGTAAAAGTTTCATTGTCAGAAGACGACTCAAATTATTCAATAGAAAATAGTGACAAAGAGTGTAGACTGTCCACAACTTCTGAAGAGGGCGTTGATTTTGGAGCTCCGGAAAGCTGTTCAGATTCCAATGTTTTTTCATGGAGACGGATTAAGAAGCACTTTTCCTTCCTCAATATGCTGTGAAAAAACTACAGTCTTCTCAGAGCATCGAGACATATTCTTGTTTTAAAACTATGATAATTTCAAGAATGGCATAATTGATTTGATTCAGTGTTGAAGAGAAAATGATGAAGAGTTTGATTTTTGTCTGTTAGGATTAAAATTAACACTATGCTTGATGCTTATTGTGAGATCTGGTTTACTTCCTTATTATTACTATTTGTTTCCAGGGGAGGATCCAGAATTTTGGTTTGGGAAGGGCTTGAGCGGACTTTGGTTTGGTGGGGGGGATTAGCTTGATTGGATTTTGGTTTTGGGGGGGCTTGAGTCGTGCACTTTTGGGGGGGGGCTTGAAACCCCTACCCCCCCCCCGGGATCCGCCCCTGTTTGTTTCCGTACACTCTTTCGAGTTAAAAACAGAAACACCAAAGAATTTTGACAAGTGTTCCGAATCGTCCCTATCCACTGGGCGGACACGGAAAAGCGTGATAAAAAAGCTTATATGCATATATAAAAAATAAAATATGACAAAACAATCATTTTTTTAACTCAAAGCTATTAGACCAAAGTATGACTCAACCTTTGAACCAAATTCGTAATTAAAAATATAATATTCTATCTTCTTTCACCATAGAAGTTTAAAAGTTTTCCAATTGATTCAGTTTTACGGTACATTGTGTATATCTTTTACCTGTAACCGAAAAATAAAATTGTGTTTTTTCGAAAGAAATGAAATAACTGCTTAATTAATCTATTTTCTTGAATTACTTTTTTATACACTAATTAAAATAAATTTTGTATTTATTCGGTGTAAAATAATAATTTGAATTTCTTGTAGATCATCTCAATGCCCTTACAGCCTATGAGAAGATCCACGTTTACGGGATTTCATCACCACGTATTTATGTTGACCATATAGAAAATAAATTTATTGTATAAAATATTAAACTTCTATTGACGTTACATCTTTGTTTTGGGTCAATTACCACATAGCACAGCGTCAGAGATCGTGATTAACGCGTTGTTGTCATTCTTAGTGTATGACGGTTTGCGGGGTGTTGGAGCTGCTACACGCAGTGAACACCTAGATTTGTTATTGTTCCAGGTAGCGTTACAATTTCATTGACAATTTTTTCGTTATGACTTCCACACTATTTCTTAACGTGTACTACCCATTACGTTCTGAAAACTTCAATTTTCTGGTAATAATTTTGCCATGAAATTCGTAAGACGAAAAGTGTCATTCTCTTAAACCTATTGTTGCTGTCAAGTTGCAGAGTTTGATAGTAAAAAGTGGTGTTAAGTATTGATGGATGTAGATGTTGTAGTGTTAACAACAGTAACTTGTTAATTGGTTTTCAGATTAATCGCTAAACTTCGTCACGTTGGATTGCCTTTGGCGTATCTACGTTTTATTAATTAGATTTTATAGACGAAAAATAAAAAAAGGAAAGAAGCTATTTAAGAATTTTACCATGCCTACACAACTTGTTGCTGACGGCGAAGTGCCGGAAATTAGAGTGAAAACTGCTTACAATGGGTGAGTCCTTACATTTGTTTTGGGTGATCATGTAAATTTCTCATAAAGGTAATTTATCATTTCATAACTGCCTTAACATTCACATGCACTGTTCGTTTCCTATGTAGTGCACTGAAATATTTTACTTAGTGTTGATTTATGAATACGTTTAATGACATTTGATGCTAAACTGATGAAGTTCATTGAGGTCTACTGGAGATCGCGATTCTGCTACAACATTCCGTAGCGACGCCATAATATTGCTGTAGTTAATCGCAAGATATCAATTTTTCAAGCAGTTATTCCGTTGAAATATAACCTAGATCATTATTTTCAAGCAGAAAATAGGTTGTTATACAACCTGGACCAACATGAAACCATCAAGTGCACTTCGGAAAGCATTTCTTGTGGAGTTTTACGTTTGACTACTTCAGTATTATGATGCCAATTCCTGGCGGAATCGCGATCTCCAGTAATCCCGTTTAATGGCTGTAAATTGTTCTTTATTCATGGAATGTATGCAACCAGAGATTTCATTTTGTTTATTCTATTAGAGTAAAAAGTTGCCATTTATTTTAATCTTTAATTTCATACTAGTGTAAATTACCAAACTAAATACATTTGAGATCTGAAAGAAGATCACTGTTCTGCAAAGAACTGGCACCATAATACTGCAGTAGTCAAATGCAAGACACTGGTAGAAATATTGTTTTAAGTAGATTTAAAGGTGTCGTGCTGGTCCATGGTGTATTACAACCTAATTTCTGTTTAAAAATAATGGTTCAGGCTGTATTACAATAGAGATTACTGCTTGAAAATAATATGTCTTGTGATTGACTATAGCAGCATCATGACAATCATTAGTGAATGTCGATGTAGTGATATCCAGTTGACCCGAGTATTGAAATTATGTATGCCTGAAAGTTTAACTCATTTTTAAGATAATATTATCCTTTTAAGAGTTATATGTGGTTGTATCGAGACTGTTTGGTTCTTATTTCTTATATTCTTATTTTAAAGGATTGTATCTCCTCGGACGTTGTTTTGAATCTTTAATGTAGTAGTTCTCATGGAATTATTTTACATTTCGATACATGTCATCACTAATATGGCACAAATGAAAGTGGCTTATTATTACTAATAATAACTAAATTCCTTGTGGGCTCTAGTACAATCACTGGGACTCATCAAGGAATGGTTGTTTTGGTCTGAAAACAGTTGCACACGTTCCTTTGGTGATACTATTTTATATATGTTGCTCTTAGAGCTGTAAAATATATACATAGGCTCCTACCTCACAAACGTCACTCAAAAAGTGCTGTAATGCTATACCGCCAGCGACTCGGTGAAGCCTTATATATAAAAGTATAATGATCATGCACATGTTCTTGAATGAGATTATTTGGGGATATGTTGCTATCAAAAGTATAAATCTGAAACAAACTACACATACACAAATAAATAAAAATAATAGCAATAAAAAATGGGTAATATCTAGATCGTGATACCGCTGCAACCACTTGCCGCCGCGCGATGTAAACACTTCCCGATGAAGAGAGTATGATTTCAGTGTGTTTCTGTATGTGACGTGTTCAGCCTTCGATCGATTTGAGAATACACGTTAGCCCATACGACGTAACCAATAGTAATAATAATAAAAAAAATTACAGATTGAAAAAGTTAAAGAAAATTATTACTTGCACAATCAATAATATTAATAAAATACGTACAACATTCCAAACTGATAATTGATATCGTTCATTAGCTTTAACGTTATTAGTCACAATTCCATTGATTTGTATTTGATTCTGTTCTTCTATATATCCTCGCGTGGCTGAAATTGCTATTAAAGTCATTCATACGAAATAAAATATTTATAAAAATCAGATTTCATCAATAACCGTTTGCGTTTAGGTTGAAACATAGCCTGAACCATACTGACAGTGATAGATACGATTTGGTATTGGGTTTCAGCAATATCGTTGTCGACGGTTACGTTTCACTATGGTGCAGGCTGCATTTAAGAAATAAACAGCTATAGATATGACATAGAAATTAGGTATCCGTAAGGTTTTCGATAGTTACGTTTCAGTGTGGTCCAGGCTGCATCAAAACCTCATCGCAAATGAATTTATTCTTGTACTACTGGTGCAAAATTAACGATTTCTCGATATGAGACTTATTATTAGTGATGGACTACTTTCCGTGGCATTTAAAGGTGTGAGCGGAATGTATACATCACATTCAGCCAGCTTGGTGCAAAATTAACGATTTCTCGATATGAGACTTATTAGTGATGGACTACTTTCCGTGGCATTTAAAGGTGTGAGCGGAATGTATACATCACATTCAGCCAGCTAGTGACGTCATACTCTCTCCATCTGGAAGTGTTTACATCGCGAGATGGTAAGTGATTGTAGCGGTATCGCGATCTAGATATTACCCAAAATAATTACCACAACTTTGCACTGTAAGCAAACATTGGACACTTCATTTACATGCACATATACAATGTCCGATGATAAGAGATTTTTATATTGTCAAGAAATATATCCACATGTTATATGCAAGATGATATTATATGGCATTTATCTAAGTAGTTAATTTGGTTTGATTTTCATAGTAGTTGGTCATTGATGCATTTTGTTGCACATAATATTAGTATCGCTGGAGGTCGCATATGATAAATGGCATCCTCTCATCGCTTAGTGTGTAACGTTACTACAGTTTCTTTTCTTTTTTTTTGTGCATTATATACAATCTGGGATGTAAGGGTTTGAGAGAGACTATATTAGTCTTTTCCAAACAAATGTCATCCTCTCCTTCACATGGCGAACCCTGTCTGCGCAGACGAGGCTCTGGAGACTGAAAGCTTCCTGGTATAAGCAGTCGCCCACTACTTGCCAAAGGCCACCGAAAGGAGGGCGGAAGAGCGGGGAGCTGTCCTAGGCACCCTCTTGCCCTTTGGGTTGCAAACAGCCCCTAAAGGCGGATGAATTAGAAATGAGCAACGGCATGGGGATGCAGAAGGCAACGTGAAACAACTTCAATAAAGACCCACATATAATCCTCTCAAATTACATATATCATGATAGCTTCTTCCTGGGTAAAATATTCTGGATGTAAAATAGTCCCCCAATCAAATCTCCAGGTGGGGACTACTCAGGGAGGAGTTATCAGAATGCATAGAAACATTCTACGAGTTGGAGTGTGGAATGTTAGAAGTCTGAATAGGGCAGGTAGGTTAGAAAACTTCAAAAGGGAGATGGAACGACTTAAGTTATATGTTGTTGGGATTAGTGAGATTAAATGGAAGGACGCACTGGATTTATGGTCAGGGGAACACAAGCCTTCAGTGGAGTCACTGGTGAAGGATTTGTAATGAATAAGGGAGTAGGGAAACGTTTGAGTTATTATGAACAGTTTAGTGATCAGATAATTTTGATGAGGTTAGAAACTAATCCCGCCCCTACCACATTAGCACAAGTATATATGACAGTGTCACAGGAGGATAACCAAGAAATAGAGAAAATACACACAGAAATTGAAAAACTAATCCAATATGTGAAGGGGGAGGAAATTTTAATAATCATTGGTGATTGGAATCCAATAGTGGGAGAAGGAAAAGAGGGGAATACTATAGGATCTTTTGGTCTAGGAGAAAGAAATGAGCGAGGAAGCAAGTTGTTAGAATTTTGTGAAAGATATAAGCTAGTAGTGGCAAACACACTGTTTAAGAACCATGCAAGAAGGATATACACTTGGAAACGTCCAGGGGATACAGACAGATATCAGCTAGATTATATAATGGTCAAAAAGATTCAGGAACCAAGTTCAAGACAGTAAAGTGAACCCAGGAACAGACATAGACTCTGGCCAAAATTTGATAGTAGTCACTGAATAAGGAAGCAATGTAAGCAGTGAAGTGGATGTGAATAAACTGAAACAATCTAACAAGAGAGAAAAATTTGTGGAAATCGTAGACTTAGGTCTAAGCAGTAATTCTCAAAGGAGCTCAGCGAAGGCAAATGGAATGCATTAAAAACTGAAATAATGAAAGCTGGTAAAGAACCATTAGGCTTTAGGGAACAAGCCACCCAAAAACCTTGGATCACAGAGGAAATTTTGAAACTGATGGATCATAGGAGAAGGCACAAAAGTGCTCAGGATGAAGCAGGAAGAGAGCAATACAGGTAATTTAGAAATCAAACAGGAAATGCAAAAAAGTGAAAGAAAAATGGCTATAAGAAAAGTGTGAAGAAGTAGAAATGGAAATGGTCATTGGTAAAGTAGATGTTGCATGTATGAACATCAAACAGAATTTTGGAGAAATGAAGAAAAGAGGTGTAAACATTAAAGCTGCTGATGGGAAACCTCTCTTTAGCTCAGATGATAGAGCTAAACGATGGAAGGAATACACTGAGAAACTGTATGACGGGGACGACTTGAACAATAGCGTAATGGAAAAGGAAGGCGATGTCGACATTGTTGCTTTAGAAGATCCCGTTTTGGAAACTTATCTGACAAAGTTAAGAGTGTTTTATTTGCAGATGACACTAACCTGACTGAGAGAAAAACAGCAATCTAGAATTTAACCCTTTCCTCCCTGACGGTACTTATAAGTACCACTGTATTTACCACCATATAATTCGACAATACCAGTGTCCACTGCATTGTTAAGCCTGTTGATGTATTGTTGTATGATTAAGTCAGACAATGACAATATTTATTTTTAAATTCTGCGTGAAATTGTTTAGAAATTAATTTTCTAAGTTGGGGCTTGACAATATACTGACCAAAGTAACAAGTGGTGCATTACAATGAATTTTTAGATGATAATTTACTTGGTAAGTGTCAATTTCTGTTATTACTTTTTTAGTTTGAACATTTAACCATACATTTTTTACCTATAAAATATGTTTTTCTAGTTTCTTTACTAAATAATCTAGAAAAACCAACGTGGACTTACAAGTACCGTCAGGGAGTTATGGGTAGTTTTATACAGATTATTGGTCAATAGATTTAGCAAGTATACAATTGGTTTTATTATTGTTTTAGATATTTTCAAATGGATATTTTTATGAAATACGCTCTGATTGAAGCTCTTCTCTTAGAAGTTTATAATTTATCAGCTCTTCTCTTAGAAGGCAAAAATGAAGAAATGACTGGAATGTTCTCAGATTACTCATTAGGTCAAAGAGTGGTCTTAGAATTGACTGAAAAAAAATGGAGCAATGACGATGTTATCTAGTATTATCATTATTTTTCATCAGTTTCATTATTAAAAAACTGAAACAACTTTTGTTTGTGGGAGAATCAGACCCTACTGCAAGGGACTTTCTAACAATCTGCTGATGGAAAACTAAAAAGAGGAGATTGTGACAATGAATTTACAAACCTAGATATTTGCTACTGGAAATGGAAGGATAAAAAGGTCATACATTTAGTATCTAATTTTCATGGTAGCGGTGAAACTCCACTACACTGGTAGGGGTCAATGGCAACTGCAACAGATGAGCCCCCTCTCGGGTTGGATTGGTGACCTGGTGGTTCTTGGACCAGATGGCCTCTCTGGCCGGTCATCGAGGGCCACCTCCGGCAGTAGGTCCCATAGCATTTTGCCCTTCCTGCCACCCTGTTGTTACACCACTAGTTATATGCAAAGAAAAAGATGGATTGAAGTTGACAGTTTCATGCTCAGGAGTCGTCAAGGACTACAGTACCTTCATGTGTGGGGTTGATACTGTTGATCAGCTCATGACTGTGTGCATTGCTGACAGAAGATTACCAAAAATCATGGTAAAGATTGTTTTTGGGAATTCTGGATGTTGTATTTGTCAATGCCTATAACATAAATGGTCCGATATTTGAAAAAAAAAGTCTGTAAATTTTTTTAGAAGATCCTTTGCAATAGGTATGATGACTATGAAGGATATTGGTAAGAATAAAAGGTCATCTATATATATTTCACCAAGCCCTCATCCATTCAAACAACACAAGTCATACTATTCCACAATGAGAGATGTAAGATTGGGAAACAGAGGTATACACTGTCCCTAAATTGTAAAAATCAGATGAAGATGTGAAGTATGTAGAATGAAGAAAATACAGTCAAAACATCATTCCAAATGTTGCACTACAATGTCTTTTGTGTCTGAATGAGCAAAAGGAATTGGTCTTTTTGAATATCACGAGGCAAACATTTCATACCAATATGAACATAATTGATTTCAATTGCTATCGCTGTACATCCTGTGATACACAAAGTCCATGACGGTACTTATAAGTACCGGCTTAGTAATTAGCACTTAGAGTTCAAAAAAAAAAATTGATTTTTTTTTTTAAATTTCAAGTACCTTTATACAAATATATAATTGAAATTATAAATTTCCTTTTTTCCAATAGCCGGTAGGAAAGGGTTAAGTAAATGAAGTGTTTAGTGAAGTAGCAAATTGGTTTAAGGCAAATTCATTATAGTTAAATTTTGAAAAAACACACTACATTAGGTTTAAAACAAAAAATTATGCACAGGTTTACAAGTAAGCTATAAAAATAACACAATATTAGGAACAAAGGGTATAAAATTCCTTGGTATTAAAATAAATGAGAAACTCTGTTGGGACGAACATATCACTTCACTACTGATGAAGTTAAGTAGTGCCACCTTTGCAATACGAACACTTTCTCCAACAGCAGATCTACAATTAATGAAACAGGTGTACTCCTCATATTTTCATTAATGTCATATGGCATAAGTTTCTGGGGAAACTCTTCACAAAATAAAAAAGTTTTCATAATACAGAAAAGAGCAATTAGGATGTTGTGTAGGGTAAAAACCAAGAATTTCTTGCAGACAACTTTTTTAAAAAACTCAATATTCTTACAACGACTTCTCAGTATATATATTCTCTCATGTGCTTTGTCATAGATCATTTTAGCCTGTTTACTTCTAATTCACAGGTACACAATTTCAATACAAGAAACAGAAATAACTTGCACAAAACACAAACATCTCTGTCATTGGTATAAAGAGGAGTTAATTATTCTGGTATACATCTGTTTAATAAACTTCCCAAGAGTATAAAACAGTTTGCAGATATGTTTTTTTTAAAAACTGAGAGATTATCTTATTGGCAACTCCTACTCCATTCAAGAATTTGAACAGATTAATTAAGTGTATTCAATATGACTTTTGCAAAATTCAGTTATAAAAATTAATGGTTATTGTTATTCCCTTTATTTGTCTTTGGAAAGTATAATTGTTTTTACTATGGTTATGACTCATATTGTATGTATGTGTATTAACCATGACATGTTTCACATCCCAGGGGTCCCTCCTCAGCAGGGATCCATGAAACAACATTGTTAAATAAATAGCGCTCTGAATGACTTGTAAGCAAATAAGGCAGTTGGAATTGATGAGATCCCTGCAGAACTTCTCAAATCCCTAGGGGAAGAAGGAATCGAAAGATTATTCAAGCTGATATCAAAAAGTTATGAAACGGGAGAAATTCCAACTGATTTTAATAAAAATATCATCTTCACACTTCCGAAGAAAGCACAAGCTGACAAATGTGAGATTAATCACACCATTAGTCTAACATCACGTGTTTCAAAATTACAGACCAGAATAATATACAGAAGAATGGAAAGGGTAGTGGAAGAGACAGTAGGCGAAGATCAGTTTGGGTTTAGGAAAAATCGTGGTATGAGGGAGTAATTCTGGCTTTAAGATTAATATTTGAAGGGCGGATTTAGAAAAAGCTTTTGATAATGTTCGGTGGGACAAAGTGTTCAAAATTTTAAAGAAGTCAGGTCTAAAATACTGAGATAGAAGAATACTTTATAAACTAGTCAAGTAGCTATAACCATGAGAGACATGCCATCAGTTAAAAATGGTGTGAGACAATGTTGTAGTTTATCCCCATTAATATTCAACTTGTATGTAGAAGAAGCAATAAAGGAAATAAAAGAAAAATTTTCATGTGGCATAAGTGTTCAGAAAGAAAAATTAGCAGAATGGGCAGAGGTTATTGAGAAGTTACTGAGTGACATGAACAAAATACTGAAGGAAGATTTTGGACTGAATATAAATCAAAGCAAAACAAAAGGACAACCCATGGCCGAAGCAGAATAACACTAGCAAAAAGAGTCTTCATGAAAAAGATAAATCTTCTAGTTTCAAACATTGATCTAGGAATTAGAAAGAACTTTTTAAAACTCTATATGTGGAGCACAGCACTTTATGGTAGCGAAACATGGACTTTAGGAATACCTGAAAGAAAGAAAATTGAAAAATTTGAAATGTGGTGCTACAGAAGAATGCCGAAAATTAAGTGGACACACAGAGTATGAAATGAAGAAGTTTTGCAAATAATGGGTGAGGAAAGAAGTTTGTGGAAGAAGAGACAGACTGGTAGGTCATATTTTGAGACATGATGGATTGGTTAATTTGTTGGTGGAGGTAACAGTTGAAGGTAAGAACTGTAGAGGAGACAGAGATTAGAATATAAGAAGCAAATAATTCAGGATGTGGGTTGTAAAGGATATGTAGACAAGATAGGAAGGGATGGAGGATTGCATCAAACCAGTTGAAAGACTTATAACAACAAAATATGTATATACAATCTTGATGGGTATGGTAGAAACATATTCCTAAATAATATAGTCGAAGGATCGTTTGTGTTACCATTATATATCGCTATATGCCTTCTCCCAGTAGCTCGCCATGTAACATTATGGCACTTATAGAGTGAAGTTTGTGAGGTTTGTATGTATTTTACAACTCTAAGGGCAATATATATTAAATGGTATCATCAAAAGAACGTGTGCAACAGTTTTCAGACCAAAACGACAATTCCTTGATAAGTCCCAGTGATTGCGCAACAACCTCCTTGTGTCTTATGCTGTAACAAGAACAATCTGGTCCAAGCTGCATTTCAACCTAACCACAGTCTCCGCTAATATTGACACTAGGCTACGGAATCAAATGATACAAACAGACCTTCACATTAAATGCATCACGAACTACTTATAAAATAACAGCGACATTTTCTACGTCGGAAATCGCAGTTTTCGTACCATAAATTATCATGATTAATTTCATCATAAACTGCAACTGGACTAAAGCACACACAATAATACATTTGCTGTATTGAGATGTAAACTTAACTCATTGCCTTGTGATGTGATGAGACACCCGTCTTAGAGTTTATTGACACGCTTGGTGATTGGGAGTATTTCAATTCCTAGATGCTCCCAACGGAAAGAGAGTGCTATTATTTGTATTCCTACTTTTGTATGCGTCTTTCTTTTTATTAAATTGATTTAATATCTACCAAAGAAATAGTTATACAATGCATCAGGCCATCACAATGGATTGATGGTTTAACATGTGAGCAGGCAGTTAGATAGCAAAAAATTGTACTTTTAAATTAATAGAAAATTTGGGATTCATTTTAATTTAAAAATAAAGGTATAGTGTGAGAAACAACTTATTCAATAAGGGAAAATGAAGGAATAAATTAATAATTTAGAGTATATATACATCAGAAGAGTGCAAGGGATAAGGCAAGTTCTGCTACTGAACTCGTCCACTCAAATGCCATCCTCGCCTGCTTGTGGTGCACCCTGGTTTCAACTGACGAGGCTCTGGCGACTGAATGAGTCCCGGGATAAGGAATCCCCTTCCTTTATACCATCGGCTTCTTAGGAAGGAGGTTGAGTAGGTGGAGTTCTGGGCACTCTCTTGCCCTTGTGGTGGGAAACTACCACTAAAGGTGGATGAACCTTACAGGTCAACAGCATAGAAGCCCTTACGATTACACAGCATAGAAGCCCTCAACGGCAGACAAAACGTCAGAGCAATCAGTATATCAGTAGTGGTTGGGAAGGCAGATGAAGGCTACAGCAGTCTCATTGATCTCCATTCGTCGTAGTCTTTATGCTGCTGGGCTAAATCTATTGAAACCGTCAAGGACTGTGTGATTGTTGCTGTGCACCAACTTTTCCGTGTTGAAAGATCTCTCACACAGGTGTCTTTTTAACATCAAGTACACAAAGTCCTGCGACAATTGGGGAGTTGTGACGGGAGCAGGATTGTGTAGTCAGCAAGCTCCTTGTGACGAACCGGCATAATAGTGTGTGATTGCAGTTTTGCTTGAGGATTGGCTGTAGAGCAACTCATGTAGACGTTCAGCCACAATCATGTGCTGATGTGTGCCATCATTGTGGACGGCCCTGCTATTCAAGAATTGGATTTTTCAGCCACTTAAAGACTCCTAGATGATAAGTAGAATGACAGTGTATACTCGCAACGAGTGGATGGCTTGATGATGTTGATGATGACAGAACTGAGGAAGGTTAACTGTGATTGAGTTTTATAATTGACAGGCTCATCTCTTGAAATGATTAATTTAATTGCAATGAAGTGCATGCTGTGGTCCCAATTATGCTAAGCACCAATTTTTGCCCTTTTTTTGTACCCACCTCCCCTACTTTTGTTGTTTACAAATGAAGCGTGCATAGGAAAAAAAGATGAAGATCAAAAATAAAAGGGTTGGTTCAACAGCAGCGCAAAAAGAATGAATTGTTCATTTGGTCTGAAATTTAGTACACATGTTCCTCACTACACACCTTTCAGGAGAAAGTGCATCTCAATAGTTATAATATGTGAAAGCTTCAGCAGTACAATCGGCGGCCATTTGAAAATACATCTTTCATGCCAATTTTAGTGTCTGGAAGAGCAGATGTACAATCTCTGGCCTGTTGTTGTGAACTTAAGGTCTCTTGTTTTTCTGGTGGCAATATTCTGGCATTTAGGTTTGAATGCAGCCTGGATGAGAAAAAACAAACCACACTCTTTATTACAGCACTAGCATTTACCTGTTGCCTCGCACACGCGGGTCTTGGCGTGTATAGAAATACTCTGAGCTTTTTTAGTTTAGTATCAAATATTAAGTTGGAGAAGCAAAAAAATATAGATTTCATTTAAAGTTTTTCCTTTCTTTTAGTTACTATCGTGGGTTCAGTTTTCATACTATAGTTTGAAAATTTTTGTTGTACTTATATTTTAACACAACACAATATAATATATGAACAATAATAAATTAAAGTTACATGAACAAAGAGTGAAGTAGTACATGCCATTAAACTTCAGAAGAGTGGTAAAGCCACAGGTCCTGATGGAGTTTACAATGAAATTATTAAAGTTATAGCTTAGCAAGATTCAAATAGTCTCAGCCTCCTAACATCATTGTTCAATGTTATTTATGCATCAGGAAAGATACCTTATTACTGGCTTAGATCAACTTTCATAACACTGCTGAAGAAGGCTAACTCCTCACAATCTGATGACTATCGTATGATCAGTCTGATGTCGCATGTGCTGAAAATATTTCTGCGAATCATACACACCCCTATTTACAAGAAGTGTGAATCTCATATGGGTGAGACCCAGTTTGACTTCCGAAATGGGCTTGCAACTGGTATGATTTACGCACTGTCAGCATGCTGTATTCGAATCAGACTGCAGATGTCAAATTTGACCGAGGAACATCAGAAGCGACTGCAATCAGGAAAGGTGTTTGCCAGGGCTGTGTACTATCACCTCTCTTGTTCAACATTTATTCCGAGGTAATTTTCGGGGAAGTGTTGGGAAACGAAAACAGTGGGATGACTGTAAACGGAAAAGTGATCAATAATATCAGGTATGCAGATGACACTGTTGTAATAGCCAGTGATCTACCTGCACTCCAACACATAATAGACAATTTAGTTCAGCAGAGTGAAGAGATTGGGCTGCTTGTCAACTCTTCCAAGACAAACGTTGTAGTCTTCTGTAAGAGAAAAATCCAGGCAACCCTATCAATAAAAGGCAATAAGATTCGAGCAAGTATCCTTCCTCAAATATTTAGGCACTGTGGTGGACGAGCAGGGTGACTGCAAGAAAGAAGTTAAATTGAGAATAGAACAGGCCAGGAGACAATTTATTAGCATGAATTTTTTTTTCATAAGATCGGATCTCAGTCTGCAATTGAGAATGCGAATGATTCACTGCTACGTGTTCTCCATTTTTCTGTTGGGGTGTGAAAGCTGGACCTTAGACCAAAATCTAGAGAAAAAGAGTGAATCTTTTGAAATTTATTTGTATCGTCTCTTACGCATATCTTGCTTGGGTGCTGAAAGTCTCAAACGAAGAAGTAATTCATCGGATGGGAAAACAAAAAAAATGCTGCTCAATATAAGGCAAAATAAAATGCAATATCAAGGACACATTATGAGAGTGGACAGTACCACGTACTGCAGCTCATCATTGAAGGGAAAAGATCTGTTGCGAGGAGAAGGAATTCGTGGCTGAAGGACATTCAGAGATGGTTCAATTGCACGTCCAAAGAGGCTTTCCATGCTGCAGTTTCACGCTCAGAGCTAGCTAGCTATGTGGACCGCCAACCTCCAATAGGAGAAGGCGACTTAAGATGAAGAAACAGTATCGCTAACGGTCTAATAAGGACGTACCAAGAATCAGTTGTCTCCTTGGTCAGAAATTTGAGACACATTTTCCGGATAATATAAACTGCCTATTAATGCAAAACAAATATACCTTAGACATAAAGGTGACACAAAAGTTACTGTCTGCGATAGTTTTTTCAGTGCATTCAATGATCATTTATAAAAATATCTTTGCCGGCAACGATAGCATTTACAACGAATGTAAAATTGCTGGCCAGTTTTTGTATTCCATATATGTACAGTACATTTTCATGCCGTAGGTAATAAAATGTATTTTTTGATTGTAACTTCTACACGTCCACCTGAACTTCTAGCGATCTTTCATCATCATATCTCAAAATCGAAATGGTTAGGTTGAAATACAGCCTGGACCAGAAAAAAATGTTGCCATTGCCACACGGAAATATAGGCTGGACATGTACAGCGGTTGGTGTGTTTTTGTGACTACACTTCATCGCTAACATTGCATTCATTTAAGCAGCTTATTAATTATTAACAATAATTGAATTCCTCATGCCTTTTGTTGTTGTAAGAACATTCTTGTTCAGGCTGCATTTCGACCTAACCACAATCTATACTGACATTACCGATTCAAAATCAAGTGATGCAGATACACCTAAACCCATTAAATGCATTGCTAAATACATTTTTTGTAATGACAGGATTTCAGGATTCAAAGTACTCCCAGCATAAATTATAAGAATTAATTTCAAAATACAACTTCAGTTTGAACTGCAAGAGTACTAAAACATGCGGAATAATGCATTGCTGTATCGCCATGTAGAGTTTATTCTTGTAGTTAGTTTGAAATGCGGCCTGGAGCAGATTAAAAACGTTGCCAAAGTCACAAGGATCTCTACAATTAACTGATTTTCACTTGCGATATCTCGAGAACTACCGCTAAACGATATAATTGTTTATCACTATCAAATAGTGGCGATACAGTATAGTGAAAACCCTGTACTATCTATACTAAGCACAAAATTACTTCCCATAAATATTATTACACTTCTGTTACTCTTATTGAAGAGTTAATATATCATGTAGTGGTTTGAATAACGATTTCCTTTTAATTATACTAATCAAAATACATGAAACCGGGAATATATGACAAAAGACAAATAAAATGTAAACAATCCAGAGATCAGTATATTCATCTGTGGTCAAACACTTCAAATGTATCATTTTTACAGTTAATGAAGTATTAGTAATGATTATTACATCTGATTAAGGTATTCCATTTATTTACTGTATTCAAGAAAACCGAAAACTAAATATTTGAACTCAAAATATTAAACAGAATTTTAAGCTAAATAGTATGATTTTTTTTAAGTTTTTTGTGCAAGTAGTGAACATCTCAATTACAGTGTGATCTGTATCTCTTAATTTCATGTCTTGAAATGTATTTAATTATTTCCTCCATCCCTCGGTACATATAAGTCATTAGCTATTTCCACAGATTTTGATTAGGACCATAAGCTCTGAAAATTTGAAAACCCCGTCCAAAATGCTGCGGTAGTTTTTGAGGTGCTCCTGTTCAAATAAAGAGACACATGCAGCTTGCTTACAGATTTATAATAATACATATAATATAAAATAAATGCATGAGGAATTTGGTACAATGTTAGGATCAAGTTTGTCATGATACATTACCTCCATAATGAGCATGCGATGCAGTGGTTGTATCAATGCTTGTGAATGATTGTAGCAATGGATGATACCAGTTGTTGGTTTTACAGGCAAGAAAAGGTTTATATGGATTTCTATGTATGTTTAATTTCTCATATTGCGGAACAAGCTATATGTGGACGCTTAGGGCATTTCTTTTTATTTGACATTCATTGCTATGTCGTTTCGAACTACACGTATTGCTCTCAGATTCATGAAAACTTGGACACTGAATTACATTCTACATCTACATCTACATATATACTCTGCAGTTCACAAAATTGTGGGTGGCAGAGGGTGCTCAGCACCAAAGCTAATCTCTTTGCTGTGCATTCCAATCCCTAATGGTACGAGGGAAAAAAGAATTCATATAAGAATCAGTCCGGCACCTTATTTCTCTAATTTTATCTTACATTCATTGTAACTTCATAGGAATATACCATATGATATCATGAAAACTTCCTAGTGATTTCGCATTATTTTAGGTTTGGTATTGCAGATTCTATCCTTGGGTTCAAAGATGTGATTAGAAATGTCCACTGACTGTACTGCTGATGCTAAAGCACATCATAACTTTTGTGTGTTATACGTGTATGGTACATTTCTTTATATTTTAATGTCTACTTTTTCTTAAAATGTATCTCTTTAGGAATGAGTGTACCAAATTTCAGACCAAAGGAACAATTGATTCTGTGTACACCATTTCTGGACCGTTATGATGATTTATTTTATCGATATATTACCCACTTTTTCTGTAAACTTTCTCCGACTTTTTAATAAACTTCACTGTTTGTTATCGTCTGTCAAAAAAATCTTGGGTTATATTGTCACTTGGTTCCTGTAAATGCTACAGATAATATGTATAAACATAGGGAGGATATATTATTTTTGTCCGTGTAACAACCGGACAGAGGGAATGTTAAGTAGGAGAGAATGCAGGTCTGAGTAATAAGAAAAGTAACGTCTAGTAAGGAGAAAGATCTCTGATGTACTTATGGAGAAGAAAGGCAGGATAGGCCAGAAAAATCAGGTCACAAAAAAAGGCGACTATGATTGGCTGGAAAGCCATAAGTTGTGGTCAGCCATATTTATTCAAGTTATTATTGTCATAGAGATTGTCTTCGCTGGTCGGAAGTAATGGCGAGGGTAGCAGCCATACTGTCATTAGAAGCAATCTAAATCCACGAGTATCGGGAAATCATGTGATGAATCCGAGTTGGGTGTCCTTTTGAACTGAACTGCATCATGAGAATGATTGGTGGCAAAAGAGTGAGACAGTAACGTGCTGTTTTTAAGTGTATCATCCTGCAAGTATTTTAAATCAAGTGTCCATTATTGTAACAGTTAAGTTGGCACGTGTGTGGTGCCGACCTGTGACTAAGATGTGAATAAATTTCATAGTAACTGTATCGCAAGTGTTTCGTGTTCTTTATTTAGGACTAGTATATTCTTTTTCTGGTTAAACTATTTGAAAGAGTGAACAGTGTTTCCCGGAATATGAATGTTGGCCAAATTTGTTATTATTGAACCTGTACATCACTAACTTAAACTCATAAATCACGTATCACACAAAGCTAGACAGTACACGGTCAAAACTTAACAGTGTGTGGACTTAATAAAGAAGTTAACCTCAATAGAAGGACACTATAGCTATTTGATACCCACTCAGTGGCAACTTGTTGGCATTAAGATAATAGTACAATCTCACAAGACTCGAGCCAACAACTTGTCGTTACTTTCTGATGCACACCAGTGTTGCTGATGTATCTTGCATACATTCTTTGGCATCCTTGTCTTTCTTGCCCAAGTTACATTTATTATAGCACCTTACAGATCTACGCCTTCCTTCTAACTGCAATTTTATTTATGACTACTATATTCTCTTAAACAAAGATTTTTTAAAAAGACACTAAACACAATTTTTTATTTATTTATTATAAATGTACCCTCATTTTTTTCCCATACACACTTCGAATTTTTAATTTTTAAACATTTTTGGAAATTTTTTTATCACTTCCTTTTGTAGTTTATCCTAATATGTGACTCCTTATCCACAAAAGAAAATTTCCCAGCCATGTTTGGATTCATATTTGGGAGGACACAGGTTTGACTACCTGTCCAGCCAACCGCTGTTCGGTTTACTTGGTTTCTAGAAATCACAAGCGAATACCAATATACTTCCTTCAAAAGACTAAATTCTTTCCCATTCCTTACCCACAGTGTTTTCTGTCTCTAATGACCTTTTTGCCAATAAGGCATAAAGCCATACAAAAAATTATCCCGCTCCATTATGATTATGCCTGAGATAGAGTGGCAGCTTGGGAACATGGTCATCTTTTCCCTCCCATTCCTTACTGTTAATTCTTTCACAATTACCTTTCTAAGGCTCATCATTAATATATGCCTTGTGCACTGCCCACACTCTCTTCACCCTCCCCCTGTCTTTGAATACATCTCTTTCCTGCTCCTTTATCATCTCATGTCAGTGATTGCAATCTGCAGTAATTTTTCCAGAAAAATTTAACTGTCATCTATAATAATCTCTTAATAGGTGTGGTAATAACTTTATAGGCATGCTGTATCATGTCAGCTGACAAAAATTGCTAAAGATTTTTATTATCGTTGAATGTTATTAATATTGTGCTCTGAACATGACATGTCTCAGTGATTACAAAGCATAAAATAGATTCACAATACTACTGAATTTATTTGACAAACCAATAATTTCTGGATAAGGACAAGATCTGATATGTTTACAGATCACACAGAGTTTAGTGTGGACTGGCTCATTTAACTTTATCTAATCAGGATAAATACTCAGGGGTATTTTTCAGGCCTTTGACAAATTACAAGCTAGTCGAAATGTTCTGTGGCACTTAACCAAGTTCGCTCACTGTCGACGACACTGCTCCTAGGTGTTGAAAGGCTTGGTGGCTTGGTACACCTGTTGTTGCGTTCCGATTCTGCTTATGCTTATACACAGTGAATAATTTCTTCTCTGATCACTATTGTTTGCGGACTGCCGTTTTTCATCTTTATCGTCGGAATGTTTCCATCAGATACTGTGGTTCCCTTCTTGATTCTCCCACTGCCTTCATCCAATTGTGTAACATTCACAGTTTGTCACTTGTATGAAGGACTCTTCTGTATCTCACTGAGACCTCTGCATTCAGCAACACTTTTGTGAACTTCACTGATCTGTTCTCCAAGCTCCCCAGGTGCCTGTTACGCAAGTGCCAGGTACGGGTTTGGTGAACCCACAGTACCAGAGCTGGAAACTTGTGAGCACCACAAGTTTCCCACACCATAAACTCCTACCATGCTTCAACAACCACCATAGGGTGTGGCAATGGAGCGTTGTGTGCAAGGCGAATGGGGATCTTGGCTTTATTGCCCGGATCACGAGAATGGTACAAACCTCTATTAAAAAGAAACCTCAACCTCAAGGTGAGTAATGTGCCAAGGAGGTGGATGGGTGTTGAGGCAAATCACCCGCTAGCGTACAACATCAGGGGCACCTGCCACACCCCTGTTGTACCGGACTTGGTGGCGTGATGCGGGGGCTCCAAGTCACTCAACAAGTAGCTGCTCTGAACTCGTGGGACCAAAGACAAAACAAAAATCCCAAAACTTCTACCTCTACCTGTGGCTTGGGCATGCCGTTGGGGAAATATAACTCCCAAAGGATAGATAAACTGACGAGAGTTGAAAGCCCTCCTGAGGCAGAGAATTGTAATGGAAAGTGTTATTTTATCGATGATGGCAAGAAAGTAGAGATCCTTTGAGAAGGTCTCTCCTCACTATATACAAAAGGCCTACAAGGGATTGTTGGAAAAGCTGAGTAACGGTTCACTACTTTTGGAAACTCTACCTATAAGCAGGCCGTATCACTCATTAAGTGTGAGAAGCTCGGGGAGTTTGCAAACTCCTTAAAACTCTAAATAGCAGCAAAGGCATAGTCACCAGTCACGATTTGGTAGATTTAGAGACTGAGGAACTACTTAAGGAGTGCCCCAGGGGTCGAGTGGTTGGTAGTTGATAGAGCAGGAGGAAATTTGTATCCTGAACACAGGACAAACAACTCATTTCACCACTGCTTCTGGTTCATTTTCTGCCATTGACCTATCCCTCAATTGTGGACTCCATGCATTGGGAGGTGAATTGCGACCACTTCCCTATATGGATGCACGTAGAGTTTGAACTGGAAGAGGCAATAACCGACACAAATGGAACGTTGGCAAAGCCGATTAGCTGCTATTCCTCCAATCACCATGCCTTTGGCTGAGTCGAAACATTGAGGAGATGGTGAACCATTTCACCAATATGATTCACCATGCAGCTGATGTTTCCATGCCGAAAAGCCCCAGAACACTGCGAAGAATGCCCGTTCCCTGGTGGAGCAACGAATGTAATACGAGTTCATATGGTGTTGTTAATAAAGACAGCTTGATCGTTGTGAGTAGTCAATATATCTCACATGCAGAGCCAAGAGTTCTCTCTGTTTCACCATAAACTGATATAATTAATTCTTCATAAGAAGGAACAAGCTAGGCAGAAGTCTGAATTTTTCTTCTTTTGGAAAAGTATCATTAGCGATTTCGAACATCAAATTTGAGAACTTTTGCCACAACTGAATGCCCACATATTGATTGTCAAGCGCAATCTTGTTATGCGAGGCCAGAGACATGAGCTTCTGAGACAGGTATTGAATTCATCCGCTCTTTTGCTCGTGGTACTACAGGCAGTATTTACCCTTATGTCACCACAAAATAACATTGTGATGCCTCCGATCAGTCTTTTGTTTTGCCAAATATCCTGATGTGTCCTGACGACAGCCTCTACCGCCTTCCGGTGAGCCATGGTACATTCATCCCATACAGTAGGACAACAATCTCACAAAACGTGCGCTTTGTCACTGTTTCATGTGATTCCACAAACCGGTGTTTTTAATTGTATAGGTATTTTAAACAAGGCATATGCAATTTTGCCACCAAGAAACAATGCCACACCTAGATCAATCTTGCCTTTGTTGCATATTTGTGCCGGTATAAATTAGGTTAGAAATGCTTTTCCTGTACCACCAGGCACATCCAATAAAATAAATATTTCCATGAGCCGTTTATATACATAACACAAACACGAAGGAAGACCCTCCACTGTTCTTCTGTTACGCTGGGTAGATCGTCTCATAGAGTTATCGTTATAACTCCTCTGCCAAATCATGTCAAAGTTGTGTTGCATCAGACAATCCGCAGAATACCAACATCATGAAAAACATATGGCGCAAGCAGTGAGAGCTGTTGATAGCGCGAGCCTCAACCAGAGTATCGTCCCAATGCACGTCATCATCAAGCAAATGTCATGCTTAGCAAATGGTTAAAAAGATGGGGTTGCTTGGCATCATTGATTGTTCTTAGCACACTGAATGAAATTAGGTCACGTACCATATGCACAAATCATAAAGGTTCGGAAAGGCCCCAAAGGAGTGTTTAAGAACATTTTTACCTTTATAGAAGCAAAAGGCTCGGTTGAAGAGATGTGGCTTCATGCACGTAGTCAGGGAAGGTATGGACTTACATATACTGAAAAGGACAACAATCAGGGATGGGAATGATCCCCCGTGGTATACATGTGAAGTTAAATGGTTACTTAAAAAGCAAAGGAAAATACATGCACGCTCATGAGGGATGATTGATAGGAGTGATTTAGAAAAGTGAGACAAGAATGTGATGCGTGAGGCCTTTAATGACTTTTGTTGCAATTCACTTTCTAAGAGCCTCAATGAAATCCCAAAGAAATTTTGGTCATATGTAAAAAAAGTAAGTGATAGTGACAACAATATGCCAGTTCTACAACAAGACGGTCGGGAAGTTGATGACAGCTGCGACAAGGCTACCATATTCAACACCAAATTTAAAAATTCTTTCGCTGATGAAAACATGGAAAACATTCCTGCTTTTTCACAGTGTGTAGAATTTGAGATGGATCCAGTACAAATCGATAGTGTAGGTATTATAAAGCAATTAAAGCTCTTGAAGTGGGGGAAAGCGCCAGGTCCCAATGGTATACCAGTAAGAGTATTTTTGGAATACACAGAAGAAATAGAACCATTTCTGTCGGACATATTTCGTAAATCTTTAGATGAAAGAAAAGTGTCTTCTGACTGGAAAATAGTGCAGTTGATTCCTGTTTTCAAGAAAGGAGATCGGAGAGAACGTAGGAGTTATCGACCCATATCTCTAACATCTGTTTGCGATAGAATTCTGGAGCATGTAATGTTCTGTAACAGCAGAAGTTTCTAGATGAAAACAGCAAACCAACACGGATTTCGAATAACAGATCGTGCGGAACACAACTGGCCCTATTTTTGTATGACGTAATGAAAGTTATCGATGAAGGCTCACAAGTTGATGCAATTTTCTTTGATTTACAGAAAGCTTTTGACTCTGTACCACACAACTGACTTTTAGCAAACATTCAAGCTCACAGTATTTTGGATCAGATTTGCTAATGGATAAGCGATTTTCTAATCGGTCACAATATGTCGTTGATGAGTAGCCTCTTCTAAGCTAGAGGTTACTTCAGGCATTCCTCAAGGAAGTGTAATAGGACCACTTCTTTTCCTAATTTTTATAAACGATCACAGTGACAACTTTAAGTGCATGATGTGATTGTTTGCTGATGATGCACTTATTTATAGGGAAGTAAGGTGATCTGATGATTGCTTAGAAATTCAGTGCTATTTGGATGTTATTTCGGTATGTTACCATAAATGCTAGCTTACACTTAACCGTGAAAACTGCAAGGCAATTAAAATAAGTAATGACGAGTTCAAAGTTAACAATTCATTTGTTAACATGGTGGGTTCCCTAAAGTATCTAGGTGTAACACTACAAAGCAACATGAAATGGGACCTGCATATTACTTCTGTTGTAGGCAAAGCTAACTAAACTATGATTCATAGGTCATATTTTGAGAGGTTGTAATGCTCATACAAAGGAAATAGCGTACAATACACTAGTGTGTCCACATTTGGATTACTGTGTGGAGTTTGGGATCCGTATTGCAAGGGATTGATTTGACACGTTAGAGAAAGTACAGAAGAGAGCCGCTTGATTCGTGACTGCTAGTTACAGTCCTTACGAAAGTGTCATAGACTTGATACGTGGGTTGGGCTGGGATTGTTTGGTGGACAGACGACGTTGTTTTTGTTTGAATTTGTTGGAGAATATGCCAAAATCTTTAATTTATGAGTGCAGTGAAATACTACTTCCGCCAACCTATTTAGGTTGCAATGACAGGAGGGATAAGGTTAAAGAAATAAGATGCCATACTGATACTGTTATGTATTCTTTCTTTCCTCATACTGTCCGGGATTGGAGTGTACATAATTAGGATTGGTGCTTAGCACCCTCTGCCAACCACAATATTTGTGAATTGCAGAGTGTAGATGTAGATGTAGATTTGTGTATACTGTACAAACTCTTTGTGAGTTATATTCTTAAAACACCTCAAACAACGTCTACTGTGATATCTCTCTTGGGTTATTAAATACATCCTGTCTCTAGGTGTAGTAGGCAAATACCTCATCATACAGCAATGTTGTAGTGAAGTTGTCCATCACACATAACCGGAAAAGGAAGGGAGGTAGTTTGCCTTGGATTATCTAAATGCTCCCCTACATTATTAGGGACAAACTATGCATTGCTCACCCTCCAAGTGAACTTCAGGATTTATGAGTGGTGAGTACCTTTAATGTATCGGAAAACTAAGAATACGCAAATGGCTTCTGATGAACTGAACCTATTGTTTTTCAGGATAAAATGTATTCTAAATGTTAATACATAGTATCAGTTATAATTATGGCATGTTGCCTTCAAATACGTTCAGTAGTTTCATTATGATGGCTTTTTATGGACCGAGTGTGATGGGTGAATGGTTAACGCTCTGGTCTCGAATTCGCAGAAGCAGCTGAAGAAAACTCTTTGCAGAAGATTAATATTAGAAAGTTATACCTTGATTTAATCTCCATTCAAACATTGGTGGCTTCATAATGTGGTTTAACAATTTCCATGCACTTGAACAGACACTGTAAATATAAATCTTATTTACTGTTGTTTTTTTTTTTTTATCAAACTGCTAATGTTGTGTGATTATAGAATTTAATTTAATCGCAATGGAACACACGCTCCGGTGGCAATTTCCCTAGGCACCCATCTTCCTTCCCCCTCCCCCTTTCCTGACCCATCCTACATTTGCCCTCTACAAATTTTAACTTTACATTCTTTCAATGTTCTTGGTAAATTAGTCATCATTTCTCTTGACCCTTGTGCCTGAAATCAAGTGCCAGCTTGTGGTCACGGTCATCTTTTTCCCTTCCATGCATTACTTTTAATTCTTACACCAGTATCTTTCCATGCCTCATCACCAATATACGCCTTGTACATTCCCATGACCTTCTTCACCCTCCTCCTGTTGTCCAATGAATACCATTCCAGCTCTTTTATCATACCTGTTACTGATTTTGTTCTGCAGTAATTTCCAGAAACAAATCTAGCAGCCCTTTTTTTGCACCCTCTCAAACTAAAAATGTGGGTCCCATACTACACAACCATATTCAGGCAATGGTCTGACCAAAGTTTTGTAACCCAATATCTTTACTTATCTCATACATCCCCTCATCACTCTCTCCAAGTGCAGAATTTTGAAACCTTTTCCTGCTACCTGTCCATTGTGTCCTGCTCAGTTAAGCTTGTTATCAAATTCAATGCCAAGATATTTCAAGTCTTCAACAAGCAATTCTCTCCCCACTTTATAATCATAATCAATCTTTTGTTTTCTTATCTGTGTGTCTAATAAGTTGACTCTGTTGCAGTGAAGTCATGATCACGTACATTGATCCACACATCACTGTTGAACAGCTTTGTCAGGAGATGAAAGATATATGCAGATTTCCACAAGATCAAGTTTTCACCATGAAATGGGTTGATGAGGAAGGTAATTATCATGATAACTTTTTTTTTTACTTATCGATGGAGTTAATAAAATGTAAAATACTTAAAGGCAATAATAATGAAAGTTATCCTATTGCTTAGAAAAGTTTGTGGCAGCTGTGATGCATAGGAGACATACAAAAATATACAATATTTTGTTTGACTTTCTTAGGGAACCAGATGAATTTCTATTATGTTTGAGAAGTGACTTGGTTGATCAATGAAGAACCAATTTCTTTTTTAATACCTCTCTTTGGCCTCAGATCTTTCGCAGGATTTTTTGTCTCTGTCCTGTGTCATTTATAATCACATCTTTTCTTTTGTCATTCTTTGGGGCTAGAGTTGTCTAGTTTCAATTTATACTTTCTTCTAGGCATTCTTGCAGCATCTTCATACATAACTATACCACATAATTTTATGTCTGTTCATTTTATATTGCAGTCTGTCAACTATATCCAGATACGTTGCTACTTCATTCTGTCTATCTTGTGTTTTTCAAATCATGTGTATGGCAAGCCTGTGCAGCCTGAATCATTCTATTGTACATGGTCCATGTCTCACAGGTCAAAATTGGTATGTAATAATTTTTTCATGTGATCAACTGTGTGTACACAGCTGTTCCTCTTGTACATGTATAGTAATTTATCTGAATAGTTGTCATCTTGTTATTTATTTTATGTCATATCTGCCCTTTTGACTTCATCTTTGATAAGTAATTGGTTTATTTTGCTGCCCATTGTTTTTATTTAAGTTTTTTAGGTGGGTTAATTGAACTTCAGTGTAATCTCTAATGAATTTGTCATATGTTCCTCCAGCTTGGTTTCTGTTGGTAAGTTTCTCATCAGTGTAAAAATTGGTTATTAACTGATACAGAAATATTTTCCAGGTGTTGATTCGGTATTGTACCACTGTTTCGAAGCCCTCAAGTATATGTTTATTATAAGCAAATGACATGATGTTCACTTTGCACTGGTAATGGTATGATATTATTAGACCCCATATGTCACTTCAGTATAAAGTAGGGACAGAACTTTGTGGCTTTTACCTTTTTGTATTCCATATATATATTTCTTTTTCTTCACTCCTCTTGGTGTAATACTTGATACTATGATAGATGTTTCAATCCTTGTCACAATGTCATTGTTTATTCAAATGTTCCTCTATACAGACAAAACTTGGTATCAGTCCCCTGAATCAAATGCATTTTTGTCATCCTGGCAAGTCAATCAAAGAACCTAATTAAATTCGTAGTATTTTTCCATCACCTGACATGACCAAAAAATTAGATCAATTGTTGATCTGTACTTTCAGAATCCATACTGCTCCTCAGCCAGATTTGCATCTTTCAGCAGTCCAATTTTCCATACTTTGATGCTTCCATTCATTCACCCTCTTGATATGTTAAAAGCGATGCATTCATAAGTTGCAACATTTCTTTAACTTGTCTTTCATGAACAGTAACTATTTTTTCATCAGTCTGTTGTTATTTATCCTTCCTTTTATATCCAGTGCTGCCTATGGCTTTGATTTCATCACTTACCAGTACCTACAATTTTTCCTGTTTTTAATACTTGAAGATCAAGAAAAACAAAAATACTTTAATGGCATTTGTTGATTTAGAAAAAGCTTTTTATAATGTTAGGTGAAACAAAATGTTCAAAATTTAAAGAAGTCGCGAGTTAGAAGAATACTTTATAATCTTTACAAGAATCAAGTAGCTATAATAAAAGTTGAGAATCATGAGAAACACGCATCAATTAAGGGTGTGAGACAAGGTTGTAGTCTATCCTATTTAATATTCAACTTGTATGTAGAAGAAACAATAAAGGAAGTATAAGAAAGATTTGAATGTAGCATAAGTGTTCAAGGAGAAAAAATTGAGAAGTTACTGGATATCATGAACAAAATACTGAAGTAAGATTTTGGACTAAAAATAAACCGAAGCAAGACAAAATTGATGAAATGTAGCAGAAATGATACCAATAAATATAAGAAGAGGGCCAGAGGCAATAGATGAAGTTAGTTAATATTGCTACTTATGAAGTAAAATAAAAAAAAAAAGATGGCTGAATTAGGAATGATGTTGAAAGAAGATTAGCACTAGTGAAAATAGTTTTCACAAAAAAGAAAAATCTTTTAGTTTCAAAAATTGATCTAGTACTCAGAAAAAACTTTTTAAAACTCTATGTGTGGAGCATGACACTTTATGGCAGCGAAGCATGGACTTTAGGAATACCAGAAAAAAGGAAAATTGAAGAATTTGAAATGTAGTTCTATAGAGAATTAAGTGGATGGATAAAGTACGAAATGAACTAGTTTTGAAAATGTTGGGTGAGGAAAGAAGTTTGTGGAGGAGTTAAAGAAACAACAGACAGGATGATAGGTCATTTTTTGAGACATGCAGGATTGGTTAACTTGTTAGTGGAGGGAACGTTGGATGGTAAGAACTGCAGAGAAAGAAAGAGATTAGAATATATGAAGCAGATAATTGATGACATGGGTTGTAAGGAGTATATTTAGATGAAAAGGTTAGTGCAAGATAGGAAGGGATGGAGGAAAACATCAAACTAGCAAAAAAAAAAACCTTCCGATGGATTCTTTGTTATTTTTTGTCAAATTTGTCACCTTGGTGTGAAACTAAGGAAAAAAGAAGTAGCTTTAGGCAATATAACTGACAAGGAAAGGGAAAATGACTCATCACTTACCAAAGTTGAAGCCTTCAACAAGAGAAAAACACATATGACGTATACTAAAATACACAATATTTTGGTTTTACACCTTTTTGATGTTGTAGGGAACAAGTCATGACAGATACCCATCACTTACCACAGATGAAGACAGGAGGTCGAGACGAACACAAAAAACACAAAAACCTAAACAAACTGAACAATATTTCGACATGAGTCTTAATCATGATTCATGTGGCGGGTTGGGATGTGACCACATCTTTCACCCCTGCCATATGTCTCGCCTCCTACTTGATTAAGGCTCATGTAGAGTTGCAAACTGAAAAAAAAACAAAATGTTTTTTTTCAGCTTTGTGAAAAAAAACCTAGCACCCGTGTTTTTTTTCTAAATTTTGTTTTTTTTTTCAGAAAACAATATATTTGATAAATTATAGTTTTATTTTATGAACTTCCATTTTACAAGTGTGTTTTAAGTCTTATTGAATCATATAATGTCTCACATAATGATTCATAAGTGTATATATATAGGTAACATAATTTTATTCATCCTCTATGTCAGTACCACATTCACTAGTATCAGCACTACCAACACTAGTTCGATCGGTGTCGGAATTTTCTGTCTCCTCTAGATCCATAACTTCAGAAATAGTTAAATTTTCTTTTACTGGTTGTACTTGTATTGTACGCAAAAGATTTTGAGATTGCAATTTTAAATTGTGAGCAAAGTACACACTGTGCATAAAGACTGCGCCGATAGTTCTGTATTACGGTCTTTTAAGTTTGAATTAAAATCTATTATCATACAAAATAGGAGCTTTACTTCTTTTCAATCGTTTGTTTACAGGAACGGTTGCAAAGAAACGATTCATAATTAGGGACCGTGCACAAACTACGTTACTAGGTCCAGAGGGAGGAGGGGTTAGCTGGAAAGCTACGTGGGAGAGCGGAGGGGGGAGGGAGGGGGGGGGGGGTTCGGAGCCAGGCCACGTAACTTTCCTTTCGTAACATTTTTCACAGTTAAAATGAGGAACTGAACTCACAACAGCATGTGAGTATTTATTTCCCTCAGTTAATTACATCCGTATGTAATTTACAATAGTCTGACAAGAGAAAACAGTACAAAATGTCTTCTGGAATCAAAACGGAAGATAGCTACGTGCTAGGTGCTACGTGAGCGGGGGGGGGGGGGGGGGTTCACAGGAGGCCAAAATGGAGCTATGTGGTTTATGCACGCTCCCTTACTGACAATTTAATGAGTCAGTTCCACTATACTCTGAGAGTTAACAAGTATACGAATATAAGGAAAGCCCAATAAGTTATAAAAAGGGTTGGCAGCACTATTTCAAATAGCAAGTATCAATCCAAACAATGGGGAATGGGGATTCCTTCTCGCGCAACCTAGTCTTTTCGGGAAATCCCCGTTCATAAAGAAAATTTCAATCAATTTTGCCAATATTTTCGTAATTTTTTTTCCTACTGAACCAGAAAAATATAGTAGATTTTAAACTAAGATAAGTACTTAGAATAAACTCTAAAATAGTCATTTTAAGCGATAACTGCCTTACAAATTCGAGATTTAGTAGTTGTGAAAAAAAAAACGTGTTCCAGAAAAAAAACAAGTTTTTTTTCATGTTTTTTTTTTTCAAGCCAGAAAAAAACCCGTTTTTTTACAACACTAGGCTCATGTCAAAATATTGTGCAATTTGTTTATGTTTTTGTATTTTTATGTGTTCGTCTCGCCCTCCTGCCTTCATCTGTGGTAAGTGACGGGTATCTGTTTATTTTTCCCTATCCTATCTTATTTTCAGTGCCTCACGGCAGTTTCTTTGTTTCCATTATCCAATTGTAACCAAATGGTGCGGAATGTTAAAACAAAAAATAAATAGTAAACAAATAAATTTAGAAGAAATTGGTAACTAGTTAAATGATAACAATGATAATAATGAGTGATGGGTCAAAAAGTGGAATTTTATTGGTGGTTGAGGTATCCAGGATATTTTGGTATGCATGTTCCCATTTCCAAAGTTCTAAAGCGGTGGTGATTTCAGGGAAAAACTCTAGTTTTTGGTAGAAATATGAAAGTGCTGCAGGTCGACCATATTCATCCACCATATCTCCCACAACCCCATAACTACCAACATCTAACCACGATAGTACACGATAGGAGACACGTTATCACTACCACACACAAACACCAATGGTCTATGCTATGTAGTTGTGGCAGCAAAGTGACATATACGGAGACACATGTCTTTGGTCGAAGTACGAAAATATCCTGGATCGGCTACTTTCAACCACCATATCTCCCACACTACCACAATTACCGAAATTCGGCCAACATTGTGATCGACAGGGTGCTCTGTGCTACTACCACACACAAACACCAGTGATCTGCGCTAGATAATTTTGGCTGAAAAGTGGTACACCATGACACAAACGTTTTTGGTAGAAATATGAAAGTGCCACAGGTCGACCACTTTCAGCCACCATATCTCCTACACCGCCATAGCTACCGACATCTAACAACCTTAGTACATGACAGGAGACACGATACCACTACCACACACAAACACCAATGGTCTATGGTATGTAGTTGTGGTAGCAGAGTTACATATATGGAGACACATGTCTTTGGTCGAAATACGAAAATGCCCTGCATCGACCACTTTTATGCATCATATCTCCCACATCCCCACAGCTATCGACATTCGGCCAATATTGTGCATGACAGGAAATAAGCTCTTATGTCCAATATCTACGCATAAATGCTAACAGAGTATTTCAGGGTCTTCATTGTATCTTTGGTTGTAAGCATTTAAGCTGCAGATGATTTAAGTATGAAACACAAACTTATTACATAATATTTATATGTTTATTATGAGGATGTAGATAATAATGAAAGGATGAAATACTCCCAACACTCACCAAAGTTGAAGGGAGGAGGGCAGCAGCAACACAAAACAACACAAAAACAAAGAAAATACAATATTTCGGTCAAAATCTGTTGACTTGAAGGGTTTTGTCCGAAATATTGTATTTTCTTTGTTTTTGTGTTGTTTTGTGTTGCTGCTGCCCTCTTCCCTTCAACTTTGGTGAGTGTTGGGTGTGTTTCATCTGTCTTTCCATATAAATATTATTATGAGGATATTTTATTTAATTAATAATTTTTTATTTATTCAAGAAGTAACCATGAAACGAGATTTTTCATTCAGTTATCTTTTCATTGAGCGGTTTGGTGGCTCAGTGGTTAAGGCACTTGGTTTCAAAAAGTTCGCTGCTCTGGTCACGGGTTCAAGTCCTGGTGGGCGCAGGAATTTTTAAGAGTTGTGTTCGATCATATGAGCTATGCCAGGTTGTTCCGTGTTTGGATTCCACATTAAACTGTAGGTCCAAGAGGAAAATAACCGGTTGACCTGTATCTGACACAATGGCTTAGTATACCTCCTTTTGGAGGATCCAACCAACCTTTGAGTTGTGGGCTAAGTTACGTTTATCCTTTCATTGCACTTGAGACTTCTTTCGGGTTGAAATAAAAAATTATTTTATGTTACTGATGTATCTGGAATATTTAAAATGTTCTTGGATATCTTTGATTGTTTTATTTTGTAATAAATTTAATAGTTATTAATTGTTCCACATTTAAATGCACTTCTACTTCACTCATATCTGTCAAATAAATAATATTGTACATTGCATGCTAAATTTCTCAAATAGGTCAGTAGTTGTTCCTGTGGATCTGATTATGGTATAAGTTCAGCATTTTTTTGCTTGGTGCTAAATTAAAATTATAGTTTGCATTCCAATGATCATCTATTTTCCCTGTCATTGTTGAATCATTTGATTTCCCATTTTCAGAAATTTTTCTTTTTACAAATACCAATCAAGCAACTAGAACCAACAAAAATTCTTTGTTCTGCAAGAGTTGTTGCAGTGCGAGACACATCATTATCAGCTCTTTCCTCTCAGTATCTGGACATGATTCAAGCAATATCACACACCTCATTTTATTGCTTCTTCATGCACATTGCTTCTTCATACGCATTGCTTTGGTTCCTTCATTAGCTTAACCTCTGTAATGAGATACTCATGTGTATGAGGGTTTGTCATACAGAGTTCACCTGTAACATGAGCTGTGAAGTTACTGCCTTTGCCAGATCCCAGAATATCAGGTGCTTTGAAACATACCTTCATTTGAAGGAAAGAATCTCAGTGGAGTATTTTGTGGAAAGGTCCCCCCCCCCTTTCCACTGCGGCTCTCCCCCCTTCTTTTTTCATGAGAAATGGGTGTATTTGGTCTTTCCTTTCCATATTTGAAGGAAAGAATGTTTGATAATGTAATCATATTGATCATGAGGTCAGGTGGAGGTGAAACAGACTAATTATTATATGATGTCATGAAATTAAAGTTTTGCTATCTAAATATTCTTCTAGCTAGAAAATACAACACCGGCAACAGTTTTTACTTTTGTACTGTGTAATATTTCTGATTTGCAACCTTGGTGCCTTCTGCTATGGTAGATGATGGCACCGAGCTTGGTGGTGTAACGGTTAGCAATCTGGCCTCGCATTTGGGAGGACGGCGGTTCGAATCCCCGTCCGGGCATCCAGATTTGGGTTTTCCATGGTTTCCCAAATCCCTCCAGGCAAATGCCGGGATGCTTCCTTCAAAAGGCAATGGCCGAATTCCTTCCCATTCCTTGCCCCCCCCCCTCCTTTCCCGTCTCTAAAGACTGCGTTGTTGAGAGACATTAAGCAGTTAAAAAAAAAAAAAGATGATGGCTTCTTTTGCAGTCTTCATCATATTTTAAGTACCTGCTTTGCAGAGTTGGTATTATTAATTTTACATTGTAATATTAAACTCTTTCAATACCATAGCATATTATCACCAGCCGTCCTCCAATTCTCAATAGAGCGAGAGAGAGAGAGAGAGTTTGTGTGTGTGCACCATTTCCAAATAATATTTTACGTTACAAAACAAGAACGTTATTATTCTATGGCAATTAAATCCAATCTTTAAATCACAGGGGATCCGTGTATCATTTCGACGCAAATGGAGTTGGATGAAGCTATACGATTGTATGAAGTGAACAAAGATTCTGAACTCACCATTCATGGTTTGTAATTTCTTTGTCTATTTGTTTTAATTACTAAGTAGATTTTGTAAAACATTTATAATGGTTGCAGGTGATTGTGGCAGTATAATGACAATTTTTGATATCAGCACTATGATATTTTGTTATAAGAAAAAATGTGCTATTATAATTGCTTAACTGTGTGTCCGTGATATTTGAAGAATTGGATTGGTTGGAGCTCATTTCATTAATCAGTATTGGGTATTGTTTGAAAGAGTAGTACCTCTGAGAGAATAAGAGAAATGTACCAGGATAATAGTATTATTCACACAGCTTGTTTCTTGACTCTGTTTAGTACATTTCTATAAATGTTATATAAATTGGGAAGTTAGAATTTGATCATTATGTGAATGAGGTGTGTTTTGCCTTTTTCTCTTTTGAAATATGGAATTCTGTGACAGAAATAAGACCTACTGGCCTATACAGTTGTGAAAAACTGACTAAAATGCCCCACAGATTTTCAGTTGATCATTGGGATCAAAGCTTGAGGCTGTAGGGGAAGACCACTAAGTGATGACAAATTGTATTTTTTTTATCTTTGCATCCCTTTTATTTTTATATACTTTCCAGATTAATGTTTCTTTATGGTGTGTTATAAAATAGTAAGTATACTTCAAGTAAGGATAGAAGAAGGAATGCCGTAGATGGTTCTGTTAGTGCTAAGTTATACATAGCTCCTTTTACAGTCCATATATAAACCTAATAATCAACAGCTTTGTATCAAACCCTTCTTGTACTGTTGACAGGTTGATTTTAATTGAATATAATTGTGATGAAATGCATTTCTGTACACAACTATTTACCCCTCCCTCTAAAACTTCAAATTATTTTATCTTAATTTTGAGTCTAACTTCTTCACCCATCTATTTATTACTTACCTCAGTAATTCATTCCAATACCTGACTCTTACCAACAAAAGAAAATTTTCCCATTCACTTATGTCCCAACTCGAGTGCCAGCTTGTAGCTATGATCATCTCTACCTTTCCATATGCTGATCCTGAATTTACCAATGTCATTCCAACCCTTATCTTCAACATACACCTTGTACACGACCAACACCCCTTTCACCTTCCTCCTTTGTTTCAATAAAACAAGCAAGGTGGGTGAGCAATAATGCTCTGGGCACGGATTCAGAAGGATGTAGGTTCAAATCCTCATCTGGCCATTTCCATGGTTCCCAGAACACCAGGATGGTTTTTTTTAAAAAAATCATGGCTGAATTCTTTCTTCTTCCTCGTCAACAAGATGTAAAATCATTTAAAAAAAAGTGTCTTACAATAAATTCCAATCCAGTTCTTTTATCATATCAGCTACTGATTATGATCTGTGTTAATTTACACAAAAAAATATAGCTGACTTCCTTTGTACACCCACCAACTCCTGTGTTTATTACCCAAAATTGGGTCCTGTAATGTACTATGTTATTCAAGCAATGGTCTGACCAGAGTTTTATAACTCAGATCCTTCTGTTCTTTCATATATTCCCTCAACCTGTCCAATAAATGAATTATTTTAAAAACATTTTATACCACCTGCCCAGTTGAATTTGAGGGTTATCCATAAAATAAGGTTTCCAATGATTTTTCACAATGGAATACATATTTATTTGCTTCGAATTATATATTTTTGGAAAGTTTAGACTTTTTCCTAATCGCCATTGAGGTTGATGTATTTTTGTATGTGGTGTACCATCTTTATGCCTGAGTCGTAGAACTCTCTCACCACACCGTGAAGGTAGCTTAATACTTATTCTTTCAGCTCCTCTCCGGTTCTGAATTGAGTCCCACCCAGGTGTTTCTTCAACTCAGGGAAGAGATGGTAATCACTTGGGGCTATGTCCGGGTTGTAGGGTAGGTGTGTGACAATATCCCATCCAAATTAGTTCAGAAGATTTGTTGTTAGGCAGACGGTGTGCAGACAAGCGTTGTTATGATGGAAATGCATTCCCTTCATGAGCATGCCTCTCCTCTTGTTTTGAATTGTGTGGCGCAGTTTCTTCAACGTTGCACAGTAGCAGTCAGCATTGATTGTTGTACCAGCAGGCATGAATTCACACAACAATAACCCCTTCCTGTCCCAAAACACGCTCGCCATCACTGCCAGCAAACAATGTTAGCTTGAACTTCCGCAGCTTCGCCAATTCTTGGATGTTTCCACTGATGGGATTGTTCCTTTGCTTCCGGCATTTTGTAGTGGACCCAGGTCTTGTCCCCAGTAACAATTGAATCGAAGAATTCTTCACCATTGGTTTCATAGGCTTGAAGAAATTTGTGGGCTGCTTCAACATGTTGCCATTTACGGTGTTCCATAAGCATTTTTGGGACCCATCTTGCATAAACCTTGGAAACTTTTGTCAATGGTACTCATGCTGACATTAGGGATCATATTGCAGAGCTCTCGAACTGTCACACTTCGATCTTTCAGCATTTCTGCTTCCAGTTTCTCAATCATTTCGTCCGAAACCGATGGCCGTCCAGAAAGCTGTTCATCATCTGTGTGCCTGTCATTGAATTCTCTGCACAATTTGCACATGTGTTGTATTCTCATACACTTTTCTCTATAGACTTCACACAATTGGGAATGATTGTCTCCCAGTGCAGTGTTTTTTACACACAAAATCGAATTAAAGATCGTAATTCACATCTGGCGGGTGAAGCGACTGGGAGCTCCATCTGTAACTGCTGCTCAGCTGAGACTGTGCATCACAGACAGTTCCCCGGGATGGGGATTAGGAGAGGGGGAACCAAGCTACACGCCAGTGTTGCCAGATCGCGATTGCAGCATCTTGGAAACCTTATTTTACGGACAACCCTCGTACTATCTAATATTATGCCAAAATATTTACACTTGAAGTCTACAAGTATTTCATGCCTCATCCTGTAATCATAAACAATCTTTAGTTTTTTATATGTGTACCTAATAAACTTACTCTTTGTGGCATTTATCTTCATTCGATGCTTACCTACCCAATTAGATATCCTACCCTGCAGCTGTTTATTGTATTTTTCTCTTTTGATCCTATTATATACCATTATGGCATCTGCAAACAGAAAAAAATATGATTATAAACCATTAACTCTATAATTCATTAGAATAATGAATAACAATAGTCCCCTGTGACATTCCCAATTTCTTTTCTACCTCTTTTGGTACTCTTATTTCCTACTGGAGTGCTTCGATTTCTACCTTGCAAAAATTTATTTTTCATCCACTCCAATGGTTTTCACTTTATTTAACACCATTTTATGATTAATTCTGTGAAATGCCTTAGAAAGATGTAGCATGATACTATCACCTGGCCTTCCCTTGTCCATTTCATCCAAAATTTCATCTTGTAAATAGCCGACCAACTATGATTGTCACTTAAACTCCTTGCCTAAAGCCATGTTACTAATTTGGAAACTAATATCTTTCCTCACAGTGGATGTGATTGCATTCATTTTCTCCACCAATTTACCTATCACTCATCTCAAACAAATTGACCTGTATTTTTTTAACACTATTTGTCCCTCATTTATGACCTGGCACTACTATGAAACAATCCCAGTCCTTTGGTAAGCTGCAAGACTCCAGGCTTCATCTAAATAACATTTCAAGGTATGGTACAATAGTGTATCCTCTTATCTTTAATGTATTTGAAACAGTTATTTAATATCTCTACTTAGTAACATCTCCTCCATCCTTATCTGTAATTGAATTCTTTTCTTTCCCTTCAGTTTTTTAACAAGCAATAAAAAAATTAGATGCCTCATTTAGGGATTCCCCAGCACCCATAATATTCTTAATACTTCCCTTTATTTCCTATTTTTGAATGAATGTTGTAATAAAATTATTCCAGGATTTGGTTAAGAATCTCCAAATTGTTAGTAATGTTGCTCTTCTGTGACTTTATCTTACTGTTAAATTTTTTTTATAGTGGTGGCAATGAAACTGCCGTTAAACATTGAAAATAAGATAGGATATGGAAAATAACCCATCACTTATCACAGATGACTCCAGGGGGGTCAGGCATATGCAAAAAACAAATGTACTTCACAGTATTTCGGTTAATAACCTTACTCATGTACGCAACAAGATATATGGCAGGGGGAAAGATGTGTGCACATCCAGAACTACCACATGAATCGTGGTAGTTCTGCACTGCACACATCTTACCCCCCTGCCATATATCTCACCTCTTTCATGAGTAAGGTTTGTGGTAAGTGACTGGTTATTATTTTCTCTATCCTATTTTCAGTGTTTAAATTTTTCATCATAATTCAACAATATAGCTATGGGTTTAGTTTTTTCTTTTTTAAAACAGTATACCAGTATATGAAGTCTTTCCAGGAAGTATTGGATGTACAACCAGAAGAAACAAAATGAGCTAACTGCAGATGTAAAACATATTCCATTCTGAGCACTCTATTTGCTCCCAAGTTCAGTTGTTTGCTTCAAATGGCATCTTGACATGCAATTTTGAATTGGTTTTGTTGTGGATGCATACTCTTGATGGACCACTTTGAGGACTTAAAAAACGTTATTAACATGATTTTATTATTGCTATGTATCTGCCTTGCCATTTTCTCTCTTTGAGAGATGATGCTGGCACCAGTGTGATGTAGTTGACGAATTTATTTTTTTCCAAATAATTTCTGCTTGACATACTGATAGGTTAAAACGTAAAACTTTTTCACAAAATTATAATTAGAGGAAAGCATTTAGCTTTGCTTTTAATTTTTCCTTTATGAGGAGTGATATTTATATGCTAACCATTTTTAGTAGATCACATTTCTGGCAATTTTGTATTTGGTATCTGTAACATATCTATGGTTCAGCTGTGATTTGTTAACACTTCTGTACTTTATCTCATTTGTTCTGAACTAATGTGTAGCAGTGTGCAGGAGAATTTTTTAAATTTTACTTTCTTATGCTGCAGTTTAGTTTGTAACAAAAATATTGTGGTTCTTGTTATTCTGTAAAGTTGCAGATGAAATATAGTAATAGGTATTTGATGATTTTTTTTTGATTTATTCTACTAATTTTATTGCAGTTGGATAGTATGAAAGTAAATCAACAATATACTGATAGGGTTAAGATATAAAACTTTATCACATCATTATAATTGGAGGGGAGCAGGTAGCTGTGGTTTTCCTTTATAAGGAGTGATGTTTATATGTTGATGCAACAACCATTTTTAGTTAATCACTTTTCTTGTAAGTTTGTATTTGGTATCTCAAACTAATAAACTATAATGTGAAATGTGGCAGTGTTCCAGTATTGTGAAGGTAGGCAAGAGCTGTAATTACTTTGCACCATTTTTGTTTACCATGAAAATGCTACAGGTTTGTATTCGAGAATTTAGTCAGCTCTTCTTGCAAGCACAGTGTAAATTAAAGAGCAATAGTGTTGTATTAGTGGTATGTGATATTAAATGCCTCATATGGTAAAGCAAGTAGACATTTTGAAACTTAATAATGTTGCATTAAGAATGGAGGCCTGGACTGTACTTTGGACTGAAATCATAACAATATTCTGTTATATGTTTTCATTACTTTCTAAATATTGGAGGATCTTAGTGAGGATTTAGCAGAAACTTCGCTGGGACAAATAAAATTCACCAAAAGCAAGGATATTGTGAAACATTATTATCCCTTATTATTAATACCAATAGAATTTTTATTACAGTTTTATCTGAATTGTGATTTTGATGTCTGTAAAAAATTTAAGCCTAACCTACCGTGTGGCTATGCACATTAAAGTATCACTACATTTGTTTGAGAAGGTACAATAGTCCTTTGTTCAAATGCCAGGTCTGGTGTACTTAGCAGTTTAATGTTGATTCAGAAAAAAAAGCAAGAAACAAAAATCGTTTTAGCATATTACCTCTTTAACACCATCACACATCGCTAAAAAGAATATCTGAATAATTGTGGTGCATATCACTTATAGCTCTTTAAATTTACGGTGCTGATAACAATCTTAATTTCTATATTCATAATTTGATCAAGTTCTTTTGGAAACCCTTGTGCACAAAGAGCTTCTTGATGGATTATGCAGATAAAAGTAAACACCTCCTGATTAATTTTTGCTTTTTAATGGAAACGAACCCCTTTTCAGAATCCAACATACCTTTAAATCCCTCTGTTGTTATTGACACAATTTTAGTGAGTGTGATTTTTCTTTTTCATACAACTAATGACAGGATCCACAATATCCAATCCTTGGGTCTGGCCTGTGAGTTCTTCTTTACAACCTTTAGAAGAAATATATCACACAACATGTAAACTTTTGCTGAATCTTGTGTATCGCAAGATTTGTCTACTGCAATTGATTTGGCTGAAGCTGATTTTATTTTTTCCACTTGTTAGTCAGTTACATTTGGGAACATTTCAGCCATTATAACTGTTATAGTTTTAGTAAGCAGTGGAATAATTTCAAATTTATTTAAATATGTGTTGTATTTTTTAAATCTTCAAGAGAATTTATATGCCAAATTTTAACATACTCACCATCTCTTAAAAGGTTTTCCTCTATTAGTGATATCCTGGATCAATATGAAGCTGGTAATTTTAATGGTGTTAGTAGATTGCAAGCAAGTATTAAATGTAGTAGTCAATTTTTTTTTCAAATTTTTCTGAAATTCTTCTACTGCTTTTCTTCGCATATCACAAACGAGCCATTCTTTATCTGAGCGTGTCTTCCTACATTGTTATTTGCAAATAAGACATGTTATAAAACCATTTGAGTTCATATTGAACACAAAAACACAATCCATTCACTTTTTAATCTGTGATGCTTATTTGCTATTTATCGTATTTTTTTCTTAGCAGCCATTTAACGACGTCTAAAAAAAGTTTTAAAGAATTAAATAAGAAGAAACAAATAGAAAACCAAACAAATATAATGATGCATTACCTTAGATACAAATATTTTAAAATTACAAATAATTACTAAACCAGACACAAAAAAAAAACAAAGAAAATAACTGTTGTGATCACACATCAACAGTTGGCTTAAATCTACTGAAGTATTAAATTTGATTAATTGCTATTCTTGGTAACAGTTGGTAAAAAAAAAACTTGCGTATAATGAGGTATGGTAACCTTCCTAATCTTTAGACCTTGCCAACCTTATTACTACTACTGTATCTGGTAAATGTGCATGAAAAAATACTATGATACTACTGATACAATCAAAGAGCCACATGTGGCTCAGGAGCCATGTTTTTCAAACCACTGACCTAAGCAAATGCTGGGACAAATTCCAATTTCCTCCTCATTGTTCTGTTCAATCATTAAATAATGTGGCCTCTTACACTTATGAGGTCAGGTAGAGCTTGAGCAGTCTTCTCCAAGCCGAATGACCTCAAACGATCCTCTGTCAATTAACTCCAACAACCCTGTGTATGTCCTTGTTCTGTTGGTGCACCTCTTATAATAAACATTTCACAAACAAAAACACACTTATCAGATAGAACACAATTTAAATGTTTCACAGACAGATGGCAACACATCAGCTCCTCCATCAAAATTATGGAGGCCTAACAAGCCAGTAGTGATTTAATCTTGCTTTCAAAATAAGAAGGGACAATCGAAATAAAAAGTATTGGCAAATAACCACTCTCTCAAATGTTGGTCTTTTCAAATGATGTAAGCAACCCTGAGAAGGGAACTTTGTCAAGTTGGCCCAGTCAGGTTTGAAACTGTATTGTTTAGTGCTTACCACACCTACCAGAGTGTACAATGTCTTGTGTGAAGCTGATGACTAAATAATAACACTTCAACAATGTTGCCAGTAACATCTGAGGAAGACAGATTAATGTTAACACTACAGCACGGGCTGTTCAAGAAATGTAAATTTCCATAAATGAAATGTGGTAGTTCTGGTACATTAAAAAGTTGGAAAATTTGAAACAAAATTGATGATCTAATAATGTTTTTCACTCACTTTGTTTAGTTCCCATAACACTGTAAATGTTACGTTGTTTATGTTATTTAATGTGACATAGGTGTATTACCCGCTTTGTACTTTTTGGGCTTATATGATATGTTGTGGAGGTTTCCCGTGCTTGAGGACAATTTGGCAGTTTAAGCAGTCTTTCAGCAGAGCTTCCATTTGTGACATTCATTCCACATGAATGGATACTGCAAAGAGAAAGGCAAAAGGAAGGCAAGGAAACAAGGGATGAACAATGTCTTTTTACCATACACTGTAGTGACTTCAGCGAAAATTGCCAGATTGTTAAACAAATCCAGCACCCAGGAAGATTGTATTTATTTATTTAGCTGTGATGAAGTAATTTTTGTATTCGGTGTTGATTGGTACTCATTTGGAAGTTTGACATGGTGAGATACGTATGAGCAGCTAGCAGCTTTGTGATTGTACACTTACTGCAGTTGTAACAACATGGAAAAAAGTAGTGAATTACAAGGCTAGATTCATATATAGCTGATACTATTTATGAATAGATCATGATAGTAAGAGTACTAAGCATTATTTCTGGGCATTGGGGATGGTCTCAAGAGAGATGAAATGTTTGCTGAAGGGGAAAAGCAAACTGGTTGATACTCATATGACATTATCTGACCTCTCATCCAGTGTTTTCTGCAAGATAAACATTTGGTTAAGGTCTTTGAGGTATCTGTCTTCAGGTGCCTGGGGATTCAAAGTTTTCAGATTAATCTGTTTTATAGAGTAAAACATGCTTCATCTGTGTTAAACTGCATCCTACCCAAATTTTATTAGTGTCTGCAGTATAATAAAAATCATAATCATTTGCACCTAATTCAATATACACTGAGGTGACAAAAGTCATGGGATACCCTGCTAAGGGCGTGTCAGTCCTCCGTTTGCCTGGCAAAGGCAACATGGCATGGACTCCACAAGTCGTTGGAAGTCCTCTGGAGAAATATTGAGCCATGCAGCTTCTGTAGACATCCATAATTCTGAAAGAATTGCCGGTGGAGGATTTTGTGCACTAACTGATCTCTCGATTATGTCTCATAAATGTTCGATGGGATTCATGTCGGACGATCGTGGTGGCCAAATCATCCACTGGAATTGTCCCGAATGTTCTTCAAACCAATCATGAACAGTTATGGCCCGGTTATGGCCTTGTCATCCTGGAAAATTTCATCATTGTTTGAATACATGAAGTCCATAAATGGTTGCAAGTGGTCGCCCAGTAGCTGAACGCCATGTAAACACAGCCCACACCATTATGGAGCCACCACCAGCTTGCACAGTGCCTTGTTGACAACTTGGGTCCATGGCGTCTTGGGGTCTGCGCCACACTCGTACCCTTCCATCAGCTCTTACCAATTGAAATCGTGACTAATATGACCAAGCCACTTTTTTTTCAGTTGTCTACGGTCCAACTGACACGGTCACGAGCCCAGGAGTGCCGCTGTTGGCGATGTCGTGCCATTAGTAATGGCACCCGAGTCGGTCTTCTGCTGTCATAGCCCATTAAAGCCAAATTTCGCCAGACTGTCCTAACGGACACGCCCGTCAGATGTTCCACATTCATTCCTGCGGTTAGTTCATGCAATGTTGCTTGTCTGTTCACACTGACAGGTCTACACAGACGTTGCTGGTTGCGCTCATTAAGTGCCGGAGGTCGACCTCTGTGTTGCCCATGATGGGAGGTTATGCCTGAATTTAGGTATTCTCGGCACACTCATGACACTGTGGATCTCGGAATGTTGAATTCCGTAACAATTTCAGAAATGGAATGTCCCATGCGACTAGCTCCAACTAGCATAGCACATTCTAAATTGGTTAATTCTCGTTGTGTAGCAATAATCACATAATCAACCTTCTCACATGAAGCATTTGACCACAAATGAAAGTCCTGACCAGGCAGTGACCATTTATGCAATTTGTAAACGACACTACTGCCATCTATATATTTGCATATTGCTATCCCATGACTTTTGTATTCCTATATGAGAAAGACTATTCATTGTTGAGTTGGTTCTTATCATATAAATATTGTTGGAGGAAACTGGACTTATTGCAGACCAATAAATGTTATGTATTGGGAGCAGATTGATCATGGCATTGTAGTCATATGGCTACTGAAATGTATGATTCTAATAAATGAGATACTTGGCCATCTTGTGAGAGTTTTTGAGAGCTGAAATAGATCAGTTGTTCATGTTTTTCGATATTATTATTAGTTGAATTTCTTAATGTGGGTGATAACCGTTGTTAATGTGGGTAGAAGTGCATAAGATAATGCTAGAAGCTTTAAAGAATTCCAAGTCAGGATTTTATCTGAAGATCTAATCTCTAACTGGGGCCACAGCCTAAAATTGTCTCTATTTACATTGAAGGCACATCATCAGCCGATGAGAAACGGCTTCAAGATCTATGCAGTCAACACAAATGCTACATTTTATGTAGTGCAGGGTGAAATATGTTTAGCTGTGTATTTGATATTTGTGACTCCAGAACAATAATAATCACTGATAAGAAAGTTCTGGTCATGTATTAAATAGTATATGACTCTCATAAGGTTGTGCTTTCACTAATTAATAAAAACAGGGAGGTACTGGAAATCAGAAATTTTGAATAATATTTTTAACAAGGCTTTCACAACAGAAAATGTAGAGAAGGTCTCTATATTTACCACACATATCAACAAAATAATGAAAAATAGAGTTGTATGGTGGATGGGTAATCTCAAGTTTATTTAATTTTATTAGATTTTAAAAAAAGCTTTCGACACTGTGCCTCATACCAGGTTACTTACAAAACTTAATGGCTATAGCATATCCATACAAATACACAACAGGATAGAATACAGCGTGTAGTTCTCGATGGTGAACGTTCACCACTAACCCAAACCACGGAAGTGTGGAAGGGCCCATGCTGTTATTTATATACATCAATGATTTGAGCAACATAATGGAGGGGAATATAAGACTATTTGCTAATAATGCTGTTATTTATTGTGAAATAAAAACCCAAGGTGACTGTGCTTGGTTACAAGCCGGTTTTGTGGAAATACTAGCATGGTTTGAAGTCTGGCAGCTGGATCTAAGTGCTAAAAAGTGGCAAGTCATACATGTAAATAAAAAGTTAATATCATTAACTCTAAATATAACAGTAATGACACAGCTCATAGTATGGTAGATTCTGCTAAATACTTAGGGGTAACAGTTGATAATAATCTGTTGTGGAATTAACACATTGAAAAGGTGACGAGGAAAACAAACTATATTCTTCATTTCCTATGTGGTATTTAAGTTAAATAGATTGCATACCAAACACTAATGTGGCCTCACCTGAAATATTGATCTTCTATATGGAGCAAAGGGTTAATAAAGGCATTGGAGAAGGTTCGAAGAAGAGCTGCCATACTTGTGACAGGTATCTATAGAAGTAATTGCAGCTAGAGGGAAAGCTTAAGTGTGATGTTAAAGGGGTTAGATTGGGAAGATCTGGACCACCTGAGTTATTCTAATCAGAAGCTATGCAGAAAGTTCATGGCAGATCTTATCATGATGAAAACAAACATATTCTACTATCAGCAACATTATTATTCAGAAATAACTGAGAAAATAAGATAGAAGAAATCGGGGCCAGTATCTTCTATATGCTAATTTTTTCCACAAGCTGTTAAGGTATGGATTTTATTTATTTATTTATTTATATGTGTCATCAGTTTCTCAACTGGTCGGATGCAATCCTCCATCTCTTCTGCTAACCTCGTCATCTCAACATACCCCCTTGTCTGTAGCTTATGCCTTTGAGTGTTCCCTCCACTAACAAATTAACCAATCCTGCATGTGCTAAAATATGACCCACCATCCTGTCTCTTCTTTCTGTAAATCTCTTCCACAAACTTCTTTCTTCACCCATCATCTCCAAAACATGTCATTTTGTTCTTTATCTGTTCATTTAATTTCAGATTCTTCTACAGCACCACATTTCGAATGCTTCCATTTTCTTTCTTTCTGGTGTTGCTAAGTTTAATCTTGGATTTTTCGAGTTGATTTCACTATGATAATTTTTCAGCACCATTGATGACTACAACACATTGACATTTTAGGAAAATCTCCATTTAAACAACTTTGATTGCATTGTTAATGGGATTACATAGTTTTATCTATAGAACTGACCAAGGAAGTAGTGTAGACATATAGGAGGCCAAAATGTTTATACAACTTCAGTGATGCGCAGTTGATATAATTGTTTTGGCTTTTGAAATTTATTCGTTTGTGGGAAAACATGTTTTGAAAGTGTATTGGCACTGTAAAAGGCATGCGATGGCTTCATAACAACCCTTTGTAAAACTAACTGACAAAAACAATGTATTCATATTACAGACAATGTTTGTTTTCAGTTATACTGTGATTTTCTATTTTTGAAACGCGACTACATGACAAGAAATAATTGGACAAGTTTTTATAAAATTTTCGTACTCCATTCTCTGAACTGACGGTAGTAATGAGCAACGAAAGGAAATGTAGATTCACTATCAGCAAATACCCTAGTCTGGAAGTTGGCTCTCCGCCTAGAGCCGACCAAATGCCGCAAATCTAATGAGGCCTTCTTTGTAGCTGTGCACCGGAGCAAGAAAGGACCTGCCCCCCACGCACGGCCCCGTCCCTTGTTCCAGGTTCTCTCAGCTCACTGCAGTTTCCAACTTCCCAGTGGCTTTAAACTCGCAAGCTGATAAAATCACATATTTTTCGCCGTTTTCATGTGTATCATTAAATTGTATCTAATGCGTTGATGGTATCGCAGTGAGAAGACGTCTGTGTCTGTACGCAACTTGAGGCATGATTAAAGCGTTATATTGCAGGAGTTGTATTTTGTTACACTTAATAACGTGGTTTGCTTATCGTCAAAGAGCTAGGATCCTTCCCAGCGTTCTTCTTTTGGCAACGCGGGAAGTCGTGTTGGAGTGGTTGTTCCCTACCATGTCAACTGGTAAAGGCATGCTAAATCTTCTAATGTTTGTGTCCACTTCAAATCTCTCCAAGGGATCAGAGATTACAACCATCGTTGATCAAAAATCTCATATGGGCGAAAATCTCGGCATTATATTACGATAGCTCAATTTTTAAAAGAAATAATTTTTACTGCTTTGTATTATTAATAATGATGCATTAGGGTACGCGAAACTACAAAATCTAATAAGCCGGCAAACCGATGAGTATTAGGCTGTCTCCCGTACTCAACTAAGGAGACAGCTATTTGACAAACGTCAGCGCAAAATTAACATGATTCATTGGACGATGACGTCAACAGTATTCAGTTTCTTCCCGTGACAACTGCTTTAATGACCTTTTTTATTTTTTTAGGTGTATACATATTGAATCTGTGAAAACCAAAATTCTTGTGGGCACATGTTTTTAACAATAAAAATTCTGCAGTGTTTATTAGTCCGTCGAGGAATGTTAACCTTCAGCAAATTGCCCGGGCGATTGTTATTAGGCTCTGACCTTTGGACGTTTATTAGTAGCTGCCCTTAAGGGTCTTCTAGTGATATCGACCGACTCATCCTTGTGCACTTAAGCGTTTAATCTGTGTCCGCACTCGAAAACTGCGTTTATAATGCGTCCTTTCAGTTGTTCAAATTCTGATAATGATATGTTATTTCGAGCGCCATGGAGTCGTCTTTCTCATTTACTTTTTACGGAGCTGACTTGTGATAAAAAAAACTCGATCAAGTGACCTTATGGCAGTTAATTCCAGTAAGTTGAAAATGATTAATCGGATTATTTTCTTGGAATCAGCAATGTGGTTATTGAAATTTTTACGTTTGCAGCTTTTATAAATCTTTAAAGGATTCTTGAAATATATTAATGTTTTAATATTAACTGTATTATTTATATACCTAACAGTAGCTGTCATTTGGCCAGTGTTTTCTATCTTACCGTTCGGAAAGTTCTCCTTTCTACCTCTTACATTTTATACATTTTGTGTGCACACACAACTCCTGAAGAAAATCTCTCATCCTGGTAGCCGGGAGTTTTTTGTTTAAAGTCAGTCAGTAGGTTATACGCAAGATATTTCGGATGAAATGAACAAGGGAAGTCAGATTGATAGTGTTGCATTAGTCCTTTCAAAGGCCTTTGACAGAGTGAGCCATAAAATCGTGTTAAATAAGGTAAACACTACTGGAGTGTATGAGAAAGTGATTTGCTGGGTAGAAGAATTTTTAAAAGGTAAAAAGTAAAAAATTAGGGTAGGAAATGCAGTATCAAAAGAAGTGGAAGTAAACATGAGAGTGCCACAGGGTAGCATATTGGGACCATTGCTGTTCATTATTCTAATGGATGATTGTGTTTACTATCAGAAATTATATTGTTTGCAGATGACAAATTGCTGCGTTCTGGCCTCGCATTCGGGAGGACGGCGGTTCGAATCCCCGTCCGGGCATCCAGATTTGGGTTTTCCATGGTTTCCCAAATCACTCCAGGCAAATGCCGGGATGCTTCCTTAAAAAGGCCATGGCCGAATTCCTTCCCATTCCTTGCCCTCCATCCTCTCCCGTCTCTAAAGACCTCGCTGTTGAGAAACGTAAAGCAGTTAAAAAAAAAGCTATATAAAAGGATCAAAACGATTGAGGATTTGAACAGCTACTGGGTTATCTGAACAGGATATCTAGCTGGCTTAGTAAACATGGGATGAAGATAAATGCAAAGAAGAGTCAGCTTATTCCATACATAGATAAAAAAACTAAAGGTTGATGATAATTATAAGGTGGGGAAAGAATTGCTTGTTGAAGGCCTGAAACCTAAATATCTTGGCGTAGCATTTGATAACAAGCTCAGCTGGACACATTCGACAGATAGGCAAAGGTTTCAAAATCCTTCACTTGTTGGAGAGAGCGATGAGGGGATGTACGATAGAAGTAAAGGAACTGGGTTACAAAACTTCGGTCAGACCATTGCTTGAATTTAGTGTTGTATTAAGGGACCCATATTTCGGATATCATATACAGGATTAGAAGGGAGTGGAAAGAAGAACTGCTAGATTTGTCTCTGGAAATTACCGTAGAACACAGTCATTAACCGATATGATAAAGAGCTGGTATGGGATTCAGTGGAAGACAGAGTGAAGAGAGCAATTGGAGTGTACAAGGTGATAAGTATTGGAAAGATATTGATGTAAGAATTAAAAATAATGCATGGAAGGGAAGAGATGACCATGATCACAATCTGGCACTTGATTTCAGGCATAAGGGTTTGGGAAGATTTTCTTTCGTTTGTAAGAGGATCAGGGATTGGAATAAGTTACCAAGGGAATTGCTAAATAAATTACCAAAAATGATGAAATAATTTAAAGTTGAAATTTGAAGAGGGCGAATTTAGGTGGGTATAGGAGAGGGGGAAATCGGTGTGTAGAGAAATTACCACCGGAGCGTGCGATCCAATGTAATTACATTAAATTCGTCTTCAAGGATCTGTTACCGTTATGAAAGCGACAATTGCCTTGGTTCCGTTAAGGTAAAAATATTAAAGAAGTCCGCATAATACTAAAATATATTTCCATCTTACACATTTTTTCCCCTCAAACCGTAACTTTCACTTGATTGTGGTCAGATTGTATGTACACCTAAGCGCCAAAAGCCATGGGATAGGAAGATACTAATATCCGCGGAAGAAACGTATAAATGTGCCGTGTTGTTTCGATGCTCTCACTTTTCTTTCGCGGTCGTTTGAAAGGTATTCTGACGTGATTATGTCCAATGGTAGTTAGCGCTAAACACAAGGGGATTTCATTTTGGAAACTGTTCGTGAATTCAATATTCCTCAATCCACAGTGTCAAGAGGGTGCTGTGAATATTCTGGCGTTACCTCCCGCTATGGACAACGCAGTGGCTGACCGCTTTTGCTTATTGAACGAGACTAACCACATCTGTGTCGGTGTTGA